>OX578134.1:33374405-34101905 GCA_951213105.1 Amaurobius ferox
GTCTTTTCGCGCATGTGCGACTTTCCCTTATAAAATGTTGTGTTTTCATGCTGGATAGTAAGGTGTATCTCTTCCATGCTTGGTTCCATCTTTGCTCTTTTGTCCGTTCGGGTGCTTCTGTCTTTGCACATGTGGGAGATTGACCATTGAGTTACATTGGTGCCGTGAGCGTTGCCCGGGTCGTAAAAGCTGCTTTAAGCGGGAAAGGGGTGTCGCAATCCACCCCAGCCATTCTATGCAAATTATATGGTCACTCCTGTTCTCGCTTATTTTTTCTTCTTGTTTATATCCTTATATATATATATATATATATATATGTCACATTCGCGACGGTAGTAATCCAAGACAGAGACATTTTCTCAACAGCAGACTTTACTTTATTGGAACTATTCAACAGACATCATTATGGGGTCTGACCGTGGTCCTGAGCGACCCGCTTGTACAAAATTCCAGTGCCATTTCTCTCAACTCTACTCAACTTTCTTTACAAGTACATTATATAGCCCACTTCGGGGGGGCCATGATAGGCTATAAGAAGCTTGGAGTTGGAGAGGGCTTATGATATGGGCCATGTGTTTTTTTATCTTGGCGTTCATTAGACTTTAACACTTGATTAGAAGTGCCCTTTGCATCTTAAAACGTTTACAGGGATAGGATTCGTGACCGTATACGGTATGGTCAAGGGAAAGATGAAGTGTACGATTAAGTGTTCGACCACTTGTTAATATTAGTGGCGTGGTATAAAACTTAATGAGGTATATAATAAAATTTAATGAGGTTGCCATCCATCTGTTTTCACAAGTGATGGCTAAGAGATAGGAATTTGGAATACTTATGGTGAATTCAAAGACGCGTTACTGGAAAAAAGCTTAGGCTAATATATATATATATATATATATATATATATATATATATATATATATATATATATATATATATATATATATATATATATATATATATATATATTGTCGGTGTGAAGCATATTTCGAAATGAAACAGAAGGAAATCATAATATGTGTATAAGGTCCCCACAAATTGTAATATTAAATTTTACATACATGTTCTGTGTTCATTTAAAAATACATTTTTCTGATAATGATAAATTTACTAATATACTCATATATCTCTTAACGTACTGAACATTTACACAGTGTTTTGAGATTGCTATATATTTACAGACATTACTTTTATATTTGTAGTAAAATAGATATAAAAGCAATATCTATGAAAGTAAGGAATAGCATATTGCATTTCTATCTAGCTGCATGCCTTTTATCTACCTATATTTTGTTACTTTACTGAAAGTCGAAATCAGATTTCCTCTGAAAATGGGTTTGCAAAATTCGAGTTTCTATTTTGTTTAGGATTCTAGAATTACTTTGAAGATTGCCGACAAAATGTACTGTGTAATGTGTATTGATTTCGCTGCAGTGAAATATTTTTAAGTAAAGTAAGATATAAATGAGTTGAGTAATTTCCCGCAGATTTTTCTAGTCATTCATTATACAGCATCGACTTAATGTTTCAGTAATCTAGAATTTATTTCTAAGGTTTTTCTAGCAAATATCATAAATACAGCAGAACTTCTTTACTTAGTACAGTAGCTGCCAAATTTACTGAAATATCGAGTGTCAACCTATAGTTGAAAAAGGGGGATAATTATTTAAACCGAAATAATAAACAATGAATGTGATATTTATTTGCTTAAAACATTATACCGACAGGATAACACCGTACAGTATGGGAAAAAATCTGATGTGGGCAGCACATGACTTTCCCTGCAGACTTATATTAACGTTCTCTTTATTTTAATTAAATTTATTTCTCTTTTAATTCAATTTTCGTTCTTATTCGGTAACCGGATTTATTTTCAAAGGTAGCGTAGAGAAAATACGGAAAACTAAAATATCTCGAGAACGGCTAGTCCTAGTGTAATGGGGTTGGTCTTATTATTTTCGTCGTTAAAAATTACGTATTAAACGAGCATTTAATGGATATATTTGAGTATACCTAGTTCTTTAGTTTAGATTTCGACGATTTTTGCGGTCCATTCTGCAAAAAAAGGCAAGTTATTTTTTTCCGAATCGTACCAAAATCTAATCAGCACCAGTGTATCCCACATGTGACGTACATACCAAATTTGGTGGAATTCGGTCCATTAGTTTTTCAGCTAGAGTGGATACTAGCTTTTGCGGGCCATTTCGCAAAAAAAGGCGGGTTCTTGTATCCCAAATCGTACCCAAAACTAATCAGCACCAGACGCTCACAAGTGACTTACCTACCAAATTTTGTTATATTCGGTCCATTAGTTTTTTAGTTAGAGTGGATACAAAATCTGCACATACAGACAGACACACACATAGACGTCACGCAAAAAATGGTTTTTTCGTATTCTAGAGGTCTCGAAACGTGTAGATCCGTCGAAAACTCGAGTTGCGATTTTCGACATGATTCCAATACTTTCCCTATACATTACCATGTATTGCAGGGAAAGTAAAAAGCCTTTACATTGATTTAAAAATTATAAGGTAAACTTCAATTTCTAATTACAGCTAAATGGAGACGAATGCTGTTTAAGAGCCGTGTCGGACTATCGGACGTGCCGAAACATTGGATGCCGGATTAATGGAAGATTACTCTACACAATTTTTTGCTCCTGGTCTCAAGCAGCATCAGGGGGGATCATAATCCCAGGGCTCATGGTATGCATAATCCCAAGGCACATGATATGGTGTCAAAGGGGATTTAACTGAGTTAAATTAAAGGCGATTTAACTTAGTTAACTTAAATAAGGGGATTTAACTTTATTTATTTTAAGTTTACTAATGCTTATATTTGGCCAGGGAAATACAGCTCTAGGCCCTAATTGGTCCCGATGACTGCCCAAGTTTGTCCCTGATAATTGACAATGACTAATGTTAGTACCCGAATAAAATAATTTTATAACACTTTTTAATCGTATTTTTTATATGGCTTCAGCATTCTAACAATACTTTACTTTTTTTTAGCTCCCCGAAAGCACGGACCTCAGTCTGGCGGACCTCCGTCAGATGGCTGCTCGTCAGCAGCATCAGATAGAGGCCCATCAACAACTGCTAGTAGCAAAGGAGCAGCGCCTCAAGTTTCTGAAGCAGCAAGAGGCGAGGCACCACCCCAACCAGGGGATGCAGCTCCAGGATGGGGACAGACTAAGATACCTCCGGGAGCGGGTGGAACTGCAGGAGCTGAAGTTGAGGAGGTTGAGGGCACTAAGGGGACAGGTGGAACAGCACAAATCAAACAACTCCAATTTAGGTAAATGTATAGGTGAATCTTCAACTTGCCAAAGATACTCTGAATTTTTGAATTTTCAAAAATCATGACTTTATTTTTTGAAAATCATTGTTTATTTAAATTGTGAAAAATTAAAATAGGGTTGAAGAGGCTGTTTTTCTCTTTATAAGATCGTAAGTGAACATATACCGCCCTCCCTCTCGTACATAAAGAACTACAAAATAGAATTAACTTTCATTCTTGAATTTTATTGCTTACTGTACGCTAGTTTCCTTTGAAATTTGAAAAGATGACATGACCAGTTTCGTAACACATTATAAATCCTCGCAGTAATAAGGTCAATTGCCTAAATATTTTGTCATCTTTCCAAAAACGAGTAATAAGAGTTTTAATAACATTTTGTGTTAACATAGTGGAAAGAATATTAACATTCTTACATAAAATTACATGGAATTAAATTATTCATATGTATTTATTTTTATTTTCCCTTCAATTTATATTTCTGTGAATAAATTTTGAATTTTTGCCGCGGAGTTACATACACGCCATGTAAGCAATTTAACTCTCTGAAAAATTAATACTTTAGTATAACAGCATAAAAGGTTGATTACTAGAATCAGCCAATTTAGGGGGCAAAGAACAACCACCTTCTTCAGGACAAAAAGACAGAGCACCAACACAGCAGAATGTCTGAAGGAATTTATCGTAAAAAGGGGGGTAGTTCTTTCAGTCCGAAACGGGTTGAGACTTTTAATCAGCCTTTTATGCAGTTATACTAACGAAGTATTAATTTTTCAAATTATTCCTGGCAGCAGTATGAACGAAATTGTACAATTTAACCCTTCTGGAAAAATAGCGAAACCGATATAATTTTAACATTGATAGTAATTTTGGGAAATAAGAAGAATAAGAATTAGAAAGTCTGCTATATAGCCCATTTATTTCTTCAGTAGAGTTCAATTGCTTAAAATTTGACTTTTTTAAGAAGTAATACCGATTTCTGGTCAGTGGTGGTTAGCCTAACATTAGAATATTACATTACAAATATTAAAAATCTGATGTGGGCAACACATGACTTTCCTTATATAATATAATGAATTTACTACTTTTACAGTGAAAAAATAGGTTTTTCTTATAGTAGATACGAATATTCTTTCCAAGACATTGAATTTTCGACAATTAGTCGTCATTTTCATTGATTTAGCGTCATTTTTATCCATTTGGCGAGATTTTCGTTAATTTGGCAACATTTCAGAAAGTCGCCAAGTTGGCGACATTCCGCCAAATTCTTCGCCAAAATCTCGCCAAGCGTTATGCGCTAAGAAATAAGTTATTCTTACAGCCGATAAATGACTATTGGCGTCCAAATACAAAAGTGTTACTCAGAGTATCTTTTTTCATGAATGGAACGAGCTAGATCCACGAGAATGATGTCACCCAATTTATCGCATGGTATTACATATGAAAAGTGAACATGTTTATCAATAGGAAATTTTTTTTTTATTTTATATGACTTTTTGATATTTTTTTTGAAAAATGTACAATATCTCAAAAACGGCTCGTGTTAGCGTTCTAAAATTTATGTCAATCGTTTTCTAATAAAAAATTACATAAGAAATGTCTATTCGTGTAACTTTATTAGTGGTTTTGATTTTTTGACGATTTTTTCAAAATTTCATTCGAAAATTTAGGGGGGTTCTGAACATTCGATTGCGTATAAAAACAATAGACTTTCAGTGTTTACGGATTTTGATTTTTGTACCAAATTTGGTTCGAATCGGTCTATTCGTTCGTCAGTTATCGTTTCCACAGACTCACTGACACACACACACATACTTTCACACACACACACACAGACATCACTTCAAAAATGTTGGATTCGTGATCAGGAATGCTTGAAACGTGCTCTCCCGTCGAAAACTCGAATTCGAATTTTCGACCCCGTCACAATACTTTCCTTATACATTATGTATATAAGGAAAGTAAAAATAGTCCTGTTTCATCTGCATTAAACACATTTTTTGGATCGTATTTTACCAAATGAAAAAGATGAAAATGGTAAGATGATCCAGATGGTAAGATGAAAAATTTCGAGATATCGAGAGTTTGATTAGAAAAATTTCGAGTTAAAGAGTTTGTTTTACATTAGTTTTATACCGTGCGTGACGGGAGATGAAAATATTTCGAGATATCGAAAATTTCGAGATACCGAGGTTTGACATATCGAGGTTCACCTGTATATATAACATTAAGAACAACAAGTGAGATTCAAGTTCGAAATTATCACTTATGCTATACGACGACAAAAATCAATACACCACTCAGGAACAGGCGCGAAGCTTCTCACATCTCCAGAGTAGTATATAATATATATATATATATATATATATATATATATATATATATATATATATTATTTTTTTTCTTTTTTAGATATTCTTAATAAGAATCTCTATCAAGACTCCAACTTTAATTTCCTTTGAATTGGAAATTGTATGATGCTGCCATCTTGTGGGCTATTGCGCTACTACAAATTAACCTTAACTTTTAATTTTTCTCCTCTATTATTACTTCCAGGCCAAAAAACGAACATACGCCTATCAGTTTCGATACATATCCCATTTAAAAATGTCTTATTAATTTACATAATAGTTATGAATGAAACTAGAATTATCTATGAATTAGCTATATAAAAGTTGTAAAGCAAAATGAAATTGAGTAAATTATAAAGACAGAAACAAATTCTGTTTACATAAGCACCCAATTAGTTACAAAATAATTTTCTGAGCTATGTTTTTCAAAAATGAAACATCTGCATTATGGTTCGGAGCAATTGTGTATTAGTGTGTTATCTATAGATTAGTGCCTGAAAACACTTTTCCTAGACATTATATTGATAGTTATAAAATAACAACTATGAAATAAATTACAACATTAAAAAATATAATTGTTCCAATAGAATTTCACTGCGACACATTACAACAAATTTATTTTTCGGAAATTGGAATTTAATTACATGAAAAAAATATTAAATATTAGGATGTTTTAGCAGAACATAAGAAGTACCACTTTACACTTTTATTTCAGGCATTAGTCTTCTATTTTCCTCGATGGCTTAGTAAAGACTATAATTTTAGAATCATAAGTTAATCAGTAATACTTTCGAGTAATTAATAGATTCGCAGGAACTTATTTAAAAAAAATAAAAGAGATTAAAAATAGATTTTATGTATGTTTGTTTCCTTATTCCTCTTTTTGGTTGACTGCATCAACTGTTACGTCAGAAGGAAAGTAAAAGTTTTATTGTGTTTTAATTACTGATTTTAGTTGTTAATTAGTAGAGGGTGAATTTAAATGTTGGCAAAAATGTCCTATTTTAAATAGGAGAAAAGCCAATCAATGATTTTTATAGTTGTGGAAATAAAATAGTACCAGATAAAAGAGAAAGTATTGTCATTTTAATCCTTGTTAATTTAAAATATCCATTCATGTTTGCAACATCTTATGTTGTCAATTCTTAATACTCTAGCTCTATAATTTTTTTTTTTGTGTGTGTGTGTGTGTCACGTATTATTTTTTTTATGATTCTAGTATACTAGTAATATTATTCTAATGATAGGCATTAAAACCGGGTTATTTGTAGACCATTGAGATTCCCTCTTTGACATATTTATTTCAGTGTATGCAATTGAAAATGTTGATTAATAATGTTAAAAATGCATACAGGCTGCTAATTGTATAGGGAGTAAGATCAGTAAGGAATGAAGTAAGAAAAACTTTTTTTTTGTACTGAAGCTATTATAATTATACACCAGTTTTCAGTTTTATAATTATCCAATGTAGAAAGCAGATTTAACCCCCCCCCCCCCCCCCCATACTGATTTAGTAAGTGACTCTTATTTCAAGATTAATATAACTTTTTTAATCATGCACATCTGATTACCTTCAGTTTCTTGAATTTTTTTATTACTTATCAAATCTCTAAGACCTAAGTCATTCTATGTCCTAGCAATCAATAAGCAGGTCTCTGTACACAGAATGTTTGGGTTCAAGTTTTAAAATAGTGGTTAATAATGAATTTATTGTCTTTATTACATAACCTAAAAACTGACCTTATTTATTCTTTCTTATAAGGTCTCTGGGAAGATACATTTTTAGTAGCATAATCATCTTTGGCATTTTATTTAATATAATTTTTCAAAATTGTACCATGAAAGTCTAAATGCTATTCCTCCTTAAAAGAATATTTTCCCTTGGGCTGCGGACTTCATGTGTAAATTTTCCCATGTTAACCAATGGAAAATGGCACCTGAGCAGTCTTTTTTTTTCATGATTTCCTGCTGTTTTAGTCAACAGAGATGCTAAACAGAGGAAGGGTTGTGCTTTTTTAGAAATTCGAAAAAATAATTAGAAGTATTTCAAATATTTGTCAAAAATCAATGCATTCATTTTATAAAATATTAAAAATATTTTCAATCATTTTATTGATTTTTTTTTTTTAATTATAATCCTCCCTTTGATTAACCTCTGTGCTTGACAAAAAAAAAGTGGGGGGGAAAATCCTAAAAAATAAGTGAGCTAGAGGTTAGGGACTATTTTTGATGAATAAACATTTAAAAACTGAAACAAGCAGTTGGAGAGAAAATATTATCTTAAGTTGTCAAAATTATACCAAGTTCAATATTGCTTTTTGTGCTATTTTACAATAAACTCCTATGTTGTTGCTCATACTGCATATAATTGTTAAATTTTCAGTTTCATGAAATATTTCTTAACTATACACTGTATAATCTATATTTAGATTTTTAAGAAAATTACTTATTACAGGAGCTGAGTTAGAATCTATAAGAGCTTTGTTTAATGAAAAAGAAAAAGAGCTTTCTATGGCTGTGGCGAAAGTGGAAGAACTGACTCGACAGCTGGAAGAGGTTCGACGTGGAGATGGTACAGGCCTCAAGCATGGAAGTACTCCCTCTCCTGCTGCCTTGGAGTTTCAGAAGCTTAAAAGAGAATTACTTGTGAGCTCATTTGAAATTTTATATACTACATTTGTTTCAATTCTTATTAATACTAGTCATATTTCCCAGAATATTTATATTAATGATATATTAAAGAGTTTTATATATATCAGAGCTCACATTTATTCACAATTGCCTTGTTGGTCAGCACATTTTTTACTAAATTGACTCATTATTAAAAACTGAAAGTCAAATATCACTCGCAAAATCTATCCCTATTATTTATTTTTTCTTTCTCAATAGTTTTGAATATCAAGGTGTTTTATACCCCTATGTTTAAAAAGTGTAATGCTTTATAATACATAACTTTAACAGAAGATTATAACTGTTCATTGTTTCAAAAATGCATTACACTGTTATTCTCAGTATAAATATGTGTTGTATTTATGTAGTATGTTCAAGGACATCAACTTTTTCTTAATTTTTAAATTAAAGTTACAAATATTTAAAACTAGCAAGCTTACAAATTTGAAAGTTGTAATCATACTTTTAATTTGTAAGCGTCAATCTGAATCACAATTATTCAAGCCAAGAGTGAGCTCTGTATGTATCATCTAAAGTGCAACAATATTTTTATTCTATCCATGGAGCATAATGAATATACAATAACTATTTTAAATATTGATTGGAGTAGGTATTGTATATAAACAACCAGTCTCAAAGTAAACAAAATCAAGTTAAATGAATTTATATAATAGTATATCTGTATCATTTGAAAAGTAATATCATTATTTTTCATTTGAGAACTATTAAACAAAAAGTCTATGTATACATATTTAATAAAAACATGAATATGGACTTTGTAGCTCTGAAGTAGTTCAAACTAATTTCAAGTCATATAATTAGCCAAGAAAATCTAATAAATTTAAGCTTTAAAGATTAAAATTATATTTTATATTCTGGAAAATTATATTTTATATTAAGGGAAGTATTATTTTTTCTAATATTAATTTTTAACATGTATTCATACCAGAATTCTGTAGCTGTTTTATTACATAAATACAGGTGATTTTCCATACTTCTTTTTTCTGAAAATTCTCCTTGACTCCTAAAGTATTTGCATTTTCAGAATGCACTGTATTTGTATTTGTAATATTGCTAAAATAATATAGGAAAAACAATTTATTGGATTTTTTTACTAGTAAGTGCTATTTTAACCATGGGAACATTCATCTTTGAAATATGAACAATATAATTTTTTACTTTAAAAGTATCAATTAAGCACTATGTATTTTAGGTCTTTTTAAATTTATAAATTCAACTTTAAAATAGCTTGTGCTGCAGAACTATATTAACAAATGAAATACATTTTATTCGGTGTTAGGAGATTTAAATAAGTGTTTTTATGATAATATTTTAATTATATGTGATAAATTCTACTAAAAAATGTATTTTATCCTTTAGTATCGTTCAAAGCTTAATGAACAGCAAAATGCCCGAATAGCCCAGCAGCGAGAAACATTGGCGAGGCGACAGTCTGAAATATCCCAAATGGATCAACGAATAGCTGAACTGCAACAGCGTTTGCAACGCAAAAGACTCCTTAATCAACAGCTAAGCAGTCAACTACATGTTGCCAATCGGAACAGACCTCGCAATAACATTGCTACAGTTGAACCTTTGAAACGAGCAGCGCAAGATGTTGAACTGATACGTGATGATTTGAAGGTTCCCAGTGATACAGAATTTACTCCTAATAAGAAAGATCCTAAGTATCAGACACTTCCATACAACACTAAGTTCCCTGGCAGTGGGAATCAGGACATTCAAAAACCTCAACTTATGAATGGAACTGAAAAGGTTGACGAGAAACCAGTGATTCAAAATGGTGGTCCACCACCTTATCCTGAACCACCTAGTGTTCACTCTCCACCGAATAAACCACCACTTTCTAGAGGTTTAGGTACATTGTCACCTAGGCCTTTTAATTCTTCAAATAATACAAAAGGACCACAACAAAGGATTATTCCTACGTCATCAAGTGGGCTATCTTCTACCAGCAATGTAAGTTCTGGAGGGCTTTATTTTGCTTATCCTTTTATTTTTAAATGTTCTAAACAATAAATTCTGTCATGTGCATCTAGCTAGAACCTGCTTTGCAAATGGGTTACTGCAGGAATGGACAGTAAATAAGTTTTGTCATTCAAAGATTTTATTTGAATTTATATTAACCATCTGTACATTATTTATATGTGTATATCATGCAGCCTATAATTTGTTTTAGAAATCATACATAAATAATTACTTTAATGCAGCATGTCTAAAATTTTTAAATATAAAACAACTTAAAAATAAAAGTCTTTATTTTCACTCAAAGACATACATACATATGTACAAGCCTCTATGGCTTCTAATGCTTGTATGTATGTTTTTAAGTCTTTGAAAATGAAGATTTACTTTTTAAGTTGTTCTGTATCATACATAAATACTTTAAAACTATATGTAACACAGCTCATTCTGATATATAGATGTTTTATTTAGTTTTATATCCTATTTATCATTAATTTTTCATCTAATATCAAAGGGTGCAAAGGGGAACTTGTAATTTACTTAATGAGGTTTTATTTAACCTCATATTTAAGGGGCACCTCAAAAGAAAGATTCAATGATGATGGTTAGCAATAAATTTTTATTCAATCTGTTCTATTAAATACCAATTTATGAAGACCAATGGTCAATCAGAGAAGGTTTTCTGGTTATTTCCTTGCCTGACACTAATATTCGGGCTAAAAATCAGGCATCCTGTCTTAATCAAATTTATTGCAGTTTGGATGAGGTTGATATTGACATTATCAGCCCTATTCAAATACAAATACTTGTAGATCAGATTAGCTACTTGTGAAGTATCCAAGGTGGCTCATAAGCGTGGTTAACTAAAAATGTGTCTTTACACATTGAAATAAATTTAATTGTGTTTTAAATACTTTTCAATATATATATATATATATCATGGCAATAATGTACAGCCAAGATCCATTGTTTGGGTAACTATTAGGAATTGTAATCAATATGAGTGAAAATCTTACTTCAAATTTAATGTCCCAGCTCTGTTGATAATTTCTTTATATCTTGTAAAATAATTGATAAAGTGCAAGTTTAAAACTGGTTTTGTATTATGAAAAATAAAAAAAAAAATAAGTTTTTATGTTACAATATTTTTATTTAATTTTAACTATATTCAGTAATAATCTTCATTATCTAAAATGAAAAGATTTTTAAAACTGAAACACACACTGAGGTATGAAAATGAGTAAAACACATACTGTCAGTATTAATATATTCTAAAATTAGTATTATTGCAAAATTATACTATCTTAAAACTCTAAAATTTCTTTTAATGAAATGCATAATTCAATTTCTAACCTGTCAATTATGTGGTATTAAGCATTTTATAATAGCATTACATAGATGTGGTTTGCTTTTAAAAATATCTTAGAAGTGGGCAAATTTTTTCAAGAAAGAAATTTTTAGCCATTTACATTAAAAAGATAAAAAATTAAGTTTTATATATTAACATGAAAGAAACTCCAAATTTTTAAATTAATTTGTGTTTAGTGTCATTTAAACTCATTTTAATATTTTAATTTAACTAAATTTTATTTACATTGCAAGTACTTAAAATGCATTAGACATTTATATTTTGATATTTATTTTATTATCTGTATTTAAATTTAATGTAATGATACTGAAACTTAATTCTTTAACATCAAGCATTGAGTATTATTTTAATAATTTTACACATTTCAGGCTGTTACATCCCAACCCAAATCCAACTCAATTGGTCCTCCTAGTGTTCCAAGGTCGAAAACACCAGTCAGCCTTTCCAATCATCAAGTTGTGCTTCCACCAACTGTTATGACCACTGGTCAGTCAGGTATATCTAGGACTATTCCTCAAACACCAGCTAGACAGCATCAGCCACCTAGTTACAATCATGTTCGTTTAAGAGGAACAGAAAATTCACATTCTATTCAGAAACCTGTTGTACCACCTAAACCTGGTACACCTGGTAAACCTGTGCCTCCTCCACGTCAAATACATAGTGTCTTGAATAGCTTAATGAAACCTGATACAGTTGATCAAGCTTTGTCAGTTTTGAAAGGAGATATTCGAAGCAGTGAAAACCAGAGGTAAGTTAATGAGACATTCTATAAATTTTTAAAATTTGAATGTTTGATGAATGATACATTTGTAAACTTTTTTAAACCTTAATATGTTATGGTTTCAAAAACATTTTTTTAAACCTTAATATATTATGATTTTAGAGGCAAAATTGATTCTTCTTTTTCATAAGAGAGACAGAACAGCCATTCCAATAAAGTAGAATAACATCTACAGACAGTCGTTATTGTTATAAATATATTTGAAAAAATATTATAATTTATATGAAAATATCATAAGATAAATAGTTTATATTATTATTACCCTTTAATTTTTTTTGAAAAATACTCTTTACTTTAGAAAATTACTCTTTCAATTTAGGAAGCAAACAAAAATGCCCCCTAAAAAATCTTTGTCATGACCTCTGGTTCTGCATTAATTTCTAAAAGTAACCTGAATTGAACAAAAATATTTATTAAAAATATATGAGCTAATATCAATAATGCCCTCAAGATAATGTTCATCTTATTTAGTACAGTTATTTTTATCTGAGCTAAGAGTGAAAAGGGTTTTGTTGATTCTTATTAGGAAATTGTTGTGAATGATGTTGTGAATCACCACCTGCCAACTAAAAGACACTTTTACTTTTTCTGAGAAACTTTTTCTTAAATCTCTAATTTGTATGTTTTATAATTTTTCATGTTGTACAGTTAAAATGCACCATTCAATGATGATTATTAGCTATTATTTTATTAACAATGCTCCTTTTTTTCCCCATATTTACTGAAAATATACTTAACTATGAAATAAATTAAGAAAAATTTAAAAAATTAATTAAAGAATAACAATATTAACTTGTATTTTTAAATTACATGATCACGTATGTAATAATATTATGATTATATATCAATATTGTTTTACCAGAATGCCTGTTTAGAGCAAAAAAACATTCTTATGCTATTTTAATACCGAAACTCTGTTTTAGAATCAATGCCCGTTTAAAAAAAATAATAAAAAATCTCACTTCAGCATTTACCATAGGGGTCTTTTAGGGGATATATGATCAAAATAGGTTTGGAGACCACCTCTCGACAGAATCTGTATCATTTTAAAATAAAATTTGATAAAAACAAATTCAAAGCTCTTTCAAAATGTATCCATTTCTGTTTTAAAGTATAACTTTTTCAAACTTATAAATTATATTATATTAATTCAGTTTAAACTATATATTTGTTAAATTGCAGTTTCAGACTTCGCTTCCAGTACATAGTTCATTTTTTTATTGAATAGCCTTTCTACATACTTTCAGAATTCTTTATTACTTTCTTATCTTTATTCCACAAGCAGATGATAAAAGAATTGTTTCTGTTTCAGGCATATCACACCACCACCTCCCTCTGCAAGCCTACATCAAAGGCTCGCTCCCTCAGTGTACAGCCAACATTTACAACATAAATCAACAGAAAATTCTTCAGAATCAAGCAGGTCACCCAATACAGACAATGATGCACGAAGTTCTCCGCAGAATCGTCTTCCAGTGAATGGTGTTTCAACTCATAACTCAGAGAGCAATAATGTTCACATATCCCTCAATCGTCGTATTGGTTTGCCTCCAGCATTCTTTTTTCCTGAAAACCAAACACCGCCATCCGATCTCAATGGTGACATATCTTCCGGAAAACGTCGGCCATTTTCCCAAGATGAAACACAGCTTCTTAACTTGGAAATTCCAAGCTCTGAAAGTGAAACACATTCACCCAAAGGCAATTTGAATTCATCTAACAGTGCAACAGAGAAAACCAGTAAGACATTCAATGTGATTGTTTACAACATTTTCTAATAAAATATTTAGATTTTTTATGTACAGATTTAATATTATAGGACTGATATATTAATTAATAATTTTATTAATTCAAAGTTCTATGTATGTGATTATTCATAATCTTTAATTATGATTTTTCATTAAATTTTATGCATTAATACAGTTTTTAAATTTTAAAAGGGACCTATTTTTTCATATTTAATTCACAAGATATACATATGGCAAAGAACATATAGATAATTACATAAATGTATATACCTACTCTTGTCATTCAAGTATTATAAGGAAACAGAGTATACTTACTAATAGATTTTGGAGGTAGCTCACCTTAGAGAGGGCTTAACACCTACATCTATATAGATAGCAAGTCCCCTTCTAAGAGCTGCAGCCACAACAAAAGGGCTGCATGAGCCTTTGCCATTCTCTTTCCCTCTTTGTATACATCAGTGTAAGAAAATGCAGATGATAAAATGCAGATGATAAAGATTGACAGTTGCAAGTTTTGGTATAAACATGATCTTGTCTGTAAAACAGACTTCATGTCTTTGTTTTAATTTGCATACTTATCATGAATGCTATATACCTGCACCTCAAGTTGTATGGTTTGAATAAAATTTATATGGTCTCAAATCGACTATCAATGTCTACTATAATGTAGCTTTATTATATTGATTCCAGTTAATCTACTTGGAAATACAAAATAAGCATAATTGTTTAAAGAATATAAATATATATATATATATATAAAGGAATATAAAAATTGACTTTATATCAAAAATATTATTTCTAATTGTCTGATGCATTGCTAGCTTCTGTTGTCTTTAAGTTTCCATTAGATGTGAAATTTACTTGGTAAACAGGGGCATTTCACACTTGTAAGAATTATACACTTTTATGATTTTTTTTTTAAATACAACAAATTTTTTTTTAATTGTTTTGATATTTTCTTGTTTCACAGAAGACCATGAAATCAAATTACCTTCACCAGATTCTCCATCCGAACATTCACCCACTGGAAATGCTTCTCTAAATTCATCATCTCTATCACCAGATTCCACAGACAGAAGTGTTTCTTCAGACATTGAACAGTTTTCAGACAGATCTGCTATTGGAGCTGCTGTTCGGAGGGTCAAGAAAGGCAATCTCAAAACAAAGGGTGCAGTGAAAAATTCTCGCAGGGTTAGCTTTGATCCTCTAGCTTTATTACTAGATGCAGCCTTGGAAGGGGAGCTTGAACTTGTCAAGAAAACTGCAAAAGAAGTAAGATTTTGTAAAATTACAAAGCTGAAAAAATTTATTTCAAAAATATTTTTGCTTATTATGTTACACCCATTCACCTAATCATAAAATTGTCTTTTTCATAAATTGACCAATTGATAAACGGGCATGTTTCGTTTTTGCTGAGTTCATTTATCTGGTTAACATTTTGAGGAGCTATTTCATTAACTATTCAGGGTTTTTTTCTAAACAGTTTATCCATGAATTGGGTGCTGTAGGTCAATTTTTTTTAGGTGTGTGTGTGTGTGTGGGGGGGGGGGGGGGCTGGATTTTATTTATGAACTGGATGCCTAGTTCATGAATTCTCTATCCTCCCCTCCAAACAAAGTGGGTACATTCATAAATTGGGCACATTTTTTTAATTCCAAAGATTGCCCAGCACAGCAATTCTCTGCTCCCTCTTTCCATACAAAGGTGAGTTAACTAGTAGCACAGTGAAGAGGGTGCACAGGAGGCCTTATTTATTTATTAACCTGCAGTTTTAATTAATGCTAATTATATTTGGGATTTTTTGTTAAATGTTTAATGGCAATTATAATAAAAAATCTTTGGTTGAACAAAAATAAGTTGTTTTCAAAATTTGAATATAAGTGTATATACACCCGATATATAATATAGTGTATTTTTTATGTAAAATGGTATATTCTTTACATAGGGAGTCAGTTATGTACAGTGCCCACTAGAGATTATTTAATAAAATTACTATAATGTACATGATTTATATTTATGAATTTAAAATTTAAGCTTCTACATATGTGTTCTAGTACCCAATAATATTTTGATATTTTTCTCTGTATTTATATTAAACAATGAAAATAAAAATATTGATGCTTGTCATATATGTGTTTAATGTAATACATATACAGTGTGTCCCAAAAAGATTGAAATATGCTTTAATTCTGTACCTATTGGAGATAAGTGGGCAATGTAAATTGCAAAAATGTTGAAAGTAAGGTAGGAAATAAGACTACGTTAATGAAATAGTCCTCTCATTAATTTTCAAAAAGTTACACTTTTTAAATTATATACGACCAACTCAGACAAATTTGGTCAACAAGAAAATTGTTATTTTTAATGCAACAAGATCATTCAATAAAACTGCATATCTGTATCTTTATAATTGAGTGAGTTATATTTAGTTGAAAATTAAACATTGTGAATGGGGATCCTATATCACATTAGAAATGTAAATTTGTGACATATCACAAAAAAGATAAAACTGGATGATAATACATAGGATATCCAAACTCGTAGTGAGTACCACTGCCTTACATGATCTCTGTCTGTGTAATGCTTTATTTAGATGCAGTTGTGATAAAAAATTTTGACACATATTAACATATTTTTTATTTAAACAATTTCCATCGTCAATTTATTTATGATCCCTATTTTCACTGATGAAACAGCCTTTCACATGGTACTGAAAAGTGGCATAAGTCAGATTTTTTTCTTTGTCATAATTCAGTTGATTTTAAAAATACAGATATGTGGGTTTTTTAATGATCTTGTTGCATTAAAAATAAAAATTTTCTGATTGAGACCCAATTTATCTAAGGTGGTCGTATAAAAATTTAAAAAGTAACTTTTTGAAAATTAATGGGAGGATTATTTCATTAACCTAGTCTTATTTCCTACCTTACTTTCAACATTTTTGCAATTTACATTGCCCACTTATCTCCAGCAGGTAAAGAATTAAAGCGTGTTTCAATCTTTTTGGGACACCCTGTATAGATAGGTAACATATATAAGATTAAAAACCACAATTCTGAATTATTAATTATGCAGTCAGTACTTTAAATTCCATTAGCTGATTTCAAGTCATGTAAGATAAAACAAGAAAGATCAATCATGCTTACAGCATTGATTATGAAACACTTTCCAACTTCAATGCAATTTTTTAAACATGTCTAAAATGCAATACATTCCTCGGTAATATTTTAAAACTTATCACAATACTACATTAATTTATTATATTTTAAACCTTAAACCTTCATCGAAAAAAATTAACTTCATTCAAATGACGGCATTAAAGTATAAATTGCCTGGTTTAAACATCTCTTAAATGTTATACATTCCTCGGTAATAATTTTAGAATTATCATAATACTACGATAATTTATTATATTTGAAAACTTCATCGAAAACAACTGAAATCCATTCAAATGACGTCATAAAAAAATAACACGCCTGGCTCTCTCTATAAAAGCAACATTTCATTCATAAATAATTTCCACATTCATGTCATTCATCACAATACTATAACAATTTATTTTATTTAAAAATTAAGACCATTGAGCTGCAAGTAAGTAAACTCTATGCGTAAAACTTCATCGAAAAATATCGTCCTTCTCTTTCTAAAATCAATGAATTCATATCAGCTAAGCAGACTCCATGGACTAAATGATTTTGTGTTAAAGAATTACAGCGATTCTAATACAACTCATTCTACATATTTTGCTGTTTACATTTTACATAGGTGAAAAATAGGCTTAATAGTAGAAATAATCAAATTTGGAAGAGCATTTAAACTGAAATATATTGTCATTGCGTTGTTTCAGTATGTAGATGCACAGAATTTAGGCAAAAATAAAGTAATTTTAGGACGGATACAACACTCAATATGAATTAAAAAGAACTTTAAAAATCACGATTTTGACACAAGATGGATGCCATATATCATTTTGAAGTGGGTCATGTGATCGTTTCATATCATGGACACGTGATCGCTTAATATAAGAGGTGTTATTATTATTTTAATTTTTATTTAAAAAACAACTGAATATATTTCGCTGAATTTTTTTTTATATATTTTATGGAACAATTTGAATATTGCCTAAAATTTTCGAAGCAATTTGTGAATTTTAAATCCGCTTAAAAAATGCTTGAAAAATTAGGTCCCATAGGGCTCAATGTATTCCATTTTTTCAACCCAGGTTCAATCCAAAACTAATTGGGTGATATTATTCATTTATATTCCCATAGGTCCTATAGACCGTCTGAACAACATACTAAAATTTCATTTTAATTAAGTTATTTTTACGGCAGTTATCGTGCTAACGGACAGACAGACAGACAGACAGAATGAACAAAGTCATAAACACTTTTCAACTTTGTTGTAAAGTGTTAAAAAAAATGATGTTCAGTGACACCAATGAAGTTATAGCAGTAAGCAACAATGGAAAATGTTAACCATATTTGCCTACAGTTTTCTTTTTTAATATTTTACAACAAAGTTGAAAAGTGTTTATGACTTTGTTCATTCTGTCTGGCAAAATGAAATTTTAGTATGTTGTTCAGACGGTCTGTAGGACCTATGGGAATATAAATGAATAATATCACCCAATTAGTTTTGGATTGAACCCAGGTTGGAAAAATGAAATACATTGAGCCCTATGGAACCTAATTTTTCAAACGTTTTCTAAGCGGATTTAAAATTCACAAATTGCTTCGAAAATTTTAGGTAATATTCAAATTGTTCCATAAAATATATAAAAAAAATTCAGCAAAATATATTCAGTAGTTTTTTAAATAAAAATTAAAATAATAATTACACCTCTTATATGAAGCGATCACGTGACAATGATATGAAAAGATCACATGACCCACTTCAAAATGATATATGGCATCCATCTTGTTTCAAAATCGTGATTTTGTAAGTTCTTTTTAATTCATATTGAGTGTTGTATCCGTCCTAAAACCACTTTATTTTTGCTTAAATTCTGTGCATCTACATACTGAAACAACGCAATTACAATATATTTGAGTTTAAATGATCATCCAAATGTGATTATTTCTACAACGAAGCCTATTTTCACTTACGTAAAATGTAAACAGTAAAATATGTAGAATGAGTTGTATTAGAATTGCTGTATTTATTTAACACAAAATGATTCAGCCCATCATAGTTGATATGAATGAAATATTCATTGATTTTACAAAGAGAAGGACGATTTTTTTCGATGAAGTTTTAAGTATAGAGTTTAATTACTTGTAGCTTCATGGTCTTAATTTTTAAATAAAATAAATTATTATAGTATTGTGATGAATGAAATGAATGGGAAAATGTTATGAATGAAATACTGTTTTCATATAGAGATCCAGACGTGTTATTTTTTCTATGATGTCATTTGAATGAATTTCAGTTATTTTCAATGAAGTTTTCAAATATAATAAATTATCGTAGTATTATGATAATTTTAAAAATATTACCGAGGAATGTATCGCATTTTAGAGATGTTTCAACCAGGCAATTTATATTTCAATGCCTTCATTTGAATGAAGCTCATTTTTTTCGATGAAAGTTTAAGTTTTCAAATATAATAAATTAATGTAGTATTGTGATAAGTTTTAAAATATTACCGAGGAATGTGTTGCATTTTAGACTTGTTTAAATAAAATTGCATTGAAGTTGGAAAGTGTTTCATAATCAATGCTTTAAGCTTGATTGATCTTTCTTCTTAAATTTACATTTGGAGAGAAAGGTTGAATGTGATGTACATAATTAACGAATGTAATTAAAAGTAAACCTTGAACCTTTTAAAAATATTCTGGAGACAGACAAAATGTGTATGAAATAAAATAGTACTTTACTAAATTGAATGTTTTTGGTGATCTATACATTATGTATTCTTAGTGCAATAAAAGGCTTAATTTCTATCAGTTTATATCAAATCTATGATTTCAAACATTGTTCGCATACATTTTACATTATTAAAAATTACTCATTTATTGTCTGTATTTAATACGTGGAGAGTCTTGATTTATCGATTCTAAATAAATACGGTAAGTCCATTTAATTAAATTTACATTTATTACTGACATCACACTGTTAAATAGAATGCTTAAAGTGTCAAAATATAATGACTAGCTAAATATTGCAAATATTATATTTTTAGCCTTCATTTACTTAATTTAGCCATCACTTTCACTTTTAACAACAATGAGTTAGACTACAACAAATTGAAATACTTTTAGGTTACCAACCCTAGTGCTGCCAATGATGAAGGAATAACAGCTCTTCACAATGCCATCTGTGCTGGACATCTGGAAATTGTCAAATTTTTAGTTGAATTTGGCTGTGATGTTAACGCTCAAGATAGTGATGGATGGTAAGTTTTTAATTTGCTTCTTCAGTAATCCTTTATAAGATTATAATTTTTTTTATTGTTTCACATATAGTTTTAATGCAGCAGTTACCAACCAGTGATTTGCAAACCCCAGCTAAATAGAGTTCAGGAAAAAAATGTCAGCAATATTTTTTTAAAACATAAACTATACTAATAGCAATGAAATGATAATGATGGTGAAAGGACAAAACAGAAAAAGTTAAAATCACTGCTAAACGCTAAAAATATCTATAAACAGGGTTGCCATCATACTTGGAAAACAGAAAATCTGGGATGGTCAGGGAATTTGATAATTAAACCTAAAAGTCAGAGAAATCAGAAAGTCTAAAACCTGGGAAAATCAGGGATTTAAAAGTTTTAGTTAATTTTTTAACTAATTTTATGAAGTTTTTCAATATATATTGTCTGTTTTGCTAGTTCCAAACACATTTCTATTCAGTTATTCTCTTCAGTTTCTATTTAATAGTTTTTTCAAAATGGAAAATTATAAAAACTTATTTGAGGAACATGATAACGTTAAGAAATCTTATTATAATGTTTGAGTGGCAACCCTGTAAAAAAGATTATAAATTTTATTTACTATTTATTCATGAATTCCGCTATCTGCAATAAAAGTATGATTCTAGTTATTTACACATATTTTACCAATAGAAGCATCTTTAATGTTTTATGTTGTGAGACCTATTTAACATTTTGCATTGTAAGATATGTTTTTCTTTTCTTTGTGAGAAATATTTCACATTTTGTCATTAGTGATCATTTAACATTTCGTTATTAGATACATGCATTTTAATTTACAGTATTATCTAATTCTGTTATGTACATGCTCATTTAATAAAAATAAAGATATATTTTTATCATATTAGAATATTTAATAAGAAATATCTAACTTGCCTCAACACTTTGTTATGAAACATTTTAAAATCTTTCATATGCAGAGCTAGAATAACTGGAAGTGTAAGAGCAGCTGCACTAGAACCCATTTTCTACATGTACATATGAGGGACCACATATTCTTGAAAAATGTTTTATTTCTTGTTGTGATATATATTTAGTATTATAATGCTTTTGTTAAGACATTTACATTATTTTGTTGTTAAACATGCTGAAATCCCCCATATGCAGCACTTTTTAAGTATATTTAATAGTTATTGCAATTAATATTTAAAATAGTGATTCCTAACTAGTAGTTTGCAAACTATTAGCAATTAATATTTAAAATAGTGATTCCTAACTAGTAGTTTGCAAACTATTAAATACTTTCCATAAATTCATATAATGGCAGTATTTTAATATTGAAGAATTTTAAAATGACAAAAATGCATCTTAAATAAAAATTTCTTGTTGAATGTGTAACTTTTTTATTAACGCTTATGCTATGGGAATATTATGAATTACATGAATGCATTGCAGCAAATGTAGAACTTTGTTTTGGAATTATACTCCTACTGTAGAAACCTGAAATTATGGATCAGAATTGCTATCTGCTCATAAGCAGCAAAAATACTTTGGATCATAGTGAAAAAACTTAGAGCTATAGAGGTATTATCACCCAAGACAAATAGTAAAATTTTTGATCCCCCCTTCCCATCAGAGCAGTTCTTCAGCTGAACATCCAGAGCAGCCCACTCCTACTGTTGCTCCCAGTAAATGCATGGAGCCTCCTAATTTTTATCCTACTGCCCCTAATTTTTATAAGTATTGATGTAAAATTATTTACATTATGCTCCTATGCAACGCATACTTTTACCTCTCTCTGTGGAAAACTCTGGCTCCCCCCTCTCATTATGACTCTGTTTCCAGTAAGGAGTGTTTCCCATATTATGCTTTCACGAGGGTTATACTGCAGAATTTTGTTAATACCCCCACTCAAATATGCGTCCCTCTCCACAGGGTGATAGATTTTAGGTACATGATCTTTTATAAATTCGATTTCTGATTGAGTTTTCAAATCTGTCAATTTTAGTAGATTGTTTGTACTATAAAGTGTACTATTTCCACTTATTTAATTTTTTCATATAGGACACCTCTTCATTGTGCTGCCTCCTGCAATAACTTAGCCATGGTGAAGTATCTGGTGGAAAGAGGAGCTTGCATTTTTGCCACAACTCTCAGCGACCATGAAACAGCTGCAGAGAAGTGTGAGGAAGATGAAGAGGGTTTTGATGGATGCTCTGAGTACCTGTACAGTAAGTTTACTTATTTTTAAGAATTTTTAAATTTTTGTTTTAAGCATTCTACAATAATCAGCATTTTTTTGTGTAACACCTGTGTGTGTCCATTTTAGATAGAAAACTATTCATTGGATATTCATGAAAATTAAGTGTAAGATGACTTGTGCATTACAAAGATATTCTGGGGTTTTTGGAATTTGTGTGTTCTGTCAATATGCAGAATTATATCTAATTTAACTGAAGCCTACACTTTAAGTGAAATTTGCACTAAGGCAAACATATATGCATACTAAGAAATGTGCCTTGTATTTGAAATTTGAACAATTTGTTTGATTCTAGAATTCTGTATTTAATTTTGAAAAAATCACAAAAAGTCAATGAAATTATTTAAATGATATTTTAATACCAAAATTTGTTAAGATTTTAGTCAAGATCATTTCATGTGCAAAAATGTAAGTCTCAGAGTTAAGTGATTTTTTTCATAAATTGGGAGAGGGGAACACACACACATGCACACTGTCATTAAAATAGAAATTTTCTTTGGTGATTTTTCTGTTTAAATAATTTTTAATAGTTTTATGTAGTTTAAGAATTCTTTTTTAATTTATAAATAAATACGAGAGCTTAAAAATTATCCAATTTCAAGATAAAATATTTATTTTACTATATATACAATTAGTACTTTCTTTTGTACTTTTAAATTTAACAAAATTTTTACCCATTACAAATCAATATTTGTAATTTTAAATACTGTATTGTTGAACTAAAACATCGTCTTATACAATTCAATGTATTTTACACAGGTATGCAAGAAAAGTTGGGTATATTAAATAATGGAGCCGTGTATGCTCTGTATGATTATGACAGCCAAAATTCAGATGAGCTCTCATTCAGGGATGGAGATCAGCTCGTTGTTCTGAGGAAAGGGGATGACTTAGAGCGAGAGTGGTGGTGGAGCAAACTCAATGACCAAGAAGGATATGTACCTAGAAATTTACTAGGTGTAAGTATAAAGAAATTCATACATTCGTATTAAATTTCTATGCTAAGTTATGCTGTTTGTGATACTGTTAAAATATTTTTCATAGGCAGGGGTGGGTCAGTTTTTAAGAAATTTAATTTAATTTTTTTTTTTTTTTAAGGAACCTGGTACAAAATTTCTCAGTTTGAAAAAGAAATTGTTCATAAAACTTGAGTTTTTTTAATAATTAACTGTTTTTATAACTTAAATTAACATTTTAAAATAATTTACAAAACATGAACACTGAATTGTTTAAAAAATGCTATGGCATTATTTCAAAAGAACTAATGATATTGCTAGAAGTGTTTTTAATTGTGCTCTTTTTAATCTTTAATAAAATTATTAGATATGGTTCTATTCTTCTGCAAAATATTCCAATTTAATGAAAAATAAAACAAATTAAAAAAAGAGTAAATTAATAAATTTTGGTATAAAGAAAATATTTTTTAATTTCTTGAATTTTCAGCAAATTGAAGAAATTACTGCAAAGGTAATAAATGAAAAATGAAACAATCTATTATATTCATATCCACATTTAGTTTTATGTCCTTTATCTTACATGATAAATTATGTTTGCATGTGTCGTCTGTATCAGGAAATCTGAGCTTCAGACAGTGGTGAAATTTGGTACAGAGGTACTTTAAGTCTCGGGATAATACGG
The DNA here is from genome assembly GCA_951213105.1 of Amaurobius ferox. NCBI lineage: Eukaryota > Metazoa > Arthropoda > Arachnida > Araneae > Amaurobiidae > Amaurobius > Amaurobius ferox. The sequence continues at coordinate 33,398,882 of OX578134.1, forward strand.
CTTGGCGAGATTTTTTTAAAATTTGATATTAATTTTCTAGTTATTTTATATTGAAACACAACATTCGCAAAAATTGGTTTATTAGCAATCGAAAATATTATGACAGAGTTTCCAGCTTGACATCGTTGAAAAGATTGAAGAATGTTCTTTCTAATCTTTGAAGTGAATTAATAGGAAAATTCCTTCATATGTATTTTTAAATACATAGAAATATGCATATGAGGTAGGTTTGCTGAGTGTTGCTATAGAGAGAAATAGATGCACATGTGTGGTACATACATCAAAACTAAAGGGGGAAATGATTTGGTTCAAAATAAGCGATTTGGAAATTGAGTGGGGTTATCTGTATCTATATTATTTAAGTAGCAGGTACTTACTTATTTAAGATGCAGGCAATGTCGAGTAATTCATTCTAGTCAAAATTAAAGAATAAGATTGCCTTGCATAAATTTCTTTATTCAAAGGCATAGTTTATATTATTTCAACATGGAAAACTAAGTTAATAAGAGAATTATAACAATTTTATGATTGGTCTTTTTTAATATTTCACATTTGTGTATTTAATATAATTTTCAATTTGGAATTTTGTGAAAAGTCAGTTTTTGAAATCTTGTGTAGGATCCCAAAACAGATTTATATTTCTTAGAACCATCTTGTTTTCTGGGTAATTTGCACAAATGTAGATAAACATATTTAGTTTATTTATGAGAAAATTGTTAACTAATTATTTTTATGGGTAATAGTAGAGGAAACCTAGTGTATAGTTCTAAATATTTGTAAAAAAGAGTGACTTGCTTATACAAAGTGCCCCTGAAAAAATCAATAGTTTACTGTGATAGGCCACCTTATTCTTTACTGACTGGCGTCATGGCAGTGAAATGATAGTTTCATTATAGGAAAATTTAACATCCTCCTGAAATTTACTTGACTACCAGATGACCCAAACCGCTATTGATTGTGAAAATTTTGTCCTATCCGATAAAGTAGTTATTTTGTAATATCATCTGCCTTACTTATTATTACTCACCCTAAAAAATTTTTAAGAGATAAAATATTTATATCAATGTACCCTATCAAAGGGAAAATTAATTTTATAAAATTTCACTTAACCAATGACATTTATGAGTAAGCACTGTAGTTTAAATATATTTTTAGAATGTCTTTAATAATTGTTAATCATCTAAATTCCTGTTTTAAGCATCCATTTTATTTAAACTGAAAATGCCTAAAAATCTATTTATTTTTGTTGCAGCTCCATCCACGAGTAACAGTGAAAAAGGATCACCAATAGCACATGCATGAAGGCATATCTCACTGCTCTCAAGATTTATTTGAAAGCAGAAGAGATACTTTTAAGATAGTCATGGAGACAACAAAAAGGAGGTCTTTCTGTGTCACAAAGGAAAACTTTCTTCATTACCCAGCTCTTAATACTAAGACCTGGAGTGAAATGAAAAAAGAATTGCTGTCAAACCCTTGCCTAGCCATGTTCTAGGAATAAGGTGTTTGTGATGGCACTTAGCAATCGTTTGGTGCAATATGTGAAGAAATATCATAATATTTAGAGTGTTATTTATTTTTGATTTATATTATATTTTCAGAAGTAACTACCTTTCAAATTCATTTGATTAGATTGAGAACATAAATTTTGTAAAGGCAAACCTTTGGATATGAACTTCAGTGCTCCCAAATTTTTTCTAAGAGTGATATAAATTATAAATAAATTTAACCTTTATTCAGTATTTTAAATCTATCATCAAGACACTAAATTAATTGTGTATTTTAGGAATTTTCTCCAATTAGCATAAAATGTTTTATATATTATACTGATGGCATTATCAATAAAAAAGAAATGCTACTTCTGATTCCATTAAAACCACAGCATCGTAGATTCTCTTCAGCTTGTGCTGGTGGTAATATATATTAATATACAGTTCCTGTTTATTTTTCCATGAAATTAGAAATTCAAATGTTTATCTGTGGAATATAAAAAATTATTTGAAAACAATTTCTATTTAATTCTAAAATAATGTTTTCTACTTGAATGAGAATTTAATTTTAAGACATATAGTGTATGCATAGTAGATGAATTAAAGATATACATACTATCATGTAGTTGTGTGTTCAATGCTTTACTCCATTCTTCACTGAATGGATGTAAAGTTAGAATGAAGTATATTTTAATAAAATGAAGTTTTTGTGAAATTTTAAAGTATCGCATTCCTTTGTGGCTGGAAGATGAAGGCTCCATTTTTGTGAGTGATGTATTTACATAATTGATTTTGTATAATGCACAGGACATATTTTTAAGAAGTTGCAATTTAGATTTTTTTATTCTTTCTAAATGCAATACATATCTCAGTATGGGTAAAACATCTTTCTGTTTTGAATTGAGATGAAACTATTTTATGTAGTTAGTTTTATTGGGGGCTGTACTTACATATTACATCATATTTTGAGCAACATAATTTAAAAAGGCATCATATTTTTTTATCATTCTGAATTTTTAGATTTTTACATGATAAAGAATATTATGTAGTGAACAGATTGTGCAATAATTTAATGAAATTAGTGCGTTAATTTTATTGTATATTTTTATGTGGAAAGAGAAAGTTTTAATAAAATTATAGTTTTATTTACTAAAAATTATTTTATAAAATCAAATTTTTATGTTTATTTAGTTTATTAATTCTATTGTAAATATAGTTTGTATGAATTATAAAAAAAAATGTTAATTGTAGTTTTTATACATTAAGGATTATTTTGATCATCACAATTGAATACATGTTAATTTTTAAAACAATATAACTTTGAGGCAAATAAAACAAAATTATTCCTTGTTTCTCATAAGGAGCTAGACATATAGTTTCTATTTAAATTATAAAATATCATAGGAAATTGACATGAATATGTGAAAATAAGTGTCATTATTTTCTGTGAGCTAGGAGAATATTAATAGAGGTCAAACTACATTGAGATTATGTGAAAATAACAAAGAAAATATCTTAAAACCTTAAATATCCATATATATTTAGCCTGAATTAATTATATCTAAGCAACAGCATTGTCCCAAAATGAAAAGTTATAACAATAAAATGATGTAATATGTTAAGGTAGTCCTTTTATTTGTAAGATGTTAATTTCAAGTACAATTATTGTCAATTCAGGGCTGCTTTCATTTGTAAAGAGAATTTTAATGATATAAATGTCTTTTTAAGAGCATAGGGCCTGAGATAAAAGGCAATGTTTGATGTGCTGAATTCTATAGTTCATTTTATTTTTGACATCATACAGTGTGCATGTGTGTAACATATCAGTGTAAAAGAATCTATCAACTTGTAGTGTGTTTCTGTACAGCTTTTGTGGATGAAAATACCTGTGTAAATATTGCTGATATGTTATTTAGAACAAATATTTTTATATCTAAACTAAGTGGCTGAATTGTACAGAAAGTGTGGAGGCCTCTTGAGGTATTCCGTCCAATGCTATAATGTGTTTAATAAAAATCATTTTAAAAAAAGTGGGTGTTTTTTTAGACATTTTACGCTATTATTAATCTTTGTGTCAGGTCTGTGCCATTAATGTGTGCAAGATACTTAAGCTAGGAACACAGAGAAAAGACTAAAACAATGAAAATATATCAGTTTAAAGGGTCTTTACTTGTTTAAGAGAGAACCAACAAATGCAAAAATATGAGTTTTATATTGGCATTGCCAGAGGCATGATTCAAAAATTATTTAGAGATCCCATGATGCTCTCCTCCTAGCAGGGCCGGTTCAAGGATATTTTCGTGTGTGGGCAAGACAGTTTGGGGCCGCCTTTCATATAAATATATATATATATATATATAAATATAAAATACAAATATATAATAAAAATTTTCTTAATGTTTCCTTAATAATTCCTGCCTTCTTAATGTGACGCAACAAGCCCATTTTCCATTGGTTAATCTTTATCCAATGGCATGATTCACTTCCTCATAAGAGTCCGCTCGGCCCCCTCGTTATCTTGGTGCCCCTAAATTTATGATTTTGTGACCTTTTGGGTTCCCGTGTTGTAAAACTCGACGCCATCCAGGCTGACAGTTTGCCGTTTTGTACACAATAAATTACACATATAAGCTTGTCTCATCAAAGTGTGAGATCTATTTCTGGTCTCACACTATCAAATTTTATTCTCATCTAAATTTAGAGTTTTAATTTGCGGTTTAGAAAATGTAATGCCTTACATTTCTTTCTACATGCATACATGCATGCATAATGCAGCAGTAATTTATAATACATAACTGAATTTTGGACTTTATTTGTAATTTCCCTGCACATAAATGATGTATTGGAAAATAATGTTGGGGTCGAAAACTCGAATTTTCGACGGATTAATATACGTTTTGGACATCCTTTAACCCATATCAATTATTTTTAAATGGGTGTCTGTGCGTGAGTGTAATGTATGTATGGGTGTGTATAGGAGTCTAGAGAGACAAAATTTCTAGAACAAATGGAGTGAAGTGAACAAAATTTATGATTTTAAAGGCAAATGAACACTCGGAAGGTCGCAAATTTTCAAACTTCTTTTAAATCATAAGAAGAAAACGGCATTCAAAAATATTAAATAAACAATCATATTATATGTAAGTTTATGGGAATAACATCTATGTTTGAGGTTTCTGTGTAGGGAAAACGAAGTGTTATGAAAAATGTAAACCTTTTGGACACTTATAATAATAATATCAATATTTTAATATTAAAAATTTTTTTCTAGAAAACAAAAAGTGTCTGTCCCAGCGAGTGTTTTTATTATTCTTGTTTTCATTTTAAACTATAAAATAAAGATATAAATAGTAAACGACAAAAATACGTACTAGGAAATTTAGTATCAAAATCTATATTTATTGTTAAGAAAAGCTTTTATAGTTCTCGAGTAATCGTCTTGTCAAATTGAAGAAGATTGAAATTTTTCCATTTTTCAAGTTAGTAACATCTCAAAAACTAAAAGAACTAGCTTTGAACAATAAGCATAAATTTGTAGCTCTGTAAAAGCCCTACAAGTGTATATAATTGGATTTTGGATCGAACTCTATTTTTTGGGGGAAGGGTGGCTTAAACTTTGAAACATAAAAATGAGTTTTTTTCCATGTTTCATACTTTCACTCGAAATATCTTCGAAATTATAAAAGATCAATAGAATTATATTAAGTGATAAAAAAATATGTATGAGGAAATTTAGTTTCTAAATTTATATGTATATTTAAAAAAGCTTTTATAGTTTTCGAGTAATCATCTTGTCAAGTGGAAGAAGTTTGAAAATTTGAAGTATTTCAAGTTTGTAATGCTTATGTCTTAAAAACTAAAAGTGATAACTATAAATAATTAGTATGAATTTATTGCTCTTTAAGAATCCTACAAGTGTATATAATTGGATTTTAGGTCACTTTCTTGGTTTTTGAAGTATATCGAAATTATAACCACTATACTTTAAAAACCAAGTATTCCAATGGGTGGGAAAGCTGTAATATTTGAAATGGCACGATTGTTGCACATCAGTCTGGTTACTTATTCTTTTGGGAAATATTAGTGCACAAACACGAGATATTTTGTTTTGTTTAAAAGAAAAATTAGAAAGTTAAATGAACTTGGGGGATTCTAAAGATGTTTAATGATTGATGAGGTTTGAACAGAATAGGTGGAAATATACTTACGGAAATATACATAATAATGGAATACTATCCAAATTACAACAAAATTTTACACTTTGACTAATTTAACATTTGCTTTATTGTATCACTGGAACGAATTACCCGGTATTGATAAATAGGGTGTATTAAGAATAAAAAATAAATTCCATTCGTTGGAAAAGAGGAACGTCAATGTTTCATTTTTTCTTGGTTTTGAAATAAAAAATGGACAAAAAAATACTACATATCATACAATACAACTTTATATAAGAATAATAATAAATCGAATGTTGACTAGAACATGGGGATATTAAGTGAATTGTTTGAGTAGAAATAAAAAAAATCACAATATCAAAATGTATATTACAAATTTTAAGGTTGTTTAATTAACATTTTACTTAAAAGTGTATTAAATTATAACTAAAAGTGTAATTATGAAAAAATAAAATAGTATTTACGGATTATTGAACGTATATCTAAACAGAAATTTGTATGCATGAGCAAAAGAATATATATAATTCCCAGATTGAGTCTATAGAATAAATTTATTAATTTATGAAACAGCCCTAACAATTTATAAACAACTTTTGCACTTTCATGCAGATATTCAAAAAGGAATATTTTACTTCGCAAAAATATTTTGTACCATTTTTTTTTCATTTTGCAATGAAACTGGAAAAAATACAAAATTAAGATCATTTTACACCATTGCTTAGTTATTTGCCTCTGAAATTCCTCATAGAACAGCCACGGGGCATATTATTTTGGATAAAAACATGAAAAATTATTCTTTTATCAATATTATTCTGGGGCTAATACCAGAGACTAAATTCAGTACCAAATTAATTTTATTGGTTGAAACACATCAAATCAACAAAATCAACAAAAAAATTTAGTCAATTAAGAAATTTTGCAAAAATATTTTAAATAATTGAAAGAAAAAGTTACCCGAATAGTTAGAACATACAAAGACAGCCATATTTGTCGATGGATTTGTGAATCTTGCATGGCAGCATAACACAACACTTTGAACAATAAGAAGTAGCTTTTTACTTGTAGTCATTGTGTTTGTTATCTACATGGTCTCCAGCTAGGCTCAATGCCTAAATCAGCTAAAACGGTAGATGACCAAAAGAATGACCATCTGGACTAATCTCCTCCCTCCCGTCCTTTTAGAAGTGCGATCATAGAGGCCGCATCCATGTGTTTGCAATTTGAATTTGAAAACAGGAAAAAATTCTGAGAATCGGCCCTTGGGTTTTTCCCAGTATTTGGGGTAAACAAAGTCCCCTAAGGGATTGCAGGCTGCACCCAGCTGCAAGTTGTTTAAAATCTGGTAATCTCCCAAGTGTTTGAGCGTACGTACTTTCAAGCAGAACTGTACATTGCTTCGAAAAAGATATAATTATGGGAGAAAAACGATTTTATCCTTTTTATATTTTAATACTATCTAAAAAAGTAAATTCATTTATATTAAAGTGGCACAAAATTGGTTCATTTTCAAAATATTTTTTTTAATACGACCACAAAAGTCATTCTTACTACACCTAATTTCACTTCCAAATGGCCGCCCCTAATTCGTCCGCTGTGGGCAATTGCCCACGCCGCCCACGCCTTAAACCGGGCCTGCCTCCTAGTGCTGCCAACAGAATGTTTGGATCTCTATGCATCAAGAGTGTGACTCCCTACAAGGAACATATGCTTGGCACGCTATGAAATTTTTTTTCAATCATGAAAATTATATTTATCAACTGATTGCTCAGTGAATTAAAATTTGAATTAGGTATAATTTTACTGGTGAATACATTTTGTAGACACATTTTATATTTTAGTAATAAAATATTAATTATTTATTATTACTATTACTAGCTGTACTCGTGCAAAGTAGGCATTTGAGAATTTTTTAACAACAATACTCTGAAAATAACAATTTAATTGACACTCTTAAGTTTTTCGTTTCTTCTTTGACTGAGACTTATTTTAGTATATTCTTTGGCTTTTGAAAATTTATCAGCTTTATTTCTTATTCAAGGGCTTCATCAACAGTTGCATTGGCACTTCGTTCCTCTCCTACATGCATTACAGAAACCTTTCCTACATGCATTATAACAAACTATGTCAGTACCGTTACTTTGGCTTTCATTATATATATCTCTACAAAATTAAGCTGTTAAGTAGAAAAATAAGCCATTCCTCATGTTTGCAATGTGGTTATAGCTCATAAAATTTATATCAGCACAATCAGAATTATAAAACACATTGATTCCATCAAGTTTCATTTGTTAGACTGAATGGTGGTAAGTCATACACCTCAAAATACCTCTTTTTGCATTGTCGCATGTAAAATTATACATAGAAGCAAAACACTGGATATTGGACTTTTTTTTTTAACTACCTTATGACGATAGTTATTATAATACCTCATTTTGCATTGCCACGTGTTAAAAAAAATTACTTATATATATATATATATATATATATATATATATATAACATTAAGAACAACAAGTGAGATTCAAGTTCGAATTTATCACATACGCTAATCGACAACAGAAATCAATACACCACTCAGGAACAGGCGCGAAGCTGCTCACATCTCCAGAGTAGAAAATATCCGAGTGAAAAGGAAGGAACGTTAAAACGTTGAAAGGGGAGAACCAAATACGTTGCATATAATGGCAGGGGAGGTTTGCGACTCCCCTTCCCGTTTAAAGCAGCTTTTACAGTCCGGGCAACGCTCACAGTATCAATACAATACAATGGTCAGTCCCCTACATGTGCAGAGACAAAGGCGCCCGTATACAAGAAGAGCAAGAACAACATCGACGCAGAAGGAATGGACGTGTGATATTATGTTCTTGTTTTGGCAACACTAACTTTAGGTACTTGAAGAATGGCAACACTACTATGTTTGATGTTCCAACTACTAGCGTGCGATACTGCTTTGCCATTTTGTCATGCATCATTCTAGTTGATTAAAGCTTTCTTTAAGTCTAACTCGTTTTCTAATGATCATTTCTATTACAATTTAATCAACTAGATTTCTTGGATCTAAATTCACATGAGATGGAACGACTTCTCAAGCCAAAGAGATTCGACGTGGATCCAACGTGCGTAGGAGCTGAAGCAAAATGGAAACATTGGAAACGGACATTTTCAAATTTCCTGGGCGAAGTTCAGCATTTGACTGAGGAAAATAAGCTTCATCTCTTGTGTAATTACGTGTCGGCGGGTGTTTATCAGCATATCAACGAAGCAGAAAACTACAATACGGCTATTACTGCCCTGGATTCTATTTACGTTACTAAACGAAACGAAATATTCGCCAGACACTGCGTGGCTTCGAGAACTCAACAATCGGGAGAGTCTGTGAGTGAATATCTACAGATACTTAAACAAATGAGCAAAGATTGTAATTTCAAATCTGTTACGGCTGAACAATACAAAAATGAGTATATTAGAGACGCATTCATCCGGGGTTTAAGGAGCACTCGAATTCGAGAACGCCTGTTGGAGAACACTACAATTACGTTGGATAATGCATTCGACCAGGCTAGGGCATTAGAACTGGCAGAACATCACTCCGCTTCATATTCTGCAAATTCGAATTCGGTACCTGTGGCTGCTATGGAGCAGAAAGACGAAAAACCCGAGGAGACTCACGCAACTGCAGCTATACCAGCCCGCACCGGAAAATGCTTTTTTTGTGGGAATGACCGCCATGTTCGAAACGTCTGCCCGGCCAAGGATGCACTATGTAGAGGGTGTGGAAAGAAAGGTCATTACCAGAGAGTTTGCAAGTCTAGACTGTCGCGCCCCCCGAACAATTCTACGGCATCAGTTCATACTTTAGCATCAGCATCAATTATCCCCAGTTGTCTCCAAAAATCTATTACTAAAGTGGATATAAATGGAATAGAGCTAAATGCTCTGATCGATACTGGCAGCTCACTCAGTTTTCTAAACCAATCTCTGGTAAAAAAGTGTCGAATACTAGTGAAGCCATACTTCGGTAGAATAACTATGGCTAACTCTTCCTTAAGCTCGGACATTACTGGCTGTTCCATGATAACGGTAAAATTACAAACTCATTCATATACAAACGTAGAGGTGTTAATCATGAAAAACCTCTGTGCAGATTTTCTGATCGGCCATGACTTACTAAAAAATCATTCTTCAGTTGAGATTGATTTCAACGGTGACAGACCACCTCTGAAAATCTGCTCATTGGCAATTGCTCAAGTCTCCTCTGTCTCACTGTTTGCTAACTTAACCCCTGACTGTAGACCAGTGATCACGAAGTCAAGGCGTCAAACGGAAGAAGATAGACTATTTATAGCTGCGAACGTAAACAGACTACTAGAAGAAGGTGTAATCGAACCCAGTAATTCACCTTGGCGTGCACAAGCATTTGTCGTGAAAGGAGAACACCACAAGCCCAGAATGGTTGTCGATTATTCACAGACAATTAATAGATTCACGATGCTTGATGCTTATCCTCTTCCCAGAATTGAAGAATTAATTTCACAAGTGTCTAAATATGAAATATTTAGTACTATTGATCTCAAAAGTGCCTATCATCAGGTACCCATATTAGAATCTGAAAAACATTACACAGCTTTTGAAGCTGAAGGTAAACTGTACCATTTTCTACGTGTCCCTTTCGGTGTGACTAATGGGGTAGCATGCTTCCAGAGAATCATTGATAAAATAATTAAGGATGAAGGTTTAGAAGGCACTTTTCCATATCTTGATGATGTAACGGTATGTGGGAAAAATCAAAGAGAGCATGACTGCAACTTGGAAAAATTCATGATTACTGCTAAGAAATACAACTTAACACTGAATGATGAGAAGTGTGTTTTTTCTACTAAATCGATCAAACTACTAGGATACTTTATCGAGAACAAAACTATAAAACCTGACCCCGACAGACTGGCTCCACTGTTGAACTTACCTATTCCTAAAGACACAGCGTCTCTACAACGTGCGCTGGGCATGTTTGCCCATTATTGTCGTTGGATTCCCACATTCTCTGAGAAGATTCGCCCTCTCTTGGCTAAGGGTCCCTTTCCTCTTCCAGAAGTTGCTGTGAAGGCTTTTGACTCATTAAAGACCGATATAGCTAATGCCTCCTTGTTTGCTATTGAGGACAACATACCCCTTAGAGTGGAAACAGACGCCTCTGAGTTTGCTATAGGGGCTTCCTTGAGTCAAGCTGAACGTCCTGTGGCATTCTTCTCAAGAACTCTGAACGCATCTGAGCAGAAGCATTCCTCGATTGAAAAGGAGGCCTATGCAATTGTTGAATCCCTACGGAATTGGCGACATTACTTAATTGGTAGACATTTTGAAGTTTTTACTGACCAAAGATCAGTCACATTCATGTTTGATCAGTGTCATAACAGTAAAATTAAAAATGAGAAAATCATGTGTTGGAGATTGGAACTTACCTGCTTCAAATTTGATATTATCTACCGACCTGGAAACAGAAATGCAACTGCGGATACTCTATCAAGAATAACGGCGGCTACCAGCCCAGGAGTGAATATAAGAGAATTACATGAGGCATTGTGTCATCCGGGAATCACCCGAATGTATCATTGGATCAGATCTAAAAATTTAGCCTTCTCTTTGGACGACATTAAGAGGGTCATAAACGCTTGCCCCTGTTGCAACGAAGTCAAGCCACGATTCTGTAAAAATGATGGAAAATTAATCAAAGCAACTGCTGCTTTTGAAAGATTAAATCTGGATTTCAAAGGACCTTTACCAACAGTTTCCAGGAACCGCTTCCTCCTGACTGTAGTAGATGAGTTTTCGAGATTCCCCTTTGCAATTCCCTGTTCTGATATCTCGGCGTCTACCATTATAACTCACTTGCAAAACATCTTCTCAATTTTTGGAATGCCGGCTTATATACATTCTGATAGAGGTTCATCTTTTATGTCCCGTGAGTTAAAATCTTTTCTCACTCCACTTGGGATAGCGACTAGCAGGACGACTGCTTACAATCCGCAAGGAAACGGCCAAGTCGAAAGATACAATGGAATCGTATGGAAAACTATCCAGCTGGCACTAAAATCAAAAAACATGGCAATTGAACAGTGGGAAAATGTTTTACAACCTGCCTTACATTCGATTCGCTCCCTACTATGCACCTCCACAAATGCTACACCTCATGAACGAATGTTCTCCCACATTAGAAGATCCTACAATGGTTACTCCATACCTACCTGGCTTACCCATCCAGGTCCAGTGCTAATGAGGAACAACACACGAGCTAATAAGTATGAGCCTATTGTGCAGGAAGTAGAACTCATTGAAGCAAGCCCAGACTATGCTTATGTTAGACTCCCAGACGGACGTGAAACCAGTGTCTCTATACGGCACTTAGCTCCAAGAGGGGAAACTCCTTTACCTATCAATGACGACGGAGACAGCTGTAGCAGCCATCTGCCTTCTTCTGATATTCTGAATTCTGAATTGTCTAACGCACATACAAAAACCCCACCGGTGAGTCTCAAAAATATGACAGAAGATGAAGCTCAAGACAGTGTACCACCATATCCTAGCAGTCCAGCCTCCTCATCAGAGAACTTCTGTAAGAATACTGGGGAGAGGTCCCAGGATCCTACTACACTTCGTCCCAGCAGACCGAAACGCCTGCCTTCCTATTTAGCCGACTATGTGATTGACTAACACTATGGGAGGGGTGAATGTGATATTATGTTCTTGTTTTGGCAACACTAACTTTAGGTACTTGAAGAATGGCAACACTACTATGTTTGATGTTCCAACTACTAGCGTGCGATACTGCTTTGCCATTTTGTCATGCATCATTCTAGTTGATTAAAGCTTTCTTTAAGTCTAACTCGTTTTCTAATGATCATTTCTATTACAGGACGCAAAATGAAAAACGATCCTAATACCAGAACCTATATATCAACACTTGCGCATGCGTGTCAACACACCAGTATCGCATAAATCACAAAATTCCAACCAATTTCCGATAGAAACGGCTAAAGTTTTCTTTATTACCGAAAAAAGAATTATAGCATGCCCGCAAGAAATAAATAGGATAGTGTTTTTTTAAAGCTTCGGTTATGGTTTTTTATTACATTTATTGCAATCCCTTTTGAATGTGTTGTAAACCTGGTTTCTCTTGAAATGGCCGACAAGGATGTTTCTGAAAACATTCTTAGTAAGGTTCGTCCTCCAATCTATAAGATGGCCAATCTTGATTTTGTAAAAATCGCGTTTGTCGTATAAAGTTGTATAAGTACCATATTGTAGATGTTTATTTATTGATATGTCCAAAAAAATTCACTGCACCATTCTCGTCGTCTTGGTTTTCGATCAGTTCCAATTCTCTTGGATAAAAGGTGAAATCGAAATTAGATGTGCCTTCAAAACACCCCAAGAGCACATCGTCCACATAACGGAAATATGGCATCTCATAAAGAATATGTGTGCCTTTTTCATAAGCAGATAGATAGATATCTGCCAAAATGGATGAATAGGCTCCCCTCCCCCCCATAAGTATACCTTTAATTTGTTGGTAATACCCATTTCCGTCATGTAAAATATTCTCTTTTAACACCAATTCCACAAGATCCAAATATCTATGAAATGTAATGAACACCTTCAGGTCATATTCTTCATGTAAATTCAGTATTAGGTACAGCTATGTTAAGTCAATATTCTTAAACAAATCTCGAAAGTCATAGCTTTTAAATCTGATGTCCTTGTGACAAAATTTGAGGCGATTTATGACCTCTTGTCCGTTCTTAATCATAACAGTACTTTGTTTATTAAGATTAATCATAACTTGCTTAAGGATATTCAAAAGCTTCAGAGATTTGCTTGGGTTAGGTAAGTTCCACATCCAACAGTGACTGTGCGGAATTTGACAGGTACTTTGTGTAATTTAGGAATAAGAATTAAATATGGAAACTTGACAGATTTCAATTCTATTCCTATACATTTGTATAATGCCTTTATCCTGTTAGTCAAAACATTACTATTATTGGACAATTGAGCATATATGGTGCGATCTTGGTAACACATTTGTAAAGTGTCCGCATAATATTTCCTGCATGTAAAGGCATAATGTGAAACAATTTTATCTGTATAGGTCAAAACAAAACTTTCTTTAACACAATGAATGGAAGTTGGAATGGAAGGACCCTTGGTATTATGATGATGTTGTTGTAGGTAGTGTAGACGGAATGCGTTGTAAAAGTGACATTTCCATTCTTTAAAAGCTGAGATAGGTAAACTATACTGCCAATCTGTAAGTGAAAACTTCTAGATCATTGTTAAAATCCTCTAAAACATCTTTAAAATCTTGTGTCCGAAATTTCGTACCGTGTCGAAAAATTTGTTTTAGTTTATGATCCTTGATCACTGCTAGATCGCCTGTAATAATATGGTTATGAAAAGAATCTTTATAAATACTATCATGACATTTACATTCTGCTGTTCTATATGCTGTTGTAATTTTACAAATTTGGCCGTAGTTAAAAAGTTTTCTGCCATTTGCTCGGACATACCGATATGTTAATTTCACCTGATGGTTTGGGATGGGCAAAAACGAATCAATATGGTAGGGAATAGAGTTGAATGGGATCCCTTCAAAAAGTTTATTCTTTAAAGTAGTGATGTATAATCCTTATTTTTCTTCTGTGTTTTGGGGTCTAATTTAACTTTAAATTTTTCAGCTCTTAACTTAATTAAATCAAGTATTATAGCCAAATTTCTCTGCATTTCTTCAGTATGATCGTTAAAAGGTTCGTTTAAGTAATATTGCAGTATGAATGTCCAAATTCGTGGTAGATATTTGAGTTTAATGCCGTTGACAATGTTTTTAATCCAACTGAATTTGATCGAGGTATCAGTTTTCAAGTTATCAATAAAATGGGTTATTTTTCTTCTGTGTTAAAATAGGTAGCATGATGGTGCCCTTTTCCTCTATGCCATCGGTGAGTTTTCTTATGGATCAATGAACGTAACAAGAGATTTGATTAAAAATTTCTGCAATTATCCATGTTGTAGTTTTCTTTAAAGATAAGAGTATTTAAACCATATGGGTATGCCATAGTGTATTGTTTGACATGGGTGGCTTCCCACCACAACCTTTCAAAATTATTAGGTACTATATCTAGTATAGTTACAGTGATTTTGGAAAAATCATGAAGCCTGAAATGACGAATTTCCTGGTTATAAGATGGCAGCTCCTGATTTTTTGTCTTGCCCACTTGACTTTGATGGAGGTTTATTCTGATGTTTAATGAATTCTGTGTTTGTTCAATATACTTGGCTTGACATGTAAGGCAGGTGATACAATATATAATGTAAGATTTGCAAAAAATCTTGTACTTATTAGCTTGATTATTAATTTGAAGAGGGTTGACGACAGGACATAACTTGCATCGCCTTGAAAGACACTTATTAAACTTATAATTTCTCATGTTGTGGTAATGAATATATATAGTGTCAAAAAATTGTGATGCATTTAGGATTGGGTCATTGTATTCACAAAGATTGTTACGGACGATTTGTTTGGATGTCACAGGTATTTCTTGAACATGGTCAGAGGGCTTAAAAAAATGCTTAATAGAAGTCATCTCCAAATAACGTAGAGGGTAACTGGATATCGATGACACAAATACCCTTTATTATTATGTCACCGGGCATATACTCGGTAATGAATATTGCTGCCAGTCTCGATACATATATATTGTATGCATCCATAGAATAAATCACCAGTTTTTACTCTTGTTGAGGAGTGTAAGAAGTGATTAAATGATAATACCAATGCCCAAAGTTCACAAAAGATCTGTAAGTTCGTACATATACATAGAGCCAATAAAACTTCATAAAGCCAGTAAATCCACACAATAAACATAAGAAGCCCCTTATACCAACAAACTCCAATCATACAAAGTGACATGCATTTTTAAGATTTTTAACTGTTTTTGTAATTTTAAAAACTGATTTCCCAGAAAAGCGTTGAAGGCGTGGCACGATCAATGTGTTGTGTCCATTTAAAATATAAAATGACAAGAAAAACACTCTACAACATTAAAGACATAAAATACCACATAAAGATGCTTGATACAAAGAGAAGATATCACAAGAAATTTCAGAAAGTTGAATTATATCCATGCAAGTAAACTACACAACTACGTACCTGATGTCATCTCGCCCCGCCTGTCTCCGTACCACCGACATCTCACAACACATGGAAGACCAAGACATCACATGCAATGTCCTAGAGGTACCCCAAATATACAAGAATGGAGAGATAGACTATCCGCGCCCAGCAGCAGCATTAAGACCTTCCGAAATAACATTAAGAACAACAAGTGAGATTCAAGTTCGAATTTATCACTTACTCTAATCGATGACAAAAATCAATACACCACTCAGGAACAGGCGCGAAGCTGCTCACATCTCCAGAGTAGAAAATATTCGAGTGATTGATTTGAAAAAGATATTGAAAAAAAATATAGTAGCATAGATATGAGGGTTATAAGCAGCTACCAAAGATCTGCCAAAAACATTGTGAACTCCAAAACTGTCTCCTTACTTTCAACAGTTTACGAAAATATTTTTTAAATCTTTTAGAGGAGATAACTCCTCTCAGGCTACTGGGAACCTCAAAGATGACAGACAAGGAACTAAGAATATTGATATACTCCATACCAAAATATTTTATAAATCTATAGAATTCCATGAAAAAGTCTATAGAAAAAAACTGGAATTATGATCCTCTTTTCTATAGACATAGTATGGTACTCTATATAAACTAGACTATAGGGTTTTACATAAAAAAAGGAGACCATAATTGTAATGCCTTTTCTACAAATTTTTTTTACAGAATTCTTTACAAATTTTTGTATGTGCCCCTTTCCTGAAAGACTTATAAAAGTAATGTTAAAATGATAAGAGATTCCCAAATTTTGCAATTTAATTTATTCTATTAATAAAGCTATTTTTTAAAAGAAAATTTGGGTTTTTGGGACAACCTATGTAAAAGCTGTTACTCATATTGTGACATTGACTTAAACTACATTTAAAGTATATAATATAAGAGTTAATGAATGTTTTAGTACTTTCTTAAATTTTTATTTTTTTATGCAATTCTTTATTCAGAAAATGAATACACTTCATGCTAAATTTTAAATCCATCAAGTTTAAATTTTTAAGGCTACTTTATTGGGTATGTGCACAGTGCAAGCAAATGTTAGTATATTCAGGTGATGTGAGTGAGTAAAGGAAACCAATTTCAACAACACAGCATGTAGGAATGAATGAAAAACAGAGGAAGTGGTCAGTTTGGATGCATCACTATGCCTGCTCCCTGTGCACATATCCTAAGTGTTGTTGAGACCCAGACCGTCTGACCTACCAGAAGGGACATATCCTAAGTGTGTATAAGTGTTTTAAATATAAAAACTACAAATTCTGGAATATGATCTGCTGCTTTCTAGGTAGGCAGGATCATTTGCAATAATAAATCTAAATATCAAAAGTTAGGCTCTGTTTGGATTTCTCTTATATCCCATATTATTTAGGTCCATGCATGACAAAATGATTAAATAAAAAATGACTAGAGTCTACAATTTCCAAAACATTCACAAAAGTTTATTTCAAATGCGTTTTAGTACTTATACTTTAGCATTCCCCTCTCCCCCCCCCCCCAAAAAAAAAGAAAGAAATTGTCAATTTCACTGCTATATTCAAGGGATTTAATGGTGATAATAGCAATCATAATAAATAATGGTACTACTATATTGTGTTATTAAATGTACCTAGGACAGGGATTGTGTGACAGGAAAGAAAATAATGAAATTCACCAGACATTCGTCGATACTTCCAAAAATGTGCACATATCCCCCCCAAAACTTAAATTAAATTCCAATATTGAAGAATACACTTAAAATTCTAAATTTTTTCAATGCAATAATTAAAATTGTTAACATTTTAAAATTTTAAAACTCTGAGCATTCTCATTTTTGGAAAACAGTAAGTAAAGCCAGCAAAATAGCTTGTTCAGATTTTTGCATGTTCTTAATCATAGCTAGAAACATATTGAGCAATCAGAAGTACCTTTTTTTCTTCTTTATATGTGCTCTTGAAGTTTGGCGAAGTTGGAGTAGGTCTTCTGTCCTTTATATTGTTATCTTTTTCTACTCATTTTCCAGTTAAATAGTTTTAAAAGTAGGAAAAGAATTAAGCTGCTTTTTTACCATCATCAAATTGACAGTATAACAAAGAATATTGCAGTTCTGTAAATTCTGGAAAGTTATGCTCAGAGATTCAATAATGTGTAATTTTAGCCGTAAGACTTGATATGCTGCCAGGCACTGGGATCTATGAATCCCTCTGTCATTAGGCATACTCAGAAGCACTAATTTGGTCTGAGGTTTAGCAGAAACACCATCACCTACCTAAAATACTGCTTTCCTCTGCTCCATTAAAAAATCTGTAGGGGTTAAAAGACATGAATGAAGGTGCCAATAAGGTGCTTGTTTCTTTAGGCTACAAATCTAAATCACATTTTTCAAAGTGTTATAAATTATGGTAAATGCAGAACATTTTATTTTAATTATTTCTCCAATTTTAATTGTCTGGTGGTACCATACTAGCTAGAGGTCTTCACTAGCCTAATTTTAAAGTATTTTTTATCCAGCCTCGCCTACAAATAATAAGATTTAACCCAACCTGAGTTTTCAACATAATTCGCCCAACTCGGCCTGATTCTTTTTTAAATACATTGAAACTTGGCTAAAGCTGATATACTGTTGCCTTGTATTATGATCATAATTTGCTATTTAAGGAATTAAACACAAATTATATTACATATTACATACAGAGATTCAGATCAGCAGATGAAAGACGTGAAGAGCAGTGTTTTATTTTGACTTTAGAATATCTTCAAATGAATAAGTCTTCAATTTCCTATCTGAAATTATTATTTTTCTGTATTTGGTTTTAGTTTACCCATCAGTGTTATACAGAGCTTCATATAGAGCAAAATTTTATTACTTAATACGAGACAGGGAGACGTTCATCCTCCTATTGAGAATTTTGTTTGATACATAATTTCAAAATTTTCTGTTCATTTAAATTTTGATCTATTTCTGGCTTTTTTATTTACTTTTACCTGATCCGCTCCGACCCGATTTTTATTTTAACTGGGTCAGCTCGAAATAGTTTCCTAAAAATTCGGCCTGGCATTTGGACTGGTCCGAGACCATGCAGACCTCTAATACTAGCTATAACACAGCATTTGCCATTGCTGTACCTATAATTGTGTTACACTGATTGTTTCTTCATTAAAAATATTATGAAAATTTTGAATTTCAAATAATAATATTTTTAAATTATACAAAAAATATTTAGTTCTATTTTTTACATATTTTTTTAAAATATGAAATTTCTTGAAAACATATGCATTTATGCCTCTAGAAATGCTGTTGGGAAATACTCAGGCAGACGTTTGTAGGACTAATCCTATTAACTAAATAGGCATGATGAAACAGAATTACTGCATAAATAATATAATAAAATTCCATAGTGAATTTAAATCAAATGAATCTCAAAAGGAATAAATGAACAATTTACATGAAGCACTAGTATTCAATTAAATTGTCTTCCATAGATATTTTATTAAAAAATGTTAAAAGTTTGCCAATAGAACACAATGTCATACAATTTAAATTTAATAATGTAATGTTTGTGTGTGTAATCACAAGACTTTTGTAATGTTTCCAAAAACTGTATTACAGTGCACGAAAAAAGTATAAGGACAACATATAATTGAATAAAAATATACTTTATTTTCACTTTATCAAAATGAATTTTTGATATTTCTGACCTCTAATATGAAATTATACAATAACATTTACAACACATAAAACAACAAATATGAACCTTTCAAAAGTTGACCTTATAAAGATTATCACAAAAGAAAATATAGAAAAAAGTATAAGGATATGTTCTAAATTACTTAATATTTCTCTTGATAATCAAGAGAACAACCTTTTTTTTCAATTACTTGAATAAGCCGAGAGGTCATCGATACTGAAAGTTCTTTTAAAGTGTCTATGGAAATGTTCTTCCAAGATTATTTGAGGACTAACACAAGTTCATGTTTATACTGATATTGTGTGCCATTTTTATAAACTTTTCGGGCCAGAAGGCCCCATAAATTTTCTATTGAATTGAGATCGGGGCTCCTCACCTGCCAATCAAGTAAATTTACTGAATTAGCTTCAAACCAGAGTTTTGCACTCTTAGAAACGTGTGTGGAAGTGTTATCCTGTTGGAAAATATAGTCTCTTGAAGTTATTAGTGGGGCCTCAGGTTGCAAATAGTCATCTAACATATCAACATATTTGTCAGAGTTCATTTTGTAGTTGATGAAGAGTAAAGACTATAGGTATGGTTCCGTTTGCTGCAAAAGCACCCCAAATCATTACTGTGCCCCATGAAGACTAGACGAAGACTAGATCTCTCTAGTTTTCATGTTGTGCCCCCACCGTATTGACTTTTGGAAAAAACTTCTTTGGTTTTACGCAGATTACACTAAAAATAGCTAAAACCATCTGGCCCATCAAGATTGAACTTCTTTTCGTCCGAAAAGATTACATCAATCCATTTTGGACCGAGAGAAAAGCATTTTTTTTAAAATTCCTGTCTTCATTCCTTATGTTCCTTTTTAAAAGGCGGACGTGACATTAACTTTCCATACCAAATATTCAGATGTTCATTCAAAACATTTTGAACTGTTCATTTGGAACATGATTAAGTCCAAATTTCTTCTAACTTCATTTGCAGTTTCTTTTTTCTCGCAAGTTCTTCTTACAACCATTCTTTTCTGTCGATACGTTAGAATTTCTGGTGTTCCAGTTCGTTTTTTTATTCCATACATTCCAGGTTTTTTTAGAAAATTATAAACTACAGTTTCAGATCTTTTAATTTTTTTTCGAAATTTCATGCCCACTCAATCCACATTCTTTGAAAGCAAGAATTTCTCCCTTTTCTAGGTCAGACAGATGATTAGCATCATACAAAAATCGTGAAGAGATGAGGCAAGTGTGAATTTTATTCAGAAACCCAGTCTTTATATTTGAAATGGTCATTTTCTGCTTTCAAATATGCAAATTTTACTATTATTTTAGATGAAAAAACAGTTGTCCAACAGTTTGAGGATTATTTTTTCCAAGATCATATGGGTATAAAATTTATAAAGTAAATTTATACATATTTATTTTTGGAAAATTTAACTAATTTACATAAAAAAGAACTTAATTTTATCAATATTTTTACATGCATTTCCGTCATTATTTGCATGCATTTCCGTCTAAAAGATTTCTAGACTCAGCGAGTTTTCGCTTGTCCTTATATTTTTTTCGAACACTGTATTATATAAATTCACTAATTACAAAATAAAAAATATATATATGCTTTCAGCTTTGTAAAGGAGTCAGTTAGGTAACAAAGGAACTAAAAGTATGTACCTATAGGTTAAAACTGTAAATAGCATCTTTCTTATAAATTTAGCTTTCTCCAACATTATGTTTCTCATGACAATTCAAATGGGATGCAGAGCAATTTATTTTCAACTGTGAGCTTCAAATTGAAAATTATTTCAAGCATAAACATTTATTTATCTGATATAATAATCCAATGCATTTTCAAAGGATTCGGTCAGATTATCTGGCACAATAAGAAAAATACTAAAATGAAGCAAATTATAGTTAAGTACAGAACAATATTTTTTTCTCTAGATAATTATTTAATTTAATTTGCTTCTGTAGGCACAACATTATTATATATAATATAAAGATACTGTGTGAATTCCCATCTCAATTATCTTTATAAAATAGCAAAAAATGTAAAATTTATTTTTAGGTATTTTTATCAATGCTCAAAATGTCAACAATTTTTTTTTAAAATCATTTTTGAGTTCAAATCTTGTCTTCCGATTACAATAAACAGTCTAAAAGGGTAAATTTCTATGCAGACTTTATATATAGTAAACAAGCAATGAATAATGAAAATCTTAAAAAATTGATAACAAAAAGCAAAAGTTATGCATATATATATATACATACATTTTCATGCATATATATACGTACAAGCAAAAATATTAGGAGTTCCAGGGACCCACAATTAAATTATTGGAGGTTTAAAAAGTGTCTGGATCCCACGCTGTCAGTTCCGCTGGTCTTGCTACTTTGGTGCTGCCATCTTTGAACCAAAATAAAATCCACATATTTTAAAATATTAATTTGTAGTGCTGCCATCTGTTGACAGTAGGCACAAAACATATAGCACATTTTAAAATAAGTGATGTGTGTGACCAAAGCAAGATTTGGGCATAAAGTGCACATGATCAATAGACGCGCCAAACGTGGGATTTTGGGGGTCATAACATCTTCCATCGACCCATCGGAACCCATTGAAATGCGTATAAAGGATATTTGGAGAAATAGGAAACAAGATATTTGGTTACAAAAACTGACTCAATTTTTTGTTTTCTGGCTACCCTGCTGAGAGTGCTCTTATTTATAAATGGACCAAGTTTATGGTATTCCGTCAGATTAGTGCCCAATGTTGCTGAGTTTATCATCAAGTCTTATATATTTGATGATACTTGCAACTGTTGTTGTTTTTTTTGTGCTTTTTTTTTAGATATATTATTTTGAAAAACTTGCAATATTTCTAGAACAATTCAAGCTAGCGTTTTAAAGTTTGGACCTTTGGTTTTAGAAAAAAAAAAAAAAAAAAAAAAATACGTATAAAATTATTAATTACTTAACACTGTTGAATGACCTGATGTTTTTTCAAAAATTCATTCGAAAATTGAAGTTTTTCGAACGTTCAATCGCTTTTAAAATCAATAGGGTTCCAGTATTCGCACGGATCTTAACGCTACATTAGTTCGTGAGAAATCGCATCCACAGACTCACGGATAGACACGAATATACACACACACTGTGTGTTGAAGACCTAGACAGTACTCGACTCATCCAGTGGACTTGAGGAACTAATTGAACGGCCGGACACACACACTGTGTGTGTGTATGTGTGTGGCACACATACACAAAGACATCCCCTCAAAAGCGTTTGATTCGAATTCAGGGCTCCTTGAAACATGCTCTTCCATTGAAAACTCGAATTTTCGACCTCGTCAAAATACTTTCCCTACTATGTATGTAGGGAAAGGGATAATCGGAAATAGGATGTTGGCAGCATATGACTTTTCCGACCTTGTGCAATGATTTTATTTGTTTCACACCGAAATAAGAATATACAAGATACTCAGAACAATAATATTGTCTTTGAATCGTACATTATTATTTGACACTGTTCTGGAAGGCCTCGTGTATTTCTATTTCAAAGCCGATTACTGCTTTTCCAAAGTTAAATTGCTTTTCCAGTGTCAAATAATAATGTACGATATAGTCGTACATTATTATTTGACACTGTTCTGGAAGGCCTCGTGTATTTCTATTTCAAAGCCGATCACTGCTTTTCCAAAGTTAAGCACACAATGACAATTTTCAAATAGCAATCCGCAGATTCTATTGGTTGAAACTTACTGTTGTCCTCAATGGGAATATGTAAATATCAAATGATGCATCCAATAACGATTTGCTCCTCGAACAATATGAAAAATAGGCGTGAGAGTTGAAAACAACTCGTTTGCGCACAAGAGTGTCAATCCTCAAAGACAATTTTTCGAAGAGTGTTAAAATTGATTTGGGGTTAGATTAGCTTTGTTACGGCACAAAGAATACGCTTGGAAGAATTTCAACGTTGGCGTGCTGTGGTGAGGCTTGAGATAGGACAGTCTATTAACGAAGTCGCCAATTTCTTTTCTGTGGATCATTCTATCATTTCTCGTTTATGGAAACAATACCAAACAAGTGGGACAGTTTATCCGGAGGCCCGTTCTAGTGCATCCCAGAGCTGCAACATCCTCTGATGACATCGCATTACTGGCCAAACACAATAGAACACGGACTAGTTTGCCTGTTGATTGGTGAGCAAAATTGGAACCGTGCCACCATAGAATTTAAGAGAATATCTGTCGTACGGTTTTGCGATTATTTTCTTTTTGCAAGCTTTCTTCTTTTTGCAATCATTATGAAATATGTATATGGAGAAAATATTTACTGATGACTCAGATACCGTGAACTGAAAAAGTATTTAAGGTATGTCACATACCCATAACAATTAAGAGCTAGGGTGCCTTCGGGAGTCCTAAGGAAACAGGATTTGTAACTTTGCCATACATTTACAAGACTCTTATATAGGTGCTTTTCTTGTGAAAACTCAGTAAGAAAATATTGTACGTCACCATTTAAAATTTTTATATAGTCATACATTGTTAGTCTGACAAGAACTTGAGTAAATGATGACAACAAAAATTGACTTCGAAATTATTGATTTTCAAAAATTGATTTGTGCCTGGGACGGATTTAGTTTTCTTTTTTTTAAATCGAACCGAACATATTTAATTTTGAAAAGTATATGAATGCATTGTAATAGAGTACATAAGATTATTTGTGTTTATTTCAACTGTACAAAAATAAATGTTTAACCCCCTCCCTAACTTTAATTTTAATTCTTTGTACAAAAATTTCACAAATTCGGGTCTTAAACACAGTGTAATATAAATCATTTCGGGTAGGACCTGTCCGAGATTCAATGTCTTCTGGCCAGGCCGGGTCGGACGGGGGTTCTACATGTGTAAATTTCTTCGGGTACGAACGGGGTTTAAGCACTGGCTCTGCAGTGCAGACTTTACAGTACGAATCCGACTAGGTTAGAAATCTTACATGTGAGGTTACACTATACGAACTAAGCGGTCGCTTAGTGACTTCAAGACGGTATGCACCTGATGACAGTATTCACTGACACCTAACAACTTTTTAACTGAAAATCTGTGGACCCGAATTTTTTTTAAATCTATGTACATATCCGGTCCGGCACCTCATACGATTATTTACGAGTAAATACAATGCTGCGAAACCGTCATACAAAAATTGAGGGATTCAAATTTGGTAAAATTCAAGTGCGAGCCCAGCCCGGCCCGAAACATCACACGTGGATTTACGACAGGCAGACTAAGCTCTCGTATAGGGCCTGCATGACAGAAAATGCAATACTGAAAAACCGAAAAATTGAAGACCAGAATGCTTTAAAATTAAGTAAGAGTCCATCAGTTCGACCCAAAACCTTTCATGCGGATTTACGATTGATGGCCGCTTAGGACCCCTTTCTTTCCTTCGACCTAGACCGTCCGACCTATCCGAAGGTAAGGTATCTGTCTGAACAGCCGGGACAGTGCCAATCAATTTAGATCGCAATCCTGGGTGAAATGGCACATCCACGGGGACAGTACCCGTCTTTCTCTGCCATCAATCTCTCGGAAGGACTTACGGACCCACAAATTTAACGTGTTTGTATTGATAAACATCTATCGCAGATTCCACATATAGAAAACCTGCGTACAAAGAGTGGCTACCAAATTCATGTCAGAAGACTAGCGCCGTAGTATAAATTATAATATCTTAAAAACATGGTATCTATCAGTAACAGAAAGGGTTCTGTATTATGCCGCGAGTATTTGGGTCCTAAGTTTGAACATCCATGCAAAGAGAAAACTGGAATCAGTTCAGAGGATAGCTCTTCTACAGATTTCAAGGGCTTATCGCACAACATCTACAGTAGTTCTACATGTTCTTACAGGTAACCCCCCAATAACATTGATAGCGCAAAAAGAAGCCATCATAGCGCAAGTAACACGCCTGAAACAAACAGCACAGTGGAAAAATATTTTTTATGACCACAAGGATTACGAACAAAAAGAGGTTACCTGGCTAACGGATCCAGCATTAGGTAACATTCACTTACACTTTGTTGAGCCATCACAAGCAGTATCGAATTGCATAAATATTTATACGGATGGCTCTAGAACTGATTCTTGAACAGCATCAACCTACTGTGCGGCATGTGCGTCCACAAGTGGTAGACTCGTCTTTACTAGCGTATGCTACTCGTCTATAATAGCCAGGGGCGGATCCAGAATTTTTTTTCGGGTGGGGTAAGGTAAGTAAGCTAGAAAGGTAATTTACACCTATTTTGTTAAATTTGTGGTCGTGTTTTGTTATGCCCTTGAAAGAACTCGCAAAACTTTCAGAAGTCAAAGAAAAACCCGAGCATATTCTTAGATATATATTTTAAAATATCATTTTTCATATTTTAATATAATTTTATTTCTATCATTTTATATCTCATACATCTTTTAATATCTTTATTTTTTCATATCTCAGCCAATAATATTTATAAAATAAACTAAATTTCCTTTGTGGCAAATTAATTTATTACGGCATCTACATCAACTCAAATATGGGGAAGATCATTCATCAGAGCGAGCCCTGTCAACATGTCTTCGGCCATTTGAGACCTCAACCCAGTTTTAAGTCCCCTCAAAGTAAATAAATCTCGCTCTGCTGTGACAATTGACACCCGAAGTGTCTTGTACACTTTAATAAGGTAAATATCGTCATCTTCCCTCAATTTCTCCAATGCGCCCAGCGAAAAAGACTTACCTCTGACAAAGGAGTTTTACTTCTACAACAATTTGTTGTAAGATGTCTTGGTCTGAATAGTTTTGTGCCATGAGATGGCATGATGTTTTGATGATCCTTATGAAGTATGATTTAACATCCTTAGACTCTAATTTTTTAAATGATTTATAACCATTTGGCGAGCGAAAAATTTCTCAAAATCATAGGATCCAGAGACCGCAATCAGTTAATTTCCAGTGCACTGTTGATGAGGAGTCTCCTTCCACTAAATTATTAACTTGGTTCTGCTGTCTGCCAGCTAGTCTTGGGATGGTTAGTTCGACTCCCAATTCCTGCTTTCCTCCTCCATCGCTAATTCAGTATAGAACTTCTTAGCCGAGGTATGTCTTTCCTTTAGCACTTTGACCGTTTGCTGAATTTTTACAGTGGCTTCGTGTGCATCCAAGCTCTTCTGTAAACTTATAATTCAATGGTTTGATTATAACTATTAAATTACTCAACGAAAATATGGCTATTATGAATTCACAATGCGATATACCTTTGAGATTTGCTTTGGCCGCTGTTCCCATATCAAGGCATTGCGTTCATTTTCACTAAAGCTGTTGTGAAGTGAGTAGCAAATCAATTTTTAACTGAAAAATTGAGTCATGGCACTAATCCAAGCGGGTTCAACAGTGTCCGACCAAGGAATAAACCCAAGTGATCTCTCAGTAGTGCATGATTATTTTACATGGTTTTGAAAAAAGAGATAATTTCTTCTATAGTTCTTAGTGAATTCCTTTTGGAAGGCGCATCACAGTAACTAGAAATTGCCAAATTAAGATGATGATTTGCCAAATTAAGATGATGACGACGACAGAAAGAGGCGTTCATAACTTCTCTTTTAATTTCCATATCCTACACAGTTGCGAAACATTTACGGTCCATCTATTACAACAAGTCGCTACTTCAGATCTAGTTCTAGTTCTTTTATAAATTTAAGAATACTTTTCCTAAGAACAGAACTTCTAATTGACCAGTCTTCGTCTTATCTCAAATGTCTCCTTGAAGTTTCACGAAACATACAAAATTTTCTTTTCCAATGCCATTTGAGCAATACCGCACTGATAAACAGAGTTGTAACTTGGGAGATTTATCAGTGATTTTATGAAATTTTATACTGCAATATTTTTTCCTGTACCTGTCTCAGAATTACTTTGAGAATCTCGACACAAATGCAGATTATCAACTCATTGCAAGTCATTTGAATGTTGCGTTTGTAGAGGATTTTTCTGATTGATTTTATACAATATTGTCTCCACTGTCAATTTAAAAGCGAAAGACTTTGAGGATTCCTTGGTTCCTGGTAGGTTTGTGATTGGTGTCTGGCTCTGATGACCTCTCTGTGAAATATTTTGGCGGCCAAATATCAGAATAGTTTTTGTTATTGGATGCAGCCTTTCCATGCTCTCTTTAACTTATGTCTGTCAGAAAAAGTTCTTTTGGTTCGGATTATCTACATTTGGTAGAACGAACGTTTTCATAAATATATGAGTTCGTCTTATTGCGTTATTCAGTGTTATTTTATTTTTTCGAAAAAAAAATATTTTTCATGTGAATTTTAAATACTTTTTAAGTGGCTTTGTATTTCTTAACATAACGTGTGCCCACAAACATGCAGAAATATTCCAGTTTTGACGGCACACACACAAAGTCAATGTTATTTTTCGAAATGCACTGCTTGTTCTTCACTACCACGGTTTGGTTGATAAATGAAGCATACGAGTAAGCTGAATCACCATTGCAGTGATATTTTAGCAGTTCCTATTTTATCAGCTCACATGCCAAACTGATGCTCCGTATGCATATACGGGCAAAGGTAAAAAATTGAAATCATTGTTATTATTTGAATTACTCATTTGAGAAAAAGCACATGTGCACACAAACAGTGCATACAGAAGAAAGACAAAATTAATCAATAGTGAATAGTGATTTACATACTTTTCAGAGTTTCAAACGACGTGATGTCGAAACAACATTAATAAGCACTTTAATTAGAGAATATATTCAAAATAATATCTGCTGAACATATAGCTTTAAGAATACACCGTTAATTGTGACTCTTTAAAAAAGTACGAAAACACAAAAATAATTTGATTATTGAGCTGAGCATAACAAAGCTCTTTAGAATCCGCCCAAATGTCATCTTTGTCACCGCTTTTCACAAGAACGCATGACTTTAAAAAGCTTAAAATAATTGCATAGTGGGCACAACTGAAATTTTGCGCAGGGTCTAAGCAAACGCGGACTAGGTTTTTAGCTATGGAAATCAAAAATAGTATGAAAAAACTAGAAAATTGTGTGAAAAGTATAAAAAACGAAATAATTTTCCTCAAAAACGACTTTAACGATTGTGATGAAATTTTCTTTGTAATTAGTTCGTATAAATACAAATGAAACCATATTAGTCGCTTTCAAGTGAAAAATCTTGCTCCCACCCCCTTCAACCAAGTCTCACCGTCTCCGATGCAACCACAGAGACAAATCATTAAATTAGTTCCCCTTAAAATTCTTTCCAATTTGATGCCTCTGTTTCTGATTTTGGTTAAAAATTGTGTCTGTTCCATAGTTTTTCATTATTTTCGTACGTTGTTCATTGCATATTCTCACATTCTATTGCAAGTGCAATCAACGCCCACCTAAGTTAAGGCATAACTCTAGAACACTGTATTGTATCATATGCAATTCTCCGAAGTCAAGGCATAACCCAAGATCAGTGAGTTGTAGAAATTGACAAATCCCAATTTTCGATTGGCTTTACTTATGTTGCAATGTCTCGAGTTCACACATTTGAGGAATTATTGATCGAGGCATTCCCAGAATCACGACTGCTTGGTATCAACCACTAATTAAAATGGTCGAAGTTGCGCGATTATAAACATTGTAAGATAGAAATTCTTATCGCACTCGAAAGATCAGAATTTGCAATGTATGCAGGTTTTAGTACTCTATAATCTGTGAGTTTCAGTTTCATGTTCACGGTAATTTTCTTTTCGTATATTAAACTCTGAAAACCTTTTACTTTCTTACTATATTTTACTTTTGGTACAAAGTTCGTCCCGGCTACAAAAAGCCGAAAAATAAGGCATAATGGCATAATTCAATGAAATTTTACTTTCCATTAACTTTCTCAACTCAATTAGCTATTACCGCTCTGAAAGCACACCTAGCAAACTATTTTAGAAAATTTGAGGAAAGTCTTACCCAGTATTTCTTTCAGGACATTTTGGTCGTGGGGGGGGGGGGGGGGCGAATGAGATTTTATGGGGAGCAAGTTTTCTATTTGCCGAGTATACATATATTTTTAAGTGCTGTGTCATATAAATAGAAACTAGGTTAACATAAAATGTCGTC
Source organism: Amaurobius ferox (assembly GCA_951213105.1). Taxonomy (NCBI): domain Eukaryota; kingdom Metazoa; phylum Arthropoda; class Arachnida; order Araneae; family Amaurobiidae; genus Amaurobius; species Amaurobius ferox. The sequence continues at coordinate 33,428,567 of OX578134.1, forward strand.
CGGGGGGCGCGAATACTCGTCTCCGGGGGAGGGGGTTCGCCCCCCCCCCCCAGAGGTATGCCTGAAAGAAACACTGGACTCTGTGAAAACATCGCTAGGCTATCATTGAATGTTTCAGAATTTTCTTTTCATTATTATAAACAAAATGTATTTCATTTGTGAAAATAAATAACCCCTACTGTGCTATAACCAAGCCACCTCTTCCACCAATTTTTTTTTTTAAATTTCTAGATACTTCCTTGAGTTCAGCTTATATTTTCTATTTTGGATTGTGTTGTCGGAGTTTTTAAGCATATTTCGTTCCTGTAAATTCTTTTATTTATCTCCTATATTTTTAATTTTCTAATAATTTTATATTTTGATTTTTTTCTGGCTTGAAATCTTATTCTGCTGGATCCGCCCTTGATAATAGCGCGTTCCAGGTAGAGCTGCTCGCAATAAAGGAAGCAGTATTTTGGGCTGCCACAAGTTTGCATAAAAATTTCCTTATTTACGCTGACAGTCTAACGAGTAGAGAAACTTTTAAACAATATCAAACGAAGAATCCGATAGCTCATCAAATTATTACTATCATAACCAACAGCATCCATCAAAAGTTTTTTATAGGATGTGTTAAAGGTCACTCGGGTGTTCTAGGAAATGAAATTGCAGACTGCCTAGCTTTCGAGGCGAGGTCGGGTATCTGTTCAGAGTACGAAGTTACCATATCTCTGTTCATAGCTAAGATCACATCTAATTGTTAATACCATAAAAGAGTGGCAACAGCAGTGGAATGAAAGTCGGAAAGGAAGAGAAATTTTCAACAACCTTCCCAGAGTATCTCAAGAGCAACTTATTTGCAGCAGAGAATTAGTAAGCTTTTCTCGGGGCATGGCTGTTTGTGTTTCCCAACATTATCTTCACAAAATTTAAAAGAAAGACATCGAAAACTGTATTTGTGGTGAAATTGGATTTCCAAAATATTTCGTATTTGACTGCCAATTAGAGAACTATCACCTTAAAAGACCCAGTAGACAACATTTGCCAATGTGGGCCGAAAACCTTCTGGGTAATAGCTGGACTAAACAGAGAATAATATCTATAATTCAACTCCTAGAGGAAAACGAACATATCTTGTGAATTATTACTGTTAACCCTCAAAAATTAGCTTACTGTTTATTTCATATTTATTCGTAGTACTTGTAAATTTTTTATACATATATACTGCAATCAAATTACTTTTAAATTTACATTTGTCCTATTCAATGCAAATATCATGGTACGTATCAATGTAGTACTGAAAGCCATGATAATCTGCGAAATTTGTTTGTGTATGTTGTATATATAGTCTTGTACGTATGTTTGTATATGTAGTTTTGTATATACCGGGTGGTTAGAATTAAAGTATTGCTGTTCAGAGCACTGTAGAGGAAAAAAAAAACAGTAGTCAAAAGAATGCCATATCTGTATAGCATGCATTTCAGAACATGGGGAAACGAATAACGAAAATAAAATAATTCAAAAAATTACCGATAGGGGAAGAGATAGCACTGCGAACAGTCCCTAGTAAAAGCATAATTCAGTGAAACTGCTTCACAGTCGTGATGTATATTAATTACGAATTGTTAGTGTTATAAGCATGAGATAGATACTGACAAAAGTCATAAACACCCAAATGTCAATTTAATTAATGTATCTAGAACATGTTATAAATGGAACGAACATATCTTATGAAGGCTGTAGAAAGACAAATCATTGGCAGTGTTCAGTGGGTCTAACTGGTACCGTGTGACAGCGTGTTCGACAGCTTCACGTAACTGATCTGTTGTGATGTTGCGCGTGGACAAGATGACGCTGTCCTTCAAATCCGCAAGGTTATGAATGTCTCCCTGATAAACCAGACTTTTCATGTAACCCCAAAGCCAGAAGTCACATGGGTTCAGATCTGGTGAACGGGTGGCCATAAAGATGGGAATGAACTACTACTTTTCTGTAAAATGCTGTCGCAACAACTGTTAAACAGGATGGTCAATATGGGGAGGTGCTCCATCTTGTTGGAATATGGTAAAGCTGAGACATCCTCGTTGTTGGAGATGAGTAATAACGAAGTTCTGCAACATGTCCCTATAACTCTGTGCAGTAACTGAACAGGTTTTTGGTCCCTGTGAATGAATTTCTTCAAAAAAATAGGGACCAATCAGAAATGTTGCTGTAAACCCAATCCAAACGGTTAGTTTTGGAGAATGTAAGGGGATCTGTTGAAATTGACAGGGATTTTCCATTGCTCAGCATATCGGTAATTGCACATCGGTCATTCTAGGAACTTTTTTTTTTTTTTAGCGCGTCATTCGTTTCCCCATATTCTGAAATGCTTACCACGCCCCGATTTGGCGCTCTTATGACCACTGCGTATTTTTCATTACAGTGCTCTGAGCAGGGATACTTTAATTTTAACCACCCTGCATATATATTTAATTTGTATATATTTTTGAATTTTTTTCGTGGCATTTTGTATATGTAATAGCCTATTTTAGAAACATTTATATATATATCGTTGCTCCCATTTGAAATAGTTCTGCACGTAAGTGTTTATGGATGGGAAATATTTGTAAATTTCAACTGTTTTTAGTATGGGCTAACATTTTGTATGTAATTGTTTAGCATTTTTTATCTCTGCATATTGTTTTGTTTTCTGATTAGAGGCAGATATTCCTCCACCATAAGCTGTTAAAACTGTAAGCCTTCGGATGGGTGCCTATACGTGGTTAATCTGTTTATCTGGTAATCCGCGTGAATAGTGAGATAGTTTGAGCAGAGGGGGAATCGAACCGGGACCTCCGCTCCTCCGGGGGCCGTGGTAGTCTGTTTTTCAGAGCTTGTGGCGTCATGAAAAACGATCCAGTGTTCCAGCGTATTTCAACCTAAAAGCGTTTGTTTTGATCTGATGTTATGGTTGAGCTCGTTATTTTCAAAAACTTTTTGACTTTCATTGTGTTACTTATACATTGTGTTATTTACATTTATTTCATTGTGTTATTTACATTGTGTTAGTAGTATTGGTTGATTTTTAATTCCGATAATGTGTCATTGTCTACAACTGTAGCATCATCTGACAAATTGAATACTATTTTGAAGAGGTAGGAGTTCAACTTTCCTATGTCGCTTAGCTGTTTGTTTACTAAATCCCATTACTAATAGTTTGCCAGATATCTCGTTGAATAAACTTACAAAATAATGTTTTTGTCTCAATAATTACGTGACTACAACCTGAAAAATTCTATTAATTTAAAAATGCGTAAAGCCTGTTTTTTTTTTGTTTTTTTTTCAAACTTAAAAAAATGCCTAAGGACTCATAGTTTTAACTTATGAGGTTGCAACATTTTATTATATAATCATAGTTATAGAATAACTCATGAATGAAGATTTAAAAAATCAATTTTTCTACAAATCTCAGCTGTTTGTTACAACACTATGTTTTTAAAGACATTGTTGGCAAAGATACATACATTCATGAACAAACTATTAAATGAAAATTGAAGTAACTTTGGATAATGCGAAGTTTTATTTTAAGAACCTTCATTTTGTTGCTTGTTTAAAAGCCATAAAATAATTTGCTTTAAGGTTTGCCATAAATTACTTTATTAGTTTTGCATAAATTTACAGTTTTTATAAATTTCATTGTAGTTTTAAAGATTTATTTACTACAGTGCAATGTAAATATATCTTGCTTCATTCATTGAGTTATGAAATTCTCATTTACCCGACAATAGAAAGTAGTACTTAAAGCTGTGACATACATCACAGAATGAGCTTTGTTTTATAAGCTCTGCAGAACATTTACATTTAATATTTAACATAATTCTGCTTTTGAGCTCATTTTTAAGTTTGCAAACTTCTATTTTAACTACAACATTATTGGATTGGTCATTTTAAAGCAACGAATGTGTAACAAGAATTTAAAATAATTATATTTATCTTTTTTTAATCCAATGTATTTCTGTGTAAACATAATGCATTTCAATTGGATACAGCAGCAGCTTATATTACTGATTATATATTTTTTTCCTGTATCGATTGTTTTTATTCTGATTTTTATAATTGCATAGGTGTTATGTCATTTTTAATGTTTGCTTGTTAATTTATTATTTTTATGTATCATCCTGTTAAGTGTCTTTTTGAGGCCACTTGAAATGTTTTTTAGTTTTGTGCATTACAGAAACTTCAATTTCTTTTTTATTGATCTACGTAACAGATCCCTGGTAAAGGAGGGAATCTTATTTTACTAATGCTCAATCACTTACTTGTAGATTTAGCACATCAGTGACATCTTCATTTGTTTAATTTTTAGACATATATTTCTCATTAAATAAAATTACTGTCAGTTACAATTTTGGGCCATTCCATAGTAACAGACTAACACATATAGGAAAACGAAAAAGATTTTTAAGTACAAAAAGGAAAACAAATAATAAAAAAATAATAATAATGCAGATCTGCATATGTTCGAAGAATAGTCTATACCAAATTTTGAAAAAAAATTTGAATTTTAAATAAATTAACACTAATTAACTGTGTATGTAACAGATTAACCAAAATTACCATGATTTTATGATATACTTACTGAAAACAAAATATAACATGATTAGCATTAAAATAAACTATAGCAAAGCCATTAAATGCTATAATAATTTTTTGTTAGTCTGTTACAATAAATTAGTCTGTTACATTGATTAATAAAAAAAATCCAACACATAAAAGAATAAAAAATTTACATATATGTAAGGGAAGTTGTAAGTAAAAGACCTGTTTATTATTTTAAACATTAAATCAATATGTGCTCATTAAATTTTAATTAATTGCATTTTTTGTAACAGACAAACATACATACCTTTTTTTTGAAAATCTTGTCAGGTATAGCTAAAAAAAAAAGTAGTAAAATATTTTTAAAAACTAGCTTTAAACTCGCAAACTGAGCGAACGGGATCGTTTCTCCAACCGTGGATCGTTTTTCGTGACGTCACTAATTTGACTGCCACGGCCCCCTCTCTCGAACGGAGGCCCCGATCGAACTCGGGTCCTCTGAGAGTGAACCCCGTTCTTTAACCAATAACATATCCCGTCCCCGCTTAGAGATCCTGAGACAATAAATTCGATGCTGCGAAACCGTTCATCATTAATCAAGGGATTGGGAATTAGAAATCAGGTTCAAGTTAGAAACCGGGTTCAAGTTTGAACCCGGGCCTCCCCGATATCTCACACGGGTCTTTACGATAGGAGGACTTAACGGCCCGATATTACAAAACCCAGCCAAAACACCACGTGGATTTACGATAGCCGGCCTAAGCGGTCGCTTAGGGCTCCCAAGACAGTAAATCTGATGCTGCGAAACTATCTAACAGAAATCTGGGTACTCAATTTTTGTTTAAAACCCTAGTACGAACCCAGCCTAACCTGAATAATTTTTTTTGCATATTGTCATATATTTTCATATTTTGTTTTGCATATTTCGTATATTTTCATATTTTCTCCATTTTTTGCATATTTTTGTATTTTCAAAAAAAGGCATTTTAGGATGAATTTCCCCGAAGGCATAGAAATTGTAAAAAAAAAATAAATAAATTGTATTTCTTGTTTATTTCTTGTTATGTTTTAGTTATGCGTTAGTTAGAAAGTAAAGAATGTCAGTTGAAGTTAAAAGAAAATATTATATTTTTTAAAATCTTTTCCTTTTGTTTCATGCACAAATTTTTCGTTTTTTTTAAATTAGTTTATCTAGGATATAAAAAAAAAAGCATGCATTTTTTAGGTCCTATTTTGATTTTAAAGGGCATTTCTTTTAGTTATTTGGGTCAAAGATGCATTTTAATAAGGCATTTTCTAGCAATTTTTAGGTCATAAAAATCTTAGCCGTAGTAATTATTGTAGAGAAAATCAAAATATGCGTATGTGAATCGTAAAGTTTTAAACGTGAAACGATGCAACTTATTGCTCAATGGGGGGTAGAGGCGTCACTCAATTTTCTATCTTGCTTGATTAACTAACGTTTAGGTGTTTCTCAAATTCCAAACGGTGACGTTTTGTTGCCATTGCTGAAAGGTGTTCTGAAATCAGCGGATGACGACACTTTTTCGAACTTAAACTCTGTTCTGCATTAATTTATCTCAGGGTATAAAAATTAAAGTTTCAATAATCCTGCTCTTCTTCCTCCAGACACCATGTCTAAGTATAGTCAGTTATTCAATTCGAATTCTTTAGTAAATATACACGTGGGGGCGGAATAGTTTTTACGAGGAATTCTTAAAATTTTTAAATTCAAAAATTTTTAATCATCTCACTTTGCCGATAACAGCATCCATAGGCCGCTTTTGCGCTTATTAATAGCCATTATCTGCAATGGCAGCAATAAAATTTGCTATAGGCCGCAATTTTCCGAAATTCTATAGGAACTGACAATTTCAATTCTTTCACGGATTCAATTAATATCACCTATCAAATTCATATACAATTTCTCAAAAAATATTTTTGGGAACTCCCCTTACAGACGGGTTCTGTGATTTTGAAATATGCCTTTGAAGCTTCACGTAGCCCGAGCTAAACTGTATAGGAATTTTTTGTCAGCTATGTAGAAGGGTTGGAATTGTCAGTTCCATAGAAAAGCTTAAAATTGCGGCATTTAAATTTTCTTTCTGTCATTGCAGATAACGGCTATTCCATACTGAAGAGCGCATAATAAGAGCAAAATTAGTCTATAAATGCAGTGGGATTGTCTTCTCTAGTCTAGTGGTTGTGCAAAGTCTAGTGGTTGGCAGTCATTAACATTCTTTTCTAAGATATTTTCACCTGCGTTGCAGATGTATAGTGTTTACGATTGTGAACTGTTAAGACATCTACATATACTAGGGTGGAGCGAAATATATTTTTTTGTTCGAATTTTAAATCGGCCAGGGCACAAGTTGCCCCACGGGATAAAACGAATGTGTGAAAATATTTATGTTTCTGAGGTCAAAATTTCATGCGTCGCATGGAGGTCAAAATTTACTATTTCAGGCAAAAAAAGTCCTCTTTTGCTCGGATACGAAAATTTCTTTTTCGATTTCGAAATCGGGCAGGGTCAAAAAGGTTAGCTCAATGGATCAAACAAGCATGTGTAAAATTTCAAGTCTCTGAAGTTCCATCTTAATGCCCCGCACATACGTTAAATGTGGCGATTTTAGCCAAAAAAGTCAATTTTCTGACGTATCCTGTAAAGTCATAGAGACAGAAGAGGGCGTCTAAAATTTTTAGTGAATGTATCTTAAATATAATTAGGCTGTTAAATAAATATTTTTCGATTTGTTACCACGGTAAAGCTGACAGAAGTAGAATAAAAACAAGTTATTTAAACTTTATTTTTAACACTTTACAACAAAGTTGAAAAGTGTTTATGACTTTGATCATTCTCTCTGTCTGTCTGTCCGTTAGCACGATAACTGCCGTAAAAATGACTTAATCAAAATGAAATTTTAGTATGTTGTTCAGACAGTCTGTAGGACCTATGGAAATATAAATTACCCACCCAATTAGTTTTGGATTGAAACCGGGTTTAAAAAATGAAATACATTGAACCCTATGGGACCTAATTATTCAAACATTTTTTAAGCGGATTTAAAATTCACAAATTGCTTCGAAAATTTTAGGTAATATTCAAATTGTTCCATAAAATATATAAAAAAAATTCAGCGAAATATATTCAGTAGTTTTTAAATAAAAATTAAAATAATAATTACACCTCTTATATATGAAGCGATCACGTGACAATGATATGAAAAGATCACATGACCCACTTCAAAATGATATATGGCATCCATCTTGTTTCAAAATCGTGATTTTGTAAGTTCTTTTTAATTCATATTGAGTGTTGTATCCGTCCTAAAACCACTTTATTTTTGCTTAAATTCTGTGCATCTACATACTGAAACAACGCAATTACAATATATTTGAGTTTAAATGATCATCCAAATTTGATTATTTCTACAACGAAGCCTATTTTTCACTTATGTAAAATGTAAACAGCAAAATATATAGGATGAGTTGTATTAGAATTGCTGTATTTCTTTAACACAAAATTATTCAGTTCATGGAGTCTGCATAGTTGATATGAATGAAATATTAATTGATTTTACAAAGAGAAGGACGATTTTTTTTCGATGAAGTTTTAAGCATAGAGTTTAATTACTTGTAGCTCCATGGTCTTAATCTTTAAACAAAGTAAATTATTATAGTAGTATTGTGATGAATTAAATGAATGGGAAATTGTTTATGAATGAAATGCTGCTTTTATAGAGAGAGCCAGGCGTATTATTTTTTCTATGACGTCATTTGAATGAATTCAGTTGTTTGAATGACATCAGTTGTTTTCGATGAAGTTTTCAAATATAATAAATTATCGTAGTATTATGATAATTCTAAAATTATTGCCAAAGAATGTATCGCATTTTAGAGATGTTTAAACCAGGCAATTTATATTTCAATGCCGTCATTTGAATGAAGTTCATTTTTTTCGATGAAGGTTTAAGTTTTCAAATATAATAAATTAAAGTAGTATTTTGATAAGTTTTAAAATATTACCGAGGAATGTATTGCATTTTAAAGATGTTTAAATAAAATTGCATTGGAGTTGGAAAGTTTTCATAATTCATGCTTTAAGCATGATTGATCTTTCTTGTTTTTTATTTCCTTAGACTACATTTTGGAACTAACAGTAAGGCATTTTGCTTGTAATAACATATACTTTTCTCCTGACATAAGATGTATTGCAGCTGTTGTTCACAAAATAAAATACTGGAAAAGATATGAAAAACATTGAATGGGAAAAAAATTATGCATAAATTGCCGCATAAATGTTTAATAAAATTAAGCAGAAAATTCTTATTTCGTATTAAAAGTATTCATAAGTTTTCTTGGCTGAATTTTCGCTAGGATAAAGCCATGTCGTTGCTCCTCTCCACAGACTTTTCTTGCTGCCTCTGCTATAATTTGAACGTATATTTCTGTTGACTGAGTATGGCACGGGAATTTCGGAATATTAATTTCCAGCCTACAATCCTTTCCTGATATTGCCGATAATAACTCAGCATCTGGAATACTCTTAGTAAGAGGTGGTTCATATCTTTCGGATGTTTGCCAGTTGATAAGTTCAGTATAATCATTTGCACTGAAATTAATTTCCGGAACACTAAAATTCCCACTCCTTTTAAAACATTCGTAGATTTTCCTGCTGCCATAATTCTTCTGACAGCTAGTCGCCCTACGGGCTGTTTGTCATCTACGAGCACTGACAGGAGAATATTTTCTTGGTGCGCGAAAAAACTATTTCTTTGTATTATTGGATCAATAGCATATTTTAAGTCCTCTTTCAAGTATCTGTGAAGATGGATCATATTCCAAATGTGCCGCGCACCCTCCAAGTAGAGTGGTTTTCTCTTTATGCTAAACTGCATAGGTGCATAAACTTTCATTATAAATGTTGCAAGTGTAATGAGGCTTTCAGATGGATTTTCAGTTCCGACAGATAATCTTAAAATTCTACAAGCTGTTGAAAGCCACATAGAGTGTGCAACTGGTCCTGGTTTCATGGATGCAAGACCATCAGGGAAGACAACCGGTGTAAACTGCTTGGCATACATCATACAAATACTTTTGATCAGAGCTCAACTTCAAATCTGTTACTCCGAAAGAAAAATTTCCTCCTCTAAATGGAGAATATGTTTTCACTGCAAGATTTCCACAATTTTGGATTGCTTTTCCGATAGGCCCAGAAAGTATATTGGGACCTTCAGTTTCTCCATCGAGCTTTTTTAGAAGATGTCGCAATGGTAATTCATTTGCGTGTAACAGATAAATGCACCATTGCAATGGACGATTTAATGCCACTGCCAATAGACGTATAACTCCTCCTTTGCGCCAGTATTTATGTTTGCCCCATCACAGCCTACAGCGATCAAACTATCAAGATAAATTTGTTGATTTTTAAAGTAAGTGGGCGTTCCGCCACAAATAACTTTGGTTTCACCAAATGAAACTGTAATGTGTCCAATATAGACAAAGTTTGGTTTTTGTACCAGATTGTAATGTTCTTCTTGGACTATTCGTCTTTGATACTTCGAAGCCTTTTTTACTTGAATGGTTGCATCCTTTCTCCCATCAAAATATAAACAGAAGAGAGGTTTCTCATTTTCACTTGCAATGTCTTTTGCAGAATTACGAAATGATTTTCTTTCCCTGCGAATTTTACTATGATCAATAACTTGACTTGTTTCGCCTTTGTGAACCTGTCTGTTGTTGATATATAACAGTGCCTTCACGGCATCAAAATTGTTAGATACGAAATTAGTATAGTGGTATTTTTAGTAATTTGAAATTAACAACTTACAGATCAAGACTTACCAAACAGACACTTACCGCTGCAACAACTAATACAACCCAAGTATACTCCCTGTTCTGTGAAACACAGGATGGCCAGCCGTCCGATGCTAAAGGATTTAAATGAGCATACACGGAGAACAGTGTTATTGTTGTTGAGATCCAGACCGTCCAACCTACCAGAAAGGTGTAAGGTAACGGGGAAACAGCGTTGAAGGCCCAGACCACACAGCCAACCTTAAGGCTTGCGGCAATCAAACGTGTGCCCGGGGGGGGGGGGGGAACAGTGTGAAAAACAGTGTGAAAGCCCCAGGCCGTCCGGCTCGTCCAGAGGACTTGGAGCAACAGGATGGAGACACAAACTTAACACAGAATAATTAATTTATTTGACAATAATAGGATAATATGCTTTATATGATTTCTTTCAATTCAATAACAATACTTGCAAATAGGCCTTTGAAAATAAGTTAACATAATGATATGACAATTTGCCAAATAAGCCTTTTAGTTCACTTAACATAAACCTTTGAATTATATTTAAATTTCAGTAAACATCATCACATAGAATAATTATGTCCTTAATAATAATTTAAACAGAATAATTCTTAAATTGTAATTTAGCAACCAGTCCGTGGCTAATATTGTTGAAAGTTATTTTGCGATCTTATTTGAAGATTGGTTTCCTTCATCGATTGTAATAGAATAAAGAAACTTACAGTTTAATAAGACGCTCATCGCAGAGTCAACTTCAATTCTAGCATCAGCTCAATATTATTCCATCGTTAGTGACATCGTAAACCAAAGGTGACCCAAACTTATTGGAAAACTCCACGTTCACAGTAGCCTAGCAGGCTAAAATTCGGGATTTACATTTGAAGAGAGATGGCCACGCCAGTTGTGGGCAAGCTTAATTTCGAAGATTCATTATTATGGGATAATTGGAAGATGCAGAAAGTAATTTTGCACCCTTAAAACATAGATGTTCGATAATAAATCCAGGCGTTTAGCCTAATCCTTTGTCTTCGAATTTTAGCGACAGACTCTCACGCGGACCCCTTCTCTCGTCCGAGGATTATTCCAAAAAATGTCCCACACCTACTGTCGTGCAAGGTGGGTGTTTAAAAGGGGTGCCTAATCTGGGTTTGATAACCAGACTTTAATCCCCTATCTAAAAAGAGAAGAAAAACGAAGAAAAGGAATTTTACGAAAGGAAGTTTACAAAAGTCAATAGGGTTCTCGGAGAATTTAAGATCATCCGAGTCTTAAGAAAGAATTTTAAAAATACAGAATTTATGTAATTTTTACAAAAAAATTAAATTTTAAAATTTAATTTTAAAGGAGAATCCAAAAATAAGAGAAGAAAGTAATTTTGAACGTTTGGGTGCTCTCAATTTGGCGCAGGCCTTGCACAAAAACGCAGGGATTCCAGATGCCTCAAGGGCGTGGGGGGGGGGAGGAGAAGATGGTCGAATGCAGATAAATTATCCCAAATGCAAGGGTGTTAAATGTTCATTGGAAAGACGTTCGAAGGATGGAAAAACTGGATTTTGATTGAAGCTATTCAACACGCCGACGCTTTGGATTCAGCGGGACGTCTTCACGGCGCCCGAGCAGGGCCCGAGGTCGCTTCCTACATTTAGGAAGCCGAGGATCATAATTTGACAAATTGAGTAGAATAGCGTTTCCAACCTTCGGGAGATCAAGATGAAAATGTAGCGCTAATTTCTTAACATGGGCCAAAAAGGTTTTAATTTTGAGATCTCTATGTATGACGTCATTCCTAACATAAAGAGGAGCATTAACAATCATTCTGAGGGTAATGTTTTGCTGAGTTTGAAGTCTCTTAATGTTGAAGTCAGATGCGGTTCCCCATATAGCAGAACCGTAAGTCATGATGGGCCTGATGTAGGCTTTGTAGAGTAATAATTTATTTGCAAGTGACAGACGGCTATTTCTAACCAAAAAGGGGTGTAGCTGGGCTCTTGCCCCCTTAACTTTCTTGACAATGTCAAGAATGTGAGGAGTCCAAGTTAATTTAGAGTCTATAAGAACACCAAGGTACTTATAGCAGTTCGTCCAGGGAATCGGTTCATTATTCAGAATCAAATTGGGGGGGGGGGGGGGCAATGCTGGGATCGAGAGTACCGCCGACTTGGAAGTATTGATTTTAATTCTCCACTTCAGAAACCATGAATTAAGAAGATTTAGTTGATTTTGGAGCCTTTCGAGCACGATATGTGTTTTTGGATGTCGGGCGATCAGTGCAGTATCATCGGCATAGAGGCCAATAGCTACGTTAGATACCTTAGGAATGTCATTAATATACAGGTTGAACAGTCGGGGCCCTAACAGGGAACCCTGAGGTACACCAGAACAAATCTGCCTAGGAGAAGATAGAATATTGGAAACCCGCACAACAAAACTACGGTTGTGGAGGTAAGAATTTAGCATTTTAATAAGCTGAGGTGGAAATTTCAATTTAATGAGCTTATAGAGTAAGCCCGAAAACCATACCTTATCAAACGCCTTACTGACGTCAAGAAAAACGATGGATGAGTGATATCTTCTGGCTCTAGCGTCCTGTATGAGCTCTATAACTCTGAGGAGCTGATGCTGGGTAGAATGTTTGGCTCTGAAGCCAAACTGTTCCGGAATAAGAATATTTCTCGAGTTACAGTGCTCATCAAGTCGTTTGACCAGAATATACTCAAAAAGTTTGGAAATGCATGAGAGCAGAGAGATAGGGCGAAAATTCACTGGGTCCGAGTGATCAAGTCCAGGTTTAGCGACCGCGGCGACAATAACGACCTTCCAGTCCCTGGGGAAGTAACAGATTGAAAGCATCATATTGAAAATATATGTGAGGCAGCAAATGAAATTTAAAGGAAGAGATTTGACCATAATAGGAGTGATAAGATCTTTTCCAGGAGATTTGTTCTTTTTGATTTTTCGAATATAAGGTAGAAGATCAGAAGGGGTGATACTCTTAAGAGTATTTTGTGTATTTGTGTTGATGAACTGTTCAACCAGGGGGTTCACTGTGTTAACAGTGTCTAGATCAAGGATGTCATGGTTGGGTTAGAACTGATTTCTAAGGCTGTCCGCAAGCAGTTCAGCCTTTTGTGTGTGGGTGGTTGCACTGAAATTTGGTCCGTTAAGGGTCGGAATGTGAGATTTCTGCCTACGAAGACGGGAGGTTGCCCTCCAAATTGTGTTGTCTTTAGTCGAGAGTGACTCAATGTAAGTGTTCCACCGTGCTCTAGAGTGCTCTTTAATCTTTTTCTTGACTTGCTTCCTGAGAATGCTAAATTCCCTGTACATGGTAGGATCACGCACACCTACTGTCACAAGCGCTAATATCAGTCCAAGCGATCAAATCTGATTGGTCTCCTCACACCCGCATACATGACTTTCTTCTTCTTCTGCATTCACACGACAGAACCAGACAAGGTCAGCGCCAAGAGAATCAAACTAAGTAAGAAAACAAGTTCTCGCCGAACAAAAATGGAAAATCCCTTGTATTTCTATGAGAACAAGAAATTATTCGTAAAATGGCTCGAAAAACCGCTCTCTTTGAGCCGTTATACAAAATGTCGACATGACACCGTCATATATTATTCCAACATCTTTCGAAAGCGCACTTGCAATGGAAAGAGCTCCTCGATCTAAAATATCACGACGATCACATTCTCTTGCCAGATTTTGAGGCTTGACCCTCATTTGAATCTGCTTTTGTGAGTTGAATGATCAGCAGCTGAAAGTTGATCAACCACTTCACACTCAAATTCTGAGGCTGATTCAGAAGACAATGACATTCTATCAATTTCTGTTGTCTGCTTAGAAATCAGAGAACCCGAACGGTGCAGCTGCACTTAAGTGACTCTAAGGACCTCTGGTGAGAGCAGCCCTCCAGCGTGGTCATACAAAACTACGTGAGCGCTTGCAAAATAGAAAACCTAAAAAAAGGCTCCTAAGGATTACAAAGTTTCTGGAATCTAGGTAAAGAGAGTCATATGTCGCAAAGTTATGGGTCATAATTGTTTCTTACAGTCTGATAACTCATATAAAGAGCATTTCACGAATGTGCGTTTTTAGATTAAAAGGATCTTTTTTTAGCTGAAATGATTACCTTTGACTACTGTGCGGCGCATGAGGATGTGACTTTAGGGACTTGCAATTTTAAGTATGTTTGTTTCATTCCATGGGCTAACTTTTTCGACCCTGGTCGATTTCGAAATCGAAAAAAAGAATTTCGTATCCGAACAAAAAGAGAATTTTTTTTGTCTGAAATAGTGCATTTTGACCTCCATGCGGCGCATGAAATTTTGACCTCAGGAACATAAGTTTTTCACACTTTCATTTTATCCCACGGGGCAACTTTTTTTAACTTGGTCGATTTCAAATTAAAAAAAAAAATCCCTATCTTTTCACTCCATCCTACTGCATACAGGCATCAAGAACCATATGGCTGAAATGGCCAGTATTGTCTTATTCACGGAGCATAAGCTACTTGCATTTGCTTCCCTGCAGACAATAGATAAGTGTTCTCCCCAGCAATTAGGGCATTTGGATCTCATACGACAATTTACTACAGATATTCATTAGCTTAATAGGGACGACAATGTAGTATCAGATAGATTTTCTCACGTCAATATCTATATTAGCGAAATGCTCTTGCTATGGTCATATCGAAAGAAAAGGAAGGATTATATAGCTTGCTCTTAAACAAGATCCCCACTTCCAAGGAGCTTAAACCTTTCCAAGTCAGCGAACTGACTTGCACTTTACGTTGTGATGTGTTAACAAGACGCATTCGTCCATTTGTACCTCGAAACTTTTAACACCGAAATTTCAACAGTCCGTGATCTTATCTATTCTTGCATCAGAGAGCTTCGATTAGGTAGGGTGATTATAAAAAAAACTTTGCCGTTAAATGGCTCCTAGCGATCATACTGCTTAAAGAAACGGAAAGAAATTTTGGATGCTGGTATTTTAAGGTAAGAGTTCGCTCTCACAGTTAGGGTTACAGTGATATAATTTAGAAATTGTCAAATGGCAACACATACTTTTTTTTATTGGAATGTGATCTTCACAGTGAAAAACCGTAAATGGCGTTGAAACAGTACTTTCAGCACGAAAAACGCCGGCTCTACGCAGATACTAAGAAAAAAGTGAAAACAATTGGGGCGTTCATCAGAACATGAATTTCGGTTTCATTGACGTCACATTCCACACCTTGTGTTCGGCTCAGAACACAGTCTGCCGAATCTCCTTCGAAAGGAGAAGCGACCAAGGTATGCAGATTTCCAGGTTCGGCGCAAGAGACCGTCATGGCTGACGTCATCGTCGTAGGAGAAAGAAAATACATTGTAATTTGAGTGTCTCTTGCTTTCTTGCACTTTGACTTGACTAACAGGACGCTTACAGTGAAACAACGAGATGAAATGGTAAAGATCTATTACCTGAATGGGCAAAATGCCGCAGAGGCATTACGTGTCTACCGCACAAACTATCGACTGTAACGAGGCCCGTGTTCTGTATAAGCTGTACGGGACTTGATACTCAAATTTGAAGAAATTGGTTGCATATGCGATCGATCTCGGCCTGGACGACCTTCCGTTCCTGTCGAGGTTGTTGCAAAAGTACTTGAGACTATAAGCGAAGGTCGTATTGCAAGTGCACGCGGTGTTTCACGCGTGTTGGATTTGCCGAATTCTACGGTCTGCAAGATTCTGCCCTCTTTTCGCCACATGTTTCCGTATCGGTTCCAGAGTGTCTAGATGTTGCAAGCGGGTGATAACCAACTACGCATAGATTTTTCTAATGAATTTCTCATCCGGTATGACGATGAAAACAGATGGCCTTTACGCATTCTGTGGTCGAACTAGGCACATTTCGCCTTGACTGATAACATGAATTCGAAGAACTGCGTGCACTGGGCAGACCAAAATCCTCATGATGTGGTCTCATTTCCATTACACCAAGCAAAAGTGATTGTGTGGTGCGGGATAACAAGTACCTTCATTCTAGACCTTTACATCTTTCAAGAAGTTACTGTCGAAGGCCTACGCATATGTACGGTAACGAGTGGTTGCTATGAAGCAATGTTGACCAATTACATCATTCCCAAATTGCAACAGCGAAATGCCCTATCTGACGTCATGTGGATGCAAGATGGCGCTCCCCCCCACATGTGGAGTCTTCTGTGAAACGTTTATTGACACAACAGTTTGGTGATAGAATTATCTCCCGTCATTTCATATTTCAGTGGCCACCCAGGTCCCTCGATCTCACTCCAATGGATTTCTAGCTGTGGGGATACATAAAGTTCAAAGTGCATGCAGGCAACCCGCAAACTCTATTTGATTTAAAAGATGCTATCACACGTGAGGTTCAACAGATTCCTCTTGCCATGATACGTGTTTCAGTGCTATCCACCATTTGTAGCATCCAAAGTGTCATCGCGTGTGAAGGCGGACACGTGGAGAATTTGTGAAAAACAATAAAATGTTTTGCTTTTCTGTCACTGGTCTGTCCTTATTGGTTATTTTATCTTTTTTCTTAGTCGCCGACGTTTTTCGAGCTGCAGGTACCATTTCAGGGATATTTATGATTTTTCACTGTGACGATCACATTCCAATAAAAAAAAAAAGTATGTGTTGCCATTTGAAAATTTCGAAATTATGTCACTCTAACCCTAACTGTGAGAGCAGGACTGTTGTTTTTTCACATCATTCTTGAGCGCATAGATTAAAATACCTGCATCCAACTTTTTTTTTTCTCGTTAGGGGCTCATATATCGGCAAAGTTTTTTTATAATTACCCTGTATATATCGTTTGAATGAAAACTGATATATATGCTTGGTCTTACACGGGTATGCAGTGTCAAACTGTAAAGGTCTCAATGCAGACGATCTGCCTCTCAATATCAGATTCGAACATATCTACATCGATTTGGTTGGATCGTTTCCTTTTTTTCTGTGAATACATGCTGTCTTGCATATGTTGACAGATTTTCTTAATGGCTTTAATTTTTCTAAGTAAGGCTCCTAAATATACAAGCAGGTGCAACAGCGGCCATTTTGACTCCCAGTTAAAGAGGTAGCTGTACGTGGCGAAAAGACGGTTACTTTCTCTTCCTTTTCTCGAGATCTCGGGAAAATCAAAACATTCTTGATTACTTTCTTGGATGACTGATACAATTTTTTGAAAGCAGAAGCATCTATTTTACAGCTAAATGGTGTATCAAATATCAGCCATATAACATGCTCTCGCCATTGAAATAGCTCAGGCAGACGATAACTAACTGGTTGGAGTTAAAATGGTGGTTGTATATTTAGGAAACTTAGCTTGAAGCATATCCATTGGTGTACAGTGCAGCAAGTACAAGTACAAGGACACATGCATTGTATGTTAGTTGGATTTTTCCATTAGGTCTTTCACTATGGCTGACAACAGATTAGGGTGTACAATTTGTGTTTTCAATTACAGCCCTGGTAATACGATTAGGAACAATTAGTATACGTTCATTCCTATATTATCCGACATTCAATGGGCTAGAGAGGATCTTTCGCGTTCCAAAATCTGCCAGTATACCTCATACTCTACCGACTGTCATACTTCAGTATTACCAACAATTGTCCCGCGGTTCAGATCTGCATGAAAAGACAATCTTTAAACCAGAACAGCAGAGATGCTGTATGCTGTTCATATACATTTATTTGATATATTTTTGACATCGGTAACTGACCATCCAGAAGGTAGATTGAGGCAAGTTATTTAAGAATTGCGTTTGGCAATTCAGCAACTATCTAACGAACAAACAGGCAAGGTTCTTGCTTCCTGCAGCCATGCTTTGCTAGCAAGCTACGGATGTGGCCAGAAAGGCTTTTTAATCACCATTCAAAGGCTTATATCCATTACTTCGTAGGTATGATAAAAATTTGAAGATTCTCCTAAATGAAGGCCAAGTCAAAGTCAGCATCGTATGTGTGAAATCAGCGTATATTTTGAGAGATACCTCCAGCCCTACTCCAGAACCAACAACATCAACAACAAGCAATGAGACCAATACACCTGATCTTCCAGTATCTAAAAAGCCACCTTCTGTGGTGACAAGGTCTGGTCTCAGTCTAAGATTTAGCATAAAATATTTTTAAACGACTCGTTGTCATTGTTGAAGGGCTATCTGTAATGACCCCAAATTGCAGTGAACTACATCGCTGCGTAAGGCGCGGAGGTGCACAGGCAGTTGGATACAAAAGGAGGAAAACCGGTCGCGGAGAGCCTTTTCCGTTGATCGTCACTCGGTCAAGAAACGTGGCGCACGAGTTTTCTGCACTTATTTTAATCAGTTTGAACTTTTTACTAAAGTAATGCAATGTAACATGATGTGACGTTTCAAATATCCTGTATTTTATTGATATACTTTAAAAAATGTGTCTGTATTAATTAAATGCAATTGCATAACTGGAGTTAGATAACAGTAACCTTGCAAAGATTGAGGCTCAGCATTGATGACGCGACAACCTTATACATTAAATTTTCCTCGTATTCAAGTGATGTAGCATGATGAATCTAATCACATGACTACACCTAGGGATGTAGGTTTGTTTGTTTCGACACAGACCGTCCAGCTCACCTTTTGGTTTAGAGCTGTATTAGAGATCGGCCGGGAAAAGGTTGATCCTTGATTGGGATGTACATGTAGGTTTAGGTTTAGCTGTTTGAATTGTTCCCCACGTAGGGTAGATAGTGAACTCAAGAAATAACGCATTACAGCAGAAACGAAGATCGCGTGTTTATGCCTTCTATATCACTAGCGATTGTCATTGATTGTGAAATATATTGGATGTAAGTGCTAAGATATGTGCAAATATCAGCTTCAATTTTTAACTCGTGAATGTGGGACGAACCAGATAGACAAATGTTTTATAGTATTTATATGCATTTCTCTTAATATTACAGTTTTTGAATAGGCACACATAAATGATTGCAGATTGAAGTGTCAAAATACTTTTCTCGATGGAAAATACATAATTCGGTGTCTCCAAAATTCATTACTATCTGGGGCACTAACACAGTAAATCTATTGTTGAAGGAAGCTTAAGCTTCTGTTTCCCAAGGCGCAACGTCTTCTTTTCAGTTGCTATCTTCCTGCATCAAATGTAGAATTTCACATGTTTATTTTCACAGATTTGAGCTATACTAGATCTTAATGGAACCAAATGTATATCCTTACCATATTTTAGAAAATAAAAATTAGGAAAGAATTAAGGGGGCTCAGGCATCATCTCTGACAGGTGACGGCTCAGGACCCTTAAAAGTGCCACAAACAGGGTGAATTTCCATGTTTCACATTTTATTTTGTATCTCTTTTCCTATACATCAATGATACCTAAAATTTTTATGGCTAATAAGTAAATATCAGTAGCATATATGATACATTTTATTAAGGTGACTCTTATAATAATATTTTTAAAAATAGTATAATATTCATGAATTTATTAAAATTTGATCTTGATATAGGTTGCTTGCGATCATGATTGCAACAAAACCATTGCTTTCAGAAACAAAAATATTGCTGATTATAATGCAAAAATATCCATTCAAGAAGACTTAGATCAAATTAAAAACATTTGAGTTATTTAAGTTTTTAAAAATGAATTTTAAAATGTAATTACATTTTTAATTTTTTTTTTTTTTAAATATTTATTTATGCAAATGTTTTGATTTTGATCTAAGTCTTCTTAAATGGATACTTTTGCATCATAATCAGCAATATTTTGGTTTCTGGAAGCAATGGTTTTGTTGCAATCATGCGCGCAATCAACCTATATCAAGATAAAATTTTAATAAATACATGATCATTATACAATTTTTAAAAATATTATTATAAGATTCATCTTATAAAAAAAATTATCATATATTCTACAGATATTTACTTATTAGCCATAAAAATTTTAGGTATTATCGATGTACAGGAAAAGAGGTGCCAAATAAAACGTAAAGCATGGAAATTCATCCTGTTTATGGCATTTTTAAAGGTCCTGAGCCCCCTTAAGAGGAATAGAAAAAACAGTAATCATCTTTAAGTTTATGTATAACCCATTGATTACATCAATAACCACCATAATCCCCTTGATTATTTTAATGCCTAATTTATTATATCAAAGACATCACACTTCCACAATTTACTTATATTATTAGTAGTAATCATATTATTAGTAGCAACATATGGCCCTCCCAGATCAACCTTTTGTTGTTGTTATTGAGACCCAGACCGTCCGACCTACTAGAAAGGTGTAAGGTAACTGTTTGGACGGCCGGGAAGAGCCACTAAATTTAGACCGGAACCCAGTGGGGAGGCATCCACAGGGACCGCAAACTCCTTCCCCTACCACCAACCTCTCGGAAGGATTTTCGGCCCCACCTGTTTAACGTGACCGTACTCCGCGTGAGCACAGCGGCAGTTTCAGCAGCGGAGGGAATCGAACTCGGGCCTACCGAGTGCAATTCCCGCGCGCTAACCACTGGGCTACCGCGCCCAGATCAACCTTCTGTGTAAGAGCTCTCAAAATTCGTCATTGTAGTTTTATTTAAGAAACTATTATGTTTGTAAAGGTAGGTTGTAGGAAGAAGAAATTTCAATCGACAGAATTTTGTACTAATTATAGGATGCGCCAATGGAGATCACATACTAATATAATATAAGACACAGTTAGAAGCAGAATAACTGTTTAGCGCTGAGATGTAATGAAAACAGTTCTTCTCTGTAATATTTATATTTCATTTCAAGCTAAGAATTTTATTTATATTTTAGGTTTTATTTACTTTGCTTAATAAAAAGTACAAAATAAACTCCCGGTCCTTCATGTCCTTAAAAATATAGATGCTTTGGTGGAAATGCTTTTTTAGTTCTACTTCCGGGAGTGAGTAAAGATCAACCGAAAATTTAAAAAATCTTCATCACAGTTACGTCACCATTTGAGTTCGTGATGTCACATGCACCTTGTGACCGTGAAACATGCGGGGAGTGGGTGTCGACCTTCGCATCGCAAAACGTCACTAGACAGAACACTTTTTGCGGAGGCGTCGTCCACAGATTGAATTTACAAATAGAATTCGGAAAGTAGAAAGAGATATATATATAACAATAGCTCTTTAATGTGGCCGATGCAGATTATTTTCGCCAAGAATACATGTTTTAGGTGGTTTGGAACTGAATTGACACGTGCATTGTATACATTGGTGTTATGTAAAATCAAAAAATGCGTTATCGTATATTAATATCACTTTTAGCGTTGTTTTAGCTTGTTCAGATGCTCGTACGCAATTCTTATAATAACAAGGTAAAACCTTATTAATTCAAATGCCTATGATTCAAAATTTCAACTAATCTGAAAAGTTCAACGATGAGAAGGTTAAAGAGCTCTTTCGCAAATTCTGGAGATGACGAATACTGAATCAATCTTCAGTTATGGAGTTTATAGTATTTTTCCTATGGATTTCCAACATTCAATGTGCTTACAGTGAATAATATAATTAAATAATGTTACATAGACATAGAGTTTCGTCCAGAACAGAGCACCAGGCGCGAAGCGCCTTTAATCTCCAATCTCTAGGTGTGGTTCTTATCTTCATACTGTGACATTATTTCATTGGTCCATAGTTGGAGGTTCGAGGTTTTTGATTTACTGTTTTTATTATTTGTCCTAGCTCCTAGTGTGGCAGTTTGTTGCACATTAAGAGTTTAAGCAGTTTGGGGGGTTGATGCAGATCTGAGGGTAACCTAGCATTTTAGCAGTTTAGGATTTTAAACATTTTGTAGAAAGCCAAAGATCGCGAGTTTTCGTTAATATCAACTGATTAAGGTGGGACGTCCCTAGTACCGAATATCAAAGTTAAGTACCGAGCGGGGTCTCTTACGAGATTTAGCCTTGCGATGATCATAGTCATGTAGATTAAATAATAGTTCATTTGCGACAGATGGCAGATTTTTGTAGAATTTAAGCGCTAGCTTTTTGATTTGGGCTCTAACAGTTTTTATTTTGAAGTCTTTCCTAATTACCGAGTTTCTTAAGTATCTAGGGGCTTTCCTTATAATCCTTAGGGTTTTGTTTTGTCTTGTCTCTAATAAGTCTATGGTAGTTTTACAGGCATATCCCCATACGGGTGCTGCATACAGCATTCCCTGGCGGATGACCGATTTATAAATTAGGAGTTTATTTTGATAACTTAGATTTCCGTTTCCTATCATTGGGTATAAGGCTCCTGTGGCCATATACGCTTTTTTGATTAAGTTCGTTACGTGCAGTTTCCAAGTTAGGTGGGAGTCTATCGTTACACCTAGGTATTTAGTAGATTTTTCCGCTTTTAGGGCATGTTACATAGAAAATGTGTAGAAAACGATAACAACGTATTAGCCAGAAATAATTTTTCTTTGCTTACACATTACTGCAAATATTTATGCTACCAAAATACCTGATAATTTGTTTTCTGACAAACGTCAGAAATCCGGGATAAAGTCGCTATATCTCGCTAGCGACAAGGCCCGTCCCGTCAGCGTGACCTTGCTGTTTTGCTCCACATATTTTAGAATAATTTCCAGAGCAGATGCCGCTTTTGTATGAGGCATCACTGCTTCTGGATTGTCAATATCACATAAGATTGATTTCTCAAATTGATTATCTCTGGTCTTCATCAGATTGATTTCTTCTAATCTCTAAAGACATCTCTAAAGACATCTTTCTTCCAGAACATTTTTTCGATGACCATGAACATTTTCACCAGAAGTTACCCATTCTATTTCATTAAACCGTAAAAGATTTTTTCTGTAAACAGAACTCTCAGGTCCATAGGTTGAAGTAAGAGGGTCACATTTGGAGACAGAAAAACTGTTGTGGTGTTACAGTTGGCAAGTTCGGATTCAAGAGGATGAGATAAAGCATTGTTAATAATCAATAAAGCTTATTAGTTAATAATCAATAAAGCTTAGGTAGCCCATTACTTTCTGTGTAACTGGATATTAATAGCTGAGTAACTGGAAAAAGTGTTGATATGTTCAACACCGATACGTGACATTTTAATCATGTGATCAGATGGATTATAAAGTTTATTGTCTCCAAAAATGGCTGAGCAATGGAAAGAGAGACGTTGTGATTGCCGCTAGGAACAATAAGTGAGGGTTTTTTACTTTCCCTACAATACGTAGTGCATTTAAAGGGAAAGCATTCTATGATCAGTTCACACATTCGAGTTTTGATTATTAATTTACAGGCTGTGTAAATCCTTGCTTACAAATAAACCATTTTTCAATTGTGTCTATACGCCTATCTGTAATGAATGTGGACAAAATGATCCTAGAATAAATTTAGCTATTTAAATAACATTTGGAAAGAATATAGTAATAGGTTAATACAAGAAGTCTATTGATTTTTAAGGCGTTCGGAGGAAAAGTTCATCAAAAACCCGAAAATTTATTTTTCAAAAATCGAATAAATATTATTGAAATGTAAATTGTATTAAATTAATGTTGAAATGTAAATTGTATTAAATTAATGTTGAAATGTAAATTGTGTATAAAATAAATAGCTATTTAATTTATATTTTATTTGAAAGCGGATAGAGAGAGAGAGAGAGAGAATCTCTTTTAGGACGTTTAATGTGCCGTTCTCGAGATCTTACATGATTTTGTTCAAAAACGAAAAAGCAAATTACGAAAAGGTGTATAAACTCGCTATATCAAAAGAGTGATGATTTAAAAATATTTTTAACTAGACCTGAGTGGGTAAGGCAGATTAAAAGTTTACAGAAAAGTTAACAGTTATTTTATAAATTTTGTCTTTCAACAGAGACTGCAATGTGTCTCGAAAGAATGAAACAATTTTGATGAAATTTGATGTGTTTATTTGAATCGTTAGCACGATTCCAAAATATTCCGCTATCCAACTGCTTGCAATGATAGTTTGTTAAATCAGGGTTGGGTCGCAGAACACTATTTTTTGTTGCTCTCTGTTCTTGTATTGAAGAACCAGGAAGTGGTATAGTCCCAACAGTGTCTCTGACGTCAATACCCTTTCTTGACGTTAATTTTGATTCAATGAAAGCACTAGCATTATCGCATAAGCATTTTGACTTTAATTTTAGAAGAAGACAGTGTATCTATTCTCAGTAAAGAAAGGGATATTTAAACATCTTGGTAAATTGGACATCGGTTATTCAGAAGTTTTTAAAAATTATGAATTTTTTATTTATGTGCAAAATGAGGAAAGTTATTTATTTTTCTTATAAAATGGCAACATTACTCACTTTGAAGAAAGCGTTATGTGGGTAAGTAAAATTAATAAATAATTACTAAATTATATTTTTTTCTTATATTATAGTATAGTATATCAATAAGTAAAATACACTTTGTGAGAAGGATAAGGAAAACTTTGAATTCCTCTATTGGACTTCTGGTTTGTTGGTTCTCTTGCACTAACGAAGGAAATCCAATGTATTCTCGAAACAGCTGTATATTGTTTACTGCTTTATTTATTCTTATTTATGTTGCTCTAGTTTTTCTTATAGTATAGTTATATATAATCTTATAGTGTAGTATAGTTATATTGTATATATATATCCAGTTTCCGGCAGAATTATACGTTTTAAGACTCCCCGAAGATAATTCGAATACTTTTAAATAGAGTCCGTCTGAAGATATGTGAATTGTATGTCGGTTCGGTGTATATTAGAGAACGGCTACACATATTCATTATGGAATTTTATATGTGAAAAGTCAAAAAATTAAAACTGGATAGAATATTTTGTAATTTTTATAATTATAATATGCATCGTTCTAAACTTTATATATTAAAATATATATATATTTTTTCTACGAAGAAACAACAATAATTTCCATAACTCTATAAAAGTTTGTTCAAACTGCTGATGCGCACACAGATGCGTACTTTTCTGCTGGCTAGGTTGCTCTGGCTTCTGTTATCCTGAGAAAGAAATCCGGTTTTTGTCCCTAAAACTGGACGATACCTTGACAATGAATTTTCATGCTCTTTTTTTTAAAGAGGTATTTTTACTATAGATTAATCTATGCTAAATACGGAGACATAATTTGGTTTAGATATATATGTAAAGAGTATTACATATGAAACAATGAAATGTTTAAAAATTTAAGAACAATTTAAATAGAATATCACGTGTAAACAGAAACTTGTAACCAATAATACCAAATTTAAACTTGCGTGTTTTGCTATTTCTCTACTTGAGACATATTTCTCAATTCTATACATATTTAAAAAAAAATGCTGTGAAGGATAACATACTATTCAGCGGTGATAGAGAATTTTTCTACAATGCAAACATGTATTAGGACACGATACGATAAATATATATAATGACAGAAAATAAATTGTTGTTAGCCCAGACATTCAAATAAAAACTAGTTAACGCATTTTAGCCTTATGAGGAAACAAGCAACCAAGGTTAGAGAGAATGCAGATAAGAGTCTCTAATTAGTATAAGTATATAAAAATGGCCTTTGGTTAATGTGTCTGAGTTGATACGTGGGCTATGTTTACGTTGACATACTGACTTAATGAATAATTAAATTGTAATAACAGATAATTCTGGGTGCGGTGTCCAACAAATCCAACCAAAGGAGTATAACTTATGCACAACGCAAGCTTTTACGATCCACATATCAAATCATCCTCCATTACAAATTTACATTCAGGGCAGTGACTTTAACGTCTTGTTCCAAAGTTGGAAGAACAGCTGCATGTGCGTTCTGATGAATCTCTATAATTTAGTATGAACTTTTATTATGAATTTTGTATGTCCATATAATTTCACCCACTCTGAATATTAATAGATTTAAGATAAAAATGCGAGTTTGAGGAGCTCTAAAATTTTGGATTCCTGGTCTCAGATCTTATGAGCGGTCTGAGTCTCAATAAAGACTGCTCTCGAAAGGACAGACTGAGAGACCAAAAGAAAAACATAATTTTTTGTCTTATCTAAAGGATAATAAAAAATCGAATGTGCCCAACAAACGGCTTTAGCTACGAACTAATAAATTTTAGGTCTAGCGAAAAAACAATAACAAAGTCTTTTTATGACTTGATCTGGCTGAAAATCAATAGGCTAATTTTAGTTATTGATTAAAATAAACATACCAAGTGTTATTGGAAATCTTTTGGATGTGGTTTCTATATAACTGGATCAACGTGGATAGGATTTCTATGTAACTGAATCAACTTGAATAGAATTTTTGTATAAAATTACTCCTCATTTTAGAACGAAGCAATAAAAATTGTGCTTCGGGAGTCTGTCTAAATGTCATCCATTCTTTTTACATAGATTGCTATCTGTTATTTACTCTAAATTTATTTTTAAAAGATTACTTTGAACGTACCTTCGTTTTTAAAAGAATCTTACTTTGTTTCTTTAAAATATCAACTCGTTCCATAAATAAAAGTCTACAGAAAGCGCAGTCACAATCATTTGACCTGTGAGCTTGTGAAAGGAAGATCGCCTTGTCCGCGTGATCTTTGAATCACAAAACTTCTCTCACTTATGGAAGGTAACTTGTCATAAAAATTTGCATACAGTGTTGCGCACTAATACTACTGGGTGATGAGATCTTGTTAAAAATAGCACATTACACGCTTTTCTGACATTTAAAGAAAGACCCTGACTTTTTAAGATAGTACTTAAACTTGCCAAACCCAAAAAGAAAGTTACCTGTGGCACTTTTGCCACCACCCAAAGTAGCAGGTGGGGCGACGCCTCAGGTGACCACCTTCGGGCACGATGGGTGTGTTTCTACGCCGTGACGTCAATGTGACGTCAATTGAACGTCTTGACGTCACGTAGTAGTGGTAACAACGCCCACGTAACAGGATCCTTAGCAAAAGGCGGGAAAATATTTTCTATCGTGGAATGTTGATGGTTACTTTTGTTTTGTTTTGTATTTAAATGAGAAGGTGTTCCACTTCCAACGAGCTTAACTTTGTCAGTTATGCACTTCGCGTATCGGTCTTGAAAATTACAGACTGTTGTGACAGGATGGACAGTTAATGATGAATATTTAATTGCATTAGAAAGACGAGTGACATTTTCTTGTGTTTTATCCTATGTAACCCAATTAGTATCCTACCTTTTTTGATTAATTGATTTGCTATGTAAGTAACGCTTATTTTTTGTAGAGCAATCAGGTTTTGTAGGGTAGTTTTTCAGAACTGCGGTTGCTTTAAAAATTGAAATGTATAATGATGTCATATTTTAAAAATGTGGTGTTTTGAAGATGAAGGCCACTTTATGCATTTTCATTATTATACATTGATGTAAGAGTAATATTTTATAATCCCTTTCAGAAGAGCCATAATTTTTTATCAGTCCTCTAGGAACTTTATCTTGTACTGCCATTCAAGAACAATCTCGGGCGTCTCTAAGTATAAAATTGCAATTTTCTTCTTACACTAAGCAAATGGAATGCTATAAGAGCGAGTTTTAGGGATATGCTTTCGCACTACTCGTATAGTAAACTATAATACTCGTAAGATTTAACTATAAAATATATTATGTTCAGAACTCGCAACAAAGCGGAAAAAGTGATTTTTGAATTAAAGCGTAGAGGAAATAAAATTAAGAGAAATTGCTGTTTCCGAACAACTTTAATTTATATCGGACATAGATTTATTATTTCACTGTTGCATATATCTGAATAAAAAGTATCCACATGAGCTATCATTAGCAGTAAGATGGCGTTGTTAAGAAGCCCAGAAGATTTTTTTTTTTTTCAAATGGCCAGGCACTTTTGACCTTCGTCATTCGCCTTTATTATAGCGGCCAGAGTGTGAACCATTTAGCCGTCCATTGACGTTGTCCCAGGCGCACCAGAGGGGGGCGGATCACATTGCGCCAATAACACAAACATCCATGCCTTACGTGGGGCTCGAACCCACAACGTGGCGGTCATCTCCATACCATTATTGTGATAAGTTACCTAATATTTTTATCCTTAGTCTTGGTCTATAGTTACTTATTTGTAACAGATATGCTAGAGATGGGTTTTTATGTACTTACCGTAGTAGTTTTTAATTAAAAAATTTCAATTTATATATATATATATATATATATATATATATATTCATTATAAGAATGAACCTTTTCTCCATCCTTACATTTGTTTCTGTAACACTTAGCAAAAAATGAAAACATTGTTGACGAATTTGGCGGAATATTGCCAACTAGGTGTTTTTCTTGAGTATTAAAATACTGACGAAAATTTCGTCAAATCTATAAAAATACCAATAAATTGATAAAAATGATGCTGAATCAAGAACATTAATTGTGTTGTGTCAGGAGATAGTACTGTAATGATGGTTCAGCTGCGTTTATCTGTCAGTCCATCTGTCTCACTTGGCGACAAAATTGGCGACTTTTTAAAAATGTAACCACATTGATCAAAATATTGCCAAATTAAAGAAAATGTCACTAAATTGATAAAATGACACTAAATCAATATAATTTATAATTAATTGTATTTTGTTCCGAGATTTTATTCTAATGATGTTTCGCTATGTTCGTCAGTTTGACCGTCTCACTTAGCGACACATTTGGCGACTTTACAAAATGTCGCCAAATTGATCAAAATATCGCCAAATTTACGAAAATATCGCTGAATTGATAAAATGACGCTAAATCAAAATATTATGCTTAATTGATGAAAATTCAATCCCAAACAGACTACAGAGACCAAATGAAACAAAAGGATCCCAAAAGCTAAGAAATGGAATAAATATAAAGAAAATGGGAAAAAATTACAGAGCACCCCTCCAGATCATAGGAAAAAAAATTGAGTTCTAGACAAGTCTAACTAAATTACTAAAATTTTTCTGAATATGGAAAACTTAAAATCAGCCAAGATCACGTCGTTGGGCATTTTCTTGTTTGTCAGTTCCTGTTTCAGATTATTTAGTCAGTTCTTCACTTTGCTTTCTGATTGGCTCTTTTATGTAGACTTTCAATCCAGGACTTCGGGTGCGACAGCCCAGTGGCTAGCACGCGAAGATTGCACTCGACCCGAGTTCGTTTCCCCCATCTGTCCAAACTACTGCAACAGAAACATTGCACCTGCTACAGCAGGTCTCTGTCGGCGATTTCCCCAAACGCTGGCAGAATTTGATATTCGCGCGTTGTTCTTCAAACGCCATTTCCATTTTCGACGAATGCGAACAACTACAGTTCACTGACACGCATTGTCTGGAAAAACACCTGCTTCTTCCTTTTTCCATCTCGCGTCACATGTGTCTCTACGCCACAGTAAAATAGTTCCCCTCTCCTCCAATCAGGGTTGGAGATATCAGCACAGTCTCCGAACTTTTTGATCCTACCTTGGATATCTCTCTGCTTCTTTCATTTATGGCTCTGATTATTTCCTAACACTTAGTGGTCCTGGAGTGCACCCTATCCCCAAATGTTTACCGTTAGAGATAATTTAATTTCTGATGTGGACATACGTATCTTCAGGTTTCATCAGGCGCTCCACAAATTGACGTATTGTCTTGGTATTTTGTTTTTTAACACTTTACAACAAAGTTGAAAAGTGTTTATGACTTTGTTCATTCTGTCTGTCTGTCTGTCTGTCTGTCTGTCCGTTAGCACGATAACTGCCGTAAAAATGACTTAATCAAAATGAAATTTTAGTATGTTGTTCAGACGGTCTGTAGGACCTATGGGAATATAAATGAATAATATCACACAATTAGTTTTGGATTGAACCCGGGTTGAAAAAATGAAATACATTGAGCCCTATGGGACCTAATTTTTCTAACATTTTTTAAGCGGATTTAAAATTCACAAATTGCTTCGAAAATTTTAGGTAATAGTCAAATTGTTCCATAAAATATATTAAAAAAAATTCAGCTAAATATATTCAGTAGTTTTTTAAATAAAAATTAAAATAATAATTACACATCTTATATGAAACGATCACGTGACCATGATATGAAACGATCACATGACCCACTTCAAAATGAGATATGGCATCCATCTTGTTTCAAATTCGTGATTTTTTAAAGTTCTTTTTAATTCATATTGAGTGTTGTATCCATCCTAAAACTACTTTATTTCTGCTTAAATTCTGTGCATCTACATACTAAAACAACACAATGACAATATATTTGAGTTTAAATTCTCATTCAAATTTGATTATTTCTACAATTAAGCCTATTTTTCACCTATGTAAAATGTAAACAGCAAAATATGTAGAATGAGTTGTATTAGAATTACTGTATTTCTTTAACACAAAATAATTCAGTCCATGGAGTCTGCATGGCTGATATGAATGAAATATTAATTGATTTTATAAACAGAAGGACGATATTTTTCGATGAAGTTTTAAGCATAAAGTTTATGAATTGTAGCTCCATGGTCTTAATTTTTAAATAAAATAAATTATTATAGTATTGTGATGAATGAAATGGAGAAAGTTATGAATGAAATCCTGCTTTTATAGAGAGATCCAGGCGTGTTATTTTTTCTATGACGTCATTTGAATTAATTTCAGTTGTTTTCGATGAAGTTTTCAAATATAATAAATTATCGTAGTATTATGATAGATTTAAAAATATTACCGTGGAATGTATTGCATTTTAGATATATTTAAACCACGCAATTTATATTTCAATGCCGTCTTTTGAATGAAGTTCATTTTTTTCAATGAAGGTTTAAGTTTTCAAATATAATAAATCAATGTAGTATCGTGATAAGTTTTAAAATATTACCGAGGAATGTATTGCATTTTCGACTTTTTTAAATAAAATTGCATTGAAGTTGGAAAGTGTTTCATAATCAATGCTTTAAGCATGATTGATCTTTCTTGTTTAACTTCGAGTTTGTTGGTCCTTTAGCACTGATAAAAGGGATCCAGCTCAATCTCGAAATTGCTGCATGCTGCATTTTTATTTTATTTGCATTTGAGTGAGATGTTCAAGTTTTCCTTATCTTTTGCACAAAGTGTTTTTTACTTATTGATTGAAACAGTAGTTTCGTGAATTGATAACCGCCCCCCCCCCCCACATACACATCACACACATACACACACACACTGGAAAAGATGTGGTCTCACAGTACACAACTAATGTACTTTACTGTATGTAATGTATGACATGAGTGCCCCACCGTCGAGACCTGTAAATTATTGTTTCAAAACAAAATTTTGAATGGTTATTTCACGATCAAAAATGGTCTACTTTTTCAGCTAAACCAGCAATCCGGCTTGAAATGTAGCACTAGCCCATCCTAATCAAGCTGATCGGATGTACAACTCAATATTAATTTTACTTCTCACAAAAATCAAGACTGGTCTTGGCCATGTCAAATTTTCCAATTTGATGTAAATTTTAGCCTGTCTAAATTTTTAAATTTAATCCAGGCCTGGCCTAAATTTTTAAATTTTATTCGGGCCTGGTCAGGCCTCAAACTTTTATTGACTTATTTTTTTAAAAGTAAAAGTAAACCAAATTATTTTAACATAAAACATTCCCCATTATATTATGTTAAATAACAACTTTCACATAATATGCACAAATTCTGTATTCAAACAAGTTAGCAAAATGAAAGTAAAACAAATCTAATTGTATGTAATGCTGTTATGTATGCATATAGCATTCTGCTAATAACGAGTGCATGATTCAGAGTAAGAATTTTCTGCTTGGAGTTTGCTTGCCAAAACTTTTTTTCACACACTAGTACCATATAAATACTGTGCATAACTTTTTGTCGTTTCCTTTCGAAAAAAAAATAATTGTAGTAAAATTTATCGACAATTATGTAATCATTATGTAAAAAAAATTAACATAAATACATACATAACATATGAGATGTTGATTCACAGATGTAATGGACAAAATGTTGTTGAACAAATGTTGACTTAGACTACAGTTTCAAAATCTGCAAGTCAGCATTTTCAAGATTCCTGGGATTTACACGTAAATTACAAAAAGTACAAACCGCCTGATACATGGAAGAGTATTTATTAGTCACTGGATAGGCAAGAACTTACATTTCCTATTAACTACTATTTTGCCCGAAACAAACAAAACAGTTTGAAAATACTTTGAGATAACAATTATAACAAACGAGAGTTTGTTATAATTGATATTTCATTTCATTTAAAGTTTCCAAAACAGTGTTTCGAAATGTCAAAGTTTCGTTTGCTATTTACATAACATGAAAAAAAAAAGATTTTTATAAGGATTATGCTTACGTCCCAGCTAAGCACGAAATTCAAACTGCCTTGGGGCAGAATCTTATGTTTCAAAAGCAATCTATGTGGACATGTTATGTCGAGATAAAAGATAAGATTTTGAATATATTAATATATTTTGATATATTGCCATTTCTATAAAATATTTTAACTGGGTACTATACAAAAATGCCTTAAAATGCATTTTATGTGATGCTGAGCGCTGGATTAGAATATAAATACATTTCACTTTCCCACATTAAGAAAGTATTGCTTTTCCGAAATTATTCAAATTCGAGATATTGACTAAAAAGACCTTTTTCAGGATCTTCTGAAAAATTTGCAATTTTTTTGGAAATATTGCAGAGTATGCTTCGACAATAAGCGCTTGTAATTCCGTTCTAGTAGCTCAACGGTAGAGTGACGGTCGGCTGGCCAATGCGAAGATCCGTGGTTCGATTCTCGGTTGGAGCAACAAGGTTTTGTTTCTTATAACATGTCCGGCTCTTTCTTTTTCTTTGTTTCTCTATAGTATATGGAAAATGAAACAGAAACTCAATACAATTATCTCTACGAAATTTTATATGCAAATACATTATGTAAAAACTAGAGCCAGATAGAGTTTATTTTATAGTTCACATATGCCTAGAACGTGGATTATTCATTATTTAGGATTTTCATAGCATTGTCTCCATGGCGAACAATGATAATTACCCTGAACAAAGACATAAAAGGTACTAATATAGTATACATTGACACAAATAGGCTGGGTGAATATAACACATTGTGGCGCGACTGACATGTTACACACTTATATTTCTTTTAAACAATTTATAAACAAAAATTAAAAGATTTCTTCCAAAGATAACTCACAAAAATATATACTATTTTGTATTCACTCTTACTGATTGCTATTTACTGTTATTCTTATTTCATATTTAACACCAAAAATATTTGCTTAGGCTTCCCTGAGCATTGTCTGGGTCTGCGCGTTGTCTGTTCAATGAACTTGGGTCAAAAGAACGTTCCCAGTCTCATCCCTAACGTTTATGAAGAAGTTTAGATGTAAGAAACCCAGTCTGGCGGTCCTTTCAAAGTTCATTAGAGACACGTTTCATACATTTCGGTAGTTCTTTGACAATGTCAAATCCGTGACTTCTTACAAATCATTCATAAAATCACGAGATTCACGTGGGCGAGCAAAGCGTGTGTCATCGGTGTAATGCTAACTTACTCTACGAATGTCTAAGATTATGAAGACCACTACGTTCCGGTACGTGATTCGCATGTGTGATGATGGAACATGTCACATGGAGAGCGACGGTGGGCGTGAGTCATTCACAAGATCAAGGTTGTGACGTCAATGCAATAGATAGAGGGATAAAATTGGGTATTGAGTCACAACATGCTAATTGTCGTGTTTCAGCATGGATGAAATAATGGAAATGACGATACGGAATTTTGGATAACAAAACTACAATAACTTCGTTAAAAGCAACATGTAACGCAAAATCAATAGTGTCGACCGGTTTCAAAAGCAAGAAACAGCCTCTTCGTCAGGACACACAAAAAGCCCAACCTTCACTTGTAAGAGTTAGATCGGTGATTCATGCAAGAGCAGCGACTGAAGCAGGGAAAGGAGGGTTGCCAACAGATAGAGAAAAAAAAGGGGGAAAAGACTAAGGAGGAAGAAACAAGAGGACAATGAAAAACAATGGATGAAGGTAAAAACTAAGGAGGAAAGTGAAAGTCTAAGGATACAAAGCACTTGTTCAGTGAGTAAAACTACGAACAGAAGAGTCCTTTTAAATATGTTATGTTCACATTATATATATATATATAATATTCTATATATATAATATACTTTTCGTAGTTTTACTCACTGGACAAGTGATCTGAATCGTTCGTTGGACGCTCACTTTTTCCTCTTTTGTATTTTACCTTCATTAATTGTGTCTTACCTCTTGTTTCTTCCTGCTTGATTTTTATCTCTTTTCTTTTTCGTCCCTGATAACTCCCATTTTTCGGCTTCAGTCACATTTTCTGTTCTTACAGCAGTCGCCGATCTTTTTATGACGAGTGAAGGTTGTGCTTTTTATGTTTCCTGTCGAGAAAGGCTGCTGTTTGCTTTTGAAACCGGTCAACATTATTATTTTTGTGTTGCATGCTGATTTTAACGAAGTTATTTTAGCTTTATTACGTTAGCAGCAGTTTGAACTGTACGTAATTTTAGTAAAACTCATTAGAAAAAATTGCTTTCCAAGCACACCTTACTTCACAATAAATAAAACTGTTGCTTGTGAGAATTTAACTTTCTAATATTTCCTTAGAGAAATCAGGCATATGAAAATAAGGTGACTGCAATTGTTTCGAAGGTGCTTTTGATACTTCCTCTTCAGGTCAAAGTAGAGTGTTTTCTCTTAACAACTGCTAAGAAAGAACTGCTTGTGGGAATACAACTTTCTAATACTTCCTTAAAGAAATCTGGCATTGGAAAATAAGGTGACTGCAATTGTTTCGAAGGTACTTTGATCCTTCCTCCTCAGGTCAAAGTAGAGTGTCTTCTCTTAACGACTGCTAAGAAAGAACTGCCTGGGAGAATACAACTTTCTAATACTTCCTTAAAGAAATCTGGCATAGGAAAATAAGGTGACTGTATTTTATCTGGCACTTCTTTCTTAGCGGTTATTAAGAAAAGACACTGCTTTGATCTGAGGAAGAGGGATCAAAACGCCCCTGAAGCAATTCCTGTCACCTTATTCTGTTAGACATGCTTTCTTTAAGGAAGTATTATGTGCCCCTTCACTGTTAAATAGTATTCCAATTGTAAATACTTCCTCGGTGAAAGCAAAAATAATACAATTTGATGATTACAATTGTTTTGAGGGCGTTATGAGCCGCCTTCTTCAGTGTTGAAGACCCAGACCGTCAGACTCGTCCGGGGACATGAGCAGCTGTTTGAACGGCCGGGCCTTCTTCAGTGTGTAACAACAGTTAAGCCAGAACGACAGTTGTTTCTTAGCGATTGTTAAGAACACACTGATTCCAATTTGAGGAAAAGGGCTCATAACACCCTGAAAACGATTGCAGTCACCTTATTTTATTATACCTACTTTCTTTAAGGAAATACATGAAATTTCTATTCTTACAAGCATCGGTTTCAGACTCGGAGGATCCGATTTCAATCTCCGGCTCTGCCTAAACGATCCCAGTGTTCACGCAGAGTATGAGCACGTTAAATCTGTGGGTTCAAAGGTCCTTCCGAGAGGTTGGTAACAGAGGAAAGAAGGTACGGTCTCCATGAATGTCCCTCCTCCCCACTGGGGTCCGGTCAAAATTGGATGACACTGTCTCGGCGGTCCAAACAGATACCTTACACCTTCGGATAGGTCGGAGGGTCTGGGTAGGAAGAAAGAAAGAAAGTAGTTTTAAGAGGCCAAAATGGCTCAATGTTTAAGACAGTGGAAATTGCACGCGGTAGAGCCGGGTTCGATCCCCGATGATGCCTTAAACTGCGTCATTTTTCCATTCTGAAAACAACTTTCTGCCCATTGTTGGCTTACAGTGAGTTATTCGCACAGATCAGTATGCTAATGATGTTTAGTAAAGTATATGTTTCTGTCGGAACAGAATACACAAGATATATAGTACTTGTTTACTAAATGTATGCTGCTATTTCTTGCACTGTAAAACTAACAGCAATATAGATTTCATGTAATAACTGTAGCTGCCTGAAAATATTCTTGTTTGGGCAAAGAACTTGTTCCATTGTCAGTTTTTCATTTTTATCATGTTTGCGGAGGATTTCTGATAGGTATAGAATATATTGTCTGAGTCAGACTGCGACCTTGAAATTTCTTGGTAGTAAGTTTAGCAGTGGATTTATTTTACTAACAGAAAGTTCCTATATTCTTTTCTGCGCAAAACTTTTTGGTATATAATGAGAAATAGTATATAATAATATTCAAGTGTCTCTTTAGTATATGATGATATTTAAGTGCATAATTTAATAAAAAAAAAAGCAATAATTGTATATTTATTTACTGTTTCGGAAATATTACAGATGAAAACTTTCCGATATCTTGAATAGATGCTAAATACATACACACACAAAGTAATTCCACTGCAGAGAGGGTTTCCTGTAATTTCATCATCCCCCAAAGTTACGCGAACTTTTAAAGCAAGATTTTGTTTCCAAAATATTTAATTCCAACATTTAACTGACTCGCTCTAATAAGTAGAGTTTCTTCGAATTGTTATTTAAGATTTTAGGGTTACATTTCTGCTTAAGAATATTTTAATTTCAATTTATTATTACTTTCCTTATATACATAATGTATAAGGAAAGTATTGTGACGGGGTCGAAAATTCGAATTCGAGTTTTCGACGGGAGAGCACGTTTCAAGCATCCCTGATCACGAATCAAACATTTTTGAAGTGATGTCTGTGTGTGTGTATGTGTGTGTGTGTGTGTGTGTGTGTGTGAAAGTATGTGTGTGTGTGTGTGTGTGTGTCAGTGAGTCTGTGGAGACGATAACTGACGAACGAATGGACCGATTCGAACCAAATTTAGTACAAAAATCACAATCCGTAAACACTGGAAGCCTATTGTTTTTATACGTGATCGAATGTTCAGAACCCCCTAAATTTTCGAATGAAATTTGGAAAAAATCGTTAAAAAATCAAAACCGCTAATAAAGTTACGCAAATAGACATTTTTTATGTAATTTTTCATTAGAAAACGATTGGCATAAATTTTAGAACGCTAACATGAACCGTTCTCGAGATATTGTACATTTTTCAAAAAAATTATGAAAAAGTCACATAAAAAAAAAAATTCCTATTGAGAAACATGTTCACTTTTCATAGGTAATACCATGCGATAAATTGAGTGACATCATTCTCGTGGATCTAGCTCGTTCCATTCATGAAAAAATAAACTTTGAATAATACTTTTGTACTAGAACGACAATAGTCATTTATCTACTGTAAGAATAACTTTTTCCTTAGTGCATAACGCTTGGCGAGATTTTGGCGACGAATTTGGCGGAATGTCGCCAACTTGGCGACTTTTTTGAAATGTTGCCAAATTAATGAAAATCTCGCTAAATGGATAAAAATGATGCCAAATCAATGAAAATGACGACTAATTGTCGAAAATTCAATATCTTGGAAAGAATATTAGTATCTACTATAAGAAAATCCTATTACTTTCCTTATATACATAATGTATAAGGAAAGTATTGTGACGGGGTCGAAAATTCGAAATCGAGTTTTCGACGGGAGAGCACGTTTCAAGCATCCCTGATCACGAATCAAACATTTTTGAAGTGATGTCTGTGTGTGTGTGTGTGTGTGAAAGTATGTGTGTGTGTGTGTGTGTGAGAGTCTGTGAAGACGATAACTGACAAACGAATGGACCGATTCGATCCAAATTTGGTTCAAAAATCACAATCCGTAAACACTGGAAGCCTATTGTTTTTATACGTAATCGAATGTTCTGAACCCTCCTAAATTTTCGAATGAAATTTTGAAAAAATCGTCAAAAAATCAAAACCGCTAATAAAGTTACGCAAATAGACATTTCTTATGTAATTATTCATTAGAAAACGATTGACATAAATTTTAGAACGCTAACATGAACCGTTCTCGAGATATTGCACATTTTTCAAAAAAATTATCAGAAAGTCATATGAAATAAAAAGAAAATATTTCCTCTTGAGAGACATGTTCACTTTTCAGTAATACCATGCGATATATTGGATGACATCATTCTCGTGGATCTAGCTCGTTCCATTCATGAAAAAAGATACTTTGTGCAATACTTTTGTATTTGAACGCCAATATTCATTTATCTGCTGTAAGAATAACATATTTCTTTGTCCATTTTGCTTGGCGAGATTTTGGCGACGAATTTTGGCGCCAACTTGGCGACTTTTGAAATGTTGACAAATTAACGAAAATCTCGCCAAATGGATAAAAATGACGCTAAATCAATGAAATGACGACTAATTGTCGAAAATTCAATATCTTGGAAAGAATATTAGTATCTACTATTAGAAAAACCTATTTATTTTACTGTAAAAGTGGTAAATTCATTACGTTATATAAGGAAAGTCATGTGTTGCCCACATCAGATTTTTTTGATATTTATTAGTATGCTCGTGTCAACAGCGAAACAAGCCCCGTTACATAGAAGGTGAAAACAAAAATAGAAGTAACATCTATCTACAAATACTGTTAATTCTAAAATTATGAATTAAAAAACTTTTTGTATTTTCTAATGCAATCGTCATCAAGCAAGTCAATATCTCTCGTTGAATTCACCTTTCTGCAAAATTCTGTAAAAGTAGTAAGAATGCTAGAAGTATCTATGGTACAACTAAATATACTTCTAACTAATTCAATAACGACAAACTCCATCTGTTATTCAAAAATATGTAATCAGAGGTTGTATAAAGAGCCTTGCTGGCCCAACCGAGAATCGAAACCTGGATCTCCCAACTGGCCAGCCGACGCTCTACCGTTGAGCTATTGGGACGATATTGCAAGCTCTTATCTTTGAAGTGGACTCTGCATTCTCCACCCTCTAATGTAGGATTGGCGGGCAATTGACAATCTGACTGACCACCTCCTGCTATTTTTACCTCAGGTTAGCCTCCTGCTATTTTTACCTCAGGTTAGCCTACTGCTATTTTTACCTCAGGTTAGCCTCCTACTATTTTTACCTCAGGTTAGTCTCCTGCTATTACTATTTTTACCCAGGAGAGTATCCTGCGTAGTCGTTATCCTCTCAATTTGAAATCGGCACTCAATCTTCCAGAGTCCACTGAATCCGTACTAGTCGTACTAGGGTTATTTTCAGACCTCCAACATATTAGTTTTCAATGATCTTTTTATCTATATTCGCAATAACCATTTTCCCATTTTTGCAAAATGGACGTACTTGTCAAGTTCAAATATAATGTAAAACTGTCTGTTTAATCACAATATTTATTATAAATTGAAATATTTTTAGACCTAAATAAAAGTTCGTTTGGTGGGATGGTAGACCTTGGGTGCCTCCTGAATGCAGGAGGTATCCTTTCCCGGCCGTGCAGATAGCTAATCTAAACCCAATATGTGAGTCGCACGGTCTGGGGTCTTCAGACCTCCAACATATACATTGAACCATTATATTTTCGATTGTCCCTTTTCTAAAAATTTTCATCTCGGCAAACCCTCTCCTTCTAATAAACCAATTTAGTTCTCCAAAGTTCGTTCAAATCCCTCTTCAGTAGATAAAATTAACAAGAAAGATCAATCATGCTTAAATCATTGATTATGAAACACTCTCCAACTTCAATGCAATTTTATTTAAACATCTCTAAAATGCAATACATTCCTAAGTAATATTTTAAAACTTATCACAATACTACATTAATTTATTATATTTGAAAACTTAAACCTTCATCGAAAAAAATGAACTTCATTCAAATGAAGGCATTGAAATATAAATTGACTGATTTAAACATCTCTAAAATGCGATACATTCCTCGGTAATATTTTTAAAATCATCATAATACTACAATAATTTATTATATTTGAAAACTTCATCGAAAACAACTGACATTCATTCAAATGACGTTATAGAAAAAATAACACGCCTGGCTCTCTCTATAAAAGCAGCATTTCATTCATAACATTTTCTTAATCATTTCATTCATCACAGTACTAAAATAATTTATTTTATTTAAAAACTTAAGACCATGGAGCTACAAGTAATTAAACTCTATGCTTAAAACTTCATAGAAAAAAATCGTCCTTCTCTCTGTAAAATCAATGAATATTTCATTCATATCAGCTATGCAGATTCCATGATCTAAATACTTATGCGTTAAAAAAATACAGTGATTCTTATATAACTCATCCTAAATATTTTGCTGTTTACATAAGTGAAAAATAGGCTTCGTTGTAGAAATAATCAAATTTGGATGATCATTTAAAATCAAATATATTGTCATTGCCTTGTTTCAGTATATAGATGCACAGAATTTATGCAAAAACAAGAAAGATCAATCATGCATAAGCATTGATTATGAAACACTTTCCAACTGAAATGCAATTTCATTTAGAAATTTCTAAAATGTGATACATTCAGTGGTGATATCTTTTACATTATCACAGTGTTACAGTAATTTATTATACGTAAATATTTAAAACTGTATCGAAATATAAATCATCTGATTCTCTATGCAAAATAAATGAATATTTTATTCATATAACTTTTATTCCAGACTCCAGAGCTAAATAATTTTGTGTGAAAAAATTCAGCAATTCTCATGTAACTCACCTTACAATCGCTTGAGATATTTGCATTCTGCATAAGTTAAAATTAGGCTTCGTTGAAGAAATAATAAAATTTTAGGGATCATTTAAAATCACAACTATTGTAATTGCATAGGCACGGAATTTAGATACACAGATAATTCACAGATACACAGAAAATATATATGTGTGTGTGTGTGTGTGTGCGTATGTATTCAAAGTATTAGAATCGTGCCGAAGACCGGAACTCGAATTTTCGAAGGATCTACACGTTTTGGGACTTCTAGAACACGAAAAAACTATTTTTAGGAAGACGTCTGTGTGTGTAAGGGTGTATCTGTGTATGTTTCTGTGTGTCTGTGAGGATATTATATCCACTCTATTGAAAAACTAATAGCCCGAATTTCATAAAATTTGGTAGGTATGTTTTTTGTGGGAAATCCTGATGTTCATTAGATTATAGTACGATTCCTAATAAAAGAATCGGTCTTTTTGCGAAATGGTCGGCAGAAATTGCCTTTATCCACTCTAGCTAAAAACTAATGGAACAAATTTAACAAAATTTGGTGTATAATATTTCAATAACCTACAAGTGATTTATATACCAAATTTAATAAAATTTGGTTTATAAATCATTTGTAGGTTATTCTAGTACGATTCGGGGAAAAGGAACGGGCTATTTTTGCGAAGTGACCCGCAAAAATCGTTAAATATAAAAATAAAAGACTACGTGTGCTCAATTATATCAATTAAATTCCTATTTTATACGTGATTTTTGACAACAAAAAGAATAAGACTAACCCCATTACTCTAGGACTAGCCGTTCTTGAGATACTCTAGTTTTTTCGCGTTTTCGCTACGCCACCTTTGGCAATAAGTACAGCTATCAAATGAGAACCAAATTTAAGTTTAACGTTCAAATTCAATGTCATTTAAAATACTTATGGCTGTTACTTTGTGCAGATAAACTCAAATTATTATTGAAGAAATAAAGAGAACGTGAATATGAGTCTGCAGGGAAAGACATGTGCTGCATTTTTAACAATATTACAACAATGATTTATAGAAGTGAACGGGGATTATTTGCAGGCTATTTCGAAAAAAATGTATGATCTATATTTAAAGATCCACCAAATTTTTGTAGAATAAAATGTTCAACAAATTTAAGCTGTGTACCAAATTTTAACTCTCCAGAACGTAGGTAAGTGCATTAAAAATGCCATCAAATAAGTATATCACGAAGGGTTATATAAAACTAAAAAAAAATTTGAAAAATTGTTATCTACCAAATTTATTTTAAAATGTGAAGCCTTTCTCATATATAAAATGATCAAAGTCTTGAAAAAATATTTATTATATAATACACCTCTTTTTTCTTTCTGGAGGATATCCCAAAAATCAGAATTTAATTGAATTTATTTTTTTCCCTATATTAAATAATTTTTAATTAA
Source organism: Amaurobius ferox (assembly GCA_951213105.1). NCBI lineage: Eukaryota > Metazoa > Arthropoda > Arachnida > Araneae > Amaurobiidae > Amaurobius > Amaurobius ferox. The sequence goes on from OX578134.1 coordinate 33,470,957, forward strand.
AAAACTACTTAATATATTTTACTGGAATTTTTTTTATATATTTTATGGGATAATGTGAATACTTCCTAAAAATTTCGAAGCAATCTGGGAATGAATTTTAAATTTGCTTAAAAAATGTTTGAAAAATTAGGTCCCATAGGGTTCAATGTACTTCATTTTTTCAATCCGAGTTCAATAAAAAACTAATTGGGTGATATTATTTATTTATATTCACATAGGTCCCACAGACCGTCTGAAAAACATACTAAAATTTCATTTTGATAAAGTCATTTTTACGGCAGTTATCGTGCTAACGGACAGACAGACAGACAGAATGAACAAAGTCATAAACACTTTTCAACTATGTTGTAAAGTGTTAAAAATGATGTTCAGTGACACCAATGAAGTTATAGCAGTAAGAAACAATGGAAAATGTTAACCATATTTGCCTACAGTTTTCTTTTTTAACATTTTACAACAAAGTTGAAAAGTGTTTATGACTTTGTTCATTCTGTCTGTCTATCTGTTCGTTAGCACGATAACTGCCGTAAAGATGATTTAATCAAAATGAAATTTTAGCATGTTGTTCACTGTCTGTAGGACCTATGGGAATATAAATGAATAATATTACCCAATTTAGTTTTGGATTGAACCCGGGTTGAAAAATGAAATACATTGAGCCCTTTGGAACCTAATTTTTCAAATATTTTTTAAGCGGATTTAAAATTCACAAATTGCTTCGAAAATTTTAGGTAATGTTCAAATTGTTCCATAAAATATATTAAAAAAATTCAGCGAAATATATTCAGTAGTTTTTTAAATAAAAATTAAAATAATAAGTACACCTCTTATATGAAGCGATCACGTGACCATGATATGAAAAGATCACATGACCCACTTCAAAATGATATAAGGCATCCATCTTTCCTCAAAATCGTGATTTTTTAAGTTCTTTTTAATTCATAGAGTCTTGTATCCGTCCTAAAACCACTTTATTTTTGCTTAAATTCTGTGCATCTACATACTGAAACAACGCAATTACAATATATTTAAGTTTAAATGATCATCCAAATTTGTTTTTTGTGGGAAATCCTGATGTTCATTAGATTATAGTACGATTCGTAATAAAAGAATCGGTCTTTTTGCGAAATGGTCGGCAGAAATTGCCTTTATCCACTCTAGCTAAAAACTAATGGAACAAATTTAACAAAATTTGGTGTATAATATTTCAATAACCTACAAGTGATTTATATACCAAATTTAATAAAATTTGGTATATAAATCATTTGTAGGTTATTCTAGTACGATTCGAGAAAAAGGAACGGGCTATTTTTGCGAAATGACCCGCAAAAATCGTTAAATATAAAAATAAAAGACTACGTGTGCTCAATTATATCAATTAAATTCCTATTTTATACGTGATTTTTGACAACAAAAAGAATAAGAGTAACCCCATTACTCTAGGACTAGCCGTTCTTGAGATACTCTAGTTTTTTCGCGTTTTCGCTACGCCGCCTTTGGCAATAAGTACAGCTATCAAATGAGAACCAAATTTAAGTTTAACGTGCAAATTCAATGTCATTTAAAATACTTATGGCTGTTACTTTGTGCAGATAAACTCAAATTATTATTGAAGAAATAAAGAGAACGTGAATATGAGTCTGCAGGGAAAGACATGTGCTGCATTTTTAACAATATTACAACAATGATTTATAGAAGTGAACGGGGATTTCGAAAGGGCAGGCCATTTCGAAAAAATGTATGATCTCTATTTAAAGATCGACCAAATTTTTGTAAAATATAATGTTCAACAAATTTAAGCTGTGTACCAAATTTTAACTCTCTAGAACGTAGGAAAGTGCATTAAAAATGTCATCAAATAAGTATATCATGAAGAGTTATATAAAATTAAAAAAAAATAGAAAAATTGTTATCTTCCAAATTTATTTCAAAATGTGTAGCCTCTCTCATATACAAAATGATTAAACTCTTGGAAAGATATTTATTATATAATATATCTCTTTTCAACTCTTTACTACAAAGTTGAAATGTGTTTATGACTTTGTTCATTCTGTCTGTCTGTCTGTCTGTCCGTTAGCACGATAACTGCCGTAAAAATGACTTAATCAAAATGAAATTTTAGTATGTTGTTCGGACGGTCTGTAGGACCTATGGGAATATAAATGAATAATACCACCCAATTAGTTTTGGATTGAACCCGGGTTGAAAAAATGAAATACATTGGGTCTTATGGGATCTAATTTTTCAAACATTTTTTAAGCGGATTTAAAATTCTCAAATTGCTTCAAAAATTTTAGGTAATATTCAGATTGCTCCATAAAATATATAAAAAAAAATTCAGCGAAATATATTCAGTAGTTTTTTAAATAAGAATTTAAATAATAATAACACCTCTTATATGAAACGATCACGTGACCATGAAATGAAAAGGTCACATGACCCACTTCAAAATGATATATGGCATCCATATTGTTTCAAAATCGTTATTTTTTAAGTTCTTTTTAATTCATATTGAGTGTTGTATCCGTCCTAAAACCACTTTATTTTTGCTTAAATTCTGTGCATCTACATACTGAAACAACGCAAGTACAATATATTTGAGTTTAAATGATTATCCAAATTTGATTATTTCTACAACGAAGCCTATTTCTCACTTATGTAAAATGTAAACAGCAAAATATGTAGAATGAGTTGTATTAGAATTGCTGTATTTCTTTAACACAAAATAATTTAGCCCATGGAGTCTGCATGACTGATATGAATGAAATATTAATTGATTTTATAAAGAGAAGGACGATTTTTTTCGATGAAGTTTTAAACATAGAGTTTAATTACTTGTAGCTCCATGGTCTTAATTTTTAAATAAAATAAATTATTATAGTATTGTGATGAATGAAATGAATGGGAGAAAGTTATGAAAGAAATACTGTTTTTATAGAGAGATCCAGGCGTGTTATTTTTTCTATAACGACATTTGACTTAATTTCAGTTGTTTTTGATGAAGTTTTCAAATATAATAAATTATCGTAATATTATGATAGTTTTAAAAATATTACCGTGGAATGTATCGTATGAGATATTTAAACCAGGCAATTTATATTTCAATGCCGTCACATGAATGAAGTTCATATTTTTCAATGAAGGTTTAATTTTTAAATATAATAAATTAATGTAGTATTGTGATAAGTTTTAAAATATTACCGAGGAATGTATTGCATTTTAGACTTTTTTACATAAAATTGCATTGAAGTTGGAAAGTGTTTCATAATCAATGTTTTAAACATGATTGATCTTTCTTGTTTCGTTCTGGAGGATATCCCAAAAATCATAATTTAATTGATTTTTTCCCTATATTAAATAATTTTTAATTAAAAAACTACTTAATATATTTTACTGAAATTTTTTTTATAAATTTATGGGATAATGTGAATATTTCTTAAAAATTTCGAAGCAATTTGTGAATTTTAAATTTGCTTAAAAAATGTTTGAAAAATAAGGTCCCATAGGGTTCAATGTATTTCATTTTTTCAACCCGGGTTCAATAAAAAACTAATTGGGTGATATTATTTATTTATATTCCCATAAGTCCCAAGACCGTCTGAACAACATACTAAAATTTCATTTTGATAAAGTCATTTTTACGGCAGTTATCGTGCTAATGGACAGACAGACAGACAGACAGACAGACAGACAGAATGAACAAAGTCATAAACACTTTTCAACTAACTTTGTTGTAAAGTGTTAAAAACTGTATTCTTGTTGTCATGGAAATTTCTAATAAAGTGACTTAAGCTTATGAGTAGATTCTGCTCTCAATTAATTTTGATCAATGAATCACTTTATTTCATTCTTATCAACTTATACGAACTTATTGTGTTCCTTCCATATGTTAACTGTTCTTAATTTCTCGGATCTACCTTTTTTATTTGTATTTTTTCTAATTTTTCTTTTCTAAATTTTATTCTAAATTTCTATTTTTATTTTTCATATGCCTAATTTTTTTTTTCCTTTTCATATATTTTCTTTTTTTATATTTTCTAAATTTTACTTTTAAAATTTTATTATTTTCTTTAATTTTAATCTATTTTTTATTTTGTTATTATACCTTACTCTAAATTTTATTTTTCAATGATCTTTTTATCTATATTCGCAATAACCCTTTTCCCATTTTTGTAAAATGGACATACTTGTCAAGTTCAAATAAAATGTAAAACTGTCTGTTTAATCATAATATTTTTCATCAATTGTTATCTTTTTAGATCTAAATAAATGTTCGGTTAGCGGGATGGTAGACCTTGGGTGCCTCCTGAGTGCAGGAAGTATCCTTTGCCGGCCGTACAGCTAGCAACTCTAAACCCACTATGTGAGTCGCACTGTCTGGGGTCTTCAGGCCTCCGACATATAGTGGCAATAACCCTTTTCCCATTTTTGAAAAATGGACGTACTTGTCAAGTTCAAATAAAATGTAAAACTGTCTGTTTAATCACAATATTTTTCACCAATTGTTATTTTTTAGATTTAAATAAATGTTCGTTTGGCGGAATGGTAGACCTTGGGTGCCTCCTTAGTGCAGGAGGTATCCATTTTCCGGCCGTGCCAGCTAGCTACTCTAAACCCACTGTGTGAGTCGCACGGTCTTGGGTCTTCAGACCTCCGACAACTTTGCACTAACCTACAGGGTTGATTTGTTCGAGTGCCATTGTAAAGAGCCTTGCTGCCCCACCGGGAATCGAACCCTGTATCTCCGAAATGGCCAGTCGACGACCTACCGTTGAGCTATTGGGATGATATTGCAAGCTCTTATCTGTGAAGTGGACTCTTCAGTTGTAGACAAGACATCGGATGCAATACTGCGAACGAAAATTGTCATTCCTTTAAAAATATACAAAACACAAAACTGTAAGAAATTTCGTACTTTCAGCAGCAAAAGGACAATAGTTTTATTGAAGTCTCTACATAATACTTGAATAAGTCAAAATGCTTAAATTCTACACTTTAAAAAGCTATTTCAATGTTTAAACGTTGAAAACATGCGAGAGAGAGAGAGAGAGAGTACCACATAATAAATCTAGGTTTCATAAGAACACTTTCGACAATTCGTTAAAACTGACAATTTGTTAAAATTGATTATTAAAGATAAATCTACTAGTAAAAATAACAACACCCAGATAGGTAATACATTCAGCATTTTGTAGAACATCGTTGATAAAAAAATAGCAACTAGTGACATTGTGTTTACCCCCCCCCCCTACAATAAGTAGTAACCTTACATTTAGTAACATTAAGATGCAATTGATTCGTATGACACCAGTTGATCAAACTGTTAAAACTTTACTGTAACTTAAGAGAATCACTTATTATTCCTATCTTGTGACACATTGTATAATCATTAGCAAATAATGAAAATAAAAAACGCCGGCGAACTCATTAACTTACACAATCAGAATGATTCAAAACACTTTCTCAGTGAATAATATTATTTATCTATTTATTTTGTCCTAAGGAACATAAGTTCGTAGTCGTATTCACTGAGAAAGTGTTTTGAATCATTCTATTTGTTTCATCCTTCCTACGTATCCCCCCCCCCCTTTTTCTACTTCCCGTTCCCAAAGCATTTGTTTTGGAGTCATATGTTGCAATTTTTTGTTGACAGACGTGTTTTCTCTTTTGCTGGTGGGGTTGCTTTGTCTTTTTGCATTAAAGGAAGAGGATATTTTTATCTTAGAAACAGATTAATATCTATTTGTTATATGCTGAGTTGTTAACGGTTTTAGTTTAAAGAGCCATATTGTTGGTCAGTATGTCATAAATGTTTGAAAACTCCAGAAAGTACTCTACGAAAACATATTTCTTGACTTATACATTTAATCATCAATACAATTAAATCTTTAAAATGTTATTTATACTCGTACACAGAATATGCGTATAAACATGTAATGACAGAAGCGATTTCCAAAACCGCAAAAATAAAAGTTCTTACTACACGAGTTTGTTGCTGCCCACACATTGCGCCAGAAATTGACAAGTTAGTCAGGTTTTTCTTAGCATAATGTTGAATTCATCTTCGTACTCTTCATGTTCAGGGTCATATATAGAATTTTTATTTTGTGCTAGTTCAATCTATATAAATAAAAATGAAAATCTGTCTGTCTGTCTGTCTGTCTGTTTGTCACACCATCACGGGAGAACGGCTGAACCGAATTTGATGAAATTTTGTGGGTAGCCCAGAAATAGCCCCACTTAAAATTATATCCGTGTTTTGAGTTCCTACGGCCAGTGGTTCTCGAGATATTAGTAAAAAACGAAATTTTCGTTTGTCTCATCATCACGGAAAAACGGCTGAACCGAATTTAATGAAATTTGGTGAATAGCCTTGAAATATACCCCCATAAATTTTGTCCAAGTTTCGAGTTTCTAAGACCTGGGGTTGTCGAGATATTAATGAAAAACGGAACTTTTTCCTAGGAGTTCTACTCCCTAACTCCATGGTTTATCCAAACGAAAAGCTTGAAAATCGTTTGAAAGTGAATTATAATTTAATCTCTGAGTTTGATGGGAGATTTTTTGCGTTAATTAGTCACTTTCTGAAAACATGAATTGTTTGAAACATGATTTAAAGGGGAAATCTATCTCCATGGTTTATGGTTTATTTAAAACAATCTTTTACGGAACAATGAGAAGTATAGAGAAATCAAAATCGTTATTTAATTTCGCAGTTTATGTTATAAGACATGACATATTTAACATGTTATAAGATTCTATCTTATATCGTGTTACTCAGAAACGCAATTAAATTAAATCTGTCTGTTAATTTTAATAATTATTTTTTCGATTTGAATAATAAATAAATGGATATAAAAATATATTTTAGAAAAGAACGATTTGATTTTTCTTATAGCATTTTTGACTGGATAATATCAATTACGGTCTTCAGGTTTAAAAATTATTATTATTTATATTTTCGGGGATTATTGATTCAAGGATTATTGATATTTTCAAGTTATTATGCAATTATTTTATTATGACAAAAATTGTTTAAACTCATATATTGTATGTTGTACGAATCTTCTACAAATACACGTGTATATCTTTTAATCTACGAGAATATAAGTAGTACAGGTATATTGACATATGTTTTGATATATATTGGCATATATTGGAATCAATTACGACCTTCTGGTATAAAGAGTACGGATATTATTGATGTTTTCAATTTATTACGTCATCTCTTTTATTTTGGCAAATATTTTTGAGACGCATATTGTAATACGGGTAATCTTCTACTAACACATTGGCATATTTTCTGATCTGCGACAATATAATTAGTACGGGGTTGCATATATTCATTCAATTCCTATTTTTTCTTCTGTAAATTTGCTTACAAAAGGGGGCAGGATGTTTTATTCTTCAGATCTGATCGTGAAGATAATTTTGCATAGTGAGAACATATATTCTTAAACTTCTCTTTAGGAGCAATAAATTTAATATTTTAACAGAATTTGCACATGATTGCGAACTATAAGTGTCTTTAAATTATACACTCCGTGCGAATAACGGGTGTGCTGTTAGTGGTTAATAAATTTTAACATTTTAGGAGGATATATCATATTGCTCGGCATCGCAATTAAATTAAATGTGTTTGTTAATGTTTTTATTATTTTTTTTTTTCGATTTAAATAATAAATAACTGGATAAATGGATATAAAAGTATATCTTATGAATGGACGGTTTGATTTTTCTCTTAATTACATTAATTGCTGACTGCGTACATCAATTTCATTTATTTTGGCAAGGAGTTTTCAAGCTTATATCGTATTTAGCTACTAAACTCATATATTGTGTTTAGCCAATAAATTCATATAGCCGATTGTTGAAACAGAAAAAGAGTAGAGCGGGTATATCTTCTAATACAATTGTAGTGTTTTCATTTAGTATATTGAAACGGGATAAGAATGTTTCATTCAGATCTGCAAATTCAAAGCCACGAATTTGGAGGGATATCGCTAATTTGACAACTTTTCTTAAACTTTGCCAAATTGACGGAAATGTCGCCAAATTGATATAAACGACACACAAACAGCTGCCATAAACCTTCGGGTTGGTCGTGTGGCTTGGGTCTTCTACATATCAATGAAATTTTTTTTTTGTTTTGTTAGAAGAGAGTACTGAAATGATGTTTGGTTAGCATTTATCTGTCAGACCAACCATCCTACTTAGTAATACATTTAGCGAATTTTTAAAATGTCACCAAATTGATAAAAATGTTTTCAAATCTATAAAAATATCTTGAAATTGATAAAATTGCGCTACATAAATGATATTAATTGTTTTTTGTTAGGGGATAGTATTGTGATGATATTTCGTCAATTTGTCGCAAAGTGGAACTGTCAGTTCTACAGTCCCACTTGGCGATAAATTTGGCGATTTTTTAAAATGTCGCTAATTTGACGAAACTGCCGCCAAATGTTTCATAGAAATATAACTATTTAGACGATATTTTTTCTACCAATTTATTTGAAGCAAATGATATCATGTCGCTTAGCAACGGATTTAAATCCAATGTGTTTATGCGGCAGACGATTTTTATTAAATCCTTTCCGATTTGAATAATGAAGATATGTATATAAAATAAATTTCATTGCCATTTCATTTTGGACTGGATAATATCAATTATACTCTTCAGGTTTAAACATTATTATTATTGATATTTTCCATAATTATTGATTCAGGGATTATTGATATTTTTAAGTTATTACGCCATTGTTTTATTGCGGCAAAAATTGCTGACACACGCATATTGTACGTTGTACGAGTAATCTTCTAGGAATGCACGGGTATATCTTCTAACCTACGAGAATATAAGTAGTACAGGTATATTGGCAAATATTTTGACATATATTGGTATATATATTGGAATCAAGTACAGTCTTCTGGTATGAAGATTAAGGAGATTAATTATATATTCAATTTATTACGTCGTCTGTTGTATTTTACCAAAAAACATTTGTGACTCATATTGCAAAACGGGTAATCTTCTACTAATAATCGGACATTATAAGTAGTACGTGTATATCTTCCCATATAATTTTAGCACTTTAATTTTGACATATATTGGAATAAATGACTGTCTTCAGATTTAAAGATTACGGGTTTATTGGTATTTTCAATTTATACATGTAATCTACTAATACAGGTTATATTTTCTAATATTCGCGTATATAATTAGTACGGGTCCCATACAATTTTAACGCTTTTATTTTGCATATATTGATTCAATTCCATATTTTTTTTTATATTTGCTTACATAAGGGGTCCAAGATGTTTTATTCTTCAGATATGTCCATGAAGATAATTTTATATAGCGAGAACAGATATTCTTAAACTTCTTTTTAGGAGCATTATATTAAATATTTTAACAGAATATTTTGATTAAACATGTCATTTAGTATACTATAAGAATTTGGGTATGATTATGAATTTCAAGTTTCTTTATATTATATACTCCGTACGAAGAACGGGTATGCTGCTAGTATACTGCTAAAAATTGAATTACAAGTATTCATGATATGTTTGTTCATTGAGTATTTACTTTCTTATAGTAACTACAAGTCTTTATGATATGTTTGTTTTATGAGTATTTACTTTATGTAAATTAGAAGTATTTATGATATGTTTGTTTAATGAGTATTATACTAGTTATACTAGTTACAAGTATTTATGATGTGTTTGTTTAATGAGCAATTTTCTTATACTAGTGTATAAAGTATCATCGACGATTTTATAATTTGAGGTTTGAACGGAAAAGCACGTTTTAAGAACTTCAGAACACATTTCGATGACTTTTGTAATTATGTCCTCTTCCCTTCTCTCTCTCTCCGTGTGTGTATACGATAACTCAAGAAACTAGTTTCTGTACTGCTATGAAATTTCATATGTAGATACATTATATAAAATTCTAGAACAAAATAGAGTTAGTGATTTTCATAATTAGAACACGAATTATTCGATAGTTGAGATTTTTATAGCATTTCCCTATGGAAAACCATTATAACTTTTAAAAAGAATGATGGAATTACAGATGTGCGGAAAATTGATAATTTGAACTGTGCTATAGTTGTAAAGGGTATTATAAAATAGTAACAGGATTCGCTCATAAGTCCTCATGCATCCCTTTAACTTTCTTTTGGTGTGTTGTACAGTTGCAAATACATGACCACAAGAAAACGGCTATGCTCTATCGATAAAGAATGCTTGCAGCGCCTCTAGCGGCCAATTGTAGAAATTAGGATTCCTATCCCGAAAACGAAGTAAGATAGGAGAAAACTTGCAATTTTAAAGTTGTAGAGCGTTCTCTATTTAGTATAAGAAAACGCGCGGTTTACCCATAGCTTGTACACAGACGATGAAAATGATGTCAACGAAAAGGGATTATTGTATTGCATCATTTGTCTGAAATTTTTATACAATTATTTTTCACTGCAAAAACGTCATTCAAAAAAAAGAAAAGAAAATTAGCTTATTACACTAATTATTATTTTTCTAATTAGTATTTTTTGCCATTTCCTTCAGAAGTATCTCTATATAAAAATATATTTACATAATTATCGCTTTTCAATGACCTCGTTCTTTATTGTTTGTTTACATGTGATGTGCAAACCACCATTCTTTCCATATTGAATAAAAAACTCTATATCTTTATAATTTAAAAATATTCGCCTATCTTGCTTCATTTTTGAGATAGGCATTATAACTTCTTCAATTTACAGCCAGAAGCACGCAAACTTTCCAATTCGATAGCGCAATGTGGTTCTCCAATTAATTGTCCCTGCTGTTGCAACTCTTTAACAAATTGAAATTTAGAGGAATGCATAAGGAGTTATGACGGAACCCTGTTTATTAATACAGATAACCCAAATGTATCGAATTCATTAGCATAACAGACATTCATCAGTAAACATGACCATCAGTAAACATGACCATCAGTAAACTTGAAAAATAAATAAATAAAAACTTTTTAAAAGAAAAATTACGAAATATTTTTGAAGATGAACTTGTATATAGACATTGTAAAAAGCAAATGGTTTTTGCAGTTTGATACTCATTGCGATGCAAATGGAATTAAACATTGTGGAATATGAGGCTGAATATCTGATAATTGTCAGTTTTGTGTCCTTGAGCTTTAAAAACATAATAATAAATAAGATACGTGTTTTTTGCACTGTTTATTTTAAATACAATATATTCTACATATTTTTTAACAAAATTATTTTTCAATAATATTAAAAGTACTTCTGACTTAATGCAAACTTGCCATTTCTGTCATTGTCCCCCAGTGACGAATTGGGTGTTCATCTCTTAATTACGTCAGTAAAAGCTAAAGCTTTATCAATTTATTTGCATTATTTATGAAATTACAATTCTAACTTTAAAAAATTCTGATGTGGGCAGCATTGAATTTTCGTCAATTAGTCGTCATTTTCATTGATTTAGCGTCATTTTTGTCCATTTGGCAAGATTTTCGTTAATTTGGCGACATTTAAAAAGTCGCTAAGCTGACGACATTCCGGAAAATTCATCGCCAAAATTTCGCCAAGCGTTATGGACGGAGAAATAAGTTATTCTTATAGCAAAAAATGATTATTAGCGTTCAAATACAAACGTATCACTTAAAGTATCTTTTCTCATGAATGAAACTAGCTAGATCCACGAGAGTTGTGTCACCAAATTTATCGCATGATATTACATATGAAAAGTGAACATGTTTCTCAACAGTTAATATATTTTTTTTTAATTTATGGGATTTTTTAATAACTATATTTGAAAATGTGCAATATATCGAGAACGGTTCATGTTAGCGTTCTAAAATTTATGTTAATCGTTTTATAATGAAAAATTACATAAGAAATTTCTACTTGCGTAACTTTATTAACGGTTCTGATTTGAAGTCGCCAAGTTGGCGACGTCCCGCTAAATTCTCGCCAAACGTTACAGACGGACGGAGAAATGTGTTATTCTTATAGTCTACGCTTATGTTCATTCCAAGATATTGAACTTTCATCATCCAGTCGTCATTTTCATTGATTTAGCGTCATTTTTATTAATTTGGCGACATTTTCGTTAATTTGGCAACATTCAAAAAAGCCGCCAAGTTGGCGACATTTCGCCAAAATCTCGCCAAGCGTTATGGACGGAGAAATAAGTTATTTTTGTAGCAGATAAATGACTATTAGCGTCCAAATACAAAAGTATTACCTAAAGTATCTTTTCACATGAATGAAACTAGCTAGATCCACGAGAATGATGTCACCAAATTTATAGCATGATGTTACATTTTAAAAGTGAACATGTTTCTCAACAGTTAATATATTTTGATATTTTGATATTTTTTTTTAAATGTGCAATATTTCGAGAACAGTTCATGCTAGTGTTCTAAAATTTATGTTAATCGTTTTCTAATGAAAAATTACATGAGAAATGACCATTTACGTAACTTTAGTAAAGGTTTTAATTTTTTTAAGATTTTGCAAAATTTCACTCGAAAATTTAGGGGGGTTCTGAACATTCGATTGCGTATAAAAACAATAGGCTTCCAGTATCCGTGAATTGTAATTTTTGTAGCAAACTTTGTTCAAATCGCTCCATTCATTCGTTAGTTATCGTCTCCACAGATTCACTGGCACACACATACACACACAGATACTTTCACCCACACACCCATACATCCACCCACCCACACACACACAGACATCAACTTAAAAACGCCTAATTTGTGTTCAGGGATGCTTGAAACGTGCTCTCCCGTCGAAAATTCAAATTCGAATTTTCGACCCCGTCACAATACTTTCCTTATACATTATATGTATATAAGGAAAGTAAAAATCTTTATATATAAAAATTTGAACGATATTGTTTTGAGAAATTGCCGATAAGCTTTTGTTCTTGAGAATCGGTGACATTACAATATTATCTAAAAATCGTTATTTTCATCCACCAAATTACGACAGCAGTGAGTTTAATTAATTGTAAGAACATTATTTAAAGTTTTTCTCTACATCTGTTTGAAGTTTTGGAACTTCAGCATGTACAAGCAAGTGAAAATCGCAATTTTATCAATCATTTTTTATGAGTCTATTTATTTTCTGTCATTCCTGACACGCATTTAATTATCATAAATATGAATGAAAGCTTAAAAATACTATGTTTTCTGTTAGTACATAGAGACGAGTTATGTACAATGTATACTTTGTTTCTCAATGTTAGCTTTGATTTCCGTTCGAAACAGAAAAAAACCCATATGTCATTTTTGTCACGGTTATTTTTGACAAGGGAACGTAATGAATTTACATTGAAATTCCTTTAATCATGTTACATATCCGTTATAAATCTTAATACATTTCTAAGAACTTATTCCAAGCGAAGTTTCAAAAAATTATAACGGTACTTTAAAATTGACAATTATCAGGTATTCAGCTATGAATGTATCAGAAAACATTAAAGGCCGTGGATGTTTCTGACATTTAAAAAGTGATTTAACCAAGCTGCAAATACCAAATTCTTCATCTTAATTTAAGTTTGGTTATCACTCAGAAATAATATGATCTAGTGGTAAATTTTAATATTAAATTCCTCATTCTCCAAATTGCTGAAAAAAGAACATTAAATTAAAGATTCCAAAAATATTATAGGCAACAAAGAAGAGATTTAAAATTGGCCAAAAAATTCATTTATTATATATGTATATAGGTAATTATAAACAAACAAAACATAGTGGACAAATGGTAGGCTATTTAATTATTGAATCATACCAAAGTAACCAAATATTAATATACTGTTGCAATAATTCATTTAACAAGATTATGTTCTTTCTCGATTTATGGAGTAATAAATCTAAATTATGTTTTATAATATAAGAATTATTACAGCTCGTTTAAGTTCTTAATTTTAAAGTTCAATTATTAGCAATGTCTTGATGTCGAACGATTGCTGGAGTTCATCCTTAATGAATAATTAAAGTTCATCTTTATCAAATTCTACGCCTTCTTTAGCAGTTGCAGATATCATAAAATAAGAAGAGTTTGACTTACGTATGTATTCGAAGCGGTGGTAGGAGACCATTCCCTTTATGGTGGCCCGATGGCTGGATGTCCATAAATATACTCATGCTGCTTTATGTTGACGTGTCTAAATTTCATTGAGAGCAAAATGATGCAGGGCTGGTACTCATCACTGGAGAAATCAAAGACTTGGGACGTTATCGAATCAAGATCATTAAGTTAAAAATCTTTCAAGTATCGGAATTCATCTTCGTTGGGCATCTCAGGCAACAGTCGACCGAAGACGAGGCTTAATGATTCATCATCATAGCTCTTAATTCAAGGAGCAATCTTAGTGTTTTTGTTTAAAAAAAATTGGACGCATAGTCCTCAGGTTGCAATACGCTGTGTGTGTCTATCGGTCTCCATGGACCAAAAAAGGAATCAACCTTCTTGGTTGAGGAGCAGGGCCAGGGTCCCTATGGAAAATTTCTGCTCAAAAAAGGATAGAGGACCTCAACGGTCCGACCCGCAGGCCGGCCGCGTCCAAGAGCGAACTTTTTCTATATTTTTTTTTTTATTTTCTACACTTGCCGTAATTTTCTCAGTGGCGCTGTACTGTACTCACGTATGATTGGCCACTCCTGTACATACAATTCGTTCTTATTGGATGATAGCCTTGTCCATGCTAAAAGCTGGGGTGCAATGTTGCTTACCCCTTTCCGGAGAATGTTTTGCCCATCTGTGAAATTTTGCTGTAGTCTTAATTTTAGAGGGTGGAAGACCCAGACCGTCCGACTCGTCCAGAGGACTTAGAGTAACTAGTTGGACGGCCGGGAAGGAATAAAAAATTTTAGAGGGTGTAACTTTTGTCAGTAAATTCTTTCTGTTGACAGGAATTATAGCTTCTTCCGAAAACTGCCCATGTTTATCCTGACGGGGCGTACATACGAGTTTAAGATTACGAGTGGGAAAAGGTTCTCTGCAAGAAAGGAATTGTTGACCGTTGTGGTCCTGCCATGTCAATCTGCACGTGTTCTCTAAAAAAAGGGGGGGGGGGGCAAGTATGCTTTCTGGAACCAAACTCCTTAGTTGCAGCTGTGAGATTCTTCTTCTGCAGATGTGCAAAGTGCATGAGAAAGTACTTTTTGAAAATGGCTATTTTTGCCTAGCAACTGCCTTATCTGTATTCAAAAGGTTTAAAAGCTAGAGTAAATTTTAAATAAATAAAAGGTTCTAATTCCCATTTTAATTAAAAAAAAGCATGTTTTAAAATTAGCGTGTGTAAGTCACATTTATTAAAAATGTCATGTTTCTCATGACAGAATGCATGAAAAAGAGTAGTTTACATATTTGTTGTATAGGTAGTTGCAGTTGTTGTATAAGTGTTTACATATTTGTTGTATAGGTTCTCCTCTTGAAAGACACTTCTCATTTATTAACCAACAATAACTGTGTAGTAAGGAAAATTATATCGAGTTCGAGTTCTTATTCCTTCATTGCTCTTGTGATCTGCTTAATATTTTCTACGATCGCAAGTAAAATTCTGCTTCTTGGTAATCTCAATTTATGATCTTTTTCACATGATAGCAAGAAAAGTTGCTATGCAAGCAAGAAAACTGGAGATGTATGTTGATAAAACTGGTTCCGAGTTGCTGATATTTTGGGGTGACCGATGATTTGAGAGTCTCCTTATCCCATAGATAATATCAAATTTAGTACGCGAGTTCAAGCAAGCATCGAAATTCGTAAAAAATATTATTATATTTATTGTCACTAATATCGAATATCTATCTTATTTCCTGTGTAAATATATCCTTTGTGGCAAACAAATTTTATAGTTATTTAGCTTCATTATAGAAAGGTCCGGGCAGCTTGACCATAGCTACAATTTAGTAAAATGTCGCCAAATTGGTGACTTTTGGCGATTTGGGAATAGTTTGAAAATTTAATGGGTTGGTCAAGAATTTTCTGAGTCAGGAATGTTTCGGGAACCTTCATATAAAACTGCTTATTGCTCAGAAATCAAGGGTGTGATACGACTAATGCTGAATTGTGATTATGCCAGTGTTTTGAGAATACGATTTTGAAGTTTTACGCATGAGCTGAGCATTAATTTCATTTTTAATGTTTGTACCTAAGGGTTGTCTTGTGACTTTATTAGATAGTTAGAAAGTTGTTAACTGTATTTTGTTCCTGTTTTCGCTTATTGTTGCTTTGGAATAAAGCTTAAGTTATTCAGGTATTCAGAATCATTCTTGTATCCCAAGAACACACCCACGAATCCAGAGCATACGTTGGAACGTTATTTTCGTGTTTCCATTTAAATTCAGATATTCACTATTAATGAGGTCTAATAAGAGCAAAACCGGTCCAGTAATACAGATAAACAAATAGGAAGTATGATGTCGCTAAATTAAGGTATAGATCAAACAGTTTCAATAACATTTATGTAAACACTGCATTACATGAAACCAAGTTTCAGTGCAGAAATAATATTTATGAGCAAGTTATATTTTGTGGAGCATTTTATGTAGTAAAATTAAGTGCTATTATAGTCTCTTATAACGAAATTACAAATGCACTTGAATATTTTTACTAAAGCGTAAATTTGTTACAAGTAATGCATAAAAAAGCATTAGTTTCTTACTGAGGAGAAATTTGATTTTCTACGTATTTCCGTAAATTCACTTTTACGATTTTGTTATAAACCAGTACACTGCATGGGAGCAAAGAAAAAGAAAAAATTACATAGGCAAAACGTGTAAGTAGAATTGGAGTAAAAATCTAATTATAAAACTTGTTAAGAGGTATACAGTGAGAAAGGGTAAATAAAATTAAAGAAGAAAATTTATGAAAAAATTTGAATTTGTTAAGATTAAATAAAATAATATTGTAAAAGCAAGAAATAAACATCATTAAAGTAGGTTTGGAATTTAATTATGACAAATCCTTAAAATTTTTTCAGTATTTCTTGATTTATCTGGTATTCAGCACAAAATGTACTGAAATGTGTTGATAACAGAGATCTAGAGAATTCAGCGATTTGATCATTATTATAATGATTATTATTTAATAAATATATTCTTAAGTTTCACTAACAGTGGCGTTTATCATTATATATTTTATTGAGTTTTACATTCATTGCCTTAAATCTTTTACGTATTTTAACATTAGGTGCAACTACCATTACGCGGTTTCTTCATTGAAAATTTGAGTTAACTATAATATACGGTTTTGCTTATGACATGATTATATTTCTGTGAAAGAGCGAAATTTAAAAAGGTTTTAAGCTTATAGATTTTCTGTAAAGCAACAACCACAATTAAACATAAGGACACAGGGTACATATATAAAGATGTAATAAAGGTATCAATTGATTTCAAGGCAAAAGAGACATCTTCATCAGGATAAACAAGTTCATGAAACCGGTTGATGATTTTATCTAACCTTTATATGCTGTGTCTAACTGAAGTTTATACTCTAGAGAACTAAATAAAACAAGAAAGATTAATCATGCATAAAGCATAGATCATGAAACACTTTCCAACTTCAATGCAATTTTATTTAAAAATCTCTAAAATGCGATACATTCCTCGGTAATATTTTTAAAATTATCACAATACTACATTAATTTATTATATTTGAAAACTTAAAACTTCATGGAAAAAAATGAACTTCATTCAAATGACGGCATTGAAATATAAATTGCCTGGTTTAAACATCTGTGAAAGGCGATAGGCGATACATTCCTTGGAAATATTTTTAAAATTATCATAATACTACAATTATTTATTATATTTGAAAACTTCATCGAAAACAACTGAAATTTATTCAATTGACGTCATCGAAATATAACACGCCTGGCTCTGTCTATAAAAGCAGCATTTCATTCATAAAAAATTTTCCATTCATTTCATTCATCACAATACTACAGTAATTTATTTTATTTAAAAATTTAAGAGCATGGAGGTACAAGTAATTAAACTGTATGCTTAAAACTTCATCGAAAAAATTGTCTTTCTCTCTGTAAAACCAATGAACATTTCATTCATATCAGCTATATTGAAGACTCCATGAGCTAAATAATGTTCCATTAAAGAAAAGCAGCAATTCTTATACAACTCATTCTACATATTTTGCTGTTTACATTTTCCATAAGTGAAAAGTAGGCTTCGTTGTAGAAATAATCAAATTTGGATGATCATTTAAACTCAAATATATTGTAATTGCATTGTTTCAGTATGTAGATGCACAGAATTTAAGCAAAAATAAAGCGGTTTTAGGACGGATACAACGCTCAATATGAATTAAAAAGAACTTAAAAATCACGATTTTGACACAAGATGGATGCCATACTGTATTTTGAAGTGGGCCACGTGATATCTTCATATAAAGGGTGTAATTATTATTCTAATTTTTATTTAAAAACCACTAAATATATTTTGCTGAAATTGTTTTTATATATTTTATGAGATAATTTGAATATTTCCTATAATATAATTCATATATTTGAATATATCATTTTGAAGTGGGTCATGTGATCTCTTCATATAATGGTCACGTGATCGCTTCATATAAAAGGTGTAATTATTATTTTAATTTTTATTTAAAAAACTACTGAATATATTTTGCTGAATTTTCTTTATATATTTTATGGGATAATTTGAATAATTCCTAAAAATTTCGAAGCAATTTGTGAATTTTAAATCCGCTTAAAAATGTTTGAAGAATTAGGTCCCATAGGGTTCAATGTATTTCATTTTTTCAACCCGGGTTCAATCCAAAACAAATTGGGTGATATTATTCATTTATATTCCCATAGGTCAAACAGATCGTCTGAACAACATACTAAAATTTCATTTTGATAAAGCCATTTTTACGGCAGTTATCGTGCTAACGGCTGACAGACAGACAGACAGGCAGACAGACAGAATGAACAAAGTCATAAACACTTTTTAACTTTGTTGTAAAGTGTTAGAAAAAGGTCGATAACAGATATCAGCTTATTTTTTTATGAAAAATAAATATTTAAAATATTTTAATATAACTCTTTACAGATTATAAAAATTTAAAAATATTTATACATGTAGCTTTTATAAATTATTTCAGCATTTTTAAAAGTTTGTTTTATACATTCAAATTTTGAGCATTAAAATTATTTGTGCTCGAAATTTTTATACAGTTTATGAATATTTTTAAAGTTAAACGTTATTAAATTTTAAAATTTGAATATTTAAAGATATTTAAGTAAAGAACATTCTATGTATAGAATCTTTTTTTTTTATCTCAAGTATTTAAAAGATAGTAGTTGCATGGAATATGTATCGAATCTTCAACCTTCATATATCTAAAATGTTTAAACTATATAGATGTTTTAATATAAGCAATTTATGTGTTCAATAGTGAAAAGGTATATTTAAAACGAAATTAGAAATTCATACGAAGAAATAAGTTGAATGAATACTTACTTCGTTTAATTTTCCTCTTTGGAAGTTCTACATTTCAAAGATCTTGTAGAATCAACAATTAAAATTAGTTTTGGAATAAAAATCTAAGTTAAAGAACTGAAAGATTAACCTATATATACAAAATTATACTTACATTTATATACGTATTAACGTAGTACATACGTATTATACGTAGTAAGAGAAACATAATAATTTCTCAATTCTGTCGCATTGTTCGAGACATTTTATTCATTTTGTAACTTAACTATCGTAAAGAGTTGAGTTGTACTCGTATCATTCGTTTAATCATTTGGCAATATTTTTTAAACAAAATCACTGGTTTTCGTTCGTAAAAAGGATAAAAAATCTTCCACATTTGTTTATATTAGTATATTTTATAAGTACTTCTGTCAAAATTTCTATTTCATTATGTTGTGCAGATTTCTCGATTAAAAATAGTAAAAAAAAAGTTAAAAGTTTTCACGAGGTAAAAATCCTTCTTATTCTAACATAATTATTAGAGCAAGTTGAGTTGTTTCATTTGTGTAATCGTTTGGCAGGTTTTTTTTTGCATAAAACTATTGGATTGCGTTCGTGAAAGTAGAGTGATATTTATATTTAAATCGTTTGACATTATTCGTTTGATAAAATTACATTTGTTTCTTATGGCTGTAAATACTTTAATCAGAACCTCAATTTTCAAGCAGATTTCTTCATTAATAAATAGTAAAAAAAGCAAATATCCTCAAAAATATAAGTCGGTCATTATTATAAAACAAAAGAAAAATGACTTTTTAAGATAAAAATTCCGAGTTCCTTTCAAAAAATGTGATGAAGCATTAAAAAAAAATAATCATTAAGTCTGTGATTATTTAAATGTGAGTTTTTATGAGTCATCACATATTTTGAAAAACAAACAGCATAATAAAATTAAATATTTTGAAAATCAAAAATTTAACTCAATAATTATCATACAGCAAATAATTCTTTAATAACCAGTGAGCATCATCCCTTGTTCGATACTTTTATCAATGCCCATTTTTGATGTGTGCAGATAAAAATTTCAAAAGTTAATCAACGAATTATATTCCCACCAAATTTGTCTAATGCACTCTGAGAACCGAACCTCAAAATTTCAAAAGTTAATAAACATAGTGTACATATTTCTCACCAGATTTTTTGTTTAATGTACTCTAAAAACTAAAACCGACATTCGAGAAAACGAACGTGGTTCCTGTACATCTATTTTCCCGGGAAAGACAGTATTGTTGCAGGGAAAAACGTATTCAAAGTAATTGAATTATTTTATTTAATTCAGAATTAAATTGTTTCCCTTTTGTATAACTTTTTATTATGAAAAATCTCTCGACTCAATCAAATGTTATTTTTTACTTTCAATTTCCAAACGTTAGAATTTGTTTAATTATATATCAAACGGTTTAATTATTTTTACACAGAATAATTTATAATTAAGAAAATTATAATTTCTGGAATTGTATTATTATTTCATTATTAATGATATATATATATCATATAAGTATAATATACATATATATATATATATATATATATATATATATATATATATATATATATATATATATATATATATATATATATATATATATATATATATATATATATATATATTATACTTAATCAGCTTTTTAGAATTTATAGATTGTCTGATAAAAAATTTCATGCTATGCATATAAATAATTTAAAAATTATCAACAATTTATATAAATATCCCTCTTATTTAGTAAATGGTATAATTAAGAAGTTTAGATTAACTGGATTTTCATGAATTCTATTCATAGTATCTTATATTAGCCAGACTTCACTATTCTCTTGTATTAATATTACTTTTATTTTTACATCCACTTAAACATAAGCCTTACTATTAGAATCCTCACTTTTTTGTAGCTCTTATTGTATATTATTACGCTTTCTTGCCTTTTCGAATTACTGTTATTTATTTCTTACGAATGGCAACAGTAGATCATTTCTTTTTCCTTTGCGAATGGCAACACTGGTCTCTTCATTCTGGGTTCCAGAGTTTGACTGGTTCGGGTATATGCAGTGTTTATTCCAGGTATTCTTGTTTCCTTTATTTTTCCTTCTTTATGTATGTTGTCCAAGTAGGAATAGTTTATAGATATAATTTATCTATTTTTTCAGAAGCATACATATTTGTGTTTGCTTCGACAAAATACTTGGACCCGATGAAGAGTTTTGACGAAGTAAACAATTCCATTATTTAAGCCTAGCCCTTGTCCACATGTATAGCATAAATGCTTGGATCGATAAAGAGTCGATAAAGGTCGATAAAGAGTCGATATAGTCGTCGATGTATATTTTTCTCATATATATTTCAGAGTGTTGAACGACTTTTTATAATTTTAAATTCTTATAAATTACAGAAATTCTTCTGCCGAAATGGCAACTGTGTAAAAATGATTACTGATACAAAATAATTTCTCACAAAATAATTTCTCAAACATCTGATGTGGACAGAATATGACTTTCCCTGCAGATTTAAATTCATTTTCTCTTTCTTTCTTTCATCATTCATTAAACTGAGTTTAATTGTATAAGATAACACGAACATTTTTTAATATTGCACTCAATTTGCAATTTTAATTTGATTTTCGTTTTCATTTGGTGACTAGACGTATTTTCAAAGGCGACGCAGAAAAAATTCAAAAATTCTCAGAAATTAAAAAATTAAAAAAAAAAATGAATGAAATATCTCGACGGTTAGTCACAGATTTATGGGGTTGAACTTACTCTTTTTGCCGTCAAAAAATTAAGCATAAATCAAGCATTTGATTGATACATTTATGCATATGTAGTCTTTCATTTTAGATATTGACGATTTTTGTGGACTATGCAGTAAAAAATGGCCGGTTCTTTATTTGCAAATCACACCAAAATATAATCAGCACAAGGATAACCCACGACTGATTTATTTACCAAATTTTGGGAAATTTAATCAGTTAGTTTTTTCAGCTAGAGTGGATACATGCATTGCACAGACAGGCAAACACACAGATATCACGCTAGATTTTTCTGGTTCTAGAGTGCTTGAAACGTGTAGATCCATTGAAAACTCGAGTTGCGATTTTCGACACGATTCCAATACTTTCCCTACATATTACCATTTATTGTAAGGAAAGTAAAGATTAAATAATGATCATATTGGAAATATGTGAATTCTATCTTAGTTTGGAGCCTGCTTCCTTTTAGTATAACCAAATAGATTTTGGTTTTTTTCGTTAAGAAGGTTCCCATTTGTCACAAATAACCACCAAAATTATAAACTGCTGCATAACGGCCGATCCTTAATAAGTGTAGAAATAATAATTGTTTAAAGCAAATTTGTGATATTTATAGCTTGGTAATCTCATTATTTTAAACACAGCCATAATGTGACAATTTTATGTAATTTCAATTTTTACACCAAACATGTGTATAACTTATTTACACGCACTTAACTTAAACCCATAATAAACAGAAAGCTTGGGTTTAAGTCTGATATAATATTATGATATTATCAATCAACATTTTGCATGTTATTGACTTTTGCTTCTTTTAAAAGCGGCAAGTATGTAAATGCCACAGCCAGGATTTAAACTACGGAACAATGATTTTTCGCTCATTGAATTATGGGAAGGACACCCTTCCAAAGCCCTGACCCCGATGACATAAAAGATTAAAAATTTGCGCAGTTATAGTATGAAATTCAAGACAGAACCTAATGGAGTTGTTTTTCTTTCATTGTTCTCCTTGGGGGTGTTTAAGAAAAGCCTTTACAGACCTTCCAAAAGATCCACTCCTGATGACCTAGAAGGCTGAATCTTTACAAACTTATAGTATCGCCCACTAGAGCAGGCGGATTTCTGGAGATACGGATTTTCGATTTTCTCCCTGTGGACGTGCAAAATAGAGCATGGACAGGAGTGTAAATAAACAACCTGCTTGGTAGAATGAGCAGAAACGTAAGGGCAAAAGGGCATTATTTTTACCATAGCGTGTAAATGGTAAACGGACGATGATGGCCAATAAAAATTGAAACTAAACCCATTAAACATCTAAATTTATTTTTGTGATGAAAATAAGTTATTTAGAATACTTGAATAACAACATATATTTAAAGATTTCATTCGCTAAAGTGCACTTTAAGTGATTTTAAGTGAATGCACACTACTACTTATTTTTACGTGGTCACTAACTAGCGTTCTAAAGATATATATATTCACTAATAAATTCTGCAATGTATATGCGAGCGTGAAGGGAATGACATGTAATGATTTTTCTTTAAAAAAAAACTCGTGTATATATTTTAATTAAAGTGAATATTTTATTTTTCGGCTCATTAAAAATATCCTCCAAACAAGATAAATTTATTAAAATTAGAGGTTAAACAATTGTAAATTTCTAAAGTAACCGTTTTTAATACAGAAATAATGAACATTTCCACACTGCTAAACAAACGAGTATTTTGTTTTGGAAAAGTCACGAAACGCAACGGCAAAATTGTCCGTGTGACATCAAGTGCCCATGCTCTATAGGGTTTTCGAAAAGTCTTTACAGACCCCCCCTTCCCCCACCCCGGAAGCTCCATGTGACATAGAAAGCCAAATCCTTGCACATTTATAGTATCGAACATGGAACAAAACCTAATGGAGCCGGAATTTTAATTCTTCCTTGAAAATGGGGTGGGGGGTGGGAGAAATTGGAGCTTCGAAGAGTCCTTCCAGGACCCTCTAGAAACTCTTTCTTATTTAGAAGACTGAATCTTTTCACATTTGTAGTATCATTTATGGTATAGAACCTAACGAAGCAGGAATTTCGATATTTCTTTGAGAAGCGGAGAAAGTGCCGGTTTGCAAAAAACATTTCCACACCCTCCAGAAGCACTCCCCCCGTCACTCTGTAATTTAGAAACTTGTATATTTTCATATGTATGAGCAATCACGGGGCATAACCGAACGGGGTCGGATTTTCGATTAAGACGATTACTTTCGAGGGAGTGCTATATATTGCTAAACAAAAAAAGCTGATTCAAAATGTACCAACTTCATTTTTTAAGAGTGTAATTCTCCCTGTCTTTAATCCAGTATTGAAGGACAGCCTTCAATACTGGATTATTTATAAATTGCTTATCTTTTATTACTATTACTAATATAACCATTGCGTAAAAATTTAATTCATTTCCTTTTTTTCTCTGCAAAACATGCAAATATTTTTTAATTTTAGCCAAAATACGACAAAAGATAAGAATATGTTACGTCAGCTAACTTTTAGTATTTAATTAAAGTTGCTGTTTTAGTATTTTATTGCAAATGTCAATAAAATGGTGAGAGATTGTTAGTAAAAGAACTAACTGTTGCCAAAGATATTTCAATATCGCCCTAATTTCTCCTATCAATAATCGATATTGGTACACTTCACGCTATAACAAACTAGTCACGTTTGCCGGAAATTCCATGAAGATAGAAATTATCTTTTCATTTCAGTTTCATAACTTTTCTACAAAGCTTCTAATTGTCCGGTCACCATTTCCACTCACACAGCTACTGCCAAAGCTTAAATTAAGCCATTTGAGTTACTCATCACGATCAAGTCGTACTCCAAACGTAACACACCGAAACTCCCCCAACTCACGATCTGCAAAATCGTTTCGTTTCGGTCACAAAAACCGCAAAAAACGCTTTGAAAGCAACAACATTTTACGTCAGGAAAGAAAAAGGATGAAAAATCTCTCCAACCAGTTTTCGCTCTTGCTCTCCGACATCACTGCTTCCGGCGGAATCGTGCACTGCCAATCAGAGCCCGGGGCGTAAACGGCTGTCCAATCAAATTGCTTTGGGGCGGCTCGGGATGCCGGATGGTGATATAAGGCTGTCCGGAAGGAAAAATCCGGTATGACATTTATCTCTGTGATACTTGGAGAAAGTGATATAGAAGAGTTTTAGGAATAGGAAGTCGAGATAAATAAAAATATGCTTTAGAGGTGAGTCATATTAGAATTTAATAAATTAATGTTTTTATATAAAAGATATGCTGTGTCCAACACGTGACGTTCCCTACTGTTATGCTTACTTTCTTACTAAATAATTCATAGAAGTTTATAAAAATATGTTTACTATTATCATATGAGTAAATTAAACGTAGAAACTTTTGAAATGTTACTTTTGCAAGCATAACAAGATATCTCTAAGAATCAATATATTTCCATAAAATGTTGTATGCTGATTGAATTGGTGATTGCTTATTGCAATTGGTGATTGCTTATTGCAATTGGTGATTGCTTATTGCAATTGGTGATTGCTTATTGCAATTGGTTATTGCTTATTGCAATTAGTGATTGCTTATTGCAATTGGTGATTATTTATTACAATTGGTGATTGCTTATTGCAATTGGCAATTTATGATTGCTTATTGCAATTGGTGATTGTTTATTACAAATAGACTGCTTATTGCAACTGGTGACAGCGATAATCTTATCGATGAGTAGCTATATCAAGTTATAAAAAAAATTTAATTTGTGTTATTGTTTTCTCACAATACTGAAATTCATTAATCTGTTGCGAATATCATGTATTGGGAACATTATTTTTTGTATTGACTTTTTTGAGACAGCGAAGTTGTCTTATTTCACCAAAAATCTACAGAGTCTTTGTAATTGTATATGAATTTCGTTGATGAAATAGCTCATGTGGCCTTCAGAAACAGGCCGTCTCTTTGTTTTTGGTTATTTTTGTAATTTTTATAAACTAGTGTTTTATTACATACATTTGAATGAATATTTTTGTTTATTGATGAAGATAGTTCATTTAGTTTCTGAAACAGTTTATTTCCTTTATTTCTATACTACATAATTCTACATTTATTCAATTATTGAAGTCTTTTATTCACAAAATATTTTTAAATAATATTTTCAGCTTGCTTTTTTTTTAAAAGTTATTTGATGATGTTTCTCATATAGCTTCGATAACCGGTTAGTTTTTCTGTCTATTTATCATAGGGCGATTTTATTCGTATTCTTATTCACTGAAAAAATGATTTTATTTGAATACTACTCCTGTTCTTCTCCCTCCTCCTAGCTTTTTTCTTTTCATTTTTTATATTTTTCCTTTGACAACGAATCCTCTCCTGAGTCATGCGATACAGCTATTTATTGATAAACGCCTGTTTACCTTTCTTGGCGTTGTTGCTCTGTCCTTGTATCCTAAAGAAAGGGGCTGTTTCCTATTCCCTGAAACCAGTTGACATCGTTACTAATTTGTGTTAGGCTGTGTTTCTAAATAAAGATTTGACTTTTTAGCTATTTTTTCAGAAATTTGAATGACTTCCTTAAAATTATTTATTTTACTGTTTACTATTTATTTTATTATTTATTTTACTGTTTATTTTATTTATTTACTGTGAAGTATATTGCTGGGAATTGGGAATTAACCCTCCATATGGTCAGTCATGTTTATTTAATAAAATAGACTACATTATTAAATGAACTGTATTTAATAATATAGTTTATTTAATAATTAATGTATTAATAAGCGTAACGCTAGGGAATAGGGAATTGTCTGTGTTGCTAACACTTCGAGATACCTTATGGCTAGATTGTCAACTTTTATGGCCAAGATAGAATTTAAAGTTTTAATTTGAAAAGTAAGCTATAGGTGTCTTCACCAGCACAAAAGTGATGCCACCTACCAAATCCTGATAAATGTAAATCCCCCAACAAAAATTTTGTTTTACAAAAATAAATTATTATATCAACATTATGAATCCAATTAAAATTTATTATTTTTCGGTTGTCACATAAGATAGGAATATAAAGTTTATTACATTTCTAATTATTCAATTTTAATATTGCACGAGATAAAGAAAACATTTTATAATGAAATTCATGAACGCAAAGTAGAACTATAGATCGAGAAAGAAGAGCTACAATAATGTACAATATCTGAGACAAAAATCATCAAAGGTAGTTGTTACTTAAGTAACATAGGTTTACATTACCGAATTCGCATTCTATGTTTCACTACTACATTTGTAAACAGTACAAAACTTTTTTCAAGTCCACTTCGAATAGTTGCATGAATGTTTCATATTAACCATATCTTATTTAATTTAATTACAAAGTTTAGGCTCAATAACTGTCATCAGACTAAAAATGCATTCCCTTTCATCATTAAAGTGTGCTGTAACTAATACAATTAGCATGCCACTTATTCAACATTCGAATTCTTACATCTTACTCTTACTATCATTTTTGCCCAGAAATCATCTGTGGTCTCCAGTCTTCACATCAGACCATTTGACTAAAGTTCAAATTTTCTGCTGACCTTTTACTTCTTTCATTTAGAAATGTTTCATACTTCTCCAAAAGAACGACTGGGCAGAGTTTCGTCTTTAAAAATGTATTCATTTCAGATTTTCCTTGACTTTTTAAGCCTGTACTATGATAGTGATTGTAAACAAAAATTCCCATCAAAATTTACAAAATAATTTTTCGCTTTCCCTTTCCCGAGGGGAAGAAAACAAAGGGTTTTCGAAAATTCTTTCCATACCCTTTAGTTGTTGTTGAAACCCAGACCGTTCGACCTACCAGAAAGGTGTAAGGTAACAGTTTCCATACCCTTTAGTAGCCCCACTCTTCTGGTGACCGTCTAGAAGGTTGAATCTTATATTTGCAACCTTAGAGTATCGACTACGAGACAAAACTCACGGAGTCGGAATTTTGATTTCCCTTCCCCTAAAGGCGGAGGGGGGGACTGTTTTCTGTTTTCGATAAGACTTTTCAGATCTTCCAAAAGCCCTCCCCCCTCCCTGTGACATAGAAGGATGGATTTTATTATTGCACACTTATTGTTTTGACCACGGAACAGAACCCAATGGAGACGGAGTTTCAATTTCTCCTCCGGGGACGGACAAAATAGGGAGTGTGGGTGAAAAGTCTTTTCAGAAGCCTTCGGTAACTTTGATGACTGAATTATTACCGCCCACTCAACTTGTTGCTCATGCCCTAGGGCGAGTCGAGGGGTCTGGGTTTTCGACACTTGTCCCGGCCCCAGCCGTCCAAATAGTTGCTCAAGTCCTCGGACGAGTCGGACAGTCTTGGTCTTCAGCACTTGTCCCGGCCGTCCAAACGGCTGCCCAAGTCTTAGGACGAGACGGACAGTCTGGGTCTTCAACACTTATAGCATCCCTCCGGCCGTCCAAATTGCTGCTCATGTTCCAGGAGGAGTCGGGCGGTCTGAGCTTTCGACACTTCTAGCATCCCGGCTATCCAAGCAGCTGCTCAAGTCTCAGAACGCGTCGGACGGTCTGGGTTTTCAACACTTATAACATCCTTCCGGCCGTCCAAATTGCTGTCAGGTCCCAGGACGAGTCGGACGGTCTGGGCTTTCGACACTTATAGCATCCCGGCTGTCCAAACAGCTGCTCAAGTCTTAGGACGAGTCGGACGGTCTGGGTCTTCAACATTTATAGCATCGATTACGAAACAGTATTTAATAGGGGGGGGGGGAGGGGCTCGAAAAGTCTTTCCAGACCCTTCAAAAGCACTTAGTGACCTATAAAGTTTCTTTGCTTTTCCTATTCAGACAGTCCAACCTACTAGAAAGTCTAAGGTAACTATTTGAACAGCGGGGACCGTGCCACCCAATTTAGACCGGAACCTAATGGGGGTTGAAATCACTGGAATAGTACCATCCTCCTCCAAACCCATCGCCGTTTCAATGGACAGACTACAAATGGTGAAACAAAGCACACTTTTAGTACCAACCATTCGACCTAAAATGTAAAATATAAGAATTCTGAGCCGTAGTAAGATTTCTTTGTAGGGTAGGGTGGGGGGGGGGGGGATTATTTTATATGATTTGAATTTTTCTAGATTTAGTTACTGAGGGGAAGATGGGTCACAATGGAACAAAAATATAAAATTAAATAAATTTAAAACATTTGATACTGTAATTATAAAAAAACTTAATTAAAAGAAATGAAGACTGAAAATTTCGAATGGGGGGGGGGGATATACCCCTCCCTCATAACTACAACTTTTAGAACAAAAATTATTTCTTTCGTATAAACATGACATTCGTTGAAAGAGCCTTAGACAGGAGATCCGACATTCTTTGAAGAATCTGAAATTTACAGAAAACTGTTTCTAGATACAACTTTAACCTTAAAAAAAGCAAGATATATTAAGGGATCTATAAATGAATGTAAAATTAATAATAGTCAAAATTAATGTTGAGTAAAATTAGAACGCAATACAATAAACTAACGGACAGAAGATCTAGAATTTTAAAAGGGAAATCAAATATATTTTAAAGATGATTAGCAATTCAATGAGAAAACTAATTAAAAATACATTTTAAGACTGATATGTAAATGCTAATAATAGCATATTTAAAAGGAAATAAGACAACAGTGCATAAAGGAAAAACTATAAATTTTAAAAATTCACAATAAAATTAAAACAAAAACGGTTCTGTATATTAGCTAATCTATATGTACATATATAAGACAAAAGAAAATAACGAAAAAAAAATCTTTCCGCACAAAAATATATGAAAACCCCAAGCAAATTTCTGTAACTTCAATAGACTGCCATGTTAAGTCTCCGGCGTTCTGTCCCCAGAATTAGGCGCCATCTATCGAGTGATGCCACCAAAAACTTGAGAAGAAAGATCTATTGTTCTGGAGGAGAATGTTACAGCTTAATATCGAGACCAACATGAGCCGTTTTCAATATATGTTATATTTTTGATATAAAATGGGAAAAATGATAAAACATAATATTAAATAACAGCAATTGATTACACACTTTGTAAATACTTGCATTTCGAAATGTATGGACACAAAAAGTAGCATGAGAGTTCGTTCTCCAGATATTAGAATTTTTTTTTTACTTTTCCACTTTTCGCTATATTTCTTAAATAAATTGGTCAAATTGAATACGATTTAGTATAGGTTTTTTTAATTAATAAATCTCCGAAAGGCCAAGGCAATACTTTTAATCTTTCGAACTTTATTTCTAAAACTGAATTTTTTTTTTATACAAAAGATATGTTGTATTACTTTTTTGCAATTATAGCCATTTTATCTGTAATCTTTATTTTCAGTCGATTGCACATGGCAACATTCCTATAGGTACACGTTACTTCCATGGCGCTACGACACCTAGTTTAAAATATATTGTGCTTATACGGACTTCTTAGAAACTTTCATATTTATTCATCTGCACATTATATTACATAACTGTTTGTGTAAGCAGTTACGTATATTTAATATGGACGATGGAATGGATATTTTGACAATGATTGATAGAACAAAATGTAATTCATTATTATATCAATTTTTTCTGCGACTTATAATACGGGAAAACATTATTACTCCCAAACCTTTGAAAATAAGACTAATCAAGCTTCAACACTCCTACATATTTATAGCGAAAAGCATAGCGAAGTAGCCGTATAAAACATTTACATTTGGAAAGTAGTACGGAATGTTTGATAATATAAGGAGGAGGGTTGATATATAAGGATTGATACGTAGAAAGGGTTGATACATTTAAAATTTCCCAACAAATGACACTTTATATTCTACAAATACGTGTAGGATGAGATTTTGTATAGGACAGCCATGCGATCTATATACTAATAATACAAATTCTCATCAAATTCTTCTGAGTTTAGATTTAAAATTTTAAGACTCCTAACAACTTTTGACACCCCCTTTCTTAAGTGTATTTTTATATAATTCTAGAGCGAATCTCGACGTTATCCGAGTCCCAAATAAGCGCCCGTTACTTACAGATACAGGTAACGCCCCGTAATACAGATACAGGTAACATCACATAATTTTCAAATCGCCTGTTTTGAATCAAAATCATTCCAGCACTCCGTGCTTTTACACGCAAGCATTTCCAATTGTACAACATGGGCGTAATACGCCGGAAATAAGTTCTTTTAATACACCCTAAAAAATCGCACTGCAGGTCGTGACATATGAGCACAAACATCTGTTTCGTTGGCCGTTAGCAGAATGACACAAATATATATCTTTTAAATTCAAAGTTAGAAAAAGATTTTTAAGAAGTTAGATTTTTTAAATTGTTTAAAATAAACAGAAATAAATTAAACACTTAAAAACGCAGAAAAGAAAAAGATTCTTTACCCCAGAAGTAAAATTAAAACAAAAAATAATTGCCATTTCAGCGAGTTTTCATTCGATTGAAGTCAACTTTCTAGAAAACACTTATGCTGAAATACTTCTATGTTTCAAAACATGAAAATTTATCTTTTAAATTCATGAATTTAGAAAATAGCAAATAAAATAACGCTCAACGACAAAAGTCTGAGATATCGTTCGTAAACCACCTGTGTCTGGAATGGAGTACAGCTGCGATGGATAAATTAATGTGACTAAATTGCTTTAAAAGTTCATATCTTTTAAACTAATTCGAATTAAAAAAAAATCCTCGTCGAGATGCATCGGACGGAGAGCCGAAGTACCTCTGTATCAAATTTCACCGCTGCCAGGCTTTGAATTTCTGAAACAGACGATTTACACATACGTAACACAAAGATATTTCTATGTAAAGTATACTAAAATTAGGTATGAAATTTGAGAAGGCCAAAATACTATCAAAATTCAAAATTAATGTATTTTTAATCTGCTTATAAATTACATTGCTTTCAAATGACCCTCGGAGTTTGGTGGATGAACACGTTTGAATACATACGTTATTATTTATGTCTGTGTGTCGGTCCAACGCGATATCTTTCGAACAAACTGATAAAATCGAACAAATATGGTATGATTATTTCCATCGGTGAACGGCAGAGGCGTATTGATTATCGGGGTGAACAAACCAAGGAAAGACCCTTAATTTTTCGAACATTTCGTTTCGGAAATCTGAAAAACGTTACAAAAAATAATATTTATAAGATTATAATTAGTAAAATACTTTTCACGAAAGGATAAGGAAAACTTCACCAACGTATTTAAGCACAAACAGAAAAATAAAGCAGTATACGAAGGTAGTTTAAAAAGCTTCGTAAAAAAAGCAAGTAGGGGAGACTGGGGTAATGGTGATCACCTAAGGAAATTTTTACCGTGCAAGTCTAATTTTAAAGCAATTTTGTTCAAACCACATGAAAGTCAATAAGAATTTTATGCACTTTTTAGTAATATCGTTGAAATATTTTTAACTTTTTTCTTTTATTATTAAAATATTTTTTAACAAAATTGTACCTTTGACCGGCATTACCCCTAGCTTGGGTAATGACAGTCAGTATTTAAACCCATTGAAAATCATAGTAAAATAAATGGCTAAGGGTAAAATTACTAAAAACACAGTTTTTACTCATTTCGCTGTATTTATTTTATAATACTCTAACATGAGGGTTACTACGTTAGAACAAATCAGAATATATATATATATATATATATAAATATGCCTAATAAAAATACATTGTTTTTATTCATTGCGTAAGTCACATTTGTAGCCCTCAGCACTATCCCATCCTGAACATGCTTCATGAGCCCATTTTCCACAAACTGTGCATCGGAGCCAAAGTTCTCGATCTATTCCAATTTCTCCACAATAAAAACAACTTCTTCATTGTTATCAAATTCTTCAATTTCAGATTCATCTTGACACAACTTCCATCATTGGAATCATCAGAGTCGAAAAGTTCTGTGCACGGTCGTTTCTTCCATTTTCTTTTTAGTTTTCGAGTTGGGATCAACACTTTTAGAATTATTTGGTTTCTTTATCTTAGCTTCGTTTCTGGTATTTTTTTCTTCAAGCTTTTTCTTCATTGGGGTCGAAATGGGGATTTCTGAGTGCTGTTTTAGTCTTGGTCTTTTGGAAGTCAAATTATCCGACCTAGTGCTGCAACCAGGTAATGGAGAAATTTCTTCTATTGGAACTACAATGCTGCTGTTCACTAGGCCTATTGAGTCATTCTGTTGTTCAATATTTTTTGAAGAAAGTTCAGGCTTCAAGTTTAGGAGGAAAATCGCACTTTCTCCCCAAAGTAGGGTCATCAACATTCCCACTTTTAAGTCACTCTTGCTGAGAAGTAAATGGTATTCCAAATTAATTGAAGCTTTTCTGATAGGCATGCCATCACTAACGGCTTTCATTGCCTGCTCAAGCTGTTTAGCAACCCATTTAGCCTTTTCTGTCGTTCTTACCCGATTTCTGGGCATCTGAAACATAGAAAAGGGAAAATCTTTCATGTTGGGATAATACCAGTCACTAAGCAACTGCGGAAAGAATGACTGACTGCCATTACCCCAAAAGCACTCCATATTTGCGAACGTTAAAACCAGATAACACACTTTCTTCATTGAAAACAAATATACTATTAAATAGTACCATTATTGCAGTATAGTTTACGATATACGATAATTCGTACCTAGGTTAAATTCAAGTACTTACCGTGATATAAAGATGATTATTTCTTAGATCACAAGACGCAAAAAACTACTTCCCTTCACAACAACTAGATGCGCAGTGCCAAGATGGCGTCACTCGCGAAGGGAGTTCTCTAGACGACCACGAGGTAGCAGCACTCGCTAGCGCGTTTCTGTCACAAAGCAGATGCGAGATACCTTGGTGACCGCCATTACCCGATGACCGTCATTACCCCAGTCTCCCCTAAAACACATATTTTTGAAAAAAATATATATTTTTCAACATAATCTCGTTTGAGAACTGCACACTTTGTACTACGACTTTCCAATTTTTTTTTCCCTGTTTGAAAAATAGGTTTTGTCAAACTAGTCATTAACTACGGCGGGTAGATCCTAATTCAACGAACATTTCCTCCCACCGAGCTAAATTTATTGGGAAAATAGGAAGAAGTCGCACGGGGCCAAGTACGGAGAAATAGGTAGAACCTATATAGATAGCCTATTCTTTATAACTACGGGTGAATATGGTGGATGAGGAATAAATTTGAAGCCCATTTCATGCACTTTTTGCTACTGTGGCGGTTGATCTGTGGGACGGCTCGTTCTTCTGTTGGAAGAGTACTTTTATAGCGCCAATATTGGCTTTCCTTCAATATAGAATGCATAGTAGGCTCCCGTTATTGTCTTGCTTTTTCCCAAGTCGTCAATCGCAATGATTCCTTGGAAATTCCCCAAAATAGTGGCTATCACCTTTCCAGCCTATCTTTTCCCTCTTCGCACTTTCACCAAGCATTGTGCATTGTTTTGATTGATGTGTGAACTCTGGTGTATAATGCTGGATCCAACTTTCGTCCAGAGTCCTTCAGTCCAAAAAGTCCTTGAGTTGGCGATTAAACATCGCCAAAAATTGTGTTGAAATGTCCATTTTAATGCGTTTTTGGTCAACAATCAATAATCATGCCACATATTGCGCAAATAGCTTTTTATATTAAACTATTTGTGTAGGATATTGCACAGTCGTTCTTTGAAATGCACTTAGTTTCAGCAATTTCCTGCACGTGCACTCTGAGGTCTTCCATTACGATACCATGGATATTTGCAATACTTTTCCCCATGATGGGATCAATTGGACTTCCCGAGAGAAATTCATCTTTGGTGCATGTAGTGCTGCGTGTAAACTCATTTATATAGAAGTCCCCGTGAACTTTATTCTGCTTGGATTTGATCTGAGCGGTCGTTAATTTCTTCAAATAAAAATGTTTTGTGACGGCAAGGAATTCGTATTTTCCCATTGTTGCGGCAAGTGCTATAAAGTTGTCGATTCGTATGACTATCAAACGTTAACTACGCTTCACATCTTGCTGAAATTTTGGCAAGGCTTGCATGAAGAGTGATACTTGCTAGCTGTAGTATTAATTTATGAATTGTGGCGCTATTTGATGAAAAATTACGGAACTTTACAAACTACTCTTGTACAGCTGTATCAAGGACACTCTAGCAATTATGAAGGGGATCCAGCGTATTCTCGAAACAGCTGTATGCTGACTTATTTTTCTATTTGTGCTTAATACTTTGAATATACGTTACTCATATGCTTATACCTTAAGTTTTACTTAAGGTATAAGAGTGTTTTTAAATACTTATCTAATATGTGACTTTCTATTTTAAAGCGTTTGGCATCATTTAAAAAACTCTAATTTCATTCTCGGAATACTTAATGTTTTTAATCTAAAATGGAAAGTTGATAAAAAAATAAACTAACTCTAATCAAAATATTGAAAAATTTGTAAATACCTTTATTACAAAATAAATGGACGTCTATGTTTAGAAATGACATTAAGCATTTCTCGAGATATTAGAAATTTATTTTTTCTCGCCTGAAGCGCTATAGCTCTTAAAAAATTAGCAAATTTAATACAATTTGGTGCTATTTTTCCAACAATAAATCTCAGAAGCTTATTTATAATTAGGGAGCTTAGCTTAAGCGAATACTATTTTTTCGAACATTGTATATCAAAAATCAAATTTTTTTTATTATGAGAAAAGATGTTAATTTTTTTTTCGAAAATAGCCATTTTATATGTGATTTTTAATTTAAAGAAAATAACATAACTTAAAATAGATAACTAAACTATTTAAATATTTTCACTATATTTTAAAATGCCGGTGTTCCTATCTGCGCCAGTCATCACTATCTAAATATAAGATATTTCTTCACAGAACATTATTTGTTCTCTTAAAACAATGAATAAATTGAAAGAGCACTTGAAAACTCGTTCACAAACCATTTCTTCAAAATGTATTTAGTATAATATATACAATGTTCTTCCAACATTTTAGAGGGTATGCAAAAAGTGTACAATCGAAATTCGACTCCTTGACATTTTCACGATAAATTTCTCTTTCCACTTTGTTGAAAACAGAAAAACCGCGTTATCAGTTTCACCTTGCATTAAATAATTGTTTCCCAGACTGGGATACAGACAACAAAATCCAAGAGGTGCTTGGCAAATTATTTAATTTACTATATTATTATAACAAAATATTAATAATTACGTAAATTTGGTATTTTTTTTATTAAATAAATATGTCAACTTGCACGAATAATCGGCGTTGCTTGAAATTTAAGACGCAACCATCCGAAGAAGCTTCCGTTGCGAAAATAATTCTTATAACACCATTCCATTAAAAAAAAATCCTTCATATACAGTCACAGCAGCTACGTTTTGTTCATATCTACAATATTGTGTCCATTTTTAAAAATCTGCTTTAAAAAAATCGACTGATTTTTTTCTTAATTGTCGTTATTGCCACTTGTAACTTTTCACACATTTTGCTGTCATTTTAGAAAAGGCAAGATTTCAGGTTAAAAACTAACAA
The DNA here is from genome assembly GCA_951213105.1 of Amaurobius ferox. Classification (NCBI taxonomy): domain Eukaryota; kingdom Metazoa; phylum Arthropoda; class Arachnida; order Araneae; family Amaurobiidae; genus Amaurobius; species Amaurobius ferox. The sequence continues at coordinate 33,507,765 of OX578134.1, forward strand.
CTATTTCTCCAATCTTCAAAATAATTTTTAAATGCTGTACTTTTAAAGAGAAGTATGATACGTTCGAAACTTACAATCACGACTTTTTTTTTCACCCATCACTTGGAAGACATCGATTTGTGACCTCTTGCTGCACGAAGGTTATTAGCCTGAACAAAATTGCTATCAGAGTCATAATAAAAACTTAATTCTTATTAAACAATTCAAACTATTGCTTGGTATTTGCAATTATTTTCATTAATTGTGAATAGAAAAATGACCAGGGGCGGCTATTCAGGGGGTCCGCGAGGCCGCGCGGACCCCCTTGATCAAGCACTTCAAATTCTTTTAGTTATAAAGGCTAATTACAATTTTTAAGGAAGTTATCTGAAATTTATTTCTATTAAAAGTCGAATTATTGGAAATAAGTGATAAAATTGTCACTAGATGGCAGCACTAAAGCTTTGACTCCCAAAAAACTCTCTTATGCCCTTTTCATACTATATTAAATTTGTAGGGGAAAATACTGCATTACAGGGAAAGACCAGGGATTTTAAAAAGAGCCGCGTCCCGTTAACGCTTCTGGCTGATAGACGAATGGTATGTTAATAAAACGGCAATAGAAATTTCAGCTAAAAAACAGACATTGCAATATTTCAATCCGATGTGAGCCGCGACGGTTACCGCGGCTCTCAGCCAAAGAAGCCAAAAAAGAAACGAATACCGTGAACGACTGACTCGAATTGGCTAAGTTTCGCTAATTTGGCCTTGAATTTTTCGTGATAAATGAGTGTTCTCTCTCTTTCGTTTTTTTTTTAAATAATAAATTTGGATGTTTAAATAAATATTTGAAAATAAATTACTGCATTTATGTAATTCTGATATATTTTGATCCTATTGACCTAGTTCTTTCAGTTTTGGTTCATGAAGAATTAGTTTAGCAGTATTAGATACAGAAAATAGAAATTCATAAAAGTTTCGATATATATTTTGTGCTTTTTACTTAATTGAATAAGTGGGGGTTATTTATGGTATTTTGGAGGTTTCCGTTCTTCGTCTTCGGTAGAAAAATGCATTGTTTGGGGCACTCAGTTCAGTTTTGACCCACCCAGCCGTATTACTTAATGGACCTGTTTCGCTGCGTAACCGCCCGAATGGGGGGGGGGGAGGCATTTCTGATGTAGGGTGGTTCTGTCCTTCGGAAAGGGTTTAGGGTAGTTCTATGCTTTGTTTGTGATGAATTTCAATGCGTTTGACCTCTTAATTGTTTAAAAGTCACGAGGATTGTATTTGTGGCATCCCCGTGGATATTTTTAGTGACACTTTCAGAAATGTGTTGTCTGAGGGTGTGGGTCTCTTGATTTACTCAGCTGTCTTACTTTTTCGGCTATTTAACATTAAAGATTGAAAAAATTATAAATATTTGTTAAAGAATGTTAAAAATCAATTTTCAATCTGATACTTGATTCGTTGATCTGACGTTGTTTTCCTTAAAATCTCCCCCCCCCCCCTCCCTTCACCGGAAACTACTCAATCTATCTGGTTTTGCTTTTAATTTCATTGAAGATCAATATTGCTCCGATATTCCCTAGGCGTAAATTTTACTTGAGGTAGTCTTAAAATTTCTCATCTCGCTTCCTAATTAAGATATTTTGAATCTACTGGTCGCTATAGTCTCTGCACTATCTATACGCGTATCGTCTGGACATACATATTGTTTTATTCAACCCCCCCCCCCATGAGCATAACTTTCAGTTTAACTAGCCCTCACGGTTTTACATCTCGGTTCCTAAATTGAGCGATTTTGAATCTTCTGGTAGCTACAGTCTTTGTACAATTTGAATATACATATCTTTCGTATCAATCCCTTGGGCGTAACTTTTACTTTAAGTAGTCCCTTTCTAATTTCACATCTCGGCTCTTAATTGAGCGATTTTGATTCCGCTGGTGGCTATAGTCCCGGCACCATTTATACATGTGAACTGGATATACATATTTATTGTATCAGCTGCCTGGGCGTAACTTTCAGTTCGGTTAGCCCCCCCCCCCCCCAAATTTCTTATTTCGCCTTCTAATTGAGCGATTTAGATTTTGCTGGTGGCAATCACTTAGATATACAAACTTATTATATCAACCCTCTGGGCGTAACTTTTACTTTAAGTAGCCTCAATTTCATATTTCAATTTTACAAAAATGCATCGCCTTGGTTCCTGGAATATCCGTGCACGACATTTCAAGGCCGTACGATGTTTACATTTTCCGCTACAGACCTTACACACACACGTCAATACACAAACATCGTCTGTTATTATGTAATATGAAACAACCGTGGTGGAAGAGGGGAGACCATCCTTTTTTAACACTTTACAACAAAGTTGAAAAGTGTTTATGACTTTGTTCATTTCATATTTACATTTTTATTTATCTTACTGACTCTTACTCCGATTTTGATGCAATTTTCACACTGTATTTTCTACTCTGCAATGGACCCACTCGACCTGCTCACTCTAAACTTTGATCCATTTCTGTTGCACCCGCGCAACGAGCTAACTGCTTATTGCTATGAAAATCGATTGCTATATATGGTGACTGCTAGCAGGCATAACTCGCTAATATCATTTTAAAGATGAATAGAGATAAGCATAAAGCATAAGAATTGTTTGTAAATTCCAAATTCATTCTTAAACTTGTATTAAAAATAGTTTTTCCGTTTCTAAATATAAACGGCCGCAGATTTAGTTGGTTTTCGCTCTCTAATTATGTTACTGTTTGGGTTACAAGGACGATCAGGTACAAAACTATTAGTCATAGAGTGTATATGAGAGAAATTGTGTGCATTTTGGGTGTAAAAACGTTTGCGCTATCATAAAAAATACTGCACATGCATACGACTGAGAGTATTTTTACAAATTTGCTACAAATTTATTTAGAAATGTATTCAAATAATTTCCATGGTTACAATAGGCTCTTATTCATTTTAAGGAAACTTGCACACGTATATCAGCGCAAGTAAAATAATAATTTGGTATACAGCTGTTTCGAGGTAACGCCGGAACCAATTTATAAGTACCAGACAAACGACAAACTCGAAGTCTAAAAGACGTAGTTGGCACAAACTGAGGGATATATATACATAAATACATAGATGAGCGCCTCCCTCTACATCTCGCTCACGAGCCGCCACTGAAAATGACTCTAAAAAATAATCCCATACGTTATTTGAGAATAGTACAGACAATATTGCTTTTTATGTGTCAGTGTCTATAGATTAATACACACTAAAAAAATTAGATTTAATGTACTTAAAATCTGAAAAATTAGACATCCAAATATTTCATTCAGTTTTGCAAACAACATCAATAACAGTTGTTTAAAAACAGCTACTACATGTATTGTATTTCACTTTCACCACATAAGATAACATTATCATCCTAGTTGCTCAAAGACAGAGCGAAGATACATGATTTAGACCATAAGTTTCTTTATATTTGCACAATTTAACTCTGCAGATTAGATGCAATGGATTAATAGCAGTAAACGTATTTCAGCTCAATCTCTTCAATTTTCTCGCCTAAGAAAAACTGAAGAACGCACTCCTGGATATCAAAATATGAAAAAAATTATTTGAAAACCCTTATAGAAGCGCCAGAAATTAATAAAACTATTTATGGCGACCATAAAAAATAATTCATTGCTATTTGGCAAATTCCATTAATGCCATTTTTCTTAAACGCAGCGTTAAACCCGGAAAAGAAATTGTAAAAGGGGTTTTGAAATCACAGATGCAAGTTAATTATGGCAGAGTGTGGAGAATTAAGTTTCTACATTAGAAACTTTGTATAAGTCGGCTCGTGCTAAGTAAATTGTGTATTGAAAACTTCGGTAGTAGTTAGCTTTTTTAAATCATGGCAGAAAAAAAAACTATTAAGGAGTATGTTCAGTTTCTCCTTTCTATTTTGCTCAGGACAAAAGTCCCTCGAATTGCCTTTGAAAGCTCTATGTTTAGGCACATTTTGAGGAACGTTCTTCTAAGCCTTAAAAAGGCTTAATGATCAATTTTATGGAATTGTTTATATCCATATACAATTCAAATGTTGCCTTTTCAAGTCGCGTAACATCATATATGCTGTTCACCCACATATGACAGATCGTGTGTTTTATAGATGTCCAACGACCTTCGGCAATTTAACGACACACCTAGTGCGACTGTCCTTCTCAACAGATGTCGCCCTTCATCGGCACAAATAAGATGTCACAAATACAAATAAAGAAAAATATTTGACACCCGTGATACATTATTCTATGTAATTTATTGAATTGCGCTTTTGAATTTAAAATAATACACACAACATCTGTTAATAGTTTTCCCGGTTGTTCTTATGCAAATCGTTGGGCGGAGAAATTACTAAGCATAAAAATATGTTATTTTTATATTTATTTGAGAGTGTATATGCCCAGAAATACGTGTATGATATACATCTATCGATATATAGAGTGCTAGAGCTAATTTCCCGCTGCTCGGATGCTAAATAAGCATCTACCGCTTCTTATAAATAATTAAAGAGGTTCCCGCTACTTGAAACATGCATTTGAAGACAATTTAAAATGGCTTCTATCCGGAAATCGCACGCTTTAAATGTCACTATCCGTGATACGTGCGTGGACTTCGCGGAAAATGCTTTGCGATCATTTAATACGATCACTTGAAGATTTTTTTAAATTACCTACAAAATCGAAAAAACATTTTTTTGGAAGTATGCTAAGATATATGCGAAACTTTCAGCTAAATTATAGAATTGTGCTAATCATAGTTTTTGATAAAGACATATTCAGGTAACGTAAAACATGCAAATTTCGATGTATTTGGAAAAAAATATAAATGAATTGTCCAATGGATTCGATTCTAACATTGTTGAAAAGAACGTTCTTCGATCTTTGCCATGGTGTCAAGATAGAGACTCTGGGATAGCATGTTCGGTCAAGGAACTGATTTGTGTGAAAAAACTAAAACTGATTTGTGTGAAAAAACTAAAACTGATTTGTGTGAAAAAACTAAAACTGATTTGCATGAAAAACTAAAAGTAATTTGTGTAAAATAACTAAAACTGATTTGTGTGAAAAAATTGAAACTGATTTGTGTGAAAAAACTGAAACTGATTTGTGTGAAAAAACTAAAACTGATTTGTGTGAAAAAACTAAAAGTGATTTGCGTGAAAAAACTAAAACTGATTTATATGAAATAACTAAAACTGATATGTGTGAATTAATTGAAACTGATTTGTGTGAAAAAACTAAAACTGATTTGTGTAAAAAAACTAAAACTGATTTGTGTGAAATAACTAAAACTGATTTGTTTAAGAAAACTAAAACTGATTTTTGTGGAAAAACTAAAATTGAGTTGTGTGAAAAAACTAAAAATTATTTGCGTGAAAAAACTAAAACTGATTTATGTGAAATAACTAAAACTGATTTGTATGAATTAATTAAAACTGATTTGTTTGAAATAACTAAAACTGATTTGCGTGAAAAAACTAAAACTGATTTGTGTGAAAAAACTAAAACTGATTTGTGTGAAATAACTAAAACTGATTTGTGTGAAATAACTAAAACTGATCATAAATAAACTCTCGTTGCTTAAATAATCATTACATTAACCAAATTTCTTCAAATCCTTTTTAAACTGTCGTCAAATTTCAGAGCAAGCTATCCACAAAGCTAAAAAACAAGACACCCGCGTTCGCCGCTAGACAAATAAATAAATAAAGAAAGAAAATATCGCCATATATATTTTAAATTTATTTGCTAATAGGTGGCGGCGGTAGCGGTCAGCCGTGAAGGAAGAAAATCTTCAAAAATGTGAAGACTTCGCTCGCTTAAAAAATGTATAATTTGTGAACAAATGTCTTCATGGAATGATTTTTTGTTTTGGAACAGTCTGGAACATTTAAAGGAGCTGGGTTTAAATTAAAAACTTTGGATTGCACGTCAATTATTTTATATCACAATGTGAAAATCGGGGACGTTTTAAATGCACAAAAAATATATTTTTAATTCACTAAAATTCGTCTATTAATTCCATGGATTCCATTCAAAGTTTATTTAAAACGAGATTTTTCGATCTTTCTGGTGGTCGGAGTGAAAAGTCTGTGATATTGGTCAATAAGAAATCGATATTTTTGGTTATCTGGATTACTTTCTGTCAATAAAGAACCAATATGTGTGAATATCGCCCGAAAACGTTGTAATTCGGGTTAAAATATAAAATAACTGAAAAACTAATTCGAAGTTAAAAAAATAACGCCAAGGTACACCTATTCGTGTCATAAAGTACCTGTGTACCAAATTCCATTCGTATGACGCTTTAATTTCCCGCTACAGACTGCACAGACAAACCTTCAGACAGACACACAGACAAACCCACAGACAGACAATACTACAGATAGATACACAGACAAACCCACAGATAGACACACAGACAAACACACAGACAGACACACAGACATATTCCTTTAGTATGTAATATAAATCTGTATTTGCAGGTACGATAATATCAAAAATAAACTTTATGTTTCGTCTTAAATTTCTACAACGAGGAGAGATTGAACTGGTACGTCCTAGAAAATGTACGTTGCTAAGGGTTTACGATGCAAAACTTAAATTAAAATTACACCTGAACTAACAGCGAATTCTCGAAAATCAAGAAACGCTTTGACTATCTATACGCCCGCTTAAACAAATCGCAAAGAAAACACTGTGCGAGCATAAGTACATCCAATAAGCGGGCGTAATACACCCTAAATAAACGCTTTAGTCGCTAAAACGCCTTAGCCCGCCTTGCCTAAAATGCTGGGCCTGGCGCTAGGCACATCGATTTATGTGTTGACTGCGTATTATGCCCTAAATACACCTTTTGACCTCTGCATGGGCGTAATATATATCCAATCAGCTCTTTTGATAAACCTTAAATAAGCTCTTCTGATACACCCTAAAGAGTATTCTTGACAGTACTAGATCTGAAAGATTATATCAAGAAAGATTACTTCCAGTCTGAATGACGCCAGTATTTACAACACGTGAACCCACAGCTCAGAAAATCATAAATTTAGGGGTGTCAAGACAGAAGAGGGGTCGAACTCTTAAGAAAATGTGAAGTAACGATATTGGATAAAAAGGCTGTCCAATAGAGAAGAGGCTTGTGGCGTCGCTGTGAAGACTGCCAATCAAAGTAAAAGGGGGAGTGACAGCCCAGAGGAAAAAGAGCACAACCTATGACTTAAGAAGAGCACTTGTTGAAAACGAGTTGGACATTATGACTTAGAGAATACGAGTTGGCGATGTATACAATCGAAGCAGATGACTTGGTAAGAAGAACGATGATAATACGTTTCGTAGATGTTCCAAAATAATGGCTAGATCTATTGATTTGTGCAGTGCAATCAGAAGTACGAGATGGAGCCAAACACCCCGAGTTATGGCCAGTACAAGTTACTGATGCAAGCATTATGGTCTATGTTCAAAACAGACTTGAAGGTATGTGTTCCTCAAATATGATATCTGGTCCTAACTATATTTTAGGCATTTTAATACTGGTCTCACATGGTCCCTCTGCCGAAATAATTAATAAGAAGGATAATTGTTGTAATAAGTAGTTAAGTATTTTATGTTGTTAATAAATGATTTATTGTTAAAGTTAAAATGGTGTAATCCATTTAGTACTATATTAGTTAATTATTCCTTTACAGAACTCGCGCGAAATGTAAACAATTGTACGGTTAATAGAGGCAGACGATGCAATGTACGAATTTAATAATGAGTCCACTATGTACGATTCTACTGCCATGTTAAGAGATAAAATATAGATATGTTAATGATAGTTCATCGAAAAGCCCAACGTTAAGTTTCCTTTCCTACAGTATCACTTTAATGTCTATTCCAGCTAAAGTTTTTGGAAGAGTCTTGGTCAACAGATTAAAGAACGAAATTGAGAAGGTTTTGAAAGAGGAGCAAGCAGGATTTCGAAGTGGAGATGGAACCACTCAACATATTTTTACTTTGAGAAACATCATTGACCAAAGCATTGAACATAATGCACCTTTATATTTAAATTTTACTGATTTTAGAAAAGCCTTTGACAGAAATATGTTGACATAAATATGTTGTGGAAGATTCTTGATAGTTATGGAATCCCACAAAAAATTATTAACATTATTAGGGAGCTGTATCGAAACAGTAGTTGCTCTGTTGAAGTAAATGGAAAACTGACAGAGCCCTTCCAAATTACATGAGCTGTAAAGCAAGTATGTGTGATGTCAGGTTTATTATTTAATATAGTTGTTGACTGGATCATGTGGATCATGAGAAATACCATCAAAGACAAGAGAAGAGGCATTAGGTGGAAATTTACACCAGTTTTAGAAGATTTAGATTTTGCAGATGACATTGTTCTTTTGGCCTCTAGTTTTGTGATCTACAACAGAAAACTAATGGCCTTAACAAGTTTGCTAAAACTACTGGTTTACAAATTAATAAAAGTAAAATAAAAGTCTTAAAAATTAATGAAAAAGCTTCTGAAAATGTAAAATTAGATGATGAATCCATTGAAGATGTAAATAGCTTCACGTACCTTGGTGTACTGGTGAACAAGGAGGGTGGAACAGATGAAGAAATCAAAATAAGAATTTCAAAAGCTCAGAGTTTTAGAAAACTAAGTAAAATATGGCGAGCTACTAACCTTAATTTAAAAACCAAAATCAAACTTTTTAATTCCTTAGTGAAAAGCGTTTAACTGTATGGTGCCGAAACATGGAAATTAACAAGGGGTCAATTCAACAAGTTAAATGCCTGGCAGACTAAATGCCTGAGGAAAATTTTGGGAGTATTTTGTCCTTATGTTATTAATAACACTGAACTCTACAGGAGTACTGGACGGGAAGCAATTGAGATGGAAATAAAAAAAACTTAGATGGAAATGAACTGGACATGTCTTAAGAATGCTGCAGCATGACATCCCTGCTGTGGCACTTACTTGGACGCCTGAAGGAAAAAGATCTCGGGGCCGACCCAAGCTAACTTGGAGGAAACTGGTGGAGCAGGAGAGAAATTTGATAGAATGGGCGAGCTGGTCAGAAGCAAGGACTGCGGCACAGGATCGACCAGGGTGGCGAGCAAACTTTAGGTCTTATGTACCGCTAGGCACGATGAGCTATGATGATGATGATGATGATGATGATACACCTTAAATAAATGCGTGAGTACGCATGCAAATGGGGTAAAATTACCTTTAGCAAGCTAAAAATCTCAGACTGCTGTCAAACGCTGTCTGTATGGTTGCAGATTCTGTAGACAATCGAATTTAATTATCAATATTTACTATATGACTCAAAAGAGCTTCGTATGATTACGTAGAAGGTTAGGATCCTTCTCCAGGGAATCTAGACCTGAAAGCACAGCTCCGCTTCTGCAAAAACTTGGAGCAAATGATTTTTAGATTTTATGACTCTTTTGGAAGGTGTTTTGCATTTTTTTGTACTTGGCGGGAAGTTTCTTCTATGAAGTGGTGTTTTTGTAAGATTTCAATACTTTTTGTAGAAATATTTATCAGACGCAGCAATGGTATAGCGGGGAATTGTAAATTTTATTTTATCGCTGAGCATCATTTATTCATGATGTTTTTAATTTTTGAAATTCTACATAAATTAAATTTATCATCAAGTTTTAATAGAAAAGTATGTATTTCCAACCAGAACAGAGAAAAGCGAACCATCATTCATTATATTCGGTTCAATAGTTTAGACTGAATAGATTCGTTAACTCTGAAGAAAATGGCCGAAAACTCATGTTTTTTAATTTTTGAAATTATAAATCAAATTTATTTGTAGTTTAAAAAAGTATATTCCTCCCATCAGAATACATTAAAGGAGCCATCATTTATTATAATCAGTTAGTAGTTTGGATGGAACAGGTCCGTCAATTCTGAAAAAAAATTGGACCAAATATCATGTTTTTTCAATTTTTGAAATTTTGAATTCATCTTCAAATTTAAAAAAAGTATGTACTTACCATAAGATTACACAAAAGGACCATCAGTTATTAAAATCGGCTCAGTAGATTACATGGAACAGGTCCGTCAACTCTGAAATAAATGGATGAAAAATCATGTTTTTTCAATTTTTGAAATTTTAGATCAAATTTGCCTTCAAGTTTATAAAACACTCACTAGAATACAAAAAACGAGCCATCGTTGATTAGCACAGGTTTAATAGTTTAGACTGAACAAGTCTGTCAAAACTGAAGAAAATGACCAAAAAATCATGTTTTTCCAATTTTTGATATTTTAGTTCAAATTTGCCTTCAAGTTTCTAAAAGTATATATCTCCCACCAGAACACACAAAATGAGCCACCATTCATTAAAAATTCTTCAGTTGTTGAGGCTGTAGCTCCGTCAAAATTGAAGAAAAAAAAAGCCTGAACGAAAATCGTAAAAAGTTCACTTATAAAGTTATCTTTTTCGTGTGCTATCGCATCAATTGTAATTTTTTTTTTTTTTTTTTTTTTTTCCAGCAGCTTTGTGGTCATATGACAAAAAGATCAAGTCTATAGCAATTTTGGGGCTGAGATACAGACCCCTGAAAATCGGGATTTGTCACGTCACGTATAATATACACGTGTCAGTTATGGAGTCGAAAATAGCGGCTTTATGGCCACTTAGCGGAGCGGTTTGCTTTCTTTTCAGAAAATGTGAAAACGATATATACAGCTAAATGAAATTGTGATTGATTGAAACATATAAGTTTTGTTGGGTGTTCTTTATAAAACCTAATAGATAAATCAACATAAATAACTTACCTATTTTAAAGTGTAAATGTATTTTTAATTGTTTGTTCATTTGTTCGACCCAGACTGTCCGACCTACTCGAAGTTGTAAGGTATCTGTTCAGACGGCCGGGAACATCCAATTTAGACCGGAAACCAGTGGGGGAAGCATCCGCAGGGACCCTACTTACAGACCTACTTGTTTAACGGGATCCTACTCCGCGTAAACACGGCAACAGTTTGGGAAGAAGCGGGAATCGAACTCGGGCCGTCCAAGTACAATTCTCGTGCGATAACCACTGGGCTGTCGCGCACCCAATGCATTTCAAATTGCATTATGGCTCTGTACATACATAAATTCATAAATACAGTGAACTCACAAATATATGCAGATGAAAATAAGCCTTCATATCTTCGGCTCTGCCTTTAAGAGGATACAAAATGCAAACAGTCGAAATATCTTTACTTATTTAGTATCCATCATCATCCTAATGACACATCGCATTGCTCCTCAGAAAACTAAATGCCCATTTTGGGCTCGGCCCTTTTACGTAATTGGCCTTTAATACGCCTTTTTCAATTCCACCGTGACCTCTTCACCGTGACAGCAACTATGGGCTTGTTGGGGTTCCGGCCATCGCCAAATCGTTTCTCATTTTCCAAACAGCAGTAAGCCCAGGCACCCAACAGAGAGCCGTTCAGCAAGATGTCTTTGTAAAAAATGACTGCTCTGGAAAAACCTGGATATTTCTGTTTGTCTGCGCATGCGTGGATCAAGGGTTCCCGGGCATTTTGGCAACAATAGAGAAATGGCTTAGTTATGTGGTGAATTGAAATTAATTCCTATATATGCAATTTGGAAAGAATTACTGGGTGATGTTATCGGATTTGGCACATATCGTTATCTTGCAAAAAATTTTTACAATATTACACATATATTTATATATATATTGCACATATATATTGTATATATATATTGCACATAATATTCAATATTACTATAAGGATATTAAGTGAGTGTTCACATAGTCATACCTTCACTACTATTGGACTACGGTTTTGTGCTGACATAGTGACCAATATTTGCCTTTAAGCAACATCTTATATGTAAAACTACAAAATCTTGTACTTTCTTCATACAATGCTTCCAAAATTCCGCCGAATGTTTTTTACTTTCCGTAAAGTACAGTGTAAATTACTTAAGATATATTGTGGAAACTGGGACTGTATGGGCTCTTTGTTCGGCAGAGGCCTTGAAGTTTAAACTACACTAGCTTCATAGTAATTCCTCTATTAAGTGACAAAAGAAGATAAACTTTCTACTTGCTACAGACTTTAACTTAATCTCCAATGAAATAAAATATTTATTTCGATGTCAAAAATATGGTCTTGGTCTGATATGTTTTTAAATTTTAATTGGAGTTAAAACATTATTTGAAATTGTCTATCGAAGTACTTCCCTGAAATCGATTCCAGATCTTTTAAGCAAGAAAATATAATCTCATACCCAGATATAATGTCATACATTTGTGAATTCACGCATATAGACGAGTGGATTTTAAGCCTTTTTGCCTACAGAACATTTATGAATTCAAGATTTTAGACTAGTAAAATTGTATGGAAAACACGTCAAATAAATAAGACTTTAAAAAATAAAGACAACCTAAGTTGGCTATTATTAAATATCTTTAATAAAATTTCCATCCATGACGTACATTAAAATTACATAACCAGAGCGCTTACAGGCATTATTATGCCCTTCATCAGAGACAAAGTAAAAATAGGTGGCGAATATAAGCTTTAATAAACAGGCCATACCCGCGAGACAAAATTTTCGTATTAATAATTTTAAATTCGATACATAATTTAATTGCGTAACTTAATTAAAAACATAATTTAATTATAAAATACATAAATGATAAAAGAACATAAATTACAGGGTAACCAATAGACACGTCGTCAAAAACAAAAGAAAAATGTACTAAATATCCAGAATATCATACAATAGTTTAACACGCAGTGAGTCGAGAACGAGACGCCAAGCACAACTGAGGGTTTGAGCGGAATCAAAATTGCAAATAGAATCATGGTAAATATAAATGAAAAGGGATTCATAAAGTAAAATATTACAGAGGTTATTGGAGGTAATTAAGAGAAAGTTATATCGAACATAGGATGAAAGTTATTGTTAATAACCAAATGGACAAGAGCCGTTGACAGTTTTCTATTTTTAACATCGCGAGCATGTTCAGTTAAACGAATACCGACAGTACGCTTAGTACTGTACCATTGTAGAACTTATAATTATTTTCGGGAGATAAAAGGGGGGGGGGGGACAACGTACACCCGGTCTGATACATGAAGTTATTTTTATCCTTAAATTTATCATAACGAATACGATAATAATGTTATAGTAACGGTAGAATGGGCGGGCTTAAACTTAAATTCATGACAAAATTGAATCAAAAGACGAAAAATTGCCGGATGAAAAGGAAGACTAGATTTATACGGCAAATTGTCAGAAAAAGGAGCAAGGTTAGTATTAGGATAAATAAAATAACAGCGAATAATGGAAAAGATTTTGTAAATGCAATTGAGAGAGTAAGCGACCTCACAGCCAAGGTTAAAGATAAAATCAACTACAGCCGAGATAGATGAACAAGCGTTAAAAGCACAATTAAAATAAACAATAAAAGAGGTTTTTTAGAAGAAATTGGGTGAGAATACAAGAATGTAGGTTTACGAAAAACAGAACTGTGACAGCCAAGAGAGTCACTGGAAACTAGAACGTCCAAAAAAGGTAAAGAAAAATTATACTCGTGTTCAACCCTAAAATTAATAGAGGGGTACAAATAGTTAACAATATCCAAAAGATTAACGAGTTTGTTCAAACTATGTTTCTAAATAATAAATACTTCATCCACATAACGGCATTAGAGAATAAGTTTAGAGGATGAAAAAGGCAAAATCTCATTCTCGAGCTCCTGCAATACAGCTGCAGTCAAAATGCCAGACAAGGGGCTACCCATGAGCGCTTATAGTTTGCAAAAATATATTTTCACGAAAACCAAAATAATTTGTCTCAGCGACAATGTTCAATGCAGAAGTTATTGCGTCGATGGAGGAAATAGTATAATTTTGGCATAGAAGTTTTTTGGCAATAATATTAATAGCAGTAGAAACGGGAATATTTAGAAAAAAGGGAACAACATCAAAAATATGAAGTGTGCAATTAGGAACAAAATTAATATTAAAGAGATGCCTAATGAAATTTTCAGTTGAACTAATAGAATAAATGGTTATTGAAAAATGGTTTAAGAAAATTGGCTAACGCTTTTTTCTAAGAAATAAGTAGTACTTCTACACAATAAGGCGCATTGAATGGTTAACTTCATAATGCTTACTTTGACCGAAAATTTGAGGTAATTGATGGGAAGAACGGTAAACAGTAGATTTAATAGTGGGGGGTAGATCAGAAGATTTTTAAGCTTAGCAATCCCAGAGTTAATATCGGCAATGGGTAACATTTTAACAGGTATGCAAGCCATCTCGGCAATACACACCTGCATTGAATTTACATAATCGTCACTATTGACAAGGAGAAGCTGTTTAGTTTTGTCAGCAGATAAAATATCTAAATCAAGATTGAATTTTATTGCGTTTAGCTATTTCTACATGAAAAAACAAATTAAGTTTATTTTTATTTTTATTATAATAATGAAAAGCAGAAATTGAACGATACATAAGAAATCTACCACTCTCCTTATAGCAATGAACAGCATGAATCAAAGCATCCTCCCCAGGAGGGATCACATTAACAGAAATTAAATTAGCAGGGGGTAAGCAAACTTAAGACCACGTTAAGAGCAGTACTCTGAATAGAGGAAATGGCATTGGAAGTTGTTGTTGTTGTTGCTTATCCTCTTTAACAGATCTGACATAAGTCAGATCAACTCCAGGAGGTTGTTGACCGCCAGAAAATCAATAACTAAAAGGGGGGCAGATGTCAAGTCCTCCTTGGAAAGTCCGACGCAACTCAATATGTGCTCCGGGGAGGCCGGATGGTCACAGCATTTATTACAAGTGGGATGGATTTTTCCACCGCGTTCAAAAGGAAGACACTTAAGGTGGCCACTTTTAAGTCTAGCAAGTGCAGTCTGGGAGCCACGATCACATTTAATTTCCAGAAGAGCGCCAGGGGATGTTCCGGTGTACCATTGGTGCGCAGGTGGAGTACGCCAAATTAAATTTAATTTAGATCTTGCATTTGAGTACAGTTCTTGATAAGTAAGCGAAGAACCAGTGGCCGTTTCGTCCTCACTGCCCTCTTTGGCCAATCTATCCGCAACCTCATTACCACTAATGTTTACATGGGATGGAATAAAGCATTGGAAGTGTAGTTGACAAACGGGAAAGGTTTAGGAGATTTAAGCTGAGTAAAAGTAATAGGTTTAAGGGCAAGTAGGTCAAAGTGAGAATATCTAAAAATGGGGAGGCAAGAAGAATCAGGAACATTATCGTATCTTGATAACGTTCCTGGTGCATAAGGATAATAAAATTAAAAATAAACTTAATTTGTCTTTTCACTTAGAAATCGCTGAACTCAATAAGCTTAAATTTTGCTCTGAGTTAGTTATTTTTCCTGCTGACAAAACTAAACAGCTTGTCCTCATCAATAGTGACGATTATGTAAATTCAATTCAGGGGTGTATTGGTGAGTTGACTTGCATACCTGTTAAAAAGTTCCTCATTGCCGCTATTAAACCTAGGATTTCTAAACTTAAAAAGTATTTTGATCTTCTCCTCCCCCCCACACACTACTAAATCTGCTGTTTACCGTATTTATCATCAATTACCCCAATTTTTCTGTCAAATTCAATTTTATAAAGTTTACCATCTAATGTGCACTATTGTGTCTACGTGTAATTAATGGTCCTACTTATTTTTTAGAAAAAGCGTTAGCCAATTTTCTTAAACCATTTTTCAATAACCATGTTTATTCTATTTGTTCTATGGAAAATTTCATCAAGCACCTCTTTAATACTAATTTTGTTCCTAATTGTACACTTCATAGTTTTGACGTTGTGTCCTTTTTTCCAAATGTTTCCGATTCCACCGCTGTTAATATTATTGCCAAAAAACTTCTATGTCAAAATTATACTATTCCCTCTATCGATGCCACAACTTCTGCATTAAACATTGTCGCTGAGACAAATTATTTTGGTTTTCGTGAAAATACCGTTTTGCAAACTACAAGCGCCCCTATGGGTAACTCCTTGTCTGGCATTCTGGCTGAAGCTGTGTTGCAGGAGCTCGAGAATGAGATTTTGCCTCTTTTATCCTTAAACCTATTCATTGGTGCTGTTATGTGGATAACGTATTTATTATTTGGAACCATAGTTTCAACGACCTCCTGAATCTTTTGGAGACTGTTAACTATTTTTACCCCTCTATTACCTTTAGAGTTGAACATGAGTCTCATCTTTCTTTGCCTTTTTTTTTTGGACGTCCTCGTTTCCCGGGACTCCTTTGGCTTTCATACTTCTGTTTTACGTAAACATACATTCTCTAATTCTTGTATTCCCGCTAACTCTTTTTACCCAATTTATTCTATAAAAAAAAGCCTCTTTTATTGTTTATTTTAAACGTGCTTTTAACTTTGTTCATCTTTCTTGGCTGTAGTTACTGAAATTGATTGTACCTTTAACCTTAGCTGTAAGGACGCTTACTCTCTGAATTACATTTATAAAATATTTTCCATTATTCGCTATAATTTTATTTATCCTAATACTGACCTTGCTCCTTTTTCTGATAATTTGCCGTGAAAATCTAGTTTTCCTTTTCATCTGATCTTCCTTTTCGTCCTCTGATTCAATTTTGTCATAAATTTGAGTTTAAGCCCTCTCATTCTACCGTTACTACATTATTTATTCGTATTCGTTTTTATAAGTTTAAGGATAAAAATGATTTCATGTGTTAGGCTGCGGTGTCCGTTGTTCCCCTTTTTTCTCCCAAAAATAATTATAAGTTCTACATTGGTAGTACTAATCGTATACTGTCGCTATTCGTTTAGCTGAGCATCCTCGCTGTGTTATAAAATAGAAAACTGTCAACGGCTCTTGCCCATTTGATTATTAATAATAACTGTCATCCTATGTTCGATAAAACTTTTCACTTAATTAGCTGAAATAACCCTTATAATATTTTACTTTATGAATCCCTTTTCATTTATATTTACCGTGATTCTATTTGCAATTTTGATCCCTCTCAAACCTTCAGTTGTGCTTAGCGTCTCGTTCTCGACTCCCTGTGTGTTAAACCATTGTACGATTTTCTGGATATTTAGTACATTTTTTCTTTTGTATTTGACGTAATATCTATTGGTTGCCCTGCAATTCATATTCTGTTATAATTTATGTATTTTATAATTAAATTATGTTTTCTAAATGTATCGAATTTAAAATGATTGATATGCAAATTTTATCTTGCGATTGTGGCCTGTCTATTAAAGTTCATGTTCGTCACCTATTTTTACTTTGCCTCTGATGAACGGCATAGTAATGCCCGAAAGCTCTTTGGTTATGTAATTTTACTGTACGTCATGGATGCAGATATTTAATAATAGCCAACTTTGGTTATCTTAATTATTTAAACTCTAGAGTAGTGATTTTTAAACCTTTTTGCCTACATAACATTTACGAAACAGGATTCGAGACTAGGGGTTTCCAAGTCTTTTTAACTGCAGAATATTTACGAATTCAGGATTCTGAACTAGTTGTGTCTAAACATTTTTGACTACAGAAGATTTGCAAATCGTGATTATGGACTAGTGGTTTCTAAACCCTTTGTCTACAGGACATTCACCTGCAACATACTGTCCTGTAACACGTTTCTAAATTTAGAAAAATATCGTGCTGAGTTGACATTGTTTGCGTGTATAGACAGATAACGGATGGCGATTTTATGAAGCTAGGAAAACGAACATTATTCATACTCCAGAAATCTATCAAGCCTTTGTTGACATGAAATTTTTTTTCACTTGTTCCATATAAAGGGGGGAGGAGAGGAGAAAATATATTTTTGTTATGTATAAGGTCCAAGGACTTGATATGTTTCATATTCCCGAAATTTATGAAAAACGTCCCAAAATTCGTGGAAAAACAGTTGCGTAAATTCACGCTGAAAATCTGTAATCTAAAAATGAAATATGGATAATGGAATATGGATAAAAATGAAAAATGGAATATAATAAAAATATTAGGCAATAATGGAAAATAAAAATCTGAAATTTGCGAATACATTTGATACGTACAGCTCAAACTTCTGCTAAAGAAAAAATTAACTTCGTTTAAAGCAGCATATAATATAAAATTAATAGTACTGACCGGTTTTGAAGGCAAAAACAGCCTTCTTCGGCAGGACACAAAAGAAACGTTACTTTCACTTGTCAGAGAAAGATCTTTGACTGTTGCAAGAACAGCAAACATGGCAGAGGCAGATGCAGAGTGTTACCAATGACGTAAGGAAAAAAAGGCGTAATAAACCAGGAGGTAGAAACAAGTATTGGGACATAATGAATGAATAGTAAAATTCCAAATAGGAAAGTGAGCGTCCAACAAGGGATTCAAGTCGCTAGTTCAGTTGTTCATAAAAGCCCTATTGAATTAAAAATCTAGAAAAAGGATGATAATAGTCGAAATAAGAAGGAAGCAAATGAAATCAAAAACATTAAATCAGAGATTTCCAAGCAGATGAGAAGAAATAATGATTATCTTTAATAAGGGATTTTGCATGAGTAACAATAGGGAAAATTTCAAGAAAAAGTCCAATACAATAATGGAATTCAGAGTAAAAACGATTTTATCTTCTAAAAAATTAAAAACATGATTAGAAATACGAAATGTAAGAGCTCTTTTGCTTGACCAGTAAAATGACCGCATTCGGAAGGAATGTGGTAAACACCATAACGATTCAAGGCAGGTATAGGGTCTTTAAGAAAAGGGAAATGAATTTTGTTAAGATGTTTGTTTAACGACAAACCTAAAATTGAAACTTGGAAAAATGTCGGTGAGCTTTATAGCTAATCGATAGAATCAAGTGGGCAAACCTCTTGACGTTGAAGGTTGGAAACCAAATGCGGATTCTTGTATGTCTTGATGAAGAATGCTGTTTTTCCAATTGAAACAGGTCGATACTATTAATTTTGTACCATATGATAATTGTAATATATTTAATATTCGCGAAATTTTGGAAAAACCTAAAATTCGACAAAAAAAAAAAAAAAATCGCGGAAATTCGTGCCCCTTCACCACTCATATAAATGCATCAGAAAGTCAAGTGAAACTTTTTACTCCAAAGCATATTTCACAACAAAAACCTTTCGAAAATCTTTGCTTTCAAGTAAAATTCGGAAGTACCCAACACAATACGAAACATCAACATTCAGCAGCTGAACAACAGCTTCATAAATTATTCATAGGAAACTTGTAACACTTTCCACCCCATTATATCGTGTGTTACTTTCGTCAAGAAATTTCAAAGGATAGGGGAGAAAGCATACAAAAAATACATACAAAATTAGCTTTTTACTTATACGGTCCTTTTCTAATGCTTATTCCTTTGGCACATTTTCAGTTTTTGACCTATCCCGAAAGGTTGCTGGATAAGAAAATGAAACAAAAAATAAAAAGAGAAAAAAATAATGACAAAAAGCTCTTCAGAAACAAAAGAAAGTGCCTTTTGACGTTGGCGTTGAGTGATAAAATCACTAGCGTTATCCCTCATAGATAACGAATAAAAAAAAACCTTTTTTAATCATGTTAAGATAAATCGTCAAGGAGTATAGTAATTAGAATTTGATTACTTTTTCCTTTTTTCAGTAATGTTTTAACTGGCTTTATGTGGGTGAGACTTTAATAAAGATTCATGAATGTTTTTTTTAATTGTTCCGTTTTCATTACCAGATGTATTTATGACATGTAGTATTCATTCTTTTTATATACAGCATTATCTAAAATGAGTATGTTAGGGTTTCATAACATAAAATAGTCGTTAAAATGTACACAATTTTGTTAACATTTATTTTTAATAAGGCAAAATGTTTCAAATTTAATTTAAAACGTTTTAATTTTTTTCCACACAAGTTTTCTGTTAGGAAACTCAAAGGTTTTAGACTCAAGAAATCTTTTAACGAGATATTTCCTACGCACAGAAATTCTACTTTTATAACTTTTGACTAAGTTACAAAATGGACTCGAGTCCTGAAAGCCCAGGCCACTCGACTGGCCCTAAGGCTTGCAGCAGTTTTTTGAGTGGCCTTAGTTCTTTGGTCTTTCGTTCCAACAGTGTCGAGTTCGAATCCTGAACACAAGTAGGGAAATTTTATTATATAGTCCTACTCAGAGTGATTTGGAATTGAATCCAAACTATATATGTATATTTAAATAGTACTTATGTGCATTAAAATACCTGGGAGGGACAACAACCCCTGAGTTGCAAGCCACGAACCAGAGCATAAATTGTTCCTCTAACAAAAAACTTTTTTTATCCTGGAGAGCAACTGGGTTTCTTTTCAAAAGAAACTCATGCCGGAGAAGGAAGTCAAAAGGTAGAAAATGGGTGGTTTTAAAACGGGTGTGTTTTACACACAATGCAAAACTTGCTCTAGTATATCAGATAGTGATCAGACAGTGAGTGATTTTGTATTCTCAGTTAACTAAAAATATTATCTTTCGATTAGCTGAAGTATGCTGAATACAGTAGATTCTCGATTATATGAAGTCGCATTAACCGGTTGCGGATTTACCAAAGCAGTTAAAAATTACAAAAAATTTTGTTAACATTTCAGTAATGTTTTGAAAAGTTATTTTAGATGTTCATAATTTTTTACCACCTCGGTTAATCCATAACTTTGTGTCCTGCGGATAATCGAAAGTCGACTGTATTTAGAATCAATATAAATATCTGCACAAGGAAGCAGTCTTCTGTCTCTAGACGAGAGCTTTATATCTGAAGCTACGGAGATTTCATGTTAGGTTCTCGTGGAACAATAACCTCAATAGTATGTCAAAAGGTTGTCATGATTTTTTACCTCTTTATATTAAAAAGAAATCTACGGATTTCTGACCCTACATTACAAACACTAGGCAAAACGTACAGTTCTGAATTTTTACATATAGACTAATATGAGCACGCAGGGGTGCAATTCGGGCTTTTAATTTTGATTTAAACCTTGCAAAATCATATAATGATTAATATAAATTTAGCATTGCAAGTATACGCAAAAATTTTATGGCTCTAGACTACTTCCAACCAATATGTGATTGGTTACTGGCAGAAATGTCATAAAGAAGCAAAGAACAATATTTTTTTACATTTGAAACAACATGATCAGTTAAATCACGAATTAAATATTTACCTGGTTATTAACCATTTGCTTACGGGTGGG
The DNA here is from genome assembly GCA_951213105.1 of Amaurobius ferox. Lineage (NCBI taxonomy): Eukaryota > Metazoa > Arthropoda > Arachnida > Araneae > Amaurobiidae > Amaurobius > Amaurobius ferox. The sequence goes on from OX578134.1 coordinate 33,529,004, forward strand.
ACAGCGTCAGTCCCAAACGAAGAACCTCCCAAAAAGACAGGTATTTGACATACCCTACCCCAAATAATTCGATCCCCCTTTGCAGGCATTTGCATCTATGGACGCCAATGCCTATCAATATAATGTCTGTCTCCTTTTATTCCCAAGCCCCTACTTGACTTAGAAACTCGGTTTTTTATGTAGTTAAAGATCCGGAACGGGCCATAGAATTTTCGAAATTTCGAAATATTCATTACATTTTTATTACAAAGAATCTCTTTTTTGGGAGTAGGCGGGAGTTGGCTAAAAATCTGTCTTCAACAATCTGGCTAGGTTCTATTTGTTTTAATCAAAGCTAGATAAATTAGCCGTGGACTCTATAAGCCTAATTTGCAAAAAGTCGATAATTTTGTTTTATAGTTTTGTAATTACAGGAAAAAAATAAATAAATAAAAGTGTTTTTTTCTCCCCCCCCCCCCTTATTTTTTTTTTTTTTTTTTACAATTATTTTGAAGACTTCGTAACGTCATATTTGTCTCTGTCTCGCACATTCTTAATTTCTTCTGAAAAGAAATTCTTATCGTTTTCGACTTGGATTTGGGTCCTTCTTATTATCGAAAGGGTTTGTGGGGAGGAGAAATTTGGTTTTATGACGAGAATTCCGTTTTGGGATGGGGTGTTTCTATCATTCGCGTCCAGGAATGCATCTTGGGAGAAAGGGCGGCCGTGATGGAAGTTGTTGGCTCTTGCAATTTTACTCTTATTTTGACTCTTGGGGAAGAAGAAGGCCTTCTGTTCCCGTTACCCAGGTGCAAAACTTAGAATAAACTGATGATTGCTATAAAAACTGGTTGCTATATTTAATGACCGTTAGCTGCAGGCACTGCAGTTGGAAAATATATTGAATTGAAATAATTTATACACATATAAATAAATTAATATCTTAGCAATAAATATTCTTTCAAATAATTATAATATTTTACAAAAAAAAAAGAGAGAGAAATCGGCAATCTGATTCTTGACAGTGTTCCTTTATTTTAGCTCATTTTCTACAGAACTCATTTTTTCCTCCCCTAACTTTCATGCGATCATGTACAAAAATTATACATTCTGTCGTAAAATTATTGCATTTACGGTTAACAGGGTATAGAGTTGAATGTACTAGCTATATCAGGCGATGATGGTTATATAAAGTTTGGGGTAAATATGATCATTTCCTGGCAATTAAATCGCTTAATTTGTTTCATTTTCGTCGTCTTACCCATAAACGTATATTCCTTCTCATCCTTTCAGTGAAATATATTGCACCAGAAAATCAGCTGTTGCATCTTTCTTGTGACTGGACGTAACTCACAGAGCATGACATAATCAATAATTGATAGCAAAACCGCAAAAAGGGTTCATTAAATCCGGCGTAAAATCCCTACTCCACATCTTTCATTCACAAAAAGCTCTCGGTAGTTTCGCTTTGGTGTAAGCAAATAGAAAAAAAAAGAAGAAAAAATACTCAGCCCGACCACAAACGGTAGTTTGACGTAGTTGAAACAGCTCTTCTTGTTACTAAAGACGGATATAAAAACCACTGGATGTAATAAAAAAATCCCCCAAAACTATGCATATATACTCGTTTTAAATTATTTCATGATTTTAGTTTTTTTGCGTTTTTCATACACTTTACGGTTTGTCGCTATACATCCTGTGATTAGTTCGCAAAGTAATTATTGAAAATGTATAGGAAATCGGCGTGGTAATGATATTTATACTTCGTACCAAATGATCTCGCGTAATCTGGACATGGTATTTGAGAAGAAATTTCAAGAATCCAAGGCTAAAGAAATAGAATGGGAAACCAGTTACTAAAACCCAAAGTCCAGGAATTCAGGAGAACTCTTAATCAAGGACAAATTTCACAATCTTAATAACAGAAATATATTTTGTGGCTCTAAGGATAAAACAGAATCCTTAGTTATGATTCGGGTATGCACTTAGTAATCACTTGTCCCTTATTTAGCTATGTAAGGTGATTACAAATTAGTATTTATTCATGATATCAAATGATCCCTAGTTTTCTTAAAGGCCTGAGCCTAGTATGTGACAAAAACTCAATGATTCTGGACTAAATAAATCGAATGGCACATTAATTACTAAAGCCCAAATCCGAGGAACTTAGGAGGACTCTAATCAAAGACAAATCTTGTAACATAACATCTTGATAACATAAACAAAATTAACTCATAAAGATCATCACTAATGTGAAAATAATTTTATGCAGTTCTTGTATAGTATGAATGCTAGAATACATATACGTATGAAGATAAGTGTCATAACAATTGGTCATAATTTGTCTTAAGGAAGAAAAGAACGTAACGTATCCACCAAAAAGAGAAAACAATATCAAAAGAGACAGAGAATTAATAGAAAATTATACAGTTTCAATCCAATATTTATAAATAATCCTATTTAGAAATGTTTTTCTAAATAGGATACCTCCTTGAGAAGAATATCCCTGGATTGAGGTTAAATAAGCGTGATTTTAAATTCTGACAGCAATCACAGTATTTTTTAAGTTACTTAAGAAATCTTGAATGCTGTTGCATCCGAAAAAAGATGGACTCTTCATACAAATTCTTAACGTACTTACTTTATTTCTTTAAACACAATCACCTCGATTAAAAGTGAATGAAAAGAAAAGCTGAAGACTATTTTCTCAAGGCGAGCCTTTACTGTCTTATCCGCCTTAAATAACTGAAAGCCGGGACCTTTGACCTGACCACACAATGAGTTCAGATCTTTTTTCTAAATATTAAAGTACTGATTAAATGATCCTTAGAAAAATGTCAAGGTGATATATTATACAATAAACGAATTTAGTTCATTGCATTTGATCCAATGAATATACGATGTCATTAGATCTGTACATCAGTACATTAGAAGAATTTAAGTCTCACAAGTTAAACAATATATAATAAGTAAATAAGTATAATGGATTCGTTGATGCAGCATTAAACAATCTAAGGACGACATACTCTTTTGACATCCGTAATTTGTTTAATTCTGAATAAACGAAGCTATTCTCTATCACTTTTTAACACCAGTTCGAAAAAAATTAAAAAAATTATTATATATTTTTCTTAAATGCTTCAATCTTTCTGCCAATTGCGTTTTAGGTGTGTTCACACCCTATAAATACGAAACGCAGATATATTAGAACAGTTTGTTCCGTCTGTTTATCTGTCTATCTGACTATAACGCAGCAAATACTTAGAGGTTGATTTTTTATAAAATTTTATAATATATATATATATATATATATATATATATATATATATATATATATATATATATATATATATATATATATATATATATATATATATATATATATATATATATATATATATATATATATATATAAAAAATAGAAATAGTTTATAGATATATTCTATCTATTTCTTCAGAAACATACATTTTTGTGTTTGCTTCTACAAAAAACTTGGACATGATTAGATTTTTGTAGAGGTTAACAATTCATGATTTAGGCTTAGAAGCTCGTCCACGTGTATGGCGTTTGTGCTTGATTTCGTTTGCTATACTTATTTCGATTCCATACCTTTGTATTATGATATTTTTCATTGACTTGTTGATTCGATATTTATTTTATTTTTTTTTTTCCATTTGCTTGAGGATTAGTTGATTTTTACTTTTGTTTTGTAAGCCAGTTAGATAGTTGAATTTAGTTTAAGTTTTTCTTTTTTTGTTTCCATACCTTTTAATTTTGTTGATTTTCTGTAACTTGATAGCTTGTGTTTTGTATTTTTTATCCATTTAATTGTTAATTTGCTGTATTATATTTTATTCTGTGGGTTTTTTAAAAAGTTAGGTTTATCGTGTTACATCTTCTTACTTTTCGTTCATTAGATTTTCAAACTTCTCAAACATATATATATATATAATATATCTTCATATATAATATATATAATATATCATATATATAATATAATATATCTTCAAACATATATATATATATATATATATATATATATATATATATATATACGCTCTCTCTCTCTTTATATGTACGTGTGTGTGTGTCGTCCGTATACAAATCCACAGCCTTCTTCTTCATGTTAGTAAATATCTTTTCTTAACAATCCCTAAGAGAGAACTTTCGTAGAAAGTTCACTTAGAAAGTTATTTCTTTGCGGTTGTTAAGAAAAGACGCCCTCAAACAATTGTAGTAATCTGACTTTTCTATGACCGATTTATTTAGGGAAGTATTAGTTAGATAAGAGATTGTTTGTGAAGTACTGATAATACACCGTTTGTTTCAGAGGAAAATATCTTTTCACGGTTGATGACCAATGATAGGTCATACGATGAAAAATCGTATGAGCTATCTGGAACATTTCGCTCATATTCAGCGAATCGCTGATTATTGTATATAACTTTTATGTAGCCGAGTGGGATTTCAACAATCTAATAATAATAACTGAATGATTATATTATCCGTGATCACACTAGGCGGCGCCTACTGTATATATTGCTGGAAAATAGAAATGACGGTTTTCAAGACGGATTGTTGGCAAAAACTGGGTGAACTATCATTCCTTTCACAAATTCTTAGCACATTTTTTTATTATCTTATTTATCTCTTAAAATACCATCATCTCGATAAAAGGCGAATGAAAGAGGGAGGGGAGGAATCTAAAGACTATTTTCTCAAGGCGAGCCCCAAAAGTCTTCACCTTAATTGACGCTGAGTTTCTCAACATGCTGAGACTCCTGACCTCGCCACGAGGCAGGTTCAAACCCTTTTTGACCTTAACAAACAAAATGACACACTCTCCCATCAAAATCCAGAAAACTGCGAAACAAGAAAAACAAAAGAAAATCCCGTAAAAGCGACTTAATTTGCCAAAAAAACAAAAAAAAAAAGTCGAAGAAGGCTTTTACTTGCTTGAGAAATAATGATAAATGGGTTTTAAGTTGCTTCAGCTAACTATATCCATCATGAAGTTGAACTGAAAATGGATGCAAAAGATGAATTAAATTAATCTGAAAACCTTCTGACTTCCAAGTTAATTTAATCTGTAATCAATTACTTTTGTTTATTAAATTTAATTAAGGAATTTTCATAGCTTTTAATCCGTATATCGTGACCTAAAAGTCCGTTGATATTTCAAAAATACATTTCAAAATAAAAACAAAAGATATTTGTATATTCACTTGTGGTTCGCGCTATAGTATTTACGTTGAAAATGTTCTTAATTTCCTTACAATATACTGTATATGATAATAAAAGTATTGGGATGGGACCAAAAATTAAACTCTCTGATTGAGGTGGATTTACGAGGTTTGCGAATCCCCGAAAATGACTGAACCATTTTCTTAATTATGTCTGTGTGCTTATCAGGGAGTCTATGGACAGGATATCTCTTGAACAAATTGGATGATTGTCTTGAAACTTGAAAAGATTATTACCATTTGTAAAAGTGAACGCAATAGTTGGGTTGTTATGTAGTGTGTTTTGTGCACTTTGATTGGAATAAATAAATAAAAAAATATTGATTCTTAACGAGATTTGACCATGGGCAAGTTCTAATTTTCTCAAACATTATTCTTTTATTTGCTAAAATCATTAGAAAATTAATTATGTTGAATTTTTTTTAAGAAATGGCCATTGTATATATAATTTTTTATTATATCAAATTTTTATTTATTTTTAAATTTTTATTTATATCAAAGGAGCTGACATAATTTATTGAACGTTAACATGCACCGGTCTTTAAATGTTGCATATTTTGGGTTTAAAAGGACAAAATATTTTTTTAAATAAATAGGCTCACTACTATTAAATGAATACGATCTTTTCAAATTTAGAAAAGCTTTGTAATGTATTTTAGATGTAGTTTTAATTTCTATCTTATGTAAAGTTAAATATAATTGAGTACATATATGTAAAACGCAACACGTTTGTTCTTAGTGTCTATTATTCTACTTTGAAGTTAAATCAGTTGTTACCTCTATTACTAAAAGAATAATTCTACTTTGAAGTTAAAGCAGTTATTACCTGTATTTCTAAAAGAATATTCTTTTTCTCCTGAGCAGGTAATATTCTATGAGGAAAGTTAACAATATTATTTATATTTTGCACTCAATTAATTGCATGGATTTATAAGTAAGGTAATATTAATATGGAATTATGTAGCAAAATATTTCATTGTTAATATGAAAATAGATAAATTAAAATACTGAGGGTTTGAAGATTTTGAATTCAACTTCGCAAAATTTATGTTTCAGTCATCATCTGTTTTAAAGTTCTAACAATAGTTTTTTATGTTCTGTGTTCAGGTATTATCAACTTAGGCCACACGCACTTCAAAATCCAAAAGGGACACATATTACTATTCCAGTGTAAGTCATCAATCCATAAATCCATGTCAGGCAAGTGATATATTATATTCTTGAGAGTAGCAGAAGCTACTTTAAATTTACGTCACATTTGGAACTCGTGACTTTCACCTAATATTAAAAGAAAGTAAGGACGCGCGCATTTGATGTCTATAATATTTCGATGCATTTATCAACATTTAAATAACATGTCGAAATTTCGATAAAAGTAGCTGTCAATCAATTAGTTGTTGTCCTCATTTTTCCACGTTTCTAGATCCACGATATAACATAAAACTGCATGATCTTCTATTTTTTTGTCCATCAACTGTCAATCAAGTGGCACCTTTTTGAAAGAATTCCTTCAAATTCCTAAGCCAGGTTCCATCAGGCCACGGCCTGCTCAATTGCAAACTGACCTTGTAGGGGTGATGAGCATTAGGCAATAAATTTCTTCACTTTTACCATAAATTTCCACTTTACGGATGAAAATTCGAGAGGAGGATCCATTAATGTGCTTGTAGAATCTTTCGTGAAGTTGAGCAATCTTCGGCAAAGGGTGGAAGGGGAAGCTGTAGCATTTTGGCGGAGGTAATTTACGGTTAAGAAGCTATTAAAGCAGGTTATTTGCAAACTTGTAATTGCCGCTTCTAATGATACGCATATGAGATGAGACCGATCAGTGGAGGACGCCATTTTTGAATATGGTTACGGTCACAGTTTGAATTAAGATCGATTATTCATCGTGGTGCAATCTTTGTAATTTAGTTTAGGGCATTGCTTGCAGCTATGATCAGAAAACTATGTGCAGAAGATAAAATAATAATGTTGATTATTTTTTTACAGTTGAATTTCAATTCATTGGATAATTAGTTATAAAGAAATAAACTAAAGCAGCAGTTTACTTAGCCATTCTTTGGCCACCTATGAGTGGTTTTGTGCTTTTTGATTTTTTGGCATGCGACAATGAATTTCATAAACAATTATCTGTAGGTTTAGAACGTTCCTGGTAAATACAAGACGTTTCAACCTGCCTTGGTCTTTAACAGAATTTTGTTCAGTTATTCTTAAGAATAAATTTTCAGTATGTAATATTTTACTGAAAAATTGTATGAAACCTACTCTAAACTATGCTTCAGAAACCTGGACACTCTCGGAAAATGAACAAAAAGCCCTTTCGGTCTTCAAAAGAAAAATAATTTTGGAAGTATAAAGGAAAATAAAACATGGAGAAGAGAACTTTAATTATACAGACTATATAAAGATAGTGATATACTTAAACACTCTAAAGTTAACAGAATAAAATGGGAAGGATATGTGCTAAGAATGGCTAGCAGCCGAGCTACCTAGATGATATACTTATTCACACCAGTTGAAAAGACGCCAAGATGGACACCTAAGATAAGATGGATTGATTCTGTTAACCAGGACTATAGAATCTTAATTTTGAAAAAATGACTGCCATACAAAGGGCAGACTAGCCGAAGTTTCTAAGGCAATCTAGGACCCACACTGGATTATCTAGCCACTGGCGAGGGTGATGGATATTTTATACATATTTATATAGATAGATATTTACCAGTTCATAATATAATGCTTAATTTAAATTTTTAATAATGCAATTAATAAACTGTATAATCATGGATAATTTTCTATGCTTACATATAACTGCTTTACATTCTCTTCATAATTGAAATTGAAATAATGCAATTAATAAACTGTATAATCATGGATAATTTTCTATACTTACATATAACTGCTTTACATTCTCTTCATAATTGAAATTGAAATAATGCAATTAATAAACTGTATAATCATGGATAATTTTCTATACTTATATATAACTGCTTTACATTCTCTTCATAATTGAAATTGAAATAATGCAATTAATAAACTGTATAATCATGGATAATTTTCTATACTTACATATAACTGCTTTACATTCTCTTCATAATTGAAATTGAAATAATGCAATTAATAAACTGTATAATCATGGATAATTTTCTATACTTACATATAACTGCTTTACATTCTCTTCATAATTGAAATTGAAATAATGCAATTAATAAACTGTATAATCATGGATAATTTTCTATACTTACATATAACTGCTTTACATTCTCTTCATAATTGAAATTGATTGTGGCGTGATTTTGAGTAGATCTTTTCTTTCCTCTCCATTTCATGTACTTAAAGCATCTTATTAATTGATTCCAATAAGAAATAAGGTAAACTCTAAAATTAGTATTCGTTGTGTTTCAAAGGTAAAATATGGGTTACCTGGGTAATTTGTTAACAAGCGCAGTAGAACAATGTAGATTCTTGGAACTATAATCCGAAAGTTTTCTTGGAACTATAATCCGAAAGTTTTCTTGGAACTATAAGCCGAAAGTTTTCTTGGAACTATAAGCCGAAAGTTTTCTTGGAACTATAATCCGAAAGTTTTCGAATTCACGAAAAACTAGCTGTTCTGTAACTTTTCGTGTGACTGTGTGTGGAGTTGTGATTTTCAACACGAGTCCAATACTTTCCCTATAAATGACCATGTACTGTATAGAAAGTAGAAAGTTTAGGTAGCCCTGGGTTAGAGCAGTGGTTGTTCAGTTCGAAAATCCGCGGTTCGATCTTCGGCTGGGGAAGGTAAGCCTTTAAATTTTCAACAAACGTCTTTTTTACTTCTTGAATGTGTATTTTATTTGATTTTCTGGTTCTTAAAATCGTTCTTAATTACTTTGAAAGCCATTAATAACCATTCCTTCACCCACTTTCTTTCAATTGTTTTATAATTTGATTGTAAACTTACGTTATCACCATTGTTTTTCATTTGTAAAACCATTTTTTTTTCTTTTATGTAATAAACTCGGAAGCTTGTACATAACATAACATTTCAAATTTTTCATCCGCAATCCATTTCAGAAACTGATATTTATGCATAAAAAATAACCACAAGTGCACGTGTCATAAAAATAACAACCGGAAACTAAATTTGTTCTAAGAAAAAGAAAAATGAGACTTTAAGGAAAACATCAGCTGGCGATTTGTTAATGAGATAAGATATCTTAATGTGTCAACAAAAAGCTATAAACGGGATTTGTAAATGACTCTTTATTCCAGATATTTTGAATAGATTTAATTCTCTTAACTGACTTCCTATTGAAATGGTAGATTTATAATATATACAATGCGTATAACAGATTAGGGATTGGAGCCTGATATGTGAGTCGTCACACGTCAGGTATTGACGCTATATAGACCGATCTCGTAAAAGTGGAGTAAATAAAGAAATACATAATACCAGTAATTAAAATGAAGAGGCTTAATTTTAAACAATAACAAAGAATTTATTTCATTAAGATAAAACCTTATTTAATAACTATTAACATCTGGTAAATTTCATATACCAACATCTTTAGTGTAGTACATTAAGACAATCAAATCTCCTCATTCTATGATCATAATATGAGCATTACAATTATTAACCCATTAATGTGCATTAACTCACTATTCTTACTAGCCTACGTCTTAATGGCCCAGGTTAACCTTATTTAGGAGGGTCAGAGAGATAATAATAATCAAAGTGCAAAAATATGTGTAGAATTGTCCTACCTCGATCATCACTGCCGATGTCGGACTTTATGACGGCGCGCTCCGGCTCTGTCCCGAGGGCTCGCTCTCTCCGAGATCCGTCGCTCTTGCGACCTCTTCTTTTCACTCACAAAATTCAAGTCCTCGATTTCAAAAACTTAAAGTCCAAAGTTGCTCTCTGTCTCTACCCCCTTAACAAGGCGCCCCTGTCCATAATTGGCTAAGTAAATTAAGGGCTACGCCCTTCAGGCTATATTATTGGTCAAGGCCCCCCTGAAATATGAGATATGCAGTCTCCAGTTTTAAAATCGTTGAAAGTTCTCACGAGAATTTTCCCAAGGTTCGAGTGATATTAATTGACTCTGGGGTCAAGAAGTTCAACCCCTTCCGTTTGTTGTAACACCTAACGCTGACATGAACTTGAGAAGCACCCTCTCTTTTCGAAATGAATGTCCGGTGCAGCTGCGTTCGAGGGAATGTTACAAAAATTGCCTCACTTCATGAGGGACCGTCTTCTTAGGTCCACTTCCTCTTTCAAAAGAGCAATGTTATATTGGGAATTGAAAATTACAATATAACAATTACCCTTCTTCCCCCCCCAAAATTTGGTGGGAAAAAAGCCAATTACAAAGTGCCAGCTCATAGTTGCTGCAGGCGTGTCCACTGTGTAGTCCAACAACTCGTCTTGCTCTCATCTGTATCTACTGTAAAAATGCACTATATACACATATACACAAATCATATTATCATATATATACTCTTATATGCCATCAAAAGAACACGAAAATACTATACAAAAATACAATTCTCAATGTGTCTGCAAATGACGATATCTGTGTCGTTCAGTTGTACTTAATGTCGATTAAAAGTCTATTCATGTAAGCACAAGTTCGTCCACTGGTGATATGTCTTTTTTTTTTTTTTTTTTTTTTTTTTTTTTTTTAAACAATATAGTTCCACACAAGTTCAAGGTGTATATCTGTAAAATTGTTCACATATGATAACCAAAGTCACTTTGACCGTCAATTGGATATTTGTTGGGATCAGGGACTTACGCATATGGTCCCTAATAATATCACTTTGTCCCCTTGTAGTTATGGTGGAAAGTGTAAAATATCTTTCCTTTGGAAAAAAAAAACACTGATATCACTGCACACTTGGAAACCGCTGAAATGTAAATCGCTCCACTGCTGGAACTCGTTGCAGAACTGGATCGCTGTCTAACTGGAATTCGCTGAACTGTAAGGCGATGAACTGCTGGAACTCGCTGAAGGATTGGACCGCTGTCTAACTGGAATTCGCTGAACTGTGAGGCGCTGAACTGCTGGAGTCGCTGACCAAATGATAATCTTTGTGCACCAGGAATCGTTGAGCACTCGGAATCGCTGATCAACAGGAATTGCTGACCATTTGAGAATCGTTAGGCAACCGGATCTGTACGCTGTCTCATGTTTTGTTTAGGACAATCAATACATATACATTACACTCAAGCTTATTAAAATACTCTCTTCTCTTAAAACTCCCTTAAGTATCATTTTTTTATAAATTCAATTTCTATAATTTTAATTTGTCACCCGGCACACGAAACATTACAAAAAAAAACTCTCTTTTTTTTTTCTTCAAACTCCTTTTAAATTTGTTAACACTCTCAAAAATTGCCCCATTGAAATTTCTACACTTTATCTACTTTAAATCCTTCCATATACTATATACATTTTTTACTTAAATTTGCTACTCTCTTCAAACTTAAATTTTTCAAATTCCTACTATTTATTTATTTTACATTTCTCTACCTTATGTATATATATATATATATATATATTTTTTTTTTTACATTATATACACTTCTTATCTAACATCCAATCCATCATGTGTTCTGAACCGGACATGCCATAAATATAACTCATGTACATATTTATAATAAAATACTTAAACAATTACACTATCCTCTCAAATACTATCAAAATAAGATTTATATAGGTTCAAAAATTTCCGCACAATACTTTAAAATTTTCCTACAAACTGAGATGACAGAAAAAAAAACCCATGTAATCATTTAATTATTATCCTACTGAAAATCTTATAACTCCCCTGCGATTCTATATTACACTATCCATAATTATACATTTTCTTTCACATATCCCCTGATTTAATCCAAATCTTATACTTGGATACGGAATTTCCCGAATTCCTTACATTATTCACTTTCCCACTTAATGAAACCATACTTAAATTTTTTGTAAATCTTATCACTCACTGAAATTCTCTCAATGCCTACAAAATTACGAATTTTCTCTCAAAAACCACCTAACTCAATTCAAATCCCATACTTGAATACCAAAATGTACATTTTCTTCTCTTATATCCCCTGTAATTGAATGCAAAGTCTCCTGAATTAATTCATTTCTCCTTTTGTGTAACATATATTCTAGCATCTAAATTCCCTGTTCAAACAGAAAAATCTAGTCCCCAGAGAAAATCAAGTAGTGGTATACAAGGTCAACATGTCCTTCTGCCATTGTGTCATTTTCCCTGGAAAGCGGTCCCCTTTCTGGCCTGCGGCTAATACGGGCATTTCTTCGTGTAACTTCCCATGGCCAATTAGCTGTACAAATTTTTGAAGATGTCGTTTTGGCAAAATGATACAAATTTTCTCGTCTACGTTTCCGCCATGTTGTGTAAAGTGTTTAGGACGACGGGATGTGCGCGTAGCAGTGTGTGTGATTGTCTGTGTTTCGCGACTCCTATGGATTACGCAAGGATTCATTTACCCCACGGATTAATTAAAATGCGGTTAGTGTCCTTTTGTTCTACCATTGTATTTTATTATTATATCATGTTTATTCCCGCGTTCTAGCGTTACCTTCGAAAGTTCGTCTCTCTCAAAAATTTTATATGTGCGACCCATTCAAAATATATGTAGAAACGCTTTTTTTTTTTTTTCAAATGCTTTTTATTTAATCTACAATTCGCGTATGTTTATTAAAATTATCTATTCATTTTAAATTATAATTTGTGTATAATTTTCATTACCATTATCTTTTTTCTTTGAACTGCCATTATGATTTTTAATTAAAATTCTCTATCCATTTTAAACTCTAATTTTAATTTTTAATTACCCATTGTTTAGTTATTTGAATTACAATTTTTATTTTTAATTATGAATTATTTATTTATTTAAACTAGAAAAAAAAAAATTTGTTTTTCTTTTTTTCTTTTTTTTTTTTTATTTACCAATTATCTAATTATTTTAAACTATAATTCTATAACTCCTATTTCCTCACGCGTATTCATCCAACAATGGTTGATCAATCCGCTAATTAAATGAAGAGCGCGTGGAGAAAGTTTACTTTTGTTTTAAAATTTCACTGTTCTTTGAAAAGAGTTTTTTTTTTTTTTTTTTTTTTTTAGAAATTCAAAATATCCCTTTATTTAATATTCCTAAATATCTTATCCATCGAAATTTTTATTGCCTGGAAATCAAAGTTCTCTTTAAAAAAAACCTTCTTTTTATAGAGTTATAACGACTTTTTATAGAATTCTAACGATGTCCCCCTTTTGCTTTTTTTTTTTTTTTTTTGAAATGTGACGTATCTTCTCTGTTATTTATGTTCTTTCCAAAATTTGAATTTAATATATCCACATCTTTAACCTATCAACCCTAAAATTTCTTTTGTCCTACAACGATACTTGTTATTTATTTTGTAACAATTATTTATTTTTTTAAATCACAATTTTTATTCATAATTCCCAATTATTTATAGTTCCATATTTATTTAAACTTTCTTGTTCATTTAAACTTTCAACTAATTAATGTATGATTTATTTAAAATTTCCTCAATTTTTTTTTTTTTTTTCACAATTTGTTTACACTTTCTTAATTAATGTAATACTTATTTACATTTCTTTAATTTATAATTCAATGTTTATTTAAAATTTCCTTTATTTACAATCCAATATTTATTTAAAATTTGCGTTTCATCTTTCGCGTTGCATTTTGTGAATGGCGATTTTTCTTTGTTACTAACATTCTCAAAATTTTGAATCACGGTTTGTCCGCGTTCTTACCTATGTTTAAACTTCTTTCGTGTTTTAATTGAATCAATTTAAATTTAAATTCTTTAAAGATCTCAAATCATATCTGTGTTTCGGCCTAACCGGTGTTGGAAGAAGTACTGTGCGTGAACAATTTGTACTGCTTATATCGTCCCCTTGTGAATTTCCCGCTGATTCATCTTTCCCCTGAACGTTTTCCATCTGTATACATCCCCCATCCACTTGTGTTGGTCCCTCTTGCGCATCTCGTTCTATTTCTCCCGCCTTTTCATTCGTGTTTGCTTCAATTCGTGTACCGTCCCCCTGTTCTGAAAGTTCCAAATTCTCGTGTGTTTCTAGCGTGCTATGTCTGCCTGATTCCCCCCCTGCTGAAAGAATGTTTGCGTTCGGAGAGTCTTTTGGAGGGATGATTGCATTCTCTCGTGCGCTCTGAGTTGTTTCGTTTTGTACTTGTGCGGTAACTGGTTTCGCGGATCCAAGAGTAAGAGTGTTTTCGTGCGTATGGTGTGGTTTCGCGTTGTGTGCACTGGTTTGACAAGACTCTCTGTACTGTCCGTTTGCTATTTCCTCTTCCAACATGATAAACGGAATATTCTCATTTTGACCGTGGTCTTTCTTTAGTTCCGGTTTCGGTTCAGAGTTTTGTGCGTTTTTAGGAGTGGGGAGAAGAGGTGACTTGTATTTGTTTATGTAGGGCATTTTTAGATGTGGCTTGCGGTCGGGAAGAGTCCTTAATCTATTTATGTGGGCTTTTATGATTTTAGAATTTGGTTTGTCACACAGTTTTATTTCATATATAAATCTATTTATTCTATTAATTACTCGATAAGGTCCCGTGTGGTTCCCCTTTTTATACCGATTATTATTGTTTTCCATGAACACCCTTGACCCGATTTCCAAATCCCTGAATTTAGCTCTTTGGAGTTGTTGACTTTCTTGGCGTTCTTTCGCGAGAATTAAATTTTTATTTGCCTCCTTAAATGCGTTATTCATCACTGTTATTTTTTTTGATATATAATCCTGATATGTTGTTTCTGTATTATTTTCTGTTACATTAGTTTCAAAAAAAGTTGGAAGGTCTCTTCCAAAAAAAAGAAAGTTTGGTGTTTCTTTGGTGCTTGAATGTACCGTCGCGTTGTACACAGCTACGTGGCATTGTACTGCAGTATCCCAGTATGGCGAATTCTCCGCTAATGTCGCTAAGGTGTGTTTCAATTGTTTGTTAGTAACCTCCACTATACCGTTAACCCATGGCGAACGTACCGATGCTATTCTGGCAACTATTCCGAGTTTCTCTGTCATAATTTGATGTATATTAGATGTAAATTGAGAGCCTGCGTCCGATAACACTGTCTTAGGACATCCCCAATTCATAAAGTAATTTAAGAGTCTATCAGCAACCGTAGTGGCCGTTATATCCGGGATAGGAAACATTTGTATATGTTTGGAGAAGTGGTCTACCACCGATAACACATATTTATTATTTGAAGTGCTAGTTTGAAACGGTCCGCAAATGTCTGTCGACAAAATTTGCACGGGCCCATCAGGTATAGGATTTCTTCCCAGGGGAACGGGCTGATTTTTTCCCTTTTTCTTTCTACACTGTTCGCAAGATGTAATAAAATTTTGTGTGTCACTGTACATACCCGTCCAAAAATATCTGTCCGATAAAAGTTTATAAGTTTTATCGATCCCTGCATGTGTTACATGTGTAATCGCTAAAATTTCTTTCTGTAAATTTCTGGGTATAACTATAGTTTTGTTCAAATTGTCTCTCCAAGGTCTGTCCTTCCAGTTTCCTACGTGCATTAATAAATTAGTTTCCTCGTCAATATATAATGTGTCATAATGTTTACCCTCTTTAAAATTCCGGTTTTGTAAATTTTCTCTGATTATTTTTAATTTTGGATCTTTAATTTGTTCCTCTAAAATTCTATCTAATGCCGGGATTTCTGTTATTGTGTTTATCTGTGCAATATAGACACTATCCTCATTCACATATCCATTTCTTTTCACCGTGTTTTCTCCCTTAATTTGTTCTATCAGGTTAATTTCTCCCCTTGGATTCTCAATGTTTTGTTTTCCCTCATTCTGCTCTGTTTGTTTATTTTCAAAATCATCTCTACTTAAAAAATCCGCTAATAAATTATCTTTACCCGGGACGTGAATAAATTCATAATCATATTCAGATATCTCTAAAAGCCACCTCTGTAATACGCTGGGTGGGTTTTGTATTTTTAAATGCTGTCCCAAAGGTAAATGGTCAGAAAGCACAAAAAACTTTCGTCCGAAAAGAAAATTCCTAAAAAATTTCATTCCCTGATGCATAGCAAGTAATTCAATTTTCATGGCCGGGTATTTTTGCTCCTGTATCGATAATTTCCTGCTAAAATATGCAATCGGTTTTAAAATTCCCTCTCTGTATTGTAAAAGAGCGCCTCCTATGGACTGAATGCTGCCATCGATATTCAGATAAAAGTCTTTGTCAAAATCTGGCTGTATAAGTAATGGTTTCTTGAAAAAACATTCTTGGAGTTCCTGGAATGCCTCTTCACATTTATTATCCCATTTAAATTTATTATCCTTTCTTGTTAAGTCTGATAAAACCGCGGTTAATTGAGCATAATTTTTTATTGAATTTCTGTAAAAATTACAAATGCCTAAAAATCTTTTTAATTTTCTTAATGTTTTTGGTACTGGAAAAGAAGTGATTTTGTTTATATTTTCATCTGTTGGTGTAATGCCTTTTTGACTAATTTCAAATCCTAAATATGCTACTTTTTCTACAAAAAATTTACATTTGCTGGGTGTCAGAGTTAGGTTGTATTTTCTTAATTTATCGAATACTAATTTTAATTTATGTATTAATTCTGAATAAGAGTTAGCCGGGATTATTATGTCGTCGATGTAAGCTTGTATGTTTTCCTCTCTTAAGTCCGCTAAAATGGTGTCCATAACCTGTTGAAAAATTGGAGCGGAGCTTACATGTCCAAAAACGAGTCTTTCAAATTGGTAGTTGCCATAGGGCGTTGTAAAAGCAAATAATTCTTTTGTGTCTTCAGGTAAAACCAATTGGTTGAATGCACTATGAAAATCCAGTTTCGAATAGTATCTATGTCCGGCTAATTTAGTTATAATTTCATTTACACGGGGAATTTTGTAAGGAAAAAGAGTGGATATGTTATTAATTAATCTCAGATCTAAACATAAACGGTACTCTCCACTTGTTTTACGCACTAAAATCATCGGCGATGCAAAATTTGATTTTGTTCTGGCAATTATCCCTGCTTCTTCTAACTCTTTTAATTGATTTTTTGCGGTATCCTGCAGTGCGTACGGAACGTCGTATGGCCTGGAACGTATTGCGTGGTCATGTGCAAGCTTTATCACCGGTTTTACGATGTCCGTCGCTCCTAAAGTTTTTAATGATTTTGAAAAAACGTCCGAATATTGCATTACAAATTTGAGGAAATCTTGTTTAATGTTTGGGTCCATGTGGTCAGTATTAAAATCTTCTGTTTTCAAATCTTTTTTTCTTTCTTCAATTATCTCCGGTTTAGCCTGTATTAAATTTATCATCTCTTCGTATTTATGTGTCCGTTCACTAATTTCTGGTTCTTTAATGTCCTGTTGTTGTATCGTAAAATCTGTCGTAATGTTTCCTAAAGCCATGTTTTTATTTAATGTAATTGTCGCATTCGTGTTATTCTGAACTTCAATTTTAATTTTGTTCTCATTCATGTGGTGTATTCCATAATTCATTACAATGTATGATTTTTCTTTGGGTTCGAACAAAACCTCTGTTCCATTTTCTAGACTTTCCTCACTATATACTACAACATTCTCCCTCGAATTCGGTTTGATTTCTACTTTTCTTAAAATTTTGGCTAGATTCGGTCTTTCCTGTATTATCTCATTTATTTGTCTATCAATTTGCCTATCAGAATTTAAAATTATTTCTATGTCGCCCATCTTCAGAATGTTCTTTTGTGTATTCAAAATGGCTTGATTTTTCTGTAAAAAGTCAAAACCCAATACTCCCTTAAATTTTTGTGTAAATCTTGCTGTTGTGACAAAAAAAATATGTTTGAACTGTTTTCCCTGAATTTTAAATGGAATTTCCACAGTCTTTATATATTCAATACTATGTCCTGTTAAAGTTGATATTGTAACACTCCTTGACACATATTTAATTTTGACATTATCTTTAATTTTATTGAACAATTCTAATGATAATACACTAACGCTCGCTCCAGAGTCTATCATGAGTTCGCTTTGTATATTTTTAAATTGAGCTATTATTGTTGGCAATTCTGTTTTTTCAATTTGTTCTCCTACAGATGCAATCGTTTCCTCATGTTTTTCAGTACTTTCATCGTTATGTATCTCCAATTTCTTATTTTCTGTTTGTACAGGAATTTCAATTTTTCTCGGGAACTTTACCCTGTAATTTTTCTCTCTTTGTAAGTTATTATTTAAAGCTCCCACAATTAGTTTAAATTATCTCTTCTATTAGGGAAATTTCTGTATTCAAATCTTGTATTCATCTCTCTCCCATTGTTTCTTTGCCCGCCCGATTCTCTGATTCTGTTTTGGTTTGACTCGTCCCTATTATATCGTTGTTCCCTAGAAAATCTACTTTGTGGAGGGGGTGCTGCATAGTAATTTCTGCTCTGTTGATAGTTTCCAAAGGCGTGGTTTGGCCTATAATCGTATGTGTCCGGCTGGGAGGAGTAAGTTCTGTGGTCATCATACGGCTGGGTTTGAAATGAGTGGGGAGGAGACTGTATTTGATTATGCCACTGTGTCCTCGCGTTGTTTATGTTTTGACTCTGTGTTTGTTTAAAATGATCAGCTTTGTATATTCGGCATTCTCTCATGAAATGTCCCTGTTTATTACAGTAGTGGCATGTTACGAGTTTTTTTGTTTGTGTCGTGGGAATTTGTACTTTTTCTTGGATTTTTAATGTGTTTATTTCTTGGGTAATTGAATTTAAAAGATGTGTTCTAATTTCTTGTTGTTCTCTGCGGAACGTCTCAATTTCCCGTCTAAAATTATCATTATTTACCTTTGCAGTTATCGGAGCTAAATTTGCTTGTTCTAAGTATGTGGCCATTTTTTACAGCTTAATCAAAATTATTCCCTGTTGTTACACTTTAAAATCCTCCCCCCAAATATTTAAATACAATATCACATAAATTCAAAAACATAATTCTAATCATTTCACTATCTACGCATGCAAATACTTCACTCCTCATAATTAACTCCTCAAATATTACACAAATATTTATATAATTCAAAAATTTCTTAAAAGCTTCAAGTTCCCTAATAATTATATTTTCACATACAATATGGCATGTCTCATTAAGAACACATAATGATTCACTATTTGCTTGCTTCTCATACTGTGAAATAAATTTTCTTAAATTTACTTATATTTATTTTAATTTTAAATTTCTTTCTTTAATTTAATCCTTATTTTACACAAAAAAAATTTTTATTCAATATTTTCATTTTTCATTAATTCCAAATATTTTTATTCTCTTCATTAAAATTTAAATTCTGGCATATAACAGGTCTAAAACAGCAAAGTCGCCAGAAGGGTGAAATAATTTTGAATCCAGGTTTGATTGGTCATGATCACCAATATGATAAGGGTGCAATAATTTTGAGTCCAGGTTCGAAACTGGTTTAAACGGCACCAAAATGATATGTGAGCAATAATTTTGAGTCCAGATTCGACTGGTCACGGGCGCCAAAATGATATGTGAGCAATAATTTTGAGTCCAGATTCGACTGGTCACGGGCGCCAAAATGATATGTGAGTCGTCACACGTCAGGTATTGACGCTATATAGACCGATCTCGTAAAAGTGGAGTAAATAAAGAAATACATAATACCAGTAATTAAAATGAAGAGGCTTAATTTTAAACAATAACAAAGAATTTATTTCATTAAGATAAAACCTTATTTAATAACTATTAACATCTGGTAAATTTCATATACCAACATCTTTAGTGTAGTACATTAAGACAATCAAATCTCCTCATTCTATGATCATAATATGAGCATTACAATTATTAACCCATTAATGTGCATTAACTCACTATTCTTACTAGCCTACGTCTTAATGGCCCAGGTTAACCTTATTTAGGAGGGTCAGAGAGATAATAATAATCAAAGTGCAAAAATATGTGTAGAATTGTCCTACCTCGATCATCACTGCCGATGTCGGACTTTATGACGGCGCGCTCCGGCTCTGTCCCGAGGGCTCGCTCTCTCCGAGATCCGTCGCTCTTGCGACCTCTTCTTTTCACTCACAAAATTCAAGTCCTCGATTTCAAAAACTTAAAGTCCAAAGTTGCTCTCTGTCTCTACCCCCTTAACAAGGCGCCCCTGTCCATAATTGGCTAAGTAAATTAAGGGCTACGCCCTTCAGGCTATATTATTGGTCAAGGCCCCCCTGAAATATGAGATATGCAGTCTCCAGTTTTAAAATCGTTGAAAGTTCTCACGAGAATTTTCCCAAGGTTCGAGTGATATTAATTGACTCTGGGGTCAAGAAGTTCAACCCCTTCCGTTTGTTGTAACACCTAACGCTGACATGAACTTGAGAAGCACCCTCTCTTTTCGAAATGAATGTCCGGTGCAGCTGCGTTCGAGGGAATGTTACAAAAATTGCCTCACTTCATGAGGGACCGTCTTCTTAGGTCCACTTCCTCTTTCAAAAGAGCAATGTTATATTGGGAATTGAAAATTACAACATAACAGAGCCTATTTTTCCCCTACATATTTTATTAAATTTACGTGGACTCTGTTCCTTCGTTCTACAGCACTCCTCTTACGCTCCAAGAGCATGTAGAACAGGGGTTCATGTTCTTTCACCATCCGCGAGTACTCACAAAGTTCAAAATTTTCTGGTGAGCACGCTATATAGAATATATCATATACTAGAAAATGCACCCGGCGTTGCACGAAAGTTAAAGCAGGGTAGTTATAAATAAACAAAATAAATAAATTTTATTCGTATAAATAACGGTGAAAATTTCTTCAGCAAAGCGGGCGTGATACCCCCCCCCCCCCCCTTCTAAAAAACACAAAACTTAAATCCTTCACTTGCGGAGAGTCTCTACATTCTACGTTAAAATCTACCGACGGACACAATATAAGTCTTCATTTCAACAATCTCAGCATAATTAGACCAATTTATATATTGGCCATATCTTTCTCAAGCAGTGAAAATTTAATATTTCAAAAGTATATAAATATTAAAAAGGTGCCCGCTACTTAAATACAGATACATATGACACCATACTCAATTTTTATATCGCCTGCTTTAAACTAAAACTATTCTCGCGATGCAAATACACTCTCAAAATCTCGACCTCTGTTAGCGTGGCTTGGGTAGGTAGATAGAATAACTTTAATCCAGAAATAGTCTGCTCGGAAGCAAAATAATTTTTAAATGTTAAGAGTTCGCTCGCTTAAATTTTTTATTTCTGATATTTTTTTTAATAAAAACTTTAACAGTTATTAATCAAGATATTAATTCTACTTCAACCCTAGTTTTTCTCACTGACCTTGGTCGTTTCGACTCTTAAATGGGGTGCCCATACTCTTGAAAGGGATTCTCATTTTATAAGATCTTTGAGGAACTTCTCCTTGACCTACTATGCAATGAATTCACTCGAACTGTCCATCATAAACTTCGACCACTTTTGAGGGTGGCCGTGGTGAAACAAGGTAGTAGTGAAAATGAGCTTTTGGGGCAGGGGGGCCCATTTATTAAATTTTCCTCTTTCGGTGGAGGCCGTGATGAAGAGGGCACTCTGGGAGGGTAGACCCCATTTTTTAAATGACCCACTTTTGGGGTGAAGGTGGAAATTGTGCCTGGGGGGGGGGGGCAGAACTTGATGGTTGCTATATTTAGTTTAGCTATTAATTAGCTGGTTGCTATATAAAAACTAGTTGTGATATTTAGTGGCTGCTAGCACCGTAGCTAGTGTCTATTAAAGTTTATATGACTAAATAACTTATCAAAATATTTTCCTGCGGCATGTGGAGTAGACATAGTGCAGAATTATTCCTGATTTACTGCTTTGTGCTGAGCTTTTGGAGGGTGTGCATATATTCTCTAATATTTGTAATAAAAGCATTGTACTTTACATTTGTATAGGGTTACGGAGACACCGCCTCTTATAAGAAATTAAACAAATTGAAAATCCTGACAATTATGTTCAATAATAGAAAATAAGCATTATTTAGGAAATATCTACAAGATTTAGTGATGAATGGCCATGTATAAATTGTATATATGGCCACGCCCACATTTGTCCACTCCCATTTTTGGAATAGTGTTTATTTACAACAAATATAAAAACGGAGGTACAGTTTTAAGCAGATCATTTCAAATCACTGTTTCCATAGGAGCGAAAATGATCTAGAAAAAAAATACAGAAAGAGATATCAATTTTCTGTATGGATTTCACATTGGTACTTATTCTGCCATTACAAGTCCAAATCTCACTTTATTTCATTTATAGTTCCACAGGTCATAGGACATTTTTTCGACGGTAGCCATTTGGACAACTTTTAGTTAAGTCCAAAACGAATAACATTATTCTTTCTCCCCATAGAGTATGAGATTGCGAAAATTTAAAAATGAAATAATTTTTCGTACCCTTTACACATATCGATAATACTTTAGAAGTATATTCTATATAAGAAAACATTTTGTCTTGAAGGGTAATATACTTAAATCCTATTTACATTAAAAAAGCTGTGCCGAATTAAGACGCAGCGAATTGAAATGAGCAGAAAAAAATAACCTCGGAATTCAAGGGGATTCTAAGTTGAATACGTTGGTATGAATTTACCTCGTTATCTCATTGGTGTAAATACTGACGTTTTACATTTTCCTAAACATATTTAACAATGATGGTACTTTCACACGCATAAATATTATAAAAACGTAAAATGGTTAGGACAGAGATCAGCATAAGCTTCAAACAAAAATAACGCAATGGCAATTAATCAATCGAATATATATTTGATCTTATTAATTAAATTTTTTTGTACTTAAAGTAATGCAAATTTGCTGATTTGAAGTCAGATTTAACGGCATCAATGCAAGGTTGGATTACGGAATGCATCTGTCCGTGTTATTACTTGAAAACGGAAGATTTTGAATCATCACAGATTATTAAAACACTTCCAAAAGTTGACCGGTAAGAAAACAATTTTCCGTTTGAAATTTAATATTTAATCCTAAAGCTTCCTGTAGTTGGCATCGTATTCTTCTGCCAACGACATCCCACTTTTACAATGCTAAACATTTTTTGACTGGAATCTAGGCTGACGGTGTAACCTTATATTAATGAATCTTGGACTACACTCACCACAACAACTTTCGCTATCTACCAGAAAACGTGTTTTGGAGCTTGGAAATCCTCTGTTTAGGGTTAGATAACGCATCGACAATGTTAAGTTAGAGCAAATGGCAGATACGTCAATATTTTGAAAATACCTTTAAATATCATATATGCTGTACAATAGCAATATTATATGTCTGTACATCCGTAGAGCTGTTCAACTATGACCCGACGAATTCGGTCTGGAAAATTATTTTGTAACCCGTGAACTAAAACACGTTTAAGTAAAATATTTTAAATACATTTTATTTGAATTTTTTGCAATCTCTGCGTGAAGTTCAAACATAAATTAACAACATTTAAGTGGGACTTTTACCAGGGACATGTGTAAAGAACCTTGCTGTCCCAACCGGGAATCGAAACGTGGATTTTCGAACTGCCCAGCCGATATATTGTTGAACTGCTGGTACGAAATTTCAAGCTCTTATAGTCGAAGTGGACTCTGCATTCTCCACCCTCTAATGTCATATTGGAGTGCAGCTGACAATTTGACTGATCACCTCCTGTTATTTTTACTTCAGGTTAGCCTTTTGCTGCTATTTTTATCCTCCAGATTAGCCTCCTGCGTGGTCGTTATCCTCTCCATATGAAATCGACGCTCAATATCCAAGAGTCCAAGAATCTGTGCGTATTAGGGTCTCCTTTAGACCTCCGACATTTTTGCACTAACCTACAAGGTTTATTTGTTTGGGCGCCATTGTAAACAACCTTGCTTCTCCAACCGGAAATCGAACCCTGAATCTTCGAACTGACCATCCGACGTTCTACCACTGAGCTACTGGAACGAAATTGCAAGCTCTTATAGTCGAAGTGGATTCTGAAAATGTTGGCATGTTTGTAATTGCAATTCATATTTCTTAAATATTCGTAAAATATGTTCAAACTTTAACTGTTTATTAAATTTTCCCTCTTATCAGTATTT
This sequence comes from Amaurobius ferox, assembly GCA_951213105.1. NCBI lineage: Eukaryota > Metazoa > Arthropoda > Arachnida > Araneae > Amaurobiidae > Amaurobius > Amaurobius ferox. The sequence continues at coordinate 33,553,368 of OX578134.1, forward strand.
AAAACATGTTGTAATATTTACCAGCTGCAACGCTAGCAGGTAGGGATTAAATTTTTATATGTCACTTTTTAGGGGGTGTCTTCTAATATACACGTTTTGCAAAAATAGCTAACGATAGGTACAGCCGCTGCCCGGGCTAAATAAATCCGAAAACGATACATGTTGAACGAATTCACAAGAAGGAAGCTTGCATTCTCAATTTATACTCAATAATAAAAAGGTTTTTTTCCATAGGGAAAGTAGGCAAATACTAGAGGCATACAATTATCAAGAGCCCCATTTCCCCTACTCCATCCAGATGTCGTACAATTTTTAAAAATAGCTTTTATGGTTTCTTAACAGCACTTTTGGACCTGAGAACTCAGCTATAAAGCAATAGGCAATTTAATTCAGAATATATAACGCATTTATATTTCACTACAATATTTATATTCCTTACAATTTAAATTCCCTACAATATAATTTTTCCCACAGTATTTATATTCCCTACAATTTAAATTCCTTACAATATAATTTTATATTCCCTACAATACATTATATGCTATGAAGGAAAAGTATTGCAACAGAGTCGAGTATTTGAAATCGAGTTTTTGTTAGATTTACACGTTTGGGGGATTTTAGAATACAATTCAGCTAATTTCATAGATTTTCGTAAAAATTAAATAATAGAAATCATTCTTTTTAACACTTTACAACATAGTTGAAAACTGTTTATGGCTTTGTTCATTTTGTCTGTCTGTCTGTTCGTTAGCACGATAACTGCCGTCAAAATGACTTTATCAAAATGAAATTCCAGTATGTTTTTCAGACGGTCTGTGGGACCTATGGGAATATAAATGAATAATATCACCCAATTAGTTTTGGATTGAACCTGGGTTGAAAAAATGAAATACATTGAACCCTATGGGACCTAATTTTTCAAATATTTTTAAGCGAATTTAAAATTCAAAAATTGCTTCGAAAGTTATAGAAAATATTCAAATTATCCCATAAAATATATAAAAAAAATTTCAGTAAAATATGTTAAGTAGCTTTTAAATAAAAATTATTTAATATAGAGAGAAATGCAAATTCAATTAAATTCTGACTCTTGCTATATCCTCCAGAAAGAAAAAAGGGATATATTTTATAATAAATATCTTTCCAAGAGGTTAATTATTTTTTTATCATGCCCATAAGTAAATTATTTTTAAAAATCATAACCAAGTAGGTTATATAGTACGAAAGATAGAATCGATACCGTTATAAGTAGAAATGGGTGAATAATAATTTTCTCGAATTCGAGGATTCTAATCAGGTTGTGTAGAGTAAGTGAGTTTGTCGCCTATGTTAATTTGACGCAAATGAGCGCTATTTTGTAAAAATATTAAGATATATTACAAAAAATAGTTCTTCACTTCTGCTGGACTGTCAAATTGTGGGCTGCAATTAGAAATAATTTTGCCATCCGCAAATCCAACAGGCTTTTAATATAACGAGAAATTTATATATTTAAATTTTCTACAATTTCTGAATGAAATTCTAGCACAAATTGAAAATGTTTATGATTAAGTGTGATTTTTGACAAGGGGAGGCGTGTTGGCATGTATTTTATTAGTATTACTATTTTTCAAATGTTTGTAAAATGTATTTAAATTTTAAATGTTATTAAATTTTTTTGCTTAAATTCTGTGCATCTACATACTGAAACAACGCAATTACAATATATTTGAGTTTAAATGATCATCAAACTTTGATTATTTCTACAACGAAGCCTAATTTTCACAGTGTAAATCTTTAAATGTAAATGCTTTTCAAAATATAAATACCAAAAGATGTAGAATTAGTTGTTGTCGTTGTTGTTGAGCCACAGACCGTCCGACCTACCAGAAAGGTGTAAGGTAACTGTTTGGACGGCCGGGAAGTGCCACCCAATTTAGACCGGAACCCAGTGGGGGAGGCATCCACAGGGACCGTACCCTTCTTTCCTCTACCACCAACCTCTCGGAAGGACTTACGGACCCATATGTTTAACATGATCGTACTCCGTATGAACACGGCGGCAGTTGTGGTAGCGTGCAAATCCAGCGCGCAAACCACGGGGCTACCGCGGCCGAAATGTGCCAACAGCACGCGGTGTTCCCAGGTGGTCACCCACCCAAGAACTAACCGTGCCCGATGCTACTTGACTTCGATGATCTAACTAGAACCGGTGTTTTCAGCACGGTAGGGCCATTGGCATGTAGAATTAGTTGTGTAAGAATTGCTGCATTTCTTTAAAGCAAAATTATTTAGCTCATGGAATCTGTAAAATAGCTGATATGAATGAAACATTCATTGATTTTACACAGAGAACCAGACATTTTTTTCGATGAAGTTTTAAGCATAGAGTTAAATTACTTGTACCTCCATTATTTTAAGTTTTTAAATAAAATAAACTATTATAGTATTGTGATGAATGAAAGGAATGGAAAAATGATTATGAATGAAATTCTGATTTTATATAGAGGCGATTTATACTTCGAAGACGTCATTTGAATAAAGTTCATTTGTTTTCGATGAAGTTTTCAAATATAACAAATTATTGTAGTATTATGATAAATTTAAAAATATTACCGAGGAATGTATCGCATTTTAGAGATGTTTAAACCAGACAATTTATATTTCAATGCCGTCATTTGAATGAAGTTCATTTTTTTCGATGACGTTTTAAGTTTTCAAATATAATAAATAATTGTAGAATTGTGTTAATTTTAAAAATATTACCGAGGAATGTATCGCATTTTAGAGATGTTTAAATAAAATTACATTGAAATTGGAAATTGTTTCATAATCAATGCTTTATGCATAATTGATCTTTCTTGTTACATTATGTCCGAAAAAATTAAAAAAAAAATGAAATAAAGAATAAAATATGCATATGTATATTATATGTGAAAATTTTCATGTGAAATCGTACCCAATCAGATCTGATATGCTGAGGAAAATCGTTTTGATGAAGTGCTCCGTTTATAGAAATTTAAGCAATTTTAGATGAATTGGAACAACAAATTACCAAATTAAAACTAAATAATTGAAAAACTGGAAATTTAATGCAATTTTAAGTAAATTTTCATTTTATGGGAAAAATGGTATATATACTAATTCAATTAATATAAGAAAAGAGAAAGAGACAACAATTAAGATATAAGAAAATTCATGTGCTGCTCACATAATTTCGAATTTACTTATTTATTAGATAAATCATCTGAAAAACACTTACATGAACACAAAATTAGCGTTTTTGCCCAGCGTTTTAAAAATTTCAATCTTTTTCCAGAGTAAAATTAAATATATAAAATGGTTGTTTATTGAATGTGATTGATTATCATTATGTTGATATATTTCTTTATAAAGCAGTGGTTGTTCTTAAATATTGCATATACACTAACTATAATACTCAAGCAAAACTATCGTTTGAATTGCTTAATTTGATTTAAAATAGTGTCCTATTCACACGCTCATCTACATACATACATTGCCTCGAAAACATTTGATTTGTATCCAGGCGCTCCCAAAACATGTTTAATTGCGAAAATCTTAAATTATACCCTTTGATTACGTTTTAAAATTATACCCTTTTTGCACATATGTAGGTTATTATTAATGTTTCATTGAAATCTATTTTTTTCTGTGATAATACCTTCCTTATAAACCAGTGGTGATTCGCAACATATTTTATATGACAATTCCCAAGGTGAACAAAATATTCACATCTGCTCTCTTTTTTAATCTAAATAAAAGTTCCTTCCATTGGCATATACTTTTCTGAAAATAAGTCAGATCTCACCTGTATATTATTCATATCTTCCCTAAAAAAAGAAAAAAATGAATTCTAACTTTAAAATACAATTTCCCTGCATCATCATAAACATGTGAACTTTAAATAGTATTTAAAAACGGTACATGTTCATTTTATTTCTGCATTAATTTATACTTGATATTGTTAATCTTACTGAATGTAAAGTCTAAAACGGTTTTTAACACAAATAGTTTAATTCCACATTGCGAATGGAGAAATAGATATAAAAGTGAAACTCATAAAACTTTATCAGATGTATCAAATATTTGAATTAAGTTAAAATTATGAATATTAGTCATTACAAGGTTAGGTACTGGAAGTGCGAAAATATTTCTAAACTTCAGAGACCGCTATCGATCATCAGCTATCTCAACAGTAAGACAGAACGGAAATCAAAAATGCCTTACACAAGTAAATATGTTTTTTATACCATACTACTTGCAAAGAAATAAGCGTACCCAAGAGAAAGTATCAGAGGTAGTTTTTTTTCTATAGTGTAGAGAAAAATATTAAAAAAATGAAAAAGTAGGATACATTTTTTTATAAGGGTACCGTTTCTATAGCTCGTTCTCTTCTTCTCTCAACTGATCAGGAGAGTGAATGTTAATCAAATGACATATAAAATTTCAGAATACTTTTATTGTTGTTTTGAGTACTCTCCCGTGTCATTTTACTGTCTTCTGAAGAGCACTAAATTCCAGCTCGCGAGCAAAGCAGTGCTCGCAAGCAACAGGCTGTTACCATCATCAAAACCAAGGTAGAACAGAACTATGTGTTTCTGTTTTCATACATAGGGTAATCATAATTAATATCCCTAACTATTGTAAATGTTTCTAGCAGCCAAAATTAAATTGAAATCAATAGGAATATTTTTCGAAACATATACGGAAAAGATTTTCGCGACAAATTATTGGTTTAAAAATTTTCAGGATCAATTTAGCGCTATGAGCTTTCGCATATGAGGAGGAGTCATAAACCCCTACATTAGCAAAAATATTTCATTATTTTCCCATAGGGTTTATATTGAAAAACAGAATCTAACACTGTAACGCTAAGTCTCTTTCCGATATCCATCGGGGCGTTTTCGCTGCAGGCGTGAAAAATAAATAGTTTGCATACGATACACCTGTAATGTGTAATGCATGAACTTAGAGACCCAGTACGATATATTTGCTTATAGAAAAAAGACGATAATAACCACATTACTAAAAATGCCTTACTTCACAAGTTGCTTACTAGAAACGATGAAAACTGGGTTCTTGCGCTTGGAAAATTCATCCAAAAAATCCTTAAAATCCATTGATGATACTTCAGGATTTGAGATTCTGGTTAGTTTCCCTCGGAATTAAATAATTGGATATCACACGTTTCTGATGCGTTCCACCACTTTTAATGCTAAATCTCCTTTGGTGGTAACTCAATCAAATAACATTTTCCTAAAATCGTTTCCTCTTCGAAGAGTATTCCTACCAAGTTTGGTTGACATTTGTTCATTAGATACTGTTACGAGTATGATTGAATCTTTATGTTGGTGTTACTTGAATCTTTATTTTTATTTTATTTTATTTTATTTTATTTTATTCAATTTACGTGGCAACTACAGACGAAATCCAGTTACAGTAGCCACACAAGAAATTAAAAAGTACAGAACATAGGATACAAGAATACTAAGTAGTAAACATGTCAAGCGCATTGAAACAGGCTTTTTTAAAACAGGCAGGAGTCAAGTTAAATATATCAATATCAGCACAATAGGTATTATATAGATCAACAAATTTATAGATAGAATAGCATTTAATGTAGTTGTGTCTAACAATAGTATTGTTAAAAAGAGGGGTTTTTTTCCTGGTATTATTGACAGGTATGTGAAATTCCAGGCAAGAAAGTAAAATAGGCCAATCAATAGTAATATTTAAAACCTTATAATAAAACAAGAGGCAGGACCAGCTTCTTCTTTTTTTAAGAGACATTAAACTATATTTCTGTATGAGTTCCCTTGTATGCATATCATAAGGATAATAGCCAGTCAATCTGTAATCAATAGTACGTAATAGTTTATTTTATTTATTTTTTTTATATATAAGCGTTATTAGAACAAACGCCGTTAACTTCATTTTTTAAACTGTCTGGATAAAGGCAATGGAGAAAAACTTGCACTCAAAATCTTTATTAGGAAATTCATTAAAGTTACTGTTAAACACGTCTCTTAATAACAAAAATAAAAGATAATCATCTTTCTCATTTTCGTAGCCTGCAGTTTAAGAACTAACTTACCACAGACGAGCGGGCGACCGCATTTTTCTAGCATACAAAATGTGTTTTTATGAAATTTTTTTACAAATGACTTATAATGAAATCTGTTTTTAAAAATACTATAATAAGGTTAATGACAGGAAAGCATTTTATCCCTTATACTGTATACGGCATTAAAAAGTAAAAATAAGAAAGCGACATATGCAAGAATATAGATGTCTTGTTTGACAAAATTTGCTAAGTAAGGAAGAGATTGAAAGATTTAAAGAGATTTTGCTAAAACCTCGTATGAAGAATATGAAATCGCGTTGACTCAACAGAAATACTTTTTTATCTTTCAAAAAATTTTTAATAAAAATTTTAATATGAAACAGAGGTAATTAATTTATATTATATGTTAATGGTATTTATTGTGTTCTATCTGTTGTTGGAACTATCCAATTCAAGATCACGGGAAATATTGATATTTTGCATGGATAAAAATTATCCACTTGGATATTTCCAATTGTGTTAGCTTAATTTTTGCAACAGATAATATAATAATGAAAGAATATATTTCAGATATTATTTTCAAGTTTTTCATTCTGGAACTTCAATTATAAAATTATTTTGAATTATTTTAAAATATGCATATATTTTAAATCACAAGCAACGCCAGTCATATAGAGTTTTGTATAATAATTTTACAAAAATAATAATCATCAAATCTCATAAGCTGACTATATTTTAATACAAATTTTCTTCCTATATGAATAAATATAACCATTGTTTGGAGTACCGAATTACAAATCATGCCACACTTGATCGAGAAACAGAGCCAGATCAAGAAATAGATCATTTTAACAATGGTACATGCAAAAAAATTAACAACACAAAATATATATAGGGTGCCCCAAAAACATTGACCTCGACTTTTATTCCTTATATATTGATCTTAAACATATATAATAAATTAAAAAGTTGCATAAAAAAGGGTACAGAATTTTATGAAATCGATAAAAGTTTTCAGGGGATTAAATTTGAAGAAATACAAAATCTAAATTTTTATACGGCCCCCGTATAAAAATATTTCCAATGAGTAAAATGTACCCCATACACTAATAAGGTGATGTACAAAATTTCAGCATTTTATCATAAAAAATCCCAGAGATATGTTTAAACAAAATTGGTGAGGGATTAATCACAAATTAAAATGTAAATGTGCAAGAGTGTAAATGACGCAACGCAGAAATGCATCATAGGCAAATAATGTTTGCCTCTTATCTTTAGAATTATTTACAATTTTTCAAATGTATGCTTCCTGAAAAATACCTTAAAATTTTACATGATTAATTACAGAATAAAACTTGGAAATGGCACAATCAAAATGAACATTAACACAGCTTAGCATGTATGCATATGCAAATATCTGCCTCTGATCGGTGCGTCACACAATCACAGCAGACGCATCATCACATGTTGTTTTTCAAGATGTTTTTGCTCTGCCATTGACGCATCAATCGCCGCAGCCCGGAAGTCTGAGCGACCCATAAGTATTTCACATTTCTACTACATTTTGAGAGTGTAGTTACCCTGTACCGACAGTATGTCGCAATACAGCAATGAAGAACTTTTTGAAATGCTTATGCTGTACAGTTTATGCAATTGCAATGCTAACAAAACTGCACGGGAATATCAACGTATTTTTTCCAATTCTCGACATCCTTCTGGGAGATTTATTTCCCGATCGATGAAACGAGCGTACATCATGTAGGTGGAAGCGTACATCGTGGAAGCGTACATCATGTAGGTGGACTAGGTGGGTCCAAACTTCGCTCAACTGATGTAGAAATTGATATTTTGGCTTACTTTTGCAGTCACCCTATAGTAGTGTTCGTACCGCTGCTTCAGAAATGTACGTAACACGTGCAAAAATGTGGAGAATACTGAGACTGAATAAATGACATCCGTTTAACATTCATGGTGTGCAAGGACAGGAGCCAACAGACATCAACATCGTCTAGATTTTTATAATTGGGCTTTAAATCAGGAAGATGCAAATTCCTCTTTCATGAAAAACGTAATTTGGACTGACGAATGCAGTTTTAAACAAGATGGATGCATAAATCCTCAAAATGAGCACTTCTGGTATGACACAAATCCATTCGTGGTACGTGATATTCATCATCAGAAGCAATTTTCTGTGAATGTATGATGTAGTATTTTCAGAAATCGTTTGCTTGGACACATACTGTACGATGGGGGCGCGGTAGCCCATTGGTTAGCGCGCTGGAGTTGCACTCGGTAGGCCCGGGTTCGATTCCAGCCGCTGCCAAAACTGCCGCCGTGTTCATGCGGAGTACGATCACGTTAAACATGTGGGTCCGAAAGTCCTTCCGAGAGGTTGGTGGTAGGGGAAGGAGGGTACGGTCCCTGTGGATGCCTCCCCCACTGGGTTCCGGTCTAAATTGGGTGGCACTTCCCGACCGTCCAAACAGTTACCTTACACCTTTCTGGTAGGTCGGACGGTCTGGGTGTCAACAACAACATACTGTACGATGGTGCGTTGGCGGGTGACAGATATGTTAATGAGATTCTGAATGCAGTTATTCCTGATTTTATGGATGAACTGCCTCTAACAGTACTTCCACATGTATGGTTTAAACAGGGCGGATCTCCGCAGCTCACAATACTTCAGTTGTGAAACACTGGTTAAATAACGAGTTTCCAGACAAGTGGATTGGCTTGTATGGGCCAGTCGAATTTCTCCCTAGATCGCCTGATTTAACTCCTATGGATTTTTATTTGTGGGGTCGTTTACGCACAACTGTTTATCTGTCACCTCCCTTAAATAAAGCACAGTTGCAACAACGCATTCAAGATGGCTGTCGTGACATCACCGAACAAGAACTTGATCGAGTGCACAGAAGTTTTATCAGGCGAATGCAGTTCTGTATTGGCATGGATGGAAAACATTTGGAACAAGCTTTGCAATCTTTGTGTAAAGTTATTATTTCTACACAGTGTAGATACTTTTGTGCCAATAAATAACAAAATTATTATTTATTTATGTAATCAGTAATCATTGTTTTCTTTCGTAATTTCTGTATGATCCCTGAAACGCGATCTGTTGACATGATTTTTTCCTCTCTGAGGATCCATGCCGATGCATCGAAAAGTGGTTTAAGTCAGCATTTTTGTCTTTTCATATCTCTGGGACTTTTTCTGATAAAATGCTGAAATTTTGTACATCACCTTATTAGTGTATGGAGCACATTTTACTCATTGAAAATGTTTTTCTTCGGGGACCATATAAAAATTTAAATTTTGTATTTCTTAAAATTTAATTCCCTTGAAAATTTTAATCGATTTCATAAAATCCTGTACCTTTTTTCACGCAACTTTGTAATTTATTATATATCTCTAAGATCAATATTTAAGGAATAAAAGCTGAGGTCAATGTTTTTGGGACACCCTGTGTAATTGGTTATTTGATAATTATCCTTAATACATCTATACTTGAACTCTAAAAATTCGAGAGATGAATAAATTAGATTTCATATTTTAATACCCATCCACGGTATGTATTCATTAGATCTTAGTACGCAATCTTCAGTGCTAAACTGTGCAGAATAAACCTTTCTTAAATGTTTATAAATAAAAAATATACGGAAGAAAAATGTATAACTTATACTACGATTAAATATATAACAATTACAATTTTACAATATAACCCTAATCTGTTTCAATAAAATATAAATAAGATACACCTTAATGGGGCTTTACTTTATTGATTTCCATAAATCGTGAGAAAAGGGGTCATATTAAAATGTTCTGAAAACAAAATGGTAGTTTCGAAATTCGATTTCGGATAAATACCCATTAAAAACCAATCAGTCACGAGTTCCAGTTGACTGTTCTTCTAACAGCCATCAAACGCCTATTGAATACAAATCCTGACAAATGGCTAGCCAAACATCTGAAGATCTATCTACCAAAAGACTTCATGAATAATTCCTTGTGTATACACTGCACCTTGACAAAACACTTTTCTACCAGGAAAAGTAGAGAAAGTTCACGAAAAAAATGGGTCAACCTGTGTTGATGGTACACCATCCCAACAAAACTCTGTAAATTAGCCGCTGCTGTAAACAGTTTTCGTGATATTATCATTTGTTTGAGAATATGACCCCGTGATATACCTCAGTGCATAAGACAACGGTTGGTCAATATCACGATCTGTATCTCTAAGTGTGTCTTTAATGAAAGATTTTTGATGATCGTGAAATTGTTGCATGGAATAAAGATGTTATCAGGTGTGTCCAGATTCTGGTAAGTCAACCAATCAGGTGTTTAAAGAAATTGAAAGCAGGCGTTGATGCTTATTGAATTAGAGGATCGTGATTCGTTCAGGGTTAAAGTGAGGAAATCAAATTCCTAGCATTAAATCGAAATGAAGAAATTATCTGTGTAGTGGTGTTTTTCTCACTCTACTTTTCTAATGTATTAAATTTCGCAAGAACAAGGACATTTTATTAAGGAAAGTTTGAACAATGTATTTAGGTATATACATATATATATATATATAATAATTGAAGAATTTTAATTTACTTGTATTATATATACCTGAGATTATATATATATATATATATATATATATATATATATATATATATATATATATATATATGAGAGAGGGAGAGGGAGAGCGAGCGAGAGAGAGGGAGAGAGAGAGAGACGAATACAATATAAATGTCGATTCAAGTCCATACATACATTGCTCGAGATTAAATGTTTGCACATTTTAGTAGTATTCTAAATAATGTGTTATGAACCAAACCCATACTCCCAAATAAAAACGCTAAAATAGTAAAAGTTATACTCGTGCTATTTTTATCCTCTTGCAATAATCGGTAAGACACAATATATATGACAATATACGGACAGAAAATATATGAATTTGAAAAAAATTTTGCCTGAATAAAACAGATGACTTAGGAAATTGAAAACATCCATAATTACCAGAATCATTTTTCCCAAAACCGTAACTGATATAACGCAATCAAAAATTCAATACCTTTCGTATTTAAAATGTATTTTACATCAATTTCTTTTATTATTTAAATTAGATGGATTGAATGAAAATCATTTGTCATATAAACACATTTGAATTAATTCCCTTATTAAGCAATATAATATTGTTTCCTTCAAATAATGTTTAAAAAAATAATCATTTGCATTTTTTTATTGTTATGGAAACCTTTTTACTTAATATGTTGTCAACTCCTGAGCCTATAAACTCGAAACATGAACGAAGATATCCGTGTAGTGGAGAATAACCATGCCAAACTTAAAAGAAAAATCCATCAAAGACTGTAAATATGTATACGGAAGAGATAAGCAAACAAACAGATAAACAAATACACTTTCAATTTCACATATATAAATCTCAAACAGCGAAATAATATTTTTTATTCTATCGCATCACACTTTTCAATTTGTGTTGTCCAACATGTTATTTACATCAGTTTTTCATTGTATTGTTTTCATCTCTTGTCCAGGTCTAAATGCTACCTTTCATTTGTCATCTTATCAACAAGGTAACGTTCTGCCGTGTTTCTAAACTCACTTCACAAACATTGTCATTTGAGCTGGAACATACATCAGTTTCCTTTACAAAGCAAAACATTGATTAGAAACTGTATCTAAAACAATCAATCAGATTCGCAAAGAGGACGAAGCCTTCTCTTGCTACAGAAGACATTTTGAACCGCCACCAACAGAGAAGCCCTTGATGAATCTGACAGATTGAGGTGGCCCCTCTCAATTTCACGTTGCTTTTGCGAATGATGGAAAAGTTTCTGGATTCCAGCATCGTGATCCCACTGGCCACCCACGATTAATCAAACGTGACATTTCTCGTGGCCTTATTTGATGCTCATGGTTATCTCATAGCTCATGGTCTTCTTTGACGAGAATGATGAAATAGGAAAGATGCACCCGTCAATGAATGTTAAGGGACTTAATTTGATCAAATCAGATACATTGCCAGATTATAACGAACAAGGTCACGTATTCCTGTCATCGACATGTTGCTGGTAAAAGAACGTGATGGGAATGCTACGTGTTATTTGCTGTATGAAAAGTATATAAAAACCTCAAACTTTTTTTAAATAAATGATTGTTCATATCAATAGTTCACGACTAATGTTAATCATGACAAACGAATTTTAAAATTTATTCTGAACTTCGAAAATCACATAACATACACAAATGAGCACACTCAGCTCAAAATTAATAGTAACATTAAAAGAACTACATTGCAAAAACCCTTAGAAAGACTCAGACTTAAAGTTTTTAATCACAAATTTATATGAATTGGTGTGTTATCTGTCTCATATATCTTGGGTGCTATTTTATATTTTTGAAGGAATGTCTTTATGGCTTTTTGTAATATTTGGAATGTTACATTTCTGGATTTCTATGCATATCTTTGAAGTGTTACCTTCGTAAATAACCTTGCTGTCACAACCGGGAATCGAGCCACGGATCTAAGACCTGGTCGGCCGACACTCTACCGTTGAGCTAATTGGATCGGAACTTGAAAATCCTATTGTTGATGTAAACTTTGCATCTAATCCTACTAATGTCAGATTGATGCGCAACTTGACAATTTGACTGATCACGTCCTGCTATTTGTACCCCAGGTTAGCCTCCTGATATTACTGTTTTTACCCAGATTAGTATCTTGCTTGGTCGTTGGCTTCCCTATTTGAAATCGGAGCCCAATACGCCATAGTACCCTGAATCTGCATTAATTGTACTAGGGTCACTTTGAGATCCACAACATCACTGCACGAATTTCAGGATCCCTGTTGGAACGCCATTGTAAAGAACCTCTAACCGAGAATCGATGCCTTGGATCTCTTCAAACTGGCCAACTACTGAGACAAACTTGCAAGCTCTTATCGTTGAAGTGGACTGTCTGCCTTTTTAAAAAAATCCCATGCAAATAATCTTAAGAGGATAGAAATTATGTCCAGAAGAATGCGCCTTACATCGCTTACACTACGTAATCTTTAATGCCCATTTCACTTTGAGCATAATTTCTATGAAATGGTTCTGTAGATCTATGTCAAATTCTTTCAAAAAATTTCATTACAATTAATTTTATCCCCATAAAACAAGATAAAATATAAGTTTTTACAATTAGAAAAATATATTTATTTGATCCTTTGTTAAATCAGTTTATACATATAAAATATTAATTCAGTGAAAAAAGTTTAGCAAAGATCTATGCAACCGGTTAATAGAAATTACAGGAGAAGTGATGAAAACAGAGTTTAGAGAAAATGGATATTAAAGCTTAATCAGTGTAAGCAAGCCCATAACAGAATATTTCTTCTGGCCAAACCTTTCATTCTTTACGATAGTATGGGGTTTGTTTTAAAATACTCTTAAGATACATGTTTGTAATCTTCAATGAAAGAAGGACCTATATTTAGAAAATTAGGAAGGAACATTTCCCTTAGGCTAATTTGCTTAGCAATGTAATTCTTTTCAAAGCCGAAACATTCAAGAATATTGAATGCAATTATTTTTAAACCGAAACATTTAAAAATATTGAATGTAATAGTTTCCTAGCTGAAACATTCTAAAGAGAAGTGAAAATAATTCCGGTTTTTATACGAGAAATTAGCAGTTTCTACTATTAAAACATTTATTTCGTGTTGTTTGATTAGACAATATATTTGTCTGTATAAACTGCCTGAGATGTGTCTTTGTGCTTTAAGGTAAATCACAAAAGCAAATGATTTCTTCTAGAACATTTTCATGCTAACTTCATAAAAGTTTCATATCTCATAAGTTGCATATAATGGCCTGAAGTAAAAAAATATATATATTACAGTGTACATTATCCATTGCATTAGAAAACAAATCTAAAGAATACTTTTAAAAGACTTTTAGACTGATTCCCTTGTAGCAGCTGCGTGCTTTCTCAAAGAGATTTCAAACCTCTTAAAGATCATTGGGCACGGATGTCATCATGGTAAATTATCAAAGTTTAATACTAATGGACAAATACATTTAGTCACTAGCCGACCCACAATTACTTGCTAATTATTCGAACTAACCACTATCCAATTAATCAGGCCCAAAAATCTTACCCAATATAATGTTTCATGGAGCGCTACAGAGTTGTGTATAAATCTATAAAATCTTTTTAGAGATTCTGTAGTACGTTGTTGTTGTTGAAACCCAGACCGTCCGACCTACCAGAAAGGTGTAAGGTAACAGTTTGGACGGTCGGGAAGTGCCACCCAATTTAGACCGGAACCCAGTGGGGGAGGCATCCACAGGGACCGTACCCTCCTTCCCCTACCACCAACCTCTCGGAAGGACTTTCGGACCCACATGTTTAACGTGATCGTACTCCGCATGAACACGGCGGCAGTTTTGGCAGTGGCTGGAATCGAACCCGGGCCTACCGAGTGCAACTCCAGCGCGCTAACCAATGGGCTACCGCGCCCTATATTCTGTAGTACGTGTAAAAGCTCAACCCAAAAACTTTTATAGAAATCTATAGAGCAGAATGAAAAAAGGGGCTATATTTCAAAAGCTTTCTTTAGAAATTTTTTAGATTTTTTATGAGTTTATCGTATTAATTTTAGTTATATAACGGGAGAAATTGTCTCTGCAACTGTCACCGTCGGAAGTTTTAGAACAGTCTACCGTTCAAATCAAACATAATACACACATAGTCGTAAAGAGGTGACATTCCAAAAATCGACTGCATATATCTATTCTTAAATAAAATGGCGGACAGTGTTTTTACAGTGGGTCCTGGAAACCAGTTACAGTACCGTTACAGCTTTTTAACACAGATAAAAGTGAATCAAGAACCTTTTAATGGTGAGAAGTTTACGTGATAGGCAAATTTTAGTCATACAGTTTATAGAGTTCACCAAGGATGGAAAAGTGCATGTATGAGGCAATTTTATGAAGAGAGTTTGATTCGAATTTATTCAGAGATTTTAATCTGTGCTAATAGAAACAAAGTGGGATGGTTGTTTTATGGTATTTAATAAAATTACGATAAGCGCATGGTATGAAAAATAAATTTGGCATAACAATTAGGAAAGTAAGGAATAAGTTAAATTGAGGTTGTTAAAAGAGAGAGAGAGAGAGAGAGAGAGAGTCGTGTATCATACATATGTGTAGTTGCTTCAGAAATGAGTTCTTTGTTTAGCATATATAACAGTTCAAATGTAAGAAATTCTAGAAGAAAACAAAACTTTTTATTTGATTTATATTTTTTCGTCAAATCACTTCTTGAATGAATCAACGAAAATTCCGCTATATTAAGTACTTAATCCTGGATGTTGACACCACATGCACTTAACAAAACAATACTTTCTATCACTGACAAAGACTATTATTTCGTTTCAACTTTATAAGCAAGCACACTAAATCACAGATCTCAACATAAGAAACAAGCACACTAAATCTCAAATGTGGCGGAAATTTATGCTGTGTTTATATATTGGTTGCGTACAACTCATTGCATATTCGGTCACGTATTATTCTTGACCTTTGTAATGGAAGTAACGAATCGAGTTGCAAGCATTTTGAGCAATTCAGTCATGTCCAATATCCGGGAAAAAGGGACGAATGTAAACAATAGAATTTATTTAACGTATGCACTATCTAAATTTCTGAAATACTGTAATGAGTGATTTTACATCAAGTGCAAGAAACTTCATGCTTACAAATGAAATGATGGAGTTATAAGCACATTGTAAGAAAAATTTGTTCATTCAAAAGATCATTAATTAATTAAGATGCCTAATAATATATGGATTATGAATATATGTGAAAGCCGAGTGGAGGTTTAAACTTCATATTATATTTTTCTGAGGGTAATCATGACCTTCCTTCGACAGGTCGGCATTTTTAGCCTTCATCGCCTAACATCTCCAATTTCTGTTTTTTTTTTTAACATACGTGCTGTGTTCCTTGAAATGCCCTTAAGTACCTCAAAAATTTTGTAAGGTCTGTGATTATAAATATTAGGCCCGTCTATGTTACAGTTGTCATGCCGATTGAATAAAAGTGATTGCATTGCTCCTAGCGGAGATTTTAAAAGTTTGGATATGAATTCGGCAACAATAAGAGATGGATGAAAAAAGCCAAAATTAAAGCTGTGGAACAATGAGTAGGAACACACACTAGGAATGCACAAAACGAGTATTTGAGGCAATAAATACCTAGCAAAAATTCGTATCATCAGAGCCTCTAACATAGTGACTACAATGCTTGTTAAAGTACGTGGTAATATACATTTTTAATTTTAAATGTGCATTATTGTTGACGGAGGTAATGTTGAACGGATTGTATAGTAGATTCCTATGACGAAAATTTTGTTTATTTTGTTGTTATTGCTGTTGCTAATCCCACCTGGATTAGCTAACAGTTAAACCAGGTTTAGAAGATCATGACTCCAGGTCAAGAAGATCATGACTCCAGGTCTAGAAGATCATGACTCCAGGGCTAGAAGATCATGACTCTAGGTCTGGACCTTTGACCAAGTCTAGAAGATCCAACACAAGAGAGTATATGGATTGGGGTTACCTCAAAGCTGTGACATTTCATGCAATCAAAAGAATATATTGTTTTCACTCACAAGACTTAAGGGCTTTAGATAGCCACTTCTTAATCTGTAACGAGCTGTATGATGCCTTCTGTCACCATCACAGTCACCGCCGCCCCTTGTTGGTAACCCATATACCACTTGTGAGAAGGAGACATTCTCCACAGTATGTTTTCCCCCACGTTACGATATCAAAATTCCAGGAAAGTCAATCCATTAGGATAGGAGAGGATAAAGATGGTTTCTCAAAATCTTCCTTCTCCAAGCCATCTGCCATCTCTTCGCCAAAAATTCCCACATGTGATGGAATCCACTGGATGTGAATTTCTTGATGTTGAGACACATGTTGGTTAAGGTGGTAATAATATCACGGCTGATTTTATTTACCGGATTGCTCCAGTTTTTCAGATTTGTATGGAGCTCTTACTATCTGACAAGATCGAAATGTTATATCATCTCGTTGCCCAATATTCCAACATGCGATGGAATCCACTGGTTGTGAATATCTTGATGTTGAGACAGATGCTGGTAAGGTGGTAATAATATCATGGCTGGTTTTATCTACCAGATTGCTCCAGTTTTTTAGACGTTGTATGGAGCTCTTACTATCTGACAAGATCGAAATGTTGTACTAAAGGTTGGATAAATTGATATAGTTTAAGGATTCATCTATAGTCACCAATTCATAACATAAGACTGAGGTGTGATCAGGATTTCTTTTTTTTTAACAGCAATATCCCCAGACCTGATGTAAATAACGCTGTCCGTTTTATCATTTTCATTTCTACTTCTGTCAGTATAGAATTGTAGGATATCTTCAGGAATACAATTAATTTCCTTTAAAGTCACCTGCCTTAAATAATCAGGATGGTGAGTTTACTTATTAGAAAGTTCAGCGTAAAAGTAAACATTAAAGATGTTGGAAAGCAATCCAGTCAATAATTCTGGAAGGACCGCATTGTTCAGTTATTCATTTGAGTATTTTTGAATAGGACAGTCAGTCGCCAATAAGCCTATTGTGTTAAATAAATGTCTTCAGTAATAGTTTCATTGTCAATTCCTACGAATAGAACAATATTCTATGACTTTGGAATTGGGTTGTTTTCGTCTATCCCGCTTTATTACCGATTTTCTTATCCAAAATTTTAAACTCTCCGCGAGATGCACTGCTGTAAATTTAATTATTTACCTAACCATGGTCACTTTACCTTGATAGACTTAACGTATACACCCATGCACCTTTCTTTATTTGTGTGCTTAAACACATTCCTAGAAATCATAAATATATGTTGTTATAGATAACAAAAAATCAATAAAGTGACGTTTAACTGCATTTAAAAGAATTTCAATTGTCTGTTACAACAAACGTGTATTGCAAATAATTATACACAACTCAACGTTTGCATGTATCAATATTGACTGTAAAACGACCTCCAAATATTGTAGATGTTTGAGAATTGATACGCAGATCGACGGTTGAACAAAACTTTACTTGAAACATTTTGCTTTCGAAAATTTTAATTTTAGGGGGTGGATTTCCGTTCAATTGTTCAATAGTGGAAGAGAGAAAGTAAAACACTGTTTTTTAATTGAACAAGATACTCAAAAATTGGTACAAAGGTAGAAACTAGCATAGAACATACTGCTGTAAACAAGAACATTCGGATCGTCGAGTGAACAAAAATTTGATCTTTTTACTTTCCTTATATACATAGGAAAATGTATAAGGAAAGTGTTGTTGAGACACAGACCGTCCGACCTACCAGAAAGGTGTAAGGTAGCCGTTTGGGCGGCCGGGAAGTGCCACCCAATTCACACCGGAACCCAGTGGGGGAGGCATCCACAGGGACCGTGCCCTCCTTCCCCTACCACCAACCTCTCGGAAGGACTTACGGACCCACATGTTTAACGTGATCGTACTCCGCATGAACACGGCGGCAGTTGTGGCATCGTGCAAATCCAGCGCGCAAACCACCGGGCTATAGCTCCCGAAATGTGCCAACAGCACGCGGTAAGGAAAGTGTTGTGACGGGGTTGAAAATTCGAATTCGAGTTTTTGACGGGAGAGCACGTTTCAAGCATCCCTGATCATGAATCGAACATTTTTGAGGTGATGTCTGTGTGTGTGTGTATGCATGCGTGTGTGTGAAGACGATAACTCACGAACTAATGGAGCGATTCGAGTAAAATTTGGTACAAAAATTACAATCCGTGAATACTGGAAGCCTATTGTTTTTAAACACAATCGAATGTTCTGAACACCCCTAAATTTTCGAGTGAAATTTTGAAAAAATCGTCAAAAAATCAAAACCTTCAATAAAGTTACGCAAATAGACATTTCTAAAGCAATTTTTCCTTAGAAGACGATTGACATAAACTTTAGAACGCTAGTCTGAACCGTTCTTGAGATATTGCACATTTTTCAAATAAATTTATCAAAACTCCCATAAATAAAAAAAAAATATTAACTGTTGAGAAACATGTTCACTTTTCATATGTAATATCATGCTATAAATTGGGTGACATCATTCTCGTGGATCTAGCTCGTTCCATTCATGGGAAAAGATACTTTGAGTAATACTTTTGTATTTGAACGCCAATAGTCTATCTATTATAAGAATATATCTGCTATAAGAATAACTTATTGATCCGTCCATAACGCTCAGCGAGATATTGGCGTCGAATTTGGCGGAATGTCGCCAACTTGGTGACGTTTTTCAATGCTGCCAAATTAACGAAAACTTGCCAAATGGATAAAAATGACGCTAAATCAATGAAAATTGCGACTAATTGACGAACATTCAATATCTTAGAAAGAATGTAAGTATCTACTATAAGAATAACCAATTTTTTTTACTGTAAAAGTATTAAATTCATTGCATTATATAAGGAAAGTCATGCACTGCCCACATCAGATTTTTTAGCATTATAGAAGCTTAATATAAGAAATAGAACAGCCGCTTGGTAAAAACAAAAAATAAAAAGAGATTTTTTTTTCTTCTGTGGGGGTTTGAAATCTGAAATAAATTCAAATCCAGTTACCGACGATGTAGAATCTTGAACTTGCTTGTAGTAACACAACGTTGTATATATATATATATATATATAAACAGCGAAAAAATTATATTTTTTGAAAATTAAAAGGGACTGAAACATTCAAATTCAAAATTTTATTTTTTATATTTTTGTTTTTTATATTTTTGTAATTTATTCAAAATAAATAAATATAATTTTTAAACGAGATAATTTTGAATTTTGATAAACCGATAGACAGTTCTACAAAATAAGCGGTGAAATAAAATATTTAAAATTTATCAAGGGATTTACACAATAATTCAATGTTACCCTATTTTTGAATTATCGAAATCCTGCTAAATTATCTGTTAAATTTCTTTAGAGGGCAAAGTCATTCAACTGCTGCTTAAATGAGACAAAACTTATTATGGAAACCATGTAGAACTTACATCTGCATCTAATTAGCTGTTGATTTCTATTCTAAAATAGATAGTACCTTGCTGGCTCATTGCACGCTAATGAATGACTATGCTAATGACTATACTAATGAATTTTCTCTATAATGGCTGAAGCTGCGGTTTTAGTTCTTTTACGTGAACGCGTGTGTTATTTGAATGCACCTCTTTAGTAAAAATATGAATGAAGAATGGGGTTAAGAATTTTACACACAGAATGTCTCTAGAAAAATTAAATTATATGGAGATATTTTATATACATAGTTTGTGCATGTCCAGTAGACATGTAATTATTTTATCCACTGCACAATGTTTCGCATAAATCGATGAAACATATTTCTGAGTACTTATTTAGAAGTTAAAATGTAGTTATTATTTTTTAAACAGGGTTACCTACCTACTCGCTTCACAAGCTAGTAACTTTTGTCGCATATTCAATTATTCAACTAACACCCTCAGCATGTGGGAATAATAAACCCACGATTCTAAACTGTTTCTTACAACTTAAGACCTACGGTAGATCATATTTTTTAAATAGCAAGGTCATATATTCCATATCTAGATTTCACATTTTCGCGCTCTCTCTCTCCTGCATGTGCCCCCACAGTTTTTACTTTATTTTACTCTAAGAAAAATTTGATTTGAGGCAGCACACGACATTACCTACATGATACATACATAATAAAATACAATGTCTGTTTGTCAGCGCCATACTGAAAAACGCCCGTGGCGAACAACTACGAAATCTAGTACAGAGATACTTCTGAACGAGTCCAATGACATTTCAGGGCGATTTTTTAAAAATTTGATCTGGTTTTTTAGTCAATTGATATCGAAACAGAATTTTTAAGAAATTTTCACAATTTTTACACCAATCCTAAAATAATCTAGAAATTTAAAATTATCGCAATTTCAATATTAACACCATGGTGAAGTACAAAGAACTAGTTTTAGAATAAACTCTGAAAAGAATTCGTAACATGATTTTCCGATCTTTTTTTTTTTTTAATTTATAAAGATGTCTTGATTTCGGGGTGATTTTTTCATGATTGTTTCATAGATGTTAGGTTTATTTATAGTAAAATAACCACAATAACTTATCGAAAAACATTAATTTCAGCGCCTCTAGTGAGAATTAAAAATGTCAGGATAACAAACTTGGAGAAAAAGTAAGATGGGCAAAAGCAACCCATTACAAAGTTGTAAGGTATCTAATAAGTAGGAATTGGCACCAGGAATGAATGAAATGCGTATAGTGAAGTCAACTGTGAAAAGCGTGGATCTTCAGGGCCTGTAACACGGCTACACCTGACATTGTTGTCCAAGTAAACGGTTAATTCACACTGAAATTTAATATCTTTTCTCGAATTCAAATGTGGATTGTTGCTGACAGCGGGAATTTTATACACGCTCTACATTAGATTTCTGTTTTTGTTTATTGCATCATTCTTGGACGGAATAGGCATTCACCAATAACTAACTCTATGTGTAAAATAATTCTGTAACCGTTTTAGGGTTAATTCTCACTCATTAGACACTAAAAATAACGTGGATAAAAACGCACAAAAAACTCGGTTTGCTGCCACTAAAATGGCACATTTTAAACAGATAAATTTCTAGTTACACATTCAAAAAGGTAATTATATCTATATAAATGTGTTATTGTATTCATTTATATGAGAGTTGCATGGAATAACGGGTATATTTTATTTTACACTAAAAAGATCGTTTAAAATGGGTAAAAAGGTAAGATGGATGTTCATTTAACACACCTGTTTACCTGCTTAAATGGTACCGCTTAAAGAATCCTTTTAAGCAGGTAAGCAAGTGGGTAGCAGGTAAACAGGTGCTTAAAAAGCTTTAAAAACGGTCTTTTCAGCTTGTAATATTGCATACCCATTATTCCGAGAAAGCTAAAATCACACTCTTGAACATATAGTTACTTTTCAAGTGTGTAACTGGAAATTTACATTTTTAAAAGTGTTATTCTAGTGGCAGTAAAACAAGTATTTTGTGCGATTTTACTTATATTTTCTTTAGTGTGCAAACAGTGCTCTATAATTTTATATTTGAATTTTACCGTCCTTGCTTTGTTGTAGAGTTCGTTATTCCAATTTTTTAAATTCTCCACTAGGGGCGCAAAAATTATATTTAATCAATTTGTCATAGCCAATTAGCTTTAGGTAGTCTTAACGTTTACACTTATATACATTTCCTTACAAAGTTATTGGGGTTCTTAAGAACTTTACTAGGAATCCCGTATATAGAGGCAAAATTAACCCTATAATCTCCTGATTTTTCTGAATGTTGCAGCAGCAGTTTAGTTAAAAACGCAGTTCAATCAAACCTCACTGATGGTGACAAAAACAATATTTTATACAAGTAGAAAGAAACAAGTACACCAAGAGTCTTTTGAAACCAGATATAGCAAAGCAATAATAATCTCACCTTCTAAGTACTTAAATTCGCAATAACTCCTACTTGAATGTCGTAAAAACGAATTAGAAAAATTCAAAACCAGCTCCACCGCTGGAAAGTGGTGAAGATAAATAAGTACGTTAGTCGCTCAGCAGTAAAAATCTGATGTAGATAACATATGACGTTTTCTATACAGACTCGTTTTTTATTTTTAACACTTTACAACATAGTTGAAAAGTGTTTATGACTTTGTTCATTCTGTCTGTCTGTCTGTCTCTTTGTCTGTCCGTTAGCACGATAACTGCCGTAAAAATGACTTTATCAAAATGAAATTTTAGTATGTTTTTCAGACGGTCTATGAGACCTATGGGAATATAAATAAATAATATCACCAAATAGTTTTTTATTGAACCCGGGTTGAAAAAATGAAATACATTGAACCCTATAGGACCTAATTTTTCAAACATTTTTTAAGCAAATTTAATATTCACAAATTGCTTCGAAATTTTTAAGAAATATTCACATTATCCTATAAAATATATAAAAAGAATTTCATTAAAATATATTAAGTAGTTTTTTAATTAAAAATTATTTAATATAGGGAAAAAAACAATTTCAATTAAATTCTGACTTTGGGGATATCCTCCAGAAGGAAAAAAAGGGATATATTATATAATAAATATCTTTCCAAGAGTTTAATCAATGTGTATATAAGAGAGGCTTCACATTTTAAAATAAATTTGGTAAATAACAATTTTTCAATTTTTTTTAAATTTTATATAACTCTTCGTGATATACTTATTTGATGGCGTTTTTAATGCACTTTCCTAAGTCCCAGAGAGTTAAAATTTGGTACACAGCTTACATTTGTTGAACATTTTATTCTACAAAAATTTGGTGGATCTTTAAATATAGATCATACATTTTTTTCGAAATGGCCTGCAAATAATCCCCGTTCACTTCTACAAATCATTGTTGTAATATTGTTAAAAATTCTAATGTGGGCAGCACATGCCTTTCCCTGCAGACTCATATTCACGTTCTTTTTATTTATTCAATAATAATTTGAGTTTATCTGCACACAATAACTGCCATAAGTATTTTTAAGTAACAGTTTATTATAAGTAACAGCCAATTTATATTTCAATGCCAATTTATATTTGAAAGAAGTTCATGATTTTCGATGAAGGTTTAAGTTTTCACATATAATAAATTAATATAGTATTGTGATAAGTTTTAAAATATTACCGAGGAATGTATTGCACTGTAGAGATGTTTAAATAAAATTGCATTGAAGTTGGAAAGTGCTTCATAATCAATGCTTTAAGCATGATTGATCTTTCTTGTTCCGTTATGTATTAGTTTGATTTCTATAGCGCAAACTAACAGATGGCTTACTAATTTTAAAATATATCAAATTTGCAATTTTACAGTCACTTTGTTTTTGATTTGGTAACTTAGTATATTATAAAATGGCACTAAGTTGCAAAAAATCCGAAAATTTTAGATGTCTAGAGAATGGCTATCCTAATGTGAATGGTCTTACTAATTTAGAGCCTAAGAAATATTGCATAAAACAAGCACATAAATAATTGAAGTAGATTTAGACTCTTATTTCATGTTTTGCCGTTTCTTGTCCATTAAATAATAAAAAAAGAGTTCTATTTTTCTCAGTCATATTAAGACTTAATGAGCATCAGGGTAAACGTATTATACATTTAAATACCAAGTTTTATGAAATACCATGGGATAGTTAAAGATTTTGATGCAAGTAGAAATAAATGCTATGAAATATTAATGTATGAGGAAGTCGACATTTTAAACGTAACAAAATTGTTCAACGAATCCAAACATTTCTTTAAACAACAACAATGGTAATCACTTCTGTTTAGCGATTTGCTCACGAATTCCAAACTGACATCTGACCCACTTTGGAAATCGCATTCTGCCTGCTTTGATCACGAATCTGTTCTCCAAGGCCCACCGGGAGTGGGCCTGTGATCACGATCTCACTCCTGGTTTTCCAATTATCCAATCCTCCTCGAACAGCTGCAGCTGGAAGCCCGGTATCGATCGCTTTCCATTAGTTTTGCAGACGATTTTCTTTGCTGAAAAAAAAATATATGGAATACGTATCTAGAAAATCATGTTCTTAAATGAGAATTTTCACATAGAAATCAAAAGTTTTAGAATGCAACATTCTTGTAGATCAACGTTCGCAACCTTCTACTATCAAAGAGCAAAGACATTATAACAATTTTCTCTCTCCTGCCTGAAACTAGAATGAATCTGTGAAATAAAAACTTTGTTAAACAACAGTTTAACGAAGTTTCTATTTTACAGATTCATTCTAGGATTCTATTCCTTTAAAAAAGGTTGAATGAAACAATAAAGCGATGCTTACGAGCACCAACCGAAGTATTTCTGCTGTAAAGCAGCGAATTTATTTTGAATTGCTTTTACTATAGTAATTGAAGTAACTATACTTGAAGAATTCAAGCAATTTTCCTTTATTTGTCAGAAAATTCTGTCAAAAATTATAATCTTACTCAGAAAATAAATTACATACATTTCTTAGGTTTTATTAAAGTGACATATATAAATAAGCATTCAAAACATCCATAGAATATAAGCAGTGTGATAACAAATTTTTTATTAGAGATTCAAACAATCATTTAACTAATATTCATGCAAATTTGCAATTTTAGCAAAATTTGCATTGCTAACGATGAAAATTATCGCAGTTTGCTGAACAGTGGTACTGTACATTAGTACTGAATTCAAAGATTTGACTCAGATATCGATTCGATGACAAAATAAACACATTAAATCACCACTTGCAGGAGTTTGATTCCATTAAATGTATTTTCCCTTTCTTACCCACATTGGCGATAAAAATATTGGCAAATTGAGATCTTGGAGTATGTTTCTAATGATGTAACTGGCATTGGTGGACCGATTTCGCTTTCGTTTTATCTCATGAGCGCCATTTCTACACTGGTAGCAAGAATCCAAGGTATTTTTTTTCTTGGAGAAAAGAGGACAGAAAGAAGAGAAAGAAAGGAGTTATTTTCCCTACCGAAATGAGTGCGTTTTCTATCCGATGCTTGATCCTTTTAAAAGAGAAAATATTTTCGGTTACTTTGGATCTTTTGACTTGTTATTTTTCTATTAAAAGCTTCTTTAGTCTTTTGAACATACTAACATAATTTATACATCCATTTGTCATAATTAATTATCTTATGTACTTATTTAAAACTTTACGAAGTATTCCCACCAACGTTTTATCCAAATATCTATGATTTTATGTCCAAAATGTAATTTTATTACTAATTTTTGTCCTCGGCATATAGTTTATGCATTCGTAATCATTGCCATAGAACATTCGCATAGTTTATGCATAATTGATCAGCTAAAATAAATCTACTTAATCTACTGTTAATGTTTTTGATATATTTTGTCACATTAAAGAAATGTTATGTTATATTTTTGCACAAAATTTCAAGAAAATCCCTTTAAAATGACTCGATTTCTTATAGAAAACACACGAGTAGTTCCAATGCATAACAATAAATTGCATTAATATATGAAGAACCGTAAAACCAAAACAGAAATAATATTTTTCCCCTTTTCTCCGAGTTCTCAAAAAATAATAAATGACTTTAAAACTAGTTATTTTAGCTCTGTCATGAAAAGCAAAATATTTCAAAATCGAATATCAAGAATTGCCATCAATTTTAACATGGTAGATTAAATTTATAGTACATTAAATTGCAGCCTTTCAAATCATGTGTGGCAAGGAAAGCAACGGAAACGACAACGATTTATCATTACTATTTGTGGGCATAGAGATATAAACAAGATAGAAATAGCCGTTCTGTACCTACCAATTAAGTTTCTTGCGTATGATAAATGTATTTGAGTTCGTGTCTTAGAGGTCTTCACGAGCCAAATTTTTAGACTTTTACTCGAGCTGACAGTAACAGACCCCGAACCAAGCCTGACAGCAAAAGAGATTGAACAGTTTTCAAATGTTCCTGCTTCTTTACATGACCCACCTTTCTGTATGTTACCAAAATATACTTAAAAAACCGTAACCAAACAATCAGTTAGTGAGTTACTTGCGAGCCCAATATCTATTCATAAAAAGTACGAATTTGTTTATTTTTTAACACCGTGTTTAAATTAGGGTCGAGTTTGAGTTGTTTTCAAGTTATGCGGCCATTTTAAGCACACGAAGTCTAATTTAATAATGATCAACAGGTTAAAGTATGCACAAACCAGTATGAACATCCAAGCATATTCAAATTTCTATTTAGAAATCGGAATTCGAATCCAATACCTGAATTTAAAGATAAGAATGTTAAACGGTCAGCCTCAGAAGTAAGTAGCTAAGTCTTGGAGAATATACATGTATTATGTCTTAAGGGTGAGAGTCAGTAAATCTTCTGCCCCATACGCACTTTGTTAACTTTCGTAGATCACGTTTTTCGCCGAAATTCTGCTCAAACAGTTGTGAAATATTTTCTGAAAAATAAAATGCAATGCTTAGACTATATTAAAACTAAATTTAATACTCAATAAAATATAGAATATATTTTTTATCTTAATCCAAAATATTTTTGGACTGCACTATAGTTAAAATACTTGCACTTCTCGGGAACAAAACTAATTTTCGAATTTACCAATAGAGGAAATTCAGTTTGCTTCCGAAACGTGTAAATGCTTCAGTTTAATTATTAAAGTGTTATTCCATATATGTTGGTATAACTCTCCATGTGTTACTTTAAAAAATGTTATTCCATAATGTCAATGACGGAGATTTTTCCTGGGAAAGTCATCACCAATCCTATTTGTTCTATTTATCCTTTTTTCTTTAATTTAGTTCAATAATTTTGCGAAATCTACTGAATAGGATACTGTTAAATATAGAAACATTTTTCGATCCCGAAAATAAATATTTCAAAAACAAATTTTGCATACAAGGGACTTATTTTTACATTCCATGAAATACCGTATTTAGACAAATTTCTCTACATATTTCAGTTGCCGTGAAAATTTCTATTAAGATAGGACTTAATGCGTAAAATATATAAATATATTTTAACAGCAGTAAAAGTTAAGTAGAATCTTCTAAACTAAAAACATACACGCTTAACAACAGCTGGCGCAATTATTTAAGCCTGCTTTCTAAGCTTGAGTTCTTTATTAATATATTTAATGGTGTGCGCTTTGTTAAGAAATAAAAATTAGCATTAAGCAATCGAGGTAATATTTTAATCATATATTCTTAATTTGTTAAAATTTCAATATTTTAAGCAAAATATTTACATAATATAAGGATGAACGCAGGTCCGTCTTAACCTGTGCTCCAAAGCAAAAGCAAAGTATAAGACCCCCTTTTATTCTTATTAGTGGTAATATATAAATAAAGAAATACACTAAGACGAAAACCTTTCGAATGTTTAATAAAAAATAAAAATTTATGGCATGTGTACGAGATGTTTTCTATACAATATCAAAATTAAATTGACTCGCATTCAATAATAATCTGTAACTTGATACTATTATTAAATACTAATAATAGTATATAAAATTGATACTAATATTGAATGGCATTAATGATAATTGAAACGAAAATA
The DNA here is from genome assembly GCA_951213105.1 of Amaurobius ferox. Taxonomy (NCBI): domain Eukaryota; kingdom Metazoa; phylum Arthropoda; class Arachnida; order Araneae; family Amaurobiidae; genus Amaurobius; species Amaurobius ferox. The sequence goes on from OX578134.1 coordinate 33,581,601, forward strand.
ACATGGCTGAAGATGGAGATTAATTTAAAATTAAATCCGTTCTCAAATAATAACTGAATCAATATACAATTATTATAAAACAAAATGGATACTTAACGTTTCAACGACTCCACAAAAGAATAGCACACTACGGAATGAGTGGTGTGGATGAACTGGAACATTCCTATCAGTGTAGCAGTGCACCAGAATGAACTGGGAATTAACTGAAAAGAATCGAACTAAAATCAGCTGCAAGCTTAAATCAGTTTAAGACGGACATTTACAAGGAGGAAAGAAATATATATATATATATATATATATATATATATAAGATTCATATGAAAAAGAGGGGAAATGACCAAATGCAAGGCATAAAATGGTAGAGGGGGATGGCGACCCCTCTTTCCCGTTTAAAAGACTGCTTTTATGCCCGGGCAACACTCACGGTACCAATGCCATGCAGAAGCCATACTTCCGTAAATGTGTCAAATCAAAAACACTCGAAAAAGTGCAAAGAAAACAAATAGGAATCGACCAGGATCGCAAGGGAAAGAATGGAAATGCAGCAAATGCCCCTGTCGGTTACGATGGAGTGCATCATATATAACAGAAGTCCACGCATGCGCTATTCGTTATTTTCACTTTCATCGTTCTGGACTTCTGTTATATATGATGCACTCCATCGTAACCGACAGGGGCATTTGCTGCATTTCCATTCTTTCCCTTGCGATCCTGGTCGATTCCTATTTGTTTTCTTTGCACTTTTTCGAGTGTTTTTGATTTGACACATTTACGGAAGTATGGCTTCTGCATGGCATTGGTACCGTGAGTGTTGCCCGGGCATAAAAGCAGTCTTTTAAACGGGAAAGAGGGGTCGCCATCCCCCTCTACCATTTTATGCCTTGCATTTGGTCAATTCCCCTCTTTTTCATATGAATCTTGTATGTTACTTTAGGAGAATGTGCTGCATTGCGCCAACTTCTGGAGAAAAATTGGATAACTGTGAAATAATTTTATTTTAATATGTTTACTATGCTATATATATATATATATATATATATATATATATATATATATATATATATATATATATATATATATATATATCATTTTATCCGGCATTTTAGCCTTTTATACATCACAGTATACCTTTTATACATCACGCGCCGTATTCCACCGGTAGATATTCTAGTAAATAGATAGACAACACAACTCGTTTTGCATTCCAAAGATGCTCTTTAGGTGAGATGGGACAAAACATTAGGTTTCTTTTTGTATGTTTCTTTTCATTCCGTAAAGTAATTAAGATCAGAGATTGAGATCCACACTTATGACCCGCATTGGTAGTCGAGAGTGACTTTTGAATAGCAATACTTATAAATTTGTATTAAGAATAAAAGAAACTAACATATGTAAAGGAGCATAAAAATCATTATCGCTCCAATTGATGACAAGTTGGGTGGCCTCCTATTGAGCGCGAGGCTAATTACCGTATGATGAGACGGCGTGGATATAAAGTGATTAACATTTGACGAGTAGAATGTCAAACAGAAATAGTCAATCGGACAGATATTTGACACATGCTCGTTAAAGCAATGTACTGGTTAATAGTGGCATGTTACCCTCGGATTTCTAGTGTTATGAAAGAATGGAAGACTCCATGTATTCTACTAAGATATCTACGGTTTCATCCCGCAGGGACATTTTGCACATCACAGTTGTCCGGTACGGCTGATTATCGAAGGTAGATGCCACGACACTTCATCTTTGGTTACACGACGTACTCTCAGTCGTTTTGCGACACACGATGGGGGAAAAAATTGTGCTTTACGGCGGATAACGCAGTTTCTGATTATCAGACGTCGTCATCAGACGACTGAAAAGATTGGTTTTCTACCCCACAGTGTCGCTGATTATCGAAGTTGACACTTCACCTTAGACTATATACGTCATACTTAGGATTGCATCTGCAACCAGACGTTTCGATAATTTTGCATAGTAGTAGCTAAGAGTATGTAAAAAAATGAAAGATCAATCATGCTTAAAGCATTGATTATGAAACACTTTCCAACTTCACAACACTTTCCTACTTTTAAACAAGTCTAAAATGCAATACATTCCTCGGTAATATTTTGAAACTTATCACAATACTGCATTAATTTATTATATTTGAAAACTTAAACCTTCATCGAAAAAAATGAACTTCATTCAAATGACGGCATTGAAATATAAATTGCCTGGTTTAAACATTTCTAAAATGTTATACATTCCTCGGTAATAGTTTTAGAATTATCATAATACTACGATAATTTATTATATTTGAAAACTTCATCGGAAACAACTGAAATTAATTCAAATGACGTCATAGAAAAAATAACACGCCTGGATCTCTCTATAAAAGCAACATTTCATTCATAAATAATTCCCCCATTCATGTCATTCATCACAATACTATAATAATTTATTTTATTTAAACATTTTGTTTAAGACCATGGAGCTACAAAAAATTAAACTCTATGCTTGAAACTTTATCGAAAAAAATCGTCCTTCTCTTTATGAAATCAATTAATATTTCATTCATATCAGCCATGCAGACTCCATGGACTAAATTATTTTGAGTTAAAAAAATACAGGAATTCTAATACAACTCATTCTACATATTTTGTTGTTTACATTTTACATAGGTAAAAAATAGGCTTTGTTGTAGAAATAATCAAATTTGAATGAGAATTTAAACTCAAATATATTGTCATTGTGTTGTTTTAGTATGTAGATGCACAGAATTTAAGCAAAAATAAAGTAGTTTTAGGACGGATACAACACTCAATATGAATTAAAAAGAACTTTAAAAAATCAGGATTTTGAAACAAGATGGATGCCATATATCATTCTGAAGTGGGTCATGTGATCGTTTCATATAAGTTGTGTCATTATTATTTTAATTTTTATTTAAAAAACTACTAAATATATTTCGCTGAATTTTTTTTTATATATTTTATGGAACAATTTGACTATGACCTAAAATTTTCGAAACAATTTGTGAATTTTAAATCCGCCTAAAAAATGTTTGAAAAATTAGGTCCCATAGGGCTCAATGTATTTCATTTTTTCAACCCGGGTGCAATCCAAAACTAATTTTGTGATATTACTCATTTATATTCCCATAGGTCCTACAGACCGTTCTGAACAACATACTAAAATTTCATTTCGATTAAGTCATTTTTACGGCAGTTATCGTGCTAACGGACAGACAGACAGACAGACAGAATGAACAAAGTCATAAACACTTTTCAACTTTGTTGTAAATTGTTAAAAAGAGGGTTCAATCTGGAATAATTTTTTTTCAATATTCAGCATGAGGGCTTATCTGGAACGTTTAGCTGTAAGGCTCAGTCTAGAAGGACTCAGTTTGGACTTCAGCAAAAATTGCTCGCATTCAAGCAGAATCATCTGCTCAATAAATAGATTCAAAAAGGCGAAAATCCGGCCTAATTTCGGCTTTAAATGTTCTTTTTAACACTTTACAACAAAGTTGAAAAGTGTTTATGACTTCATTGTTTAAGTGTTCATTCTGTCTGTCTGTCTGTCTGTCTGTCTGTCCGTTAGCACGATAACTGCCGTAAAAATGACTTAATCAAAATGAAATTTTAGTATGTTGTTCAGACGGTCTGTAGGACCTATGAAAATATAAATAAATAATATCACCCAATTAGTTTTGGATTGAACCCGGATTGAAAAAATGAAATACATTGAACCCTATGGGACCTAATTTTTCAAACATTTTTTAAGCGGATTTAAAATTCACAAATTGCTTCGAAAATTTTAGGTGATATTCAAATTATTCCATAAAATATATAAAAAAAAATTCAGCAAAATATATTCAGTAGTTTTTTAAGTAAAAATTAAAATAATATTTACACCTCTTATATGAAGCGATCACGTGACCATGATATGAAAAGATCACATGACCCAGTTCAAAATATAATACGGCAGCCATCTTGTCTCAAAATCGTCATTTTTAAAGTTCTTTTTAATTCATATTGAGTGCTGTATTCGTCGTAAAACCTCTTTATTTTCGCTTAAATTCTGTGCATCTACATACTGAAACAACGCAATTACAATATATTTGAGTTTAAATGAGCATCCAACTTTGATTATTTCTCTAACGAAGCCTATTTTTCACTTATGTGAAATGTAAACAGCAAAATATGTAGGATGAGTTGTATAGGAATTGCTGTATTTTTTTAACGCAAAGGAATTTAGCTCATGGAGTCTGCATAGCTGATATGAAAGAAATATTCATTGACTTTACCGAGAGAAGGACAATTTTTTGCGATGAAGTTTTAAGCATAGAGTACAATTACTTATAGCTCCATGATCTTAATTTTTAAATAAAATAAATTATTATAGTATTGTGATGAATGACATGAATAGGAAATTATTTGTGAATGAAATGCTGCTTTTTCAGAGAGAGCCAGGCGTGTTATTTTTTCTATGACGTCATTTGAATGAATTTCAGTTGTTTTCGATGAAGTTTTTAAATTTCGATGAAGTTTATCGTGGTATTATGATAATTCTAAAATTGTTACCGAGTAATATATCACATTTTAGAGATGTTTAAACCAGGCAATTTATATTTGAATGCCGTCATTTGAATGAAGTTCATTTTTTTCGATGAAGGTTTAAGTTTTCAAATATAATAAATTAATGCAGTATTGTGATAAGTTTCAAAATATTACCGAGGAATGTATTGCATTTTAGACTTGTTTAAATAAAATTGCATTGAAGTTGGAAAGTGTTTCATAATCAATGCTTTAAGCATGATTGATCTTTCTTGTTTAATTTCTTCCCAGACTACCTCTATCTGAAGGTGTTGTTGTTGTTGAAACCCAGACCGTCCGACCTACCAGAAAGGTGTAAGGTAACTGTTTGGACGGTCGGGAAGTGCCACCCAATTTAGACCGGAACCCAGTGGGGGAGGCATCCACAGGGACCGTACCCTCCTTCCCCTACCACCAACCTCTCGGAAGGACTTTCGGACCCACATGTTTAACGTGATTGTACTCCGCATGAACACGGCGGCAGTTTTGGCAGTGGCTGGAATCGAACCCTGGCCTACCGAGTGCATCTCCAGCGCGCTAACCAATGGGCTACCGCGCCCAATCTGAAGGTGTAATGTAACTAAGGTGTAATGTAATGAAGGTGTAATGTAACCACGCCGATCTGAAGGTGTAATGTAACTAACTTTTTGGATGACCTGACAGTGCCACTTAATTCAGATCCGAACTCAATAGAGGTGGCAACCATAAGGACGGTTCTATCATTGCCCCATCACCTCTCGAACATACTTTCGGACCTACAAATTTAACATGTCTATACTTCGTGTAAACAGGAAGATAGTTTTGATTGGCGTCGGGATAGAATAAGGGCCTACTATGCGCGATCTTAACACATTAACCACTAGGTTAGCTCAACCCTGTTCTAAATGTTAGTAACTTTTAAACTAATTGGTATTAAAAATAACTCCTTAAACCGTGCTGTCTGGATAAACCTCTGAAGAACCCTGCCTTCTGAGGACCTGAAGAACCAAATTTTACGACACTCCGAAGCTTCATATACAGACAAACATCTTCTTTCATTATGTAAGATCTATCATCTGTTTTTCTTTAAAACAATTTGGTAAAACCTTTACATAATGCTGCAATTACATGAAGAAAAAATAAGAATTTTCATGAAAGCAAAATTTTCAGCCATAAACTCATATTTATATCACTTATTCCACTCAATTTTCTAATTTCAAAACAACAGACCCCATCAAATTATTCTTCCATTCATCATTTTAGACCTTGGGCCATGCTTTCAAGATTCAAAATGTCTGAAAAACATCTGTCACTCTGCAATATACATCAACAGCCTGTCATTAAAGTAAAATAGCCAGCGCAGTTTATGCACTATCATTACAGCCACCCACAGCTATACACACCTCGTTGGACTTTTCAAGAAAGCATAAAGAAGCACAATATGATTCTACGCATAATCCCTCATCCTTAGATATGTTCAAGTCTGGTGTCTGTTTGGAAATAACCACTATTTCCGTAATAGCTTCAAATCTGGTGCTGAGACCTTTGATGGTAATGCAGGGATGTATTTTGAGAAAATACGGATTGTTAACGCTTTAAAACACGAATTTTCAAATCACTATTTTTTTGCAAATAAATGATGTATCACTAATGTGTCTTTTGAAAAGATGTACTGAGATTCGTGTAGTCTGAACTTCTAGAGTTGGTCTTATCGGAGAAGTATTTCCCAAAGTATGGTACGCGAACCCCTGGTAGTATCCGCGTTCATTAATTTGCCAAGTTATATAACTGCCTGCGAACTTATTATGTATCCCAATTTATTATAACTGTTAAATATGATATGTAATTTGTCTTCCTGTCTGAAAATTTAAAATAGTTGTTTAAATAACTGGGTATATTAACTTAAGTATCAGCAACGTTGTTTTAAAAATAATTACCGTGATTTTAAGTTAAATTTATTAGTTGTGATTTTCCTGCTTGCTTTTTAAACCATATCCATATGGGATGGGACAGCCTAGTGATTAGAGCGCGGGGATTGGTCTCGGACGACTCGAGTTCGATTTCCGTCTCTGCCAAAACTGTCCCCGTGTTCACGCGGATTACGGGCATGTTACATATGTGGGTTCATAAGTCCTTCCGAGAGGTTATTGGTAGGGGAAGGAGGGTTCGTTTCCTCTCCCACTGAGTTCCGGTCTAAATTGAGTGTCACTTTCCGGATGTCCAAACATATATTCGGATACCTTACACCTTCGGGTAGGTCGGACGCTCTGGGTCGAAGAAGAAGAAGAAGAAGAAGAGACCATCTCCATATACGAACAGTCAGCCTTTCTTCAGTGTGTTTTAAAGGATTGACTGCAGCGTCAAGATCGTGTGTATTCAATTGAGAAACATTTCAAGTCTGATGATATTTATAAACTGAATAGCACTTTCAAACGTTACAAACAAAGAAAAAATGGTTAGTTATTATATTTTTATGCTGAGCGATGAGAGAAGGTGGAAAATATCGGAAATTGAAAAAAGAGAAATTCGGTAAATATTGGACTCATGATGTTTCTAAAATGGCCAATTCAAGTAATTTTAAAAAATATTTTATAAGAGGCTGACAATTCTAACTAAGCTCTAGTCCTTATCTTCTTTAAGTTAGGTCCTGCAAATAATAATTCTTATTCATCAACTTCTGAAAAAATGTATCGCTGATTTATATCTTCATAGAATTTTGAAATATCTTTCATGTTTAAATCAACAAAATCCTTTCTTTCCCGTAAACCCAGATTTTTTGCAGGCAAAACCAAAAAATTAATTAACCACAAAAAAGAACACCCAAGTTGAAAAGTGATTCACGAATTCCAAAAACTGTGAAACCATCTCATTCCATACATTACTCTATTCGAGTACCTTAATAACAGTAAACAGTCATTTAAATCCTAATGAGTGGAAAACAAATTACTATTGTTAGAGATGAAGCAGAACCTACGCCTTAAGAGTCAATGCCAGCCGACGAAATTAAATAAATGTGAATGGGTTAGAGAGCGTCTTTTTATGAATGGATTGTGAAATAAATCATAAACGAAATTACAATAACAATAAGACAAAATAGACGCCTGCATAAGTTGTTTGATAGATGATTGTGCCATGTTTAGAGGAGTTTAAGCGGTAAATTGGATAATAACATAAAGGGTGGTATATTGATAAAAAATCATTTTCCTCCCATAGTGGAAAGTTAAAGTTTTGAAGGGCATTTAAAAACCCACAAAATACATAATCATATAAATAGGGGGCGTCCCAAAATACAACAAAATGCATAATCACATAAATAAGGGATTGACTTAGAATCATGTCCCTAGTACGCAGACCATCTAAACCATGGATCGGCAACTAGCGGCCCATATTAAAATTTTATGCGGACCGCAAATCTGCGGTTAAGAGATTATTTGCATTTTGTCGGTTTTTGAAATTTGAAAAAACATTGAAATTTTCATTTTTAGATTTAGAAATAACATTTTATTATCATTGAAAATCAATTCACCACACTAATTTACCTGCATTGAGAGTGGCATCCATTAAAATATACAAAGCACTGTTGAGGAAAAGATGAATATTGTCCTAGAATTCATTGCTGAAATCTGGATTTGTTCCTGTATATTTTGAAGCTTTTAAGTAAATAACACTGAAATGGGAGATTTATTATTTCCTATTTAGTTTTCCCCATTAGTAAATAGCACTAAAATGGGAAAAAAAAATTTCATAATTTTAAATTATGAAATTACTGGTTTCACAAATAATTTAGAAACGAAATCATACATATAATAATAGCATTTAATTTTTTTTTTAATTTTATCTGGAGACAATTAAATTCCAGTTTTCTAATATTTTTTTTAACACAGAGCAAGTATAAAAATCACTGAATTTTCTCAATTATTCCAACAAAAAGTCTCAACATATGTAGTTTTCTGTAACACGTTTTCCTACTCTAATTGTCGTTGATGCGCTCTCCATTTCAATTGATTTAAACAGCATTTTTTTTCTTTGCATCTTCCCAAGTGCGGATCTTTTATAAAATCCAAAAGCTGAAGTACATAAATGTTGTCGACGCCTGATCTAAACTAAGATTCCGCGCTTATTCTTCATGTAAACGAAAAATCACTTCAAAAGTTCGCAAAATCGCGGCTTACAGTAGGTTTTACTGCTACTAGTGCTATCGATTATTCATATCCGCTATTGAAGAGCGTTGAAAACAGCGAAATCTGAATTCACAAATGCTTATCCTGCAGTGGGTGTAGTTGTTTCAAAATTCTTACTAAACAACGAAGCAAACTTACTAAAATAAAAAAAAACTAAAGAAGTTGACTCTATTCCTAATAGAAATGCTTTGTGATCCAATGCAATATCATTTATAGCTAGGAATAAATATTTGTACTATTTCCTAAAAGAAATTAAACTGTTAAAGCACAAGAAAACAATTATTTTCGTCCATCATTTCTAATTCAAACTCCACTTTTTCCTTTTCTCATTGCAACTGCATAATGATAGTATATTTTTATACAAAATTCAGAATTTGTTTTAAATTTATAAATTTAGAATAATAAGGAATTTCAGAAAAAAAGTTAATCTCTCATTAATAATACATACATCCTCATATTACCCATACACACATATTGAATACATTCAGAGAGTTGTCATCTCGGTTAATCTTCCAACTCTCATTTTTTACTCCCCATCAACGATTAATCCTCATCTATTCCTTTATGCTTTTACAGTTAATTAATATAATCTTTGATACTGTATCTAAGATCGCACACAAGTACAACTGAATAAAATGATTTAAACAGTCTCTAAATTTCCCATTCTTAAATCTGTTTCAACATACATAAGAATAATAACTCAAGTTCGCATTTTTAAACTTCTCTAAAAAGAAAACCACTCAAGATAGAGTTTATAGTAAAGAAAACCATGAGAATTTAGTTCCTGATACAAAAGTTATTAGCTGGTTTTACATGAATAAATGTACCTATCGAATGTTTGACTAACAAAACGCAAACTCGCTGTCGAGTCATGAATTATGGAAAAAAAAAAAGTCAACAGAATTGAGATGACAATGAATAAAATTTAGCGTTGAAATATCTGAAATGTACAGGGGCAATTTTATAGCTCAATATTTGTTAACCACTTCGAGGGCGAGATGGTGCAACGAATTATTTGTCCAAGGCCTACGGAGAAAGGGGAGGAGTCAGAAAGGGTCTCTAAAGATCACAAACATCCTACAGCAAATGAAAAGTAAGAGAATAAACTATAAGTAAATGAAGGGGAAAATAGGCGCTTCTTCACCATGGGGTAATAAGTAACAGCAACAACAACAAATGAAGGGAAAAGGAAGGTAGCTATGACTCATCATTCAATATTTTAAAAAAAAGAGCTTATAAAAAAATAATAATAACAATTATCTTATTAAGACATTGCTAAGTGAAGTCAGTAAGCTTGTAGATTCAAAAATTTTGCCTAAGTGGCTTAAGATGACGGATGAACCCTCCGGGCCCCAAAAACAACGAAAATAATTTGTGTACGAAATTGTGCAACAGGCGCGATATTTTGCAAACCCGAATATATAACCAAACAGATACTTTACACCTTCGGGTAGGTCGGATGGTTCTGGGTCGAATGAAAAGAAATCAGGATATCCGAATCTGTAATGTAAAACTCCCAGCTAGGATAGCTAACATTCTGGTATGAACAAGTCTGGTGGGCTAACAATCAATTTGTGCCATTAATAACTAAGTGAAAATGTACCGTGGTTCTCTTGAAACTAATAAAAATATTCAGATTACAAATTATATATTAGCAATTAGTTATTTAGTTATATTGTCACAATCTCAGTTAGAGCAGAGCTTGAGAGTGCAGACTATTATTAATTACCTATAGAGCATAGCTTGACAACTATTTTAATATTAAACAACTAGAATATAACCCTGACGCCCGTGGTTTCCGTTTTAAAAAAAATAAGTTATTTTTAATTTTATCTAAGCCTTTGGAAGAAAAAATAACTGTGAACTTCAGATTACTAAGGAAGAAAAATTGAAAATAATTTGAAAGGAGAAAATATTTACATTTATTGTTTTCGACAATGCGATCACTCTGATGTGAAAAGGTTTAACAGAACAATAATTTACATTTGAAATATTTCTTTGAAGAAAAGAAAGAAAAAATCTGATGTGAGCAGCACATGATTTTCCTTATAATGCAATTATAATGCAATGAATTTGCTACTTTTACAATTAAAAAAATGTTATTCTTATAGTAGATACTTATATTCTTTACAAGATATTGAATTTTCTTCAATTAGTCGTTATTTTCATTGATTTAACGTCATTTTTATCCATTTCGCCGGATTTTCGTTAATTTGGCAACATTTTAAAAAGTCGCCAAGTTGGCGACATTCCGCCAAATTCATCGCCAAGCGTTATGGACAAAGGAATAAGTTATTCTTACAGCAAATAAATAACTATTGGCCTTCAAATACAAAAGAATTACTCAAAGTATCATTTCTCGTGAATGGAATGAGTTAGATCCAGTCACCAAATTTATCGTATGATATTACATATAAAAAGTGAACATGTTTCTTAACAGTTAATATTTTTTTTAATTTATGGGATTTTTTGATAAATTTATTTGAAAAATATGCAATATCTCGAGAACGGTTCATGCTAGCGTTCTAAAATTTACGTCAATCGTTTCCTAAGGAAAATTTACATAAGAAATGTCTATTTGTGTAACTTTATTAAAGATTTTGATTTTTTGATGATTTTTTCAAAATATCACTTGGAAATTTAGGGGGGTTCTGAACATTCGATTGTGTTTTAAAACAATAAGCTTCCAGTATTCACAGATTGTGATTCTTGTACAAAATTTCATTCGAATCGCTCCATTCGTTCGTGAGATATCGTCTCCACAGACTCAGTGACACATACACACACACACACATCACCTCAAAAATGTTCGATTCGTGATCAGCGATGCTTGAAACGTGCTCTCCCGTCGAAAACTCGAATTCGAATTTTCGACCCCGTCACAATACATTATGTATATAAGGAAAGTAAAAAGGAACTGCGTTCAAAATTTTAATTAACTAAGAAGAAGGCTCCGGTTTTTAATATGAACACTGAATTCAAGCAGTAGAGAACGTGGAAAGTCAAGAGATGATCGGGATGATCGGGAAAAGATGATCGGGAAAATTTAGTGTTCACGCGGAGGGTTAATGCTGATGGTTTGAGTTAGTATCTAAATTGAAATGCTTATCCTTAATTGAAACACGTTTGGCAACATTTTGTAGCAGCGTTACCCAGAGATTGATAGATAAAAAGGCAGATAAATCAAGGTGTTTATATTATTAATACGTTTATTGTTAATTCTTTGGATAACGTGATCCTCTTTCATAGCAAAATAAATAACCATTGTATATATAAATTGTAAATATATTTTTTTTTTAGTGTTGATGGCACTATGAAAAAAATCTGATGTGGGCAACACATGACTTTCCTTATATAATGCAATGAATTTAGTACTTTTACAGTAAAAAACAAATCTGATGTGGGCAACACATGACTTTCCTTATATAATGTAATGAATTTACTACTTTTACAGTAAAAAAATAGGTTTTTTTCTTATAGTAGATACTAATATTCTTTCCAAGACATTAAATTTTCAACAATGAGTCGTCATTTTCATTGATTTAGCGTCATTTTTATCAATTTGGCGAGATTTTCGTTAATTTGGCAACATTTCAAAAGTCGCCAAGTTGGCGACATTCCGCCAAATTCGTCGCCAAAATCTCGCCAAGCGTTATGCACTAAGAAATAAGTTATTCTTACAGCAGATAAATGACTATTGACGTCCAAATACAAAAGTGTTACTCAGAGTATCTTTTTTCATGAATGGAACGAACTAGATCCACGAGAATGATGTCACCCAATTTATCGCATGGTATTACATATGAAAAGTGAACATGTTTATCAATAGGAAATATTTTTTTTTATTTTATATGACTTTTTGATATTTTTTTGAAAAATGTACAATATCTCGAGAACGGCTCGTGTTAGCGTTCTAAAATTTATGTCAATCGTTTTCTAATGAAAAATTACGTAAGAAATGTCTATTTGCGTAACTTTATTAGTGGTTTTGATTTTTTGACGATTTTTTCAAAATTTCATTCGAAAATTTAGGGGGGTTCTGAACATTCGATTGCGTATAAAAACAATAGGCTTCCAGTGTTTACGGATTGTGATTTTTGTACTAAATTTCGTTCGAATCAATCCATTCGTTCATCAGTTATCGTCTCCACAGACCCACTGACACACACACTCACATACTTTCACACACACACACACACACACACACACACACACACCGACATCACTTCAAAAATGTTTAATTCGTGATCAGGGATGCTTGAAACGTGCTCTCCCGTCGAAAACTCGAATTCGAATTTTCGACCCCATCACAATAATTTCCTTATACATTATGTATATAAGGAAAGTAATAGACTGTTATGATAAGACTCCGTAGGCAGGAAAGTTTAATATTCAGTTTAATAAAATCAAAAGTTTATTGCCATCTCTCATCATAACAGATAGGGGCGAACACTCTCATGCATTTATTGGGGAAATTTAGTTAAATGAAAATGTTTTATTTAATGGTGGGGGGGGGGGGGGGTCATACAGTATGGAAATATTATTTAGAATATAAAAATAAACTATTCGTTGCTTTAGTTAATTGCAATTACTAATAGATCTGCATGAGAGCAAGACGCATAAATACGATAGTAAAAAGATATAAAATATTCTTGTATTAGTACAAGTTTTCAAGATGAGTTCATTTCTTTCTAGTTATATTTCAGGTTGCATTGCAATCTTACCTGTGAGGTTCCTATCGTAAAATATCTTTGTCATTCTTCATAAATTTAATCAATAATTATCGTCAAATACAAAATAAATAAATAAATAAATAAGGATAAACGTCCATTGATAAATAAAGAAGTAACTTCTTAAAGAAATTACTTCTTTATTGTCAAATGTTTATATATAACTTATTCAATACTTCGATTTATTTAGAATATAGGACTGATGCTATTCTATATCATGTAAATATATGTAAGATTCATCTTACTAGCCGGATCAAAATTTGTCTAAAAAATTAACCCTTTAATCATGTTACTTTGATTCTTTTAATGTAAAATATATAGCCAGATCACAATATCACAGTTATTTTTATTATAGAAAATTATTCTCACACTGTATCGAGCTATCTCTTAATCTTTAAAAAAACTATCTATAAAAAAATATATATATATCCTAATCTTCAAAAAAAAAAAAAAAAAATATATATATATATATATATATATATATATATATATATATATATATATATATATATATATATATATATATATATATATATATATATATATATATATATATATATATATATATATATAATATATATATATATATATATATATATATATATATATACATTATATATATATATATATATATTTATATAAAATTATATATATAATAAAATAATAATAAATAATAATAAAAAATAATAATAATAAAAAAAAATTAAAACGAAAAAAATTCATTTTTTTTTTTTTTTTTGAAAAAAAAAAATCTGCATAATTTTTTTGCTGAAAGACAATTCAGTTGTAGATAACTTGTAGTTAGCTTGTTATAACTTGTAGTAGATAACTTGTATATTCACTTGTAGATAAATAACATTGACTTTTGATTATAATTTCATTATTGATGTACACAATTATAAAATATGTCACAGAATCTCTTATTGAAGAATATGTAGAGAATATTTATTATATTGGTCTCAATTATCACACAAAAGTCTTTTTAGCTCGAATGATTTACTCTTGAGAAATATGGATTTATTTACACAAATTTTGGCCTGCCGTCTTATGATTGGAAAATCCGTGAAATCCATCATAGTTTCAAGTCGTCGGACTTGTTACTTTCCTTATATACATAATGTATAAGGAAAGTATTGTGACGGGGTCGAAAATTCAAAATCGAGTTTTCGACGGGAGAGCACGTTTCAAGCATCCCTGATCACGAATCAAACATTTTTGAAGTGATGTCTGTGTGTGTGTATGTGTGTGTGTGTGTGTATGTGTGTGTGTGTGTGTGTGTGTCAGTGAGTCTGTGGAGACGATAACTGACGAACGAATGGACCGATTCGAACCAAATTTGGTACAAAAATCACAATCTGTAAACACTGGAAGTCTATTGTTTTTATACGTAATCGAATGTTCAGAATCCCCCTAAATTTTCGAATAAAATTTTGAAAAAATCGTCAAAAAATCAAAACCACTAATAAATTTACGCAAAAAGACATTTCTTATGTAATTTTTCATTAGAAAACGATTGACATAAATTTTAGAATGCTAACATAAACCGTTTTTGAGATATTGCACATTTTTCAAAAAAATTATTAAAAAGTCATATAAAATGAAAAAAAAATATTTCCTATTGAGAAACATGTTCACTTTTCATATGTAATACCATACGATAAATTGGATGACATCATTCTCGTGGATCTAGCTTGTTCCATTCATGAAGAAAGATACGTTGAGTAATACTTTTGTATTTGAACGCCAATAGTCATTTGTCTGCTGTAAGAACAACTTATTTCTTCATCCATAACGCTTGGCGAGATTTTGGCGACGAATTTGGCGGAATGTCGCCAACTTGGCGACTTTTTGAAATGTTGCCAAATTAACGAAAATCTCGCCAAATGGATAAAAATGACGCTAAATCAATGAAAATGACGACTAATTGTCGAAAATTCAATATCTTGGAAAGAATATTAGTATCTACTATAAGAAAAACATATTTTTTTACTGTAAAAGTAATAAATTCATTACATTATATAAGGAAAGTCATGTGTTGCCCACATCAGATTTTTTTACTTATGGATGCTTAGGGAATAACTAATTGTTTTATTGTGTGAACTGAAAAATATTAATTTTGAGAATATATACAGCTTAAAAATGGGACTTATCTTTTAAAGTTTAGCTTAAAGGGACAACGTGACGCTTCATCCTCTTTATTATGCGCACTGCCCTCGCTATACCTATTCACGAGTTTAGGAAAGTAACCTAACTGGACAATTGGTTGTTTGATGAAAAAACCCCAGTAATAAATAATTTTAACAAGTTACATTTAATAACAAAGATAGCAAAGACAAATAACTTCCTGTTTCGGTAGAATCCAATTTGCATAAGAAATTCTAACGCTTGCATTCGATTCATGCCTCGGAAGGTAATATAAAGTTGTAAGAAAAATAATTGATAATAGCATAACCAATTTCTGGAGTTAAGATAATAGCATACATCACTCCAACATGAACTATCTCATTTCTGCCGCCACGTTCCACCAAGCTATCTAATTAGATAAACGCTAGAAAAGTTTTTCTTCCAGTTATCAACTCCTATTTAATTGCTTCAATCAAGAAGACTTGAGTAGAAAGCAACGATAAGGATCGAATAAAAATCCATTCGTCATCTTTCCCCCCAGAACCAGTCCCGGAGTAGCGCAAAAAACTTCCGACCGGAACCCGTTGCCTCCGTAGGCGGATGAAGATGCGATTCCCTGCATCCGAGTGGGCGGCGTGACATCACACCATTTTCAACTCGGAGGAATTTATTGAATGTTTTATTAACACTCTGCTATTTTGTTGCTGATATAAATAAGTTGTTGATCATTTTGTATAGATCTCACCCAAGCTCGAACAGCTCAGTCAGAAGAGCTCGGCTATCCTTTTTTTTTTTTTAACACTTTATAACATAGTTGAAAAGTGTTTATTTTTTTTGTAACTGGTTCGACGCGGAATATATCAAATAACACTAATTCAGTATATTCTATTTTTCCGTAACCAACATATTTTTATTTTTCCGGTTGTTTCTTAAAAAATAAATTTCTCCATTTGTCTGAGGAACTGATATTTTTTTTTCAAAGCCGACCTTTTTTTTTTATTTGTTGCTTGACAATTTTATCTTTGTGGTTGGGAATAATCCATGTAGTTCCTGAAACTGTTTGTTTTTGTATTTTCTCTTCCTTTTTATTTCTTGATAAGGGTAGACATTTTATTTTTCGAAATCGCATGTTTTCCTATCTCATTTTCCTGTACTCATCTAAGCTTTATAGCAGATTCTGAGAAACAGATGCTTTAAAAAATTTGTAGTAAAAGCATAGATGGCATTGATTGATTGCCACCAAGGCAAAGCTTCTTTTATTTTTGTCTGTGTCAACTAACAAAAGTAGAGAAAAACATACGATTTCGAAGAACAAAATGTCTACCCTGCAATACATGGTAATGTATAGGAAAGTATTGGAATCGTGCCGAAAATCGCAATTCGAGTTTTTGACGGATCTTCACGTTTTAGAACCTCTAGAACACGAAAACACCACTTTTAGCGTGACGTCTGTGTGTCTGTCTGTCTGGGAAGATTTTGTATCCACTCTAACTGAAAAACTAATTGATTGAATTTCATAAAATTAGGTGGATGACCCTGGTGCTGATTAGATTTTGGTACAATTCGGGATAAAAGAACCTGCCTTTTTTCTTTGCGAAATGGCCCGCAAAAATTGCCGGTATCTACTCTAACTGCAAAAATAATAGACCAAACTTCACAAAATTTGGTAGATAAATCACGTGTAAGTTAAATCACTTGGTGCTGATTGGATTTTGGCATGATTCTGGAAAAAAGAACCTGTCTTTTTTGCGAAATGACCAGCAAAAATCGATCAATCTAAAAATAAAAGACTACGCATGCTCAAATATATCAATTAAATGCTTATTTTATACGTAATTTTTGACGACCAAAATAATAAGATCAAGCCCAATACATTACTAGCCGTTCTCGAGATATTTTAGTTTTTTTAGCATTTTCGCTACGCGACCTTTGAAAATAAGTCCAGTTACCAAATGAAAACGAATTTTGAATTGAAAGCGCAAATTCGGTGTAATTTAAAATAATTATGGCTGTTATTTTGTGCAATTAAACTCAATTTAATGAATTGAAGAAATAAAGAGAACGTGAATATGAGTCTGCAGGGCAAGTCATGTACTGCCTACATCAGATTTTTTACTTTGTTTCCTCAAGCATTTGTCTGTTTTCCGAACATCTAATTAGTGAACACCCTGTTTCAACTATACTGACATAAAGGATCTTTTTTGTGAATCTTTGGAATTTTCTAATGCATTTAATCACCTATCTTATACATCTACGTTCGAAATATTTTTATTTTTCAGATATTTTTGTTATTTTATGAGACATTCTTTTTTTATTACAAAATAATTTTATTTAATAATTTATTTATAAATCTGCATGTAGCAGTTAGGTACTGATTTATTCAATTTACAGAATTTGTTTAGATTTTAATGTTTATTTATTAAAGTTATTGACTTAATTTGCATTTATATACAAATCAAGTTTTTGCTGTATCCACATTGTAATCTTTCTGCATCATATTTATATTGCCTTTTAATGAACTTTGTTAACGATAAGGTATCAATGGTTTATTTAGCAAGGAATACATTTTGAACGAGATTGAAATAAAAGTAATCAAATTTAATGTATAAGTAAAAATGAAACTTGAGTACTTTTAATTTATATTTCATAAAAAAAAATCTGATGTGGGCAACACATGACTTTCCTTATATAATGCAATGAATTTCCCACTTTTACAGTTAAAAAAAAATATTCTTATAGTAGATACTTATATTCTTTCCAAGATATTGGATTTTCTTCAATTAGTCGTTATTTTCATTGATTTAGCGCCATTTTTATCCATTTGGCGAGATTTTGGTTAATTTGGCAACATTTAGAAATGTCGCCAAGTTGGCGACACTCCGCTAAATTCGTCGCCAAAATCTCGCCAAGCGTTATGGACGGAAAGATAAGTTATTCTTACAGCAGATAAATGACTATTGGCGTTCAAATACAAAAGCATTACACATAGTATCTTTTCTCGTGAATGGAACGAGTTAGATCCACGAGAATGATGTCACCAAATTTTTCGCATGATATTATATATGAAAAGTGAATATGTTTCTTAACAGTTAATATTGTTTTGTAATTTATGGGATTTTTTGATAAATTTATTTAAAAAATGTTCAATATCTCGAGAACAGTTCGTGCTAGCTTTCTAAAGTTTATATTAATCGTTTTCTAAGGAAAAATTACATAAATTACATTTCTAAGGAGAAATGTCTATTTGCGTAACTTTATTAAAGGCTTTAATTTTTTGATGATTTTTTCAAAATTTCACTCGAAAATTTAGGGGGTTCTGAACATTCGACTGTGTTTTAAAAAACCAATAGGTTCCAGTATTCACGGATTATGATTTTTCTACCAAATTTCATTCGAATCGCTCCATTCGTTTGTGAGATATTGTCTCCACAGACTCACTGACACACACACGCACATATACTTTCACACACACGCACACACGCACACACACACACACACACACACACACACACACACACACAGACATCACTTCAAAAATGTTCGATTCGTGATCAGAGATGCTTGAAAAGTGCTCTCCCGTCGAAAACTCGAATTCGAATTTTCGACCCCGTCACAATATTTTCCTTATACATTATGTATGTAAGGAAAGTAATAATCTATAAGATCCACGGCGCTGTGTTTTTATCGTTGAATTGTACATTTGGCGATTTTCCGGATGACAACATGTAAAACTATTCCGAAATACTCAATTAACTTATACTTCGCATAACTCTAAATAAACAATCATCAATATCGATAGTATCCTTAATAAGCGATATAGTCTATATATTAAAATACCTTAACAATTATGTCATCAATGAGGCGTAATTTTCATTAATTTAACGTCATTTTTGCAATTCTGACGGTACTTTTGTCAATCTGGGGCGAACTATCGCCAAGTTGGAAATACTTTGCTAAATTATTCGCTGAGTTTGCCAAATGCATCACCAAGTGTTACAGACAAACGGAGAGAAGAGTATTTCATATACACTAGAAGGTATGTCCGTCATATGACGGAAATCTGAATTTGGAAGACATTACTTCCCATTTGGAGTCATGTTTATCAATTTGGCGACATTTTTGGCATTTTAGAAACATTTAAAACAGTCGCTAAGTTGGCGACATCCCGCTAAACTTCTCGCCAAATGTTACGGACGGACGGAGAAATGTGTTATTCTTATAGTCTACGCTTATGGTCTTTCCAAGATATTAAACTTTCATTCAATGTAGTCGTGATTTACATCGATTTAGCGTCATTTTTATTAATTTGGCGACATTTTTGTTAATTCAGCAACATTTATAAAGTCGTCAAATTGGCAACACTCCGCCAAATTCTCGCCAAGCGGTATGGACGAAGATATAAATTATTCTTGTAGCTGATACAAAAGTATTACCTAAAGTATCTTCTCACATGAATGGAACTAGTTAGATCCATGAGAATGATGTCACCAAACTTATCGCATGATATTACTCATGTAAAGTGAACATATTTCAGAATAGGTAATATTTTTTTTTTATTTTATATGATTTTTTGATATTTTTTTTAAATGTGTAATATCTCGAGAACGGCTCATGCTAGCGTTCTAAAATTTTTCTCAATCGTTTTCTAATGAAAAATTACATAAGAAATGGCTATTTGCGTAACTTTATTAAATGTTTTAATTTTTTGATGATTTTTCCAAAATTTCACTCGAAAATTTAGGGGGGGTTCTGAACATTCGATTGCGTATAAAAACAATTGGCTTCCAGTATTCATAGATTGTAATTTTTGTAATAAATTTCATTCGAATCGGTTCATTTGTTCGCCAGTTATCGTCTCCACAGACTCACTGACACACACATACACACACACATACTTTCGCACACACACACACACATACACACACACATACTTTCACACATACACACACGCGCGCGCGCACACACACACACACACACACATCATCCCGGAAACGCCTGATTCGTGATCAGGGATGCTTGAAGCGTACTCTTCCGTCGAAAACTCGAATTCGAATTTTCGATCCCATCACAATACTTTCCTTATATATTATGTATATAAGGAAAGTAAAAAGATAAAAAAAAACATGTCATTACAACTGAAAGAAAAAAAAAACAGTTTATTTTCCGTTGTTGCTGCTGTAGCCACTTTGGTTTACTTATTCTGATTTTTCTTCCGAAATCGACTGAGAATGTGAACATTATAAATAATTCAATCTTTATAAACATTATTACATAAAGATGATGTTTATTTTAAAGTATTTTGTTCGCACGTAAAGATTTAAGCTTATGCTTAATTTTTGATCACTGTAATGTAAGTTACACTTTGTTATTTAACACCGTTAAATAAAGGAATTTTAGACTGTCAACGTTGACCAGACCAATGAGAAGTCAGACGAAAAATTCGGTGGTGGCCTCAGTTCGATGGAGTCGAAAAGTTTGCGCGACGTTTTGTAAAATAAAATATTACAACAACAAAATTATAACCACTGCATTTAGAAAACTATGAACTTGATTCTAAATCAATTTATATCCTCTTACAACTTTCAAAGGATTATAAATTACTCGTTTACTATTTGTGATTAGCACTTTTAGTTTTTTCGATATAAGCATTACAATCTTTAAAACCTAAAAATTTTCAATCTTCTTCCACTTGACGAGGTTTGATCAAAAACTATAAGACCTATACGAAACAAAGTATTGGTCTAGAATCTGAATTTTTTGTTGGACATTTTCATCACTTTCTGCTTTTGTCTATTTTTACTTTCCTTATACAAATAATGTATAAGGAAAGTATTGTGACGGGGTCGAAAATTCGAATTCGAGTTTTCGATGGGAGAATACGTTTCAAACATCCCTGATCACGAATGAAACATTTTTGAGGTGATGTCTCTGTGTGTGTGTGTGTCAGTGAGACTGTGGAGACGATATCTCACGAACGAAAAGTGCGATTCGAATTAAATTTGGTTCAAAAATCACAATCCGCGAATACTGGAAGCCTGTTGTTTTTAAACGTAATCGAATGCTCAGAACCACCCAAAATTTTCGAGTGAAATTTTGAAAAAACATTAAAAAATCAAAACCTTTAATAAAGTTACGCAAATAGACATTTCTTATGTAATTTTTCCTTAGAAATCGATTGAGAAAAACTTTAGAACGCTAGCATGAACCGTTTTTGAGATATTGCACATTTTTCAAATAAATTTATCAAAAAACCCCATAAATTAAAAAAAATATTAAAAATCATTGTTGAGAAACATGTTCACTTTTCATATGTAATATCATGCGATAAATTGGGTGACATCATTCTCGTGGATCTAGCTCATTCCATTCATGAGAAAAGATACTTTGAGTAATACTTTTGTATTTGAACGCTAATAGTCATTTATCTACTATAAGAATAACTTATTTCTCCGTCCATAACGTTTGGTGAGATTTTGGCGACGAATTTGGTGGAATGTCGCCAACATGGACACTTTTGGAAATGTTGCCAAATTAAAGAAAATTTCGCCAAATGGATAGAAATGGCGCTAAATCAATGAAAATGATTTAGCGCCAAATCGAAAATTCAATATCTTGGAAAGAATATAAGTATCTATTATAAGAAAAACCTTTTTTTTTTTACTGTAAAAGTAGTAAATGCATTGCATTATATAAGGAAAGTCATGTGTTGCCCACATCATATTTTTTTTTTATTCAGAAGATATTTCGAGTAAGCAAAAAAGAACAAAAACTCGCTTTGACAAAATCTTTCTAATTTTTCGGGAATAAAACAAAAAACTCAAAGTACTAAAATATTGAAATTATTTTTATGAAATCATATATGGTATTCTATTTCTAACAAACTAAATATAAATTGTTTAATTTTTTTTATCTATTAGGAGCAAAGATATAAGTGTTCAAAGTGTTTACAATTTTCGTAACGCTTTATGACCGATACCCCGACCACAAAGACTTTATTCGTGTCAAAATCTGATAAAGACTTCCTAACCCCTCAAACTAGTAATAAAAATTACTTCAAGAGAACTTCACTAGTGTATGCCATGCATCATCTATCTCAAACTTATTTTGTTTTTATTAGAAAATGTGCATTGTTATGCAAATTAGTCAGTCTAGTCTCTGGAAGAATATCATTTTAACAAGTGGTGGTTTTAAGTCGTGGTAGGCGTTGTGATAGGCACAGACATGCGTTATAAACCATTCTTTCCTATGGGGCCAATTGATGCTGAGTCAGTGCATTACACCCACATCTATAATCTCTCAAATTGTTTGCAGCGTTTCTAGATTAGATAAACTAGACAGTAGTTAATGTCGTTAGCCGATAATAGTTTAAAGGATGAGTAGAGTATTGTCACCTGCTGTTCACGTGATTTCTAATGATATCAGGAATTCTTGGGAATACTGTAAGTGCGTAGGGGACACTCGAGGGATAGTTAATTTTTTTATTGTAAAATTGTTCGTAAAAGTTTTTAATTCGTTTTACAATAAGTAATGTTTCACGAATAATGTTGAAAATAATAATGTAATAAATAGTGTTTAATGAATTAAGTAGTGTTTAACGAACAATTTTTTGATCGAGATTTTGATGGAAATATGTCATTGTAAAACATTTGGGAGCACGTTACTGAAAGTTTCAGGGGAATCAGCTGTCCATAATGCGGAGTAAGGCTCCTGATAGTTATGATAATATATATGTATATATATATATACAAATAAAGATTGAAAGATTTTAAACGAAAACTATGCATAAACTACGATAAGTACAAAAAAATCCATCGTTGGCATATCTGTTACATATAAGTAAATATATATATATATATATATATATATATATATATATATATATATATATATATATATATTATATATATATATATATATATATATATATATATATATGTATATATATATATGTATATATATATATATATATATATATATATATATATATATATATATATATAGATTTAATCTATCTATTTCTTCAGAAACATACATTTTTGTGTTTGCTTCTACAAAAAACTTGGACATGATTAGATTTTTGTAGAGGTTAACAATTCATGATTTAGGCTTAGAGCCTCGTCCACGTGTAAGGCGTTTGTGCTTGATTTCGTTTGTTATACTTATTTCGATTCCATACCTTTGTATTATATATTTTTCATTGACTTGTTGATTCGATATTTATTTTATTTATTTTTTCCATATGCTTGAGGATTAGATGATTTTTACTTTTGTTTTGTAAGCCAGTTAGATAGTTGAATTTAGTTTAAGTTTTTCTCTTTTTTTATTTCCATACCTTTTAATTTGGTTGATTTTCTGTAACTTGATAGCTTGTGTTTTGTATTTTTAATCCATATGATTGATGATTTGCTGTATTATATTTTATTCTGTGGGTGTTTTTAAAAAGTTAGGTTTATCGTGTTACATCTTCTTACTTTTCGTTCATTGGATTTTCAAACTTCTATTATTATTATATATATATATATATATATATATATATATATATATATATATATATATATATATATATATATATATATATATATATATATATATATACAAAAATAACGCTTCGGCAGATGATAATTAGCTGAATATTTCAGAAATGAAACTGGAATTTTCATGAACGTAAGCGGCTTTTCTGGTAGTTTGTGCTATTTCTCATAGTAATAGCATATTTACTGATGATTTCATCACTGATGATGATTCCATCACTGATTCCATACTGATGATTCCATACTGATGATTCTATACTGATGATTCCATCCTGATGGTTACTTTTCATCAGAATCCTCCTGGTAGAATGTGACCATCAGGATTGATCATTGATTGAAATGATGCTGAAAAGTCAGAAAAGAACTCATGATGAAATGTGCTTAATACAAAAACATTTTATGGCTATGAAAGTCTATATTAGTTTGTGCTATTTCTCATAGTAATAGCATATTTACTGATGAGTTCATCACTGATGATGATTCCATCATTGATTCCATACTGATGATTCCATACTGATGATTCTATACTGATGATTCCATCCTGATGGTTACTTTTCATCAGAATCCTCCTGGTAGAATGTGACCATCAGGATTGATCATTGATTGAAATGATGCTGAAAAGTCAGAAAAGAACTCATGATGAAATGTGCTTAATACAAAAACATTTTATGGCTTTGAAAGTCTATATTATCTTGTAATGTATCTATTAAGCAGCTTTTACTGCACAATCGTCATGTAGGTGGGATCAGTTATTCTAGTGTTGATCAGATTTTTTAAGAATTGAAAAGATAGAATAGGACTTTAAAAGTTATGACCCGCAAAAATCTAAAAATAGAAATGAGATAGAAATGGGAAATGCTTCTGATAATTTCTGTTCTATCTATAATTTTTGACTACAAGACGATTAAAAATACTTTAACTGTTTTGGGATAAATCAGTTCCAAGACTAAACTCTCCGAAACTGCCTAGCGAACTTTTCAATGACAGGATTGCACTCCAGTTGCAGATTACAGCATCCATGGACCGGTTTCAAGTTATTTTCAATTTTTATTGCTATTGCAGGGATTTATTCTAACGAGTGCATAAAGTTATCGAAATGCTGTTACCTACAATGGGCTGTAGGTAATGATCGGCATTGAAATTATTTCATTTTTACTAATTTGAAAATTTTGTAATTTGAAATGACATCGAATGTTTATATTCGATGTAATTTTAAATAATAATCTATTCGAGACATTACGTCTTGCGATAAAATTCAAAAAATGAATTTTAGTTTGTAAGAAAAGTCCTTTGCTGCCCTATCAGATTTTTCTTCTGGAGAATTTTCATTTTTTTTTTGTACAAAGGCTTTGAGAAAAACCATTTATCATCCAAACATCAACAAAGTCCCTAATCATAAAGTAACTTAACAAAACCTTTTAACGGCAAATCAGGAATCATATATACTTTCCGTCTAAATTACCGCAAAATCCCCGAGGTCGATTTTACAATAGTGGGATGCTTATTGACTTGTCAGCTTCAAACTTTGTACTTAACATTGCATCATGAAATATTTCTTTCATATGCAAAGATGAAAAAGCAAGTTTCCGTGAGAAAAGCGTTGAAAATTGAGCAATACTTAATAGGCTGTTTTGCCGAAATTGGTGTTTTCGCAAAATCTTAGAAAGAAGCTCTTCTCGGAATGAGGTGTTCAGCAATTTGAATTTGGGATAGTCTTAATGCCCGTGGTTCTAATACTGTAAATGTTTTAAAGGGTTAAAGAGTCGAGGTTTTCATGTTTCCGTATTTTTACCAGGTGTTTGACAAAAGAAATCTTGCTTATGATAATGTGTATCTCCGCTGGTGTAGCCGGGGGGTGGGAGGGAAGTATATACTCCCACACGTTTTGAAAAAATTCAGATTTTACTTTAGCTGTCAACTTTAGGTATGATATCAGCGACAATATACAAAGAATGAAATAAACTAACCATGTAATCCGAAGGCCGAATGAAAGATGTACAAAAACAATCTGTCTGACCAAGCCACCAGGGAAGCGGCCTAAAGGATTAACAAAGTAAAGTAAACTGGTTGCGTTGATAAGGACTTAGTTCGTAACACTAGCAATTGGAGAACTCTTGCTAGGTGTTTGACTGGGAAAGAACACGGTCATTGAAAAGGTCAGGGTCCATATTGGCTGTTGAACCAGTGAAGAAGAAACACATGATAACTTACAAAACTTTGAAGAAAGCAGGCATATGCCAGTTGGTGACTCCAGTTGTTTCGAGGACGTTATAAGTCCATTTCTTCAGGCCAAAAGGGCGCATACTGTTTTATGCGCCCTCAACAACAGCTAAGAACGAAGTGCAAGGAGGCAAGCGAAGGTCAAATCAAATAGAGCTAGAACACCTACAGCGAAAATTCGCTAGAGGGTGTTATCAACCATTGAAAAAATACATAAAACTATCAACACGGGCAGATAAAGAGTCTTCCTCGTCCACGAAGACGAGGGCAGCTGGTTTTAAAAATAAATCTGAAGCATGGATACGAAATTTAAAATGAAACAGAGAAAAATATATGATCCGTTAAATTATTGGTAAAAAATAAAAGAGTTTAGAGGGAAAAAAATAGTCAAACCCTTGAAAAGCAAGAAAGATAAAAAAAATTACAGGGGAATGGGACACTAATTAAGAAAGAAATAATAAAGTTAAGAAACGGTTTCGAAAGTTGATTGCATCGATGAAACTACTATAAAATTAACAGTGATTAAGATCAGGTCATATGGAAAAAACATAACACATAAAGAAGGAAAAACAGGCTTCATAAGCTATATGAGCTAACTTCATGAACTAAAAGAAAATTCTACTAAAAATATCAGTGAATGAGACTACAATTAAGAAGAATATAACCAAATTGAAAAAAGAAAATCGGTTTTGGATGTTATATCAACTTTAAAAGTCAAAGATGTGTATAAGGAATACTTCTCTGGCTAAGAAGATGTAAATGTTAAGTAAATTAAATATAATATTGATTATTTAATATTTGGGCATAAACTAGTTTTCAGAAAAGCTCCTTAAAGAGCTTTGTTGTAAATAACTTTCCAAATTTCTTAAAGTGAGCAGGAGTGTTATTCTTTACCACATGCTCGTACTGCCATTTAACTTGTTTAAATTTATGATAGCTTTTTGGTCTCTCTTTTGTCGTCTCACAGTAAGGAACTGCACATTTATCAATAACAAGAGCAGAGTTCGAATAAATAAAAGCTCCTATTTAAAAACAAATATAGAGGCAGTGGGGAAAAACGACCTGCTTGGGGCGCTACAATAATGACTTCAAATATATTCAAACAGCCAACGAGCAAGCTACTTTAAGAGTACCAGTGCATAATACTGAAAATAAGAATATAAACAAAAATTAAGGAAGTAGACGGTTATTGAAGATATATCAGTTTGACTTATTAACTAAATTCCAGCAACAAACAAACAACTTTAAACCATTATTGAATGATGTTTGGATTAAGAAGGACGAACTAAATTATTGACAAAAAGAAAACTGTTTAGAAGCTATATGAGCTGATATTTGGAGTTAAGAATGTGTATACAGGACATTTTCCATGCTAAGGAGACGTAAAGAATATTGCTGATTTATTATTAACAAGATTATCGGAGTTCAAGCAAACAAAAGCTCATTCCAAAAAATCTAGTTTAAATATAGTACGGGTATGCGCGATGAGTTTTGCATTAGAAAATTGAAATGAATGATTCTCATACCAACAATATTGGAAAATGGATGATTTTGTTTTTTCTTTAACGACCATCCAAGAATATTCTTTGGTACGCTTCTCGAGAGCCCTCTTTGTCTGTAAGCTAATTTACACCGACAACTAACAGCATAAATACCACTTTTAAGTAAGTGCGGAACAGCAGTTTTAACGGATGTAAGCTGTAATTTACAAAATTGGTTTAAAAAAACTTTAAAATTGAATCTTGACTAAACTCTAGAAATTATAAAGATTAAAGGAGGGTAGAAAGGTAAAACTATCAACTTTTTTAAACAAAAAGTAGATAGTGGACTAAGCTTGGTAAATTTTACCAAAGCTTTATCAATGCTAGAAGTGTTGAAACCCCTGCTTTTAACTTGAGATTTCAAGAACTTATTTTCAGAAGTTAAACAAGTTGAATCAGAGCATAAGTGAACCACCCGATACACAAATGTGTAAAAGGCAGCTAATTTCTGTTTGAAAAACACATGCAAAAAAAAAAAAATAAAGTATGTTTTAATTTTTATTAATTGTGGTGAAATAAATTAATTTTTATTAGTGGATATTAATTCTGAAATTTGTTAGAAACAAGGACCAACTTTGCGCAAATGCGCCTAACAAATAAAATATTTTGTGTTTTCAGGGATCAGTAATTTATTCTCCGAGTCTTCGTAGCACTACTTTTTAAAATGTAATAAAACATAATTTATTCTCTTTAAATATCTAAATATTGTAAATATATGACAATTTTTTTCGTAGCGCTGCTTTTAAAAGTGTAATAAGACATAATTTATTATTTTTAAATATCTAAATATTGTAAATGTATGACAATTTTTTTCGCAGCGCTACTTTTAAAAGTGTAATAAAACATAATTTATTATCTTTAAATATCTAAATATTGTAAATATATGACAATCTTTTTCGTAGTGCTACTTTTAATAGTATAATAAAACAAAATTTGTTCTTTTTAAATATCAAAATACTGTAGATATATGACAATTTTTTTCATGGCGCTACTTTTAAAAGTGTAATAAAACATAATTTATTCTCGTTAAATATCTAAATACTGTATATGATACTTTTTTTAAATGTTTTAAAAGTTGTAATGGATATATGATCACAAAAGATGGAACAACTTCTGAAAAATTAATCCGAACCAAATGTAGATATTTTGAAAATACTTTATTTAAAAAATATTCTGTATCTTCGCTGCCTGTTACACTTGGTGACACATTTTACGATCTTGGCTGACAAATTTGGAGAAAAATTTGATACATTTAATCGATACAAAATATTGCTTGCCCCTTGACCACGTTCTGCTCTCAGAAAAATTATCGGCACCCTTACGGTTAAAAATTTCCAGTAACGCCACTGTATCCTTCTTTATAAAATAAGTAAAATTGACAATTAAGACAAAATATAAGTAAATAAATTCGACAATTACGATATATTGTCAAATTTTCTGGACCGATAAGTTTATGGTTACACAAACATAAGTGAAAAGATTATCATCAGGGAATAGGTTTTTACTCAGGTGCACACGGACACTTTCGCTATGCTGTAAAAATACTATGTTAATAACAGTATAAAAAGCTGATAAAAAGTATGAAACACTTTTAAAGACAAACGAGAAAGATCAATCATGGTTAAAGCATTGATTATGAAACACTTTCCAACTGCAATGCAATTTTAATCAAACATCTCTAAAATGCGATACATTCAGCTGTGATATTTTTAAAATTATTACAATACTACAATAATTTATTATATTTCAAAACTTCCTCGAAATGAAATGAACTTTAATCAAATAACATCGTGGAAATATAAATCGCCTGGCTCTCTATTTAAAAGCATTCATGAACTTTTTTCTGTTCCTTTCATTCAGCGGCGATACTTTCAAAATTATCAAAATACTACAATAATTTATTTTACTTAAAAACTTAAAACTATGGAGGTAAATTTAAAAGCATTCATGAACTTTTTTTCATTCCTTTCATTCAGCGGCGATATTTTCAAAATTATCAAAATACTACAATAATTTATTTTACTTAAAAACTTAAAACTATGGAGGTAAAAGTACTTTCTAACTCCATGCGTAAAACTTCATTGAAATAGGCAACACTGAATCGTCTACTTCTCTATATAAAATGAATGAAGTTTCATTAATATCAGCTATATTGCGGACTCCAGAGCTAAATAATTTTACATTAAACAAATTCAGCAGTTCTTATACAACTCATCTTATAACTTGATGTATTTACATTCTCCATACGTGAAAATTAGGCTTCGTTGTAGAAATAATCAAAGTTCGATGATCATTTAAACTAAAAAATATTGTAATTACGTTGGCGCAGTATATAGATGCACAGAAAAAATAAATAAAAATAAAGCGGTTTTAGGACGGATGCAACACTAAATATAAATTAAGAAAAACTTTTAAAATCACGATTTGACACAAGATGGATGCTATATTGTATTTTGAAGTGTGTCACGTGATCTCTTTATATAATATGGGTACAATTATTATTTTAATTTTTATTTAAAAAACTACCGAGCATATTTTGTTGACATTTTTTATATATATTCTATGGGATAATTTAAATATTTCCTAAAAGTTTCGAAGCAATCTGTGAATTAATTTTAAATGCGCTTAATAAATGTTTCAAAAATTAGGTCCCATAGGGTTCAATGTATTTCATTTTTTCAAACCGGGTTCAATCCAAAACTAATTGGGTGGTATTATTCATTTACATTCCCATATGTTCCACAGACCGTCTTAACAACATACTAAAATTTCTATTTTGATAAAGCCATTTTTACGGGAGTTATAGTGCGAACGGACAGACAAACAGACAGGATAACTGAAGTTATAAACACTTTTCAACTATGCTGTAAAGTGTTAAAAATAGCATTAGTTTTTGGATAGAGAATCAGAGAAACCGCATCAGAAAATGCAAGAATACGTCTGTCAATAATTATTGGCATTACATAATCTTGGACGAAATTGAGGAAAAACGAGAATTCGAAACAATGAAAGAAAATATCTAAAAAAAATCTGATGTGGGCAACACATGACTTTCCTTATATAATGTAATGAATTTACTACTTTTACAGTGAAAAAAATAGGCTTTTATTGTAGTAGATACTAATATTTTTACCAAGATATAGAATTTTCGACAATTGGTCGTCATTTACATTGATTTAGCGTCATTTTTATCCATTTAGCGAGATTTTCGTAAATTTGGCAACATTTCAAAAAGTCGCCAAGTTGGCGACATTCCGCCAAATTCGTCGCGAAGATCTCGCCAAGCGTTATGGACAAAGAAATAAGTTATTCTTACAGCAGATAAATGACTATTGGCGTTCAAATGCAAAAGTATTACTCAAAGTATCTTTTTTCATGAATGGAAGGAGCTAGATCCACGAAAATGATGTCACCCAATTTATCGCAAGGTATTACATATGAAAAGTGAACATGTTTCTCAATAGGAAATATTTTTTTTTATTTTATAACTTTTTGATGATTTTTTTGAAAAATGTGCAATATCTCGAGAACGGTTCATGTTAGCGTTCTAAAATTAATGTCAATCGTTTTCTAATGAAAAATTACATGAGAAATGTCTATTTGCGTAACTTTTTTACTCGTTTTGATTTTTTGAAGATTTTTTCCAAATTTCATTCGAAAATTTAGGAGGGTTCTGAACATTCGATTGCGTATAAAAACAATAGGCTTCTAGTGTTTACGGATTGTGATTTTTGTACCAAATTTGGTTCGAATCGGTCTATTCGTTCGTCAATTATCGTCTCCACAGTCTCACTGACACACACACACACACACATACTTTCACACACACACACACACACACACACACACACACAGAGAGATCACTCCAAAAATGTTTGATTCGTGATCAGGGATGCTTGAAACGTGCTCTCCCGTCGAAAACTCGAATTCGAATTTTCGACCCCGTCACAATACTTGCCTTATACATTATGTCTTTAAGGAAAGTAACAAAGAGATAAGAACGGTAAAAATATTGAAAACAGTTTCGCAATAAGTAAAACTAAATCTTATGTGCCCCGTCACAAACTAAAAGTACATTCGTAATATCTTCAATGAACTCCAAAAATGTGCTATAAAAATATCGTAAAATTACTTGTGAATAAGACTACGAAAATATGCAGTATAAAACAAAATGAATCAAACAAGCTGGTCGGGAAACTAAATGGGATAACTTTTTAGAAAAATTTCTAAACAAATTAGTTAAAATTACTTTAAACATACCAGTTGCAAAGACAACAAAAATTAAGAAAATATGGAAAATTAAGAATTGCTGGTTTTGGAAAGCTCTACTTCATCAACTATTTTATGTTTTAATTGAAATTAGAATGTTTAGTTCCCGAAACAACTTGCATCCATAATTTTGTTTTTTACTACATATTTTCATTGTCTTATTCACAAATTTAGTTTACAACAATCTCTGCGCATATTTTTAAAGTTAATTGATAGTGTTGTTCGTGCATCTTCTGAAGCCGGTTGTTTCTCTATTTATTTTATAATAAGGCAATTAAGTTCGTAGTTTTATTTGCCTTGAAACTGTTTTGAACCTTTATACGGTTTATTATTTCTTCTTCCGCATTTCTTTTCATTTATTCGAATCATCGTTTTCAACTATTTTTCCTGGGTCACGTAATATAACTATTTCTTGACGGGCATATTTTTACCTTTTCTGGTGTGGTTGAACTGATTTATTGCTGTTTAATTTCAATAACTTTTGAGGGATGTTTTCTGTTGACTATTTTGATATAGGTATGGCAATACGTTCACCGTAAAGCAGATTAAAAGCATTAAAGCAACCAGAGTTTAATTTTCATAATATTAGGACGTAAAAACGCAAGATAAAAAGCGTTTAGCGCTTTCGAGCGTCAAACGCCAACAGGAGAATCATTACATAAAAAATGTATCTAACTCAAAATGTGAACAAAACTTTTCATATTACAGTGAGCCAGCCACACCACTGCAAAAACAAATTCAATGAGAATTATGTAAATGTGTACATAAAAACATTCAACACTATAAAATACGAAAATTAAACCAAAAGAAAATATACAGAAAAAAAGGGTAGGAGGGAGAGAATATTTTTAAATTGTTAAGTACGTGAACAGTGGTTTGACGTTAATAAAATCAAGTATTAAACACCCAGCAAAACCAATAATTTGAACCGTGTCATTATAGCAAATAGAATCGCGATACAAAAAAAATAAGCATAGATTCAAAGAGCAGAATGTTCCTGGGGTTATTACAACGAGTTAAAAGAAAAATTTTGTCAAGCAGAGGAGTAAAACTTTCACGAAGAACACTTTGAGATAAAATTGTTTTTAATGCAACGAGAATTTTTTAACAATCTACTACTAACAGTCCTATTAGTGCTACAATATCAAATTTATAAATGTTATCACGTCAAACTGAAGGTACCAACCACATACACCTCGGTCTATTTTAAAGGATTATTTATTTTTCGTTTTTACTCAATATTAAGTACTCAACATTTTTATGTACTCGATTTTTATACGATTCTCATTGGATAAGTTTTTGTCCCTTGCTATTATGTGGTTCAATGTAATATGCAAAATTGTATTAGCATTTTGGCTTAGTACAAATTTCCAGTGTAATGGTGAACTTCCTGGTGCCTTCTAATGATTGATTTGAGACCCATAAACGATAAAGGCTTTTATCCTTTGTTTTTATGTCCTATAATATTGTGTAAATGAAACTCTTGTGCATTTACTTTGACTATTTTGTTTCAAATCTTATTTTATGGGAATATAAAGTTACAACAAAAATCTATTGCTACCAGTAAGATAAATTCCCAGAATAAATAAATGAACTTAGATATGATAATTTCTAAGATTTATCCATGGGGATAACCTCAGCAACAGAAGTTTCATTGACATAACGGTAGCATAATTCTACATAGGTTCTGCACACTGCTTTTATAATCAAAATAATTAAAAGTCAAGATCAATTTATACCAATAAACAAAGATATTAAAAAACCTCAGAATCCAAGGAAAATATGAATTGTTGAAAGTGTGGACACCGAATTCACATTTTTATTCATCTTGTGGCCACAATCACTCCAGTGGCTATAATCACCTTATTTGAATGTAAATTCTTTATGAAAGAGATTAAAAAATATTTCTAAATCTTCCAAGAAAATGACAGTTTCTATGAAAACAAATTAAAAGATTAATCCAAAGCGCCTGTGCTTTCCTGCTGTTACTCTAACCGGAATTAAAGACTCAAGCCAACAATTAAATTAATAGCCACTCAGCGGAAAGAAAAATATACCAGTTTTATGGCTTTCTTCGGAACTTTGAGTAATTAATAAACGCAGCTGTGAGCAATTGAATAAATGCATGAAGGGGGTGCCTGTTTTGGGCAAGAAAAAATATCATTATCTTCATCTGTAAACCTTAAGTGTTGTGACTGATGCAGATGTGCTTTGCGTCAAGTATTATATTGCGTTGATTTTAGATCTTTTAATGATTATGGTGGAGGAATACACACACACAAACATATATATATATATATGTGTGTGTGCGTGTGTATATATATATATGTATATATAGTATATACATATGTATATATATGTATATGTATATATATATATATATATATATATATATATATATATATATATATATATATATAGTATATATATATGTATATATATGTATATGTATATATATATATATATATATATATATATATATATATATATATATATATATATATATATATATATAAATATAAATTAGTAAATCCAATGTTAGAAAGTGTGTAGTAACTCATAATACACTATTCCAAAATTTTCTACAAAATACAAAGAAATAAAAGAAATTAAGACATAATGAGGAAATAATAAAGCGTAATGCAGGTCATAAAGACAAAGACAATCAACAAATTTCAAAAATGAGGAATGAAAATAGGAAAACAAAAAAATCAAGCAAAAAAGCTTGCACATGGAAGAGCTTTAGGCTTAAGTTCATTTCGAAAAAATTCTCTTCAAGTCCATATATCCCTTCGAAATGAACACAAAAATGCTTGTTTCTGAAACACAAGATAGATTTTATCTATAAACTTGTGTTATATGGACGACAAGCATATAGATTGGAACAATAAAGGAAACATAAATACCTTAAAATACACTTCATTCGTACAACCATGACAAGCAAAATATGGCTACACCAATGTTGCCATATGCAGAAATGAAAAGATGTGATTAGCTGTTGCCAAAGAGAGTAATAAAAACTGTACTGCGTAAAAACAATAAAAAGAGATATTCAACAGTTAAAGCTTCAAGATAAAAAGATGAAAATATAATTTCAAGAGAATGAAGAAGTACGGCTAAAATAAGATAATAAGGGGAGAATATGAGAATTTTAGGCTAATCGAAACTTATTAACTATACCATTTACTATATATGCAGGATATTTATACATTTTACTGGTAATTTTGATGTTATTAATGTGCAAAGCATGAAATTTTTTATCTGATAATCTATAAATTCTAAAAAGTTGATTAAGTATAATATTTCTAAACAATTGAATCGAGTTGCAGGAATTAAAAGGTAATAATTTATTAATATTAAATTTAAAAAAATCTTTTTTATCATATAAATTAGTAACTATCCCATGAGCAGGTTCTATAATTAGATTTAAATCCAAATAATAAATATTATTACTAATAGAAGATTCATTAGGTATTAATTCCAAATTATCCGGATAGAAATCTATATCTATGACATAGTTATCAGTAAATACAAGACAAATCAGATCATCTACATATCGGTAAATTTTATAATCTGTTGAAGTAAAGAATTTTTCATATTGATATATATATATATATAAAATAAAAAAATTGAAATATTTTAATTGAAAATTACGCATGAACTACTGTATGTACAAAAAAACCCATCTCTACCATATCTGTTACAAATGAGTAACTATAGACCAAGACTAAGGATAAAGATAGAAGGTCACATATCACTACAATGGAAAGGGGGATGAGAAGAATATTAGGATATAAAATTCACAAGTAAAAGTATATATATATATATATATATATATATATATATATATATCAATATATATATATATATATATATATATATATATATATATATATATATATATATATATATATATATATATATATATATATATATATATATATATATATATATATATATATATATATATATATATTGATTTTAAGAATTTGTTCTATAATATTGATGTAGGTGATCTCTTTAGAATTATTTTAGAAATTTTTGAAAAATATAATACTACCTTAAAATATTCAACATTCCAGGTTCTTAGAATAAATGAAATTTGTGATGACAATTAAAACTTAACACATTTCATAGAATTATTAAATACTGCAGCCAATAATACATATCCTCCTAATTTCGTAATTAAAATTATAAACTCAGTGTATCAACTACCATTCGATAACCTTCAAGACTTTCCAATCACGGCAGCTAATTTGATTTAAAAAAAAAAAAAAACTAATTATTATAATTTCTTAATTATATGATTAGATAAAATATAAAAAAATTGGAAAACAATAAATTTGAAAATAAGATGTAGAAATATTTAATATTTTGAAAATTATTTTCGCTAAAAGTATGTAACATTAGCCAATTTGATACTACGATTTGGGCACCTTATATAATGGTGATTGTGGAATACTCGTTTATTCATTTCTTCTAAAAATCACTTGTCTGTTCATTCTGCTTTACTTATATGGTAAATTGTTCTGTTTCATACTTTAACTCACTGGACGGGTTTTAGGAAATGTCACTCTAACCGACCGTTTTCCCCCCCTTTGAGTTTATTCCTCATACTTGTTCTAGATGCTTCTCAACCATCTTCATTCCGGCTCTGCTCGCACTTCACGTGCAGTTTAGGATTCCTGAATCATGATAATGGTAATTCTCGATTTCCTGTGATATCCTTTTTATTCAATTCTTTTTATTCAATTCTTCATCTTTTAATGCTTTTAGTCTGTTGCATTGGTATGTATAGTAACTTACTATTGCCAATTCTGAAACAAGCATCTGTCTGGGTTAATTAGATCTAGATGCACAGACTTGAAAATGAGTCTAGTCTAATTAATCTTCAAAATTAAGCCAGTGCTGAATATTTCTTTTTTCGGCATTTTGGCTATGGTTTAACTGTTTTGTTGATTTTAATATTTCGTTATTATTTGATTCGGTTAATACATCTTTCTAATATATATATATATATATATATATATATATATATATATGTATGTGTGTGTATGCATGCGTGTTTCAATTCACCATGTTACAATCTTAGGCTATATTTTTAACTGTAACCATTTTTGAGTTGGATCCTAGACTCTTCCTACATTCCATACAACAGTTTCAGATGACAATGGTAATACATTTTATGTTATTTTATTCTTATTCAAACTGAAATTCTGTATATGTTATTGTATTATTATACAATGGCATTAAATTGACTTATGTAATTTGATGTTTATTTTTTATTGATTATTATTCATTCTGATCCAAAAATCTCCATTCTTCTACGTCGGGCTATGTGCATAATATCGATAATAAAATTTACAGTTATGTATACAGAAACGTAGAATTTCAGTATTACCGAACCAGGTATGGCGCTTGAGAACGCACATGGTTTCGGAAATACCTTTCACTTTTATTATATTGTATTTTTCTTGTGTGATACTCTCACAATTTTTGGGTGCCAGTAAAGGTCTAGCTCGATTTGTTGATTTATTAGTTTGAATCCATTCAGCTCATTCACTATTCATGCACTTACACCACGTATGTTAATGCAGGGAACAAGGGGTTTAGTACCTGTATTACATATATGAATTTTTTAAATTAAATATTAATTTCATCATTGGGTGTAGTTACAGGCTAAACTTATACCATGGCTTTCTCAACATGATTTCCAGATTTCACATGCTTATCTTATATATGGAACAGGGAACGAGAAGTATTTAATACCTGTTTAGCACCTGCTTTATTTATAAAGGAATTATTCTCAAGTCCAACGTTAGGTCTATTTTATTTTTAATTTTATTTTTACACTTTACACGTGCTCTTCACACAACT
The DNA here is from genome assembly GCA_951213105.1 of Amaurobius ferox. Lineage (NCBI taxonomy): Eukaryota > Metazoa > Arthropoda > Arachnida > Araneae > Amaurobiidae > Amaurobius > Amaurobius ferox. Next base: position 33,619,633 of record OX578134.1, read on the forward strand.
TTCAATAATATATATATATATATATATATATATATATATATATACGAGTATATATATATATATATATATATATATAATATAAAAGTTTAAATATCCAATGAAAGAATAGAGAGAAATTTCCAAAAAACCCCAACATTACAAAATGCCTAACAAATAAAAGTATCAAACAGAGAATCATCAATCAAGTGAAAAGTCAAAATCTCTCTAGTCATCAAGCTGAAGACAAACAAAAACATCAATGATATATATATATATATATATATATATATATATATATATATGTGTGTGTGTGTGTGTGTGTGTGTGTGTGTGTGTGTGTGTGTGTGTGTGTATTATTTCGTTTTGTCTTGTATGTATAAATCCACTATTTTTAACGGTTTTTTTTTCATATTCCACTGCTGATAATGTCATCCATGTTTTAAGAAGTTTCTAATTTCTAGAAAGATCAGGAGTTGTTGAGATATTAAAAAAAAAACCCAAATAAAATATTCCATTAAAATAGCGTTGTGAAGAGAAATGTTGTTTTAAGAAAATTATATCATATTGCTTAGTAACGGAATTAAATTAAATGTGTTTATACGCAGAGAATTTTTATTCAATTTATGTGATTTAAATGAAAAACAAATTCATAAATTTTCTATTGTGCTTAACCGACTGTAGCAACAGGATAAAAATGGTGCTGGTATATCTTTTGCTACAATTTTAGAGTTTTCAGTTTGGTATACGTTGACAAAACTTCATATTATTTTGTGTAATTTTGTTTATAAACGTGTCTACGATGTTTTATTCTTTAGATTTGACTGTAAAAATAATTTTGTATACAAACAGATTCTTATACTTCAGTTTTAAGGTAATTAAATTAAATATTTAATAGAAATTTTTGAAGAAAAATATCGTTTTAAATACTATTATAAATTCTACATATTATAAATCTTAGATAACACCGTGTATATCTGCTAGTATTGATATAGGGAACAAAAGGTTCTCACATCTTTTTTATACATTTAAGAAACGTGAAAGTGCATAAACGAAATGATGCACTAAAAGTTTTTAAAATATTTTTGGAGTATATTTATGAGGTTTTAATGCACTTCATAAATGCGAAATGCACTAATGCACCTAAGGTTCATAAAAATGCTTTATGATCTTCCAGATGTCTAAGACAGTTCCAGATGGGGCCTTTTCGGAAACAGTTTAATATGTTTTATTGTACACATACATTCCCGAATTCAAATATTTGAGTCTGACTGTTCCTTGAAGTTCAGAAATTATTTTCTTATATGATTTATAATAAATTCCAAACATATATACTTGATTTGAATATTTTGTAATATTTAATGCTCCATTGTATCCAACGTTTCAGCTGTTAAGGAATCGCTTGCAATAATATTTATAGTGGCACATGTCGTAGATTAGGAGCAACAGACAGAAAGCTGTTTTGGAGACTAGTTGACAGTCCATAATTTCAGTAGCTGTCGACAACTTGCAAGAACATAAATAGAGCTTGCTGTAATTATGTTCTTTGTCTTGTAAAGTGCCATATGCTTGCTGATTTTACCTTTCCTCTTCGGCCTTTTCCACCTTTGCTCGCCTTCACCCATTTAGTACCTGTTTCTAAAGTTTCTTACATTCTGAAGTAGACACTTTCACCAATAAAGATTTGCATAAACATTCTCGAATTCTCCAAATCGTTGGACGTTTTCAAGTAATAGCGATGTCAAAAACTAATAGGCAAGCTGCAATATTTTGGTAATATTTGCAAGTAAACATATGTTGTTATTTTTACCAATTTTGTGTTGTTGTTCCCATATTTACAATATTTTTCCAACACTGATTTTTAAATGGAAATATTTGTAATATTTATTCAGTATAGATCGATATTGGGAGTTAAAAAGCTGAATATTAAGCTTCTAAGTATAGCGATATGGTCCAATATTATATGTAGATGCAAAAAATATTTTCCTAATAAAAGACAAAATTGGTAAAATCCTAAATACTTAGTCCTAAAGTTTATCCAATATTGGTAGTAGTGACAAGAGTGTGTCTCCGCCAACATTAGAAATAATATTCGTTTGTTACTAGAATAATAATGAAGGGGAAGACGTTTAAATAATATCTCAACAACTCTACTATTTCCTATGATATTTTCATGAGTCGAAATTACTAATTTTATCACAAAACCGGTAAAAGACGCCTCAAAGCAACAGGAACTTTGAATAACAATAATAAATCAAACTGCTGCTTTTAAGACAAAACCTTACAGAACTTCCTTGAAGAAAGCAGGCGGCGACCAACTGTTACGTGGGCGTTATGAATCTTTTTCTCCCTTCTTCAGGCCAAATGAACAGGTAGAATAGTATGAGCCTTTAAAGAACGACCGTGCTTTCAGAATAATAAGAAGCATCGGGGGACTATTTCCTTCCTTTCTCATTTTAGTGCTCATTGCCACTGAATAAAGGCTAAGATAAAAAAGATTCACCTATGCTGGTTGCTATACTATTAGTTCCACTAATGATGGTTGTTTGTCCCAGAAGCATCAAACGTTTAAACAATGTTTGATGCTTAAACAATGTTTAAACAATGACTTATAGCTCGGATGAAATAAATTCGTTCCAAACATTAAAGGTTTATCAGGAATAGTATGCAGTTAAAAATCCATTTAACAGACCTGATTCAACAAAATATTTAATTTTTCAAATCATAACGAAATCCCCAATCGTAATTTTTTAAAAAACTTTTAACAAACATTTCTGGGTATTTTAATATCGTTTGCTTTGTTGCTTAGTATACAGAAATTTTCTTTCACATTTAATAAAAAAATCTGATGTGTGCAGCACATGACTTTCCTTATATAATGCAATGAAGTAACACCTTTTATAGTAAAAAAAGAATGTATAAGATCCACGGTATTGTGTTTTTAACGTTGAATTGTACATTTGGCAATTTTCCGGATGACAACATGTAAAACTATTTCAAAGTACCCGATTAACTTATTGCATTTCGCGCAACACTAAATAAACAATTATCAATATTGATAGCTTTCTCAATAAGGGATATAATCCATATATTAAAATATTTTAATAATTAATTCATTAATTAGGCTTCATTTTCATTAATATAGCGTCATTTACGCAATTCAGACGATATTTTCGTCAATCTTTGGCGAAATATCGTCAAGTTGGCGATATTTCGCTAGATTATCCGCCAAGTTTTCCAAATGCATCTCCAAGTGTTACCGACAAACGGAAAGAAGAGCATTTCTTATATACTAGAAGGCATGCCCGTTATATAAAAGAAACCAGAAGTTGCGAAACATTACTTCCCATTTGGAGTCATTTTTATGAATTTGGCGACATTTTTGTCAATTTGGCAACATTTAAAATAATCGCCAAGTTGCCGACGTCCCGCTAACTTTCTTGCCAAGCGTTACGGACGGACGGAGAAATGGGTTATTCTTATAGTCCACTCTTACGTTCTTTCCATGGTATTGAACTTTCATCAATTAGACATCATTTCACTGATTTAGCGTCGGTTTCTTCAATTTGGCGAATTTTTATCGATTGGGTGACATTTTCGTCAATTTGGCAACATTTAAAACATCAGCAAGTTGGAGATATTCCGACAAATTCATCACCAAAATTTTGCCAAATGTTACGGACGGAAAAATAGGTTCTTATAGTACATTCTTGTTTTCTTTCCAAGATATTGAAGTTTTGTCAATTAGTCGTCATTTTCATTGATTTAGCGTTACTTTTATCCATTTGGCGACATTTTCGTTAATTTGGCAACATTTAAAAAAGTCGCCAAGTTGGCGACATATATTTTTTTTATTTTATGCAATTTTTTAATAAATTTATTTGAAAAATGCGCAACATCTCGAGAACGGTTCATGCTAGCGTTCTAAAGTTTAGGTTAATCGTTTTCTAATGAAAAATTACATAAGAAATGACTATTTGCGTAACCTTATTAAAGGTTTTGATTTTTTGATGATTTTTTTCAAAATTTCACTCGAAAATTTAGAGGTGTTTTGAACATTCAATTACATTTCAAAACAATAGGCTTCCAGTATTTAAGGATTATAATTTGTGTACCAAATTTTGTTCGAATCGCTCCATTTCTTTCGTAAGATATCGTCTCCACAGTCTCACTGAAACACACACACACAGACATCACCTCAAAAACGTTTGATTAGTGTTCAGGGATGCTTGAAACATGCTCGCCTTATACATTATACTATGTATATAAGGAAAGTAAAAATGTACAGTAACACATTACATACCACATCAGTTTTATATTTTTTTCAGTTATTTGAATAGTTTCATTTTGACATCATTTTAAAGATTATAGCCATTTTTCATGGTGCTTTTAACATGTTTAACCTATTAACAGTTATGATCTTTTGACTGAAAAGACTGCATTTAATATCTATGTTGCGTAAATTATTTACAACGAATAAAAGAACATAGCTTTTTTTTTTCAAATAATATCCTTGAGAAACGTCTGCTGTCACCTACTCCGTTCAAAATTTCAGTAATGTACTAGCACAACAATGCCGCCGTAGCAAAGTATAGAATTTGTGGCCAACTATTGACGCTAATTGCCAGGGAGTCTGTGAAAACCGTAATTACGCTCATAAAAAATTACGGCTACCGTTTAATTATAAAAGCAAATAAGACTACTGATTAAGAATATGCAAAAAAACATAAAGAGAAAAATGAAGAAATTCTTCTTTGTGAGCAATTGCCAAGGATACGCACCTGTCACTGAAAAAAAATGGACAAAGAAGTCGCCGGAATTAAATGTGGCATAGGAGGAAAAAAGTAATTCACTATTACACCCTCGGCTAGATCGTGGCTGGTGCAGAGATGACCCTTTGCATTATAATTCAGGAATAGTGACCTTTTTTGCAGTCCTCAACTTTAAGTGGCCTTGCGGGAGAAATCAATTCTATTCCATACGTGGGCGGATGTATCTTCCTATCACATTGATGGCTTAAAAGATGACGGCGATCGCATGGAATCTCATATAAATGCAAATATATTGATTTCAGGGGATACTGCCTGTTTGATACGGATTATCCAATAGTTTATGAATACATTATTAAAGTAGGATCGAATTCTTATATCGTCATAAGATTCTTAAGTTCGTTTATGATTCAAATTCCTTCAACATCGTCATCTTTCTTCAGTGCTTCGCAGTTATGTAGTTGAATGTGAAAAATACAAGATAATACGACGATGTCATCAAAGTTAAGTAATGGAATATGCCATTTAGGTAAAGAAGCATCTATCATCAAATACCGGATCTAGCTAAATGTCTTGATTGTTATAGTAGTGTGTACTATTATATATTGCTGTAGTTTATGCTAGATCAAACATCTATTGTAGTAAAGCATTCGAAAAACCCTCATATGCTTGTACAATATAAGAGGACATTTGAAGTTTTATCTCATGTTTTACTTCAGAGTATACTTGATTCAGTATAAACTTTTTTTTCTCATCTCAACTTTTATTCTTCTGCTATTTTCAGTTAAAATATAATTTCTGTTTGATCTTTTAGAATTTTTTCTCAACTTCTGCTGTTTTTTTTTGCTTAAATGTATTTTTTTTCTTTTCATTTTTTTCCCTTTAAGTTTTATAATTTTTTATGTTTTAAATAAATCAGCTCAAGACACCATTTGTCGTAAATCATTCCCTTTGGTCATAGAGTCTTGACGGTGTGCATTGTTATTTGCTATAGTGCTTATTAAATAGCAGCCTCAAAATCAGATTTGGTCATCTAGTTTTCCACCACCAGTAGTAACACAAATTTAAAAAAATGTTTAAAATTTTAAAGCAAAATTATAAACATTCCTTTAGAATCCTCCTAACTCCATCATATGTGATCATAGATACTGATCTTAGATACATAAATTCGTGATCACAGGTAGAACTGATCCATCCTCCCAATATGCTAATGAACCTCCGAAAAAATATCGAAACTAAATGCTTTATAGAAGAGTATTTTATTCAAGTCTACACTATTCGCCTCGTGAATAATTAACAATAAGAGCAAATAGCTCTGTATTAAAGATATTGATACGCTATCCATTTGAACAATATTTTTTTTTACTTGAATATAATTATAATCATTCCTGCTAATCTTTATTACACAGTAAAAATATGCAACCAGTAGCCCTGTAGGAATCAACATTTTGGCTGTTTCGGGAAGGTTTCTGAAGCAGGAAGTTTTTATTATTGCATAAAGAATTCAACGCGAAAACGTTTTGGTCAATGCTTTTATGTACGTAAAAGCTAAGGTTAATGGAATATATTCTACTATATATAAGATATTCTACGGACCTTGCGTAAAGTTCAACTACTATATTCAAAGCTTACTTGCTTACGTTCTAAAACATAAAAAGCTAACTTCCGTACATTATTGAACAACATATAAAACTAACTCTTGTACAAAGCCAACTTCCGTACATTAAAGAATATACAAAGAAGTAACTTGTATACATTATAGGAACTATAAGTGTCATTTTACTTAGCTTTATCTATTCACATGCACATGAATGAATGGCTGCCTTAGTAACATATTCACCTTTCAATATGAATTTAAGAAATGATTTTTTTTAAACACTAAGGAACTCCGTCCCTGCTCCCTACGCTTGTTAGTTCCCGTAGATCACTGACATTCAATGAAGCATTCAATGACATCGGCTGATCTTTCGTGACGCCTGTTACGCAGGCGTAATACGCTCATTGGGTATCCACTCCTTGTTCCCCGTCACTCACTAACCCCCAGAATTCACTTCGCAAGCTCTTTTAATCCGATCTGTGCACATGACCGCCTTCCTGCTCTCATCGGAACGACCAATTGAATCTTTGCTCATACGGAAGAAAAATATTCATTTCAGAAAAGCGTAAAAATAATAACTCATAAACTAAAGCGAAATTTAAAAAAGGGGCTCCATCTTGCAAAAATTCAATTATGTAGGTATATGCCTGAAAAAATAAGTGGTCTTGTCTGCTATTGCTTGTCTGTCCAGGACCCGAACTTTCAGTTCAAATAATCTTCCTTTGACTTGACCATAAATATCTCTTAAACTAAAGTTTAAATCAAAAAGGGGGGGTTATTTAAGATTGTTTTCCTAACTGTTTTAAACAAATGTACCAAATTTCATATTTTTATGCTATAGTTTTCGCGGTACGAATTAGAAAATCTCGAGGGACATAAAATTTGTCCAACAGCGGGGGCTACCTTTTCAATATCAAAATATTAGAAAATGCAAAATTCTGACTTTTAAGTTTAATAATCGAATAATTGGAATTCAACCTATTGATTTTTACTTCAAAATCGTTGTTCATAATTAAAAGTGTTTATTATACATAGACTCTATTGGTTGGCATAGACACACTATTTAACCTTGTCTCTCTATTGGGAAGTTTGATTTTCTCTAAATATAGTTTAGTCTAGACACTACAAAAGAATCTGATGTGGGCAACACATGACTTTCCTTATATAATGCAATGAATTTACTACTTTTACAATAAAAAATAAATCTGATGTGAGCAGCACATGACTTTCTTTATATAATGCAATGAATTTACTACTTTTACAATTAAAAAAATTAGATTATTTTTATAGTAGATATTTATATTCTTTCCAAGATATTGAATTTTCGTCAATAAGTCGTCATTTTCATTGATTTATCGTCATTTTTATCCATTTGGCGAGTTTTTCGTTAATTTAGCAACAGTTAAAAAAGTTGCTAAATTGGCAACATTCCACCAAATTTGTCGCCAAAATTTCGCCAAGCGTTATGGACAGAGGAATAAGTTATTCTTACAGCAGATAAATGACTATTGGCGTTCAAATACAAAAGTATTACTCAAAGTATCTTTTTTCATGAATGGAACGAGCTAGATCCACGAAAATGATGTCACTAAATTTATCGCATGGTATTACATATGAAAAGTGAACATGTTTCTCAATTGGAAATATTTTTTTTTATTTTATATGACTTTTTGATAATTTTTTTGAAAAATGTGCAATATCTTGAGAACGGTTCATGTTAGCGTTATAAAATTTATATAAATCGTTTTCTAATGAAAAATTACATAAGAAATGTCTATTTGCGTAACTTTATTAGAGGTTTTAATTTTTTGACGATTTTTTCAAAATTTCACTCGAAAATTTAGGGGGTTCGTAACATTCGATTGCGTATAAAAACAATAGGCTTCCAGTGTTTACGGATTGCAATTTTTGTATCGAATTTCGTTTGAATCGGTCCATTCGTTCGTCAGTTATCGCTCCACAGACTCACTGACACACACACACATATTTTCACACACGCACACACACACACACACACACACACACACACACACACATCACTTCAAAAATGTTCGATTCGTGATCAGGGATGTTTGAAACGTGCTCTCCCGTCGATAACTCGAATTCGAATTTTCGACTCCGTCACAATACTTTCCTTATACATTATTGTATATAAGGAAAGTAATAATATTTCATGAAGTTGACAAAATAGCACCTAATTTTAATTTACTATTTTCATTCCCATAAACATTGTTGTGAATCTTATACATCATTTTTGGAAGTAATAGAAGTAAATTCATGGCTTTGGATCTATTGGTGCAGGGTTCTAATATTGTGTGAGGGAAGATAATCTTTAGCATGCAAACAAATGGATAGTGGTTTGCAATACATTTTAAACTGTAGCTTACAGTCAAAATAATCTTCGTTCGCAAAGTACTATCCAGTCAAATTAGGGACCGTCATAAAAATGTTCATTCTTAAATTCCTTTTGTAAAATGAAAACAGTCTTCATCCTACAGAGCAGCTGGGATTTTTGTTCTACAAAACAATTCTAATTTTTACAGTGTTCTTTAATTAAAGAAACATGGAATAAATTTGTAGTTTTGATCTATAGATTTACCTTGTATCAATACAATGAACTCTTCCTGTGGCCCCGTAAAGCCATTTCTTTAACTTCAATATTCATGTGCATTAATAACAGAAGAAAAATATATTTAAAAAATCGAATTTCAGTGATGATTCATTCGTGCTTCCTAAATCTAAACTGAAAAATAGTGAAGCAAGAAATGCCATAAAAATGGTAATTTATTGTTGATTAAGGTCTTCTTCATTGCAAAAGTATTTCTACAATAACTAAGAAAATGTGTGATGTCACGACATAAATTATATTTCCTTGACTTTCTCAAATACTCTAAGTGCAATGTGATCATTTTAAATTTATTTTTTAGTTGCCACTATATTTGTGTTTCTCATAAATTAAGATTGAGCATTTATCAGCTTTCACAACACGTTCTGCTTGAATTCGAAGCGACTATTTCGCCAAAGGTGTTTCCGGGCATGTTTTGTAAGTACCTAAATTGAAAAAAAAATCGAAGTGCAAGACATTTATGAATTATTATTTAAATGTAAAAGTCATTCAGTTAAGTGGCAGATGATTTATGATCAGGTGGTTTGAATTCTCAAATACTTTCTCGTCAGATCAATATGCATTTCTAGTCTTTTGATTTTTATTTATATGAATTACAGCATTCAATCTTTGCAAATATTTCTATTGGAATAATTTTATTGTGTCAATATTCGGATGTGGATATTCTACCAATATTGTAGTGGGTGCTTTAGAGCATTTTCAGTTATTGATTTTCATAAATAATTTTTATTGTTATAGTTTAATCAAACACTTACCTCGTGTACATTAAACTCTTCTGCCTAAGAAAAATGTATAATTCACATTAAATGTCTTATACATAATTATTAGATACATGTTTGCAGAACCCTTCCAGCATCTTAAGCTGTCCCACCTGGTGTGCAGGCAATACCATCAATGGATAAAACATTATTAATTGTCAACTTTCATGGCACAAAATTTCGGTTATATTACCGAATTTAAATAACAAACACAACAAACTCTGAATTTAAGCATAAATAGCTTTATGGAATGCAAATTTATCGGATTTATAGTGAAAAAGCTGGAAAAAATCTTATAATATTAACAAATGGCTTCAAATTTAGAGGCTTCTTGAGTAACAAAGGCTCAAATGTAATATTTATATCAAAATAGAATCATTACATACACCAGTAACTTCAAAAGTAATTCCAACTGGTGTCCCAAGGTACCACACTATCAAGTGTCTCAATATATTCAAACAGACCAAATTCTTCCTTAGGCTCTCAAACCTTTGGGATTAAATTTACAATGCACATTTTATGTTTAATTTCTCAATAAACATGCCTGTTTTTTTATATGTAGTTTCATTTAAATAAATTAAATTCTAATCCCATTATTAATGTCTAAAACTAAAACATGTGTGATAAATAATTACCTATTTGCAGTAGAGCTTTCAAAACATAGCAAAAAATTCGAGGGATAGATACATAAAATAATAAAAATTTAATCTCAAATCAGTTTTGAAAATTTAAGCTGTCCCAAAATGGGCTCAGTTCCAAGGTGTCCCACTCTCCCCTACACCAATATTGAGCCGATATTCAGAAATGGGTAGTCTACCAATATTGGTACACCAATATTGGTGCACCAATATTGGTCCAATATTAGTTTACCAATATTTAGCCAGTAGTACAACAATTGCTGCAAAATTGTATTACACAGAAGTTTTGAATCAATGTTTTAGATGCTTTTTAACACTTTACAACAAAGTTGAAAAGTGTTTATGACTTTGTTCATTCTGTCTGTCTGTCTGTCCGTTAGCACGATAACTGCCGTAAAAATGACTTAATCAAAATGAAATTTTAGTATGTTGTTCAGACGGTCTGTAGAACCTACGGGAATATAAATGAATAATATTACCCAATTAGTTTTGGATTGAACCCGGGTCGAAAAAATGAAATACATTGAGCCCTATGGGACCTAATTTTTCAAACATTTTTTCAGAGGATTTCAAATTGCTTCGAAAATTTTAGGTAATATTCAAATTGTTCTATAAAATATATAAAAAAAATTCAGCGAAATATATTCAGTAGTTTTTTAAATAAAAATTAAAATAATAATTACACCTCTTATATGAAACGATCACGTGACCATGATATGAAACGATCACATGACCCACTTCAAAATGATATATGGCATCCATCTTGTTTCAAAATCGTGATTTTTTTAAGTTCTTTTTAATTCATATTGAGTGTTGTATCCGTCCTAAAACTACTTTATTTTTGCTTAAATTCTGTACATCTACATACTGAAACAACGCAATGACAATATATTTGAGTTTAAATGCTCATCTAAATTTGATTATTTCTACAACTAAGCCTATTTTTCACCTATGTAAAATGTAAACAGCAAAATATATAGAATGAGTTGTATTAGAATTCCTGTATTTTTTAACACAAAATAATTTAGCCTATGGAGTCTGCATGGCTGATATGAATGAAATATTAATTGATTTCATAAAGAGAAGGACGATTTTTTTCGATGAAGTTTCAAGCATAGAGTTTAATTTTTTGTAGCTCCATGGTCTTAAACAAAATGTTTAAATAAAATAAATTATTATAGTATTGTGATGAATGAAATGAATGGGAGAAAGTTATGAATGAAATCCTATTTTTATAGAGAGATCTAGACGTGTTATTTTTTCTATGACGTCATTTGAATTAATTTCAGTTGTTTTCGATGAAGTTTTCAAATATAATAAATTATCGTAGTATTATGATAATTCTAAAACTATTACCGAGGAATGTATAACATTTTAGAGATGTTTAAACCAGGCAATTTATATTTCAATGCCGTCATTTGAATGAAGTTCATTTTTTTCGATAAAGGTTTAAGTTTTCAAATATAATAAATTAATGCAGTATTGTGATAAGTTTCAAAATATTACCGAGGAATGTATTGCATTTTAGACTTGTTTAAATAAAATTGCATTGAAGTTGGAAAGTGTTTCATAATCAATGCTTTAAGCATGATTGATCTTTCTTGTTATATTATTATTGAAAATAAGTACTAATACAATATTATTACATATATTAATTAGTCTGCAGGTGCAATTATCTACTAAATTTTTATATTTATTAAATTTGAGCAGTATATTAAATAATACTACGGCGCATTTAATCCTCATAAAGGGAACATTTTAATGTACATTCCTATACCATAATAAGCTTAACGTTTTACATTCAAAATCTTGATAAAACCCATTAGTGCCAGTCCGCCCGCACCTAATACTATAGTTAATTTATTAATAAGGTAATAAAACAATGGTCAGCTTCTCAAATGTCCAACAATTTTTGGTGTTTGTAATTCGTTTTGCCGTTAAACATTATGAATGAAACAAGTATTTAATGAATACATTTCAGTATATTTAATCTTATATTTCATATTTTGGTGATATTTGAAGGTCATTTTGTAAAAGAAAAGGCAGGTTTTATTTTTTCGATTCATGCCAAAATCTGATCAGTACTAGGGTAATCCACAAGTGACTTATTTGCAAAATTTAAAGAAATTTCATTGAATAATTTTTAACTACAGTGAGGAACATGGTCAGCTCCTCAAAATTCCAACAATCTTAATATGTGTATCGAGAATGATCTATCCTAGAGTATGGTGCTTGTCTTGTTCGTTTTGTCGTTAAAAATTATGATTGAAACAAGTATTTAATAAATACACTTCAGTATATTTAGTCCTATATTTCAGATTTTGGTGATATTTAAAGGTCATTTTGTAAAAAAAAGACATGTTTTATTTTTCCGAATCGTACCAAAATCTAATCAGTGCAAGAGTAACCAACGAGTGACTTTATAACAAATTTTATAAAATTCCAAATTTTATAAAATTTCGTCGAATAGTTTTTGAGATGGAGTAAATACATATATTGCACAGACAGACACACACCACAGAGAGAGAGAGAGAGAGAGAGAGAGAGAGAGAGAGAGAGACGTCACTCTAAAAACTAGGTTTTCTGTGTTCTAGAACGCCTACAACGTATAGATCCGTAAAAACTGGAGTGTCTATTTTTAATACGATTGCAATACCTTCTCCATGCATTACCATACATTGCACGGAAAGTAATAAATATGTTTATTGATAAATAAACATTTTACAGCTGTTTGTAATGTATAAAACTAGTTGCAACTAATAGTTGTATTCAACGGTGTTTTGAAACACGTTGGGGGGAAACACATTTCATTTAAGTGCAAAACACGCAGTATGACAGTGATACTGGCATTTCGTCGTGTAATACCTTGTAGAACATGTTTTGCAAATTCTAAAGTGGAATCGCAAAGGTTTCTCAATCCCTCACTCTTTTATCTCAAGTACGAAGAGACTGGATGATTTATTATCTAGTGAGGTGATATTAATGCTCCAAAAGTTAAAAGTTAAGATGTATTACATAAGTCGTTCATCAATAACTGCAGAAATTCAGAATTAATTTTAATCGAGGAAAATTATTAAACAAGGTCTGCGTTATCACATTTTCAGTAATTATAAAGCTAATGTTTGCATTATCTAATAATTGACTCAGGTGTTGCTTACACACATCGTTCACATTTGTGCTGGATGTTCTTAAGTGGTAAATTTGTGATTCACATGATTTTGTGAATTACCCCAATGATTATCGTAACTGAAGCTTACTTAGACTAATGAGTTCCACGGGCATTCTATTCTAACCATTAAGTAATTAAAAAACCCATTTATTCATGGGATACCTTTCTATAATCAAAGACAACACTCAATCACTGTCTGCGTAGGCACAGCATAAAAGGAAGGATTATAATATCCACTGTTGTAAATAAGTTAAAAACAAAGCCAATATCCATCTATGAAGCCAGACGCGATGTAAAATTTCCGAGATTATTATAATATCCAATGTTGAAGATAAGTTAAAAAAGAGTCCAATATTCAGTTTAGATTTCAGTATCTGATATCATACGCAACGTAAAGCTCCATAATTCTTCTCCTTATATGTAGATTTATTACATTCCCTACAAGACATAAGATTCCTAAGAAAGTTTTTATAGCAGGATCCAACTATATAGTAAACTGACCATGCCAAGTTAGTTAATTATAGTTAGAATATCTGTAGTAAACTCACCATGCTACATTAGTTCTATCTATAGTAAACTGGACATATCACATTCGTTCTATCTATAGTAAACTGGACATGCCACATGAGTACTATCTATAGTAAACTGGACATGCCACGTTAGTCCTATCTATTATAAAGTGGCCGTGCCAATTCGAATAAAAGGAATTGCAGGTCCCTAGCGGATAATTTAAAAAATTAGGATTTAGGCACCAAAGCGACATGACGAAAACATCAATTACAAAGTTGTAGAGCAGTGGTCTTCAGCATACGGTCAGCGGGATACATGTGGCCCGCCGATGAATTTCTATAAAAACGTTCTTCTTTTGTTAAAACAATATATTTTTCTATTTCACGACTATACAGAATTTAAAAGGGGTTTACAAAAATAAAGGTTTCAAGGTTTACAAAAACATTCTTTTACTTTCTAAAAGCAGTTTTACACAAGCTTTTAGGAAATCTATAATAGGATTTTCGAATATGGAATTTACAAAATGCTGGTACAAAATAATTCTTCAACAATAATAATTGGTAATCGGAATTCCCAAAGTTTTCTAACCTTAACTGTTGCAATGCAGCAAGAAAATGCGGTGAAACACGCAAAACTGCCTTTATTTTGTTTGAAAAAATTTGCATAGCTTTTGTTGTTTGGAACGAAATAAAATTTAATATGCAATCGCCTGATATCTAAATATTGCTAAATATGAGATGCTTTTCATGGAAGGGAAACTGTGTCATACTTGAATCACGTGATAAGAAACAATGAAATCTTCACACACGAAACTTGTAAAAAAGATCTGAGCAGATGAATTAATTTCCGACCTGATTTTTGATTAAAAATATGTAGAAAAGGAATTTATATTCAAAAATAGATGTTGCAAAATACAACGAACTGAAATCCATTTCATTACCATTGTTTCGAACACGATTAGCACCCATCCATCAGAAAGAGACAAGTAATAGAGCAACTAAGGCTCCAAATATTCAGATATTCTGTAATTAATCTGTATGTCAAGCATTGCACTTGAAAAAAATTTAAAACTGGAGTTCATAGGAGATTCATTGGAAAAATAACTTTTACTCTAGAGTCTAGTGTAAAAGCTATTCTTCCGATGAATCTATAACTTAATCTTTAACGATAATATATAAAGATTATAATCTATAAATATTGAGTTAATTCATTTATTTTCTATAAACATATTGATTAAATCAAATCAATGACTTTTATAATGAATAATTTTAATTCTGACTTCAAATATTCCATATTCAATTCCTTTTTTTTTTTTCAGAATTATTGTGAAGAAACATTTCTCTTACTTTGGTGCATATATTTGGAATACTGAGACAAGGAGGTAAATTTTATCTCAATTTTATAGTTTCAGTGAAATTTATTAAGATTTAAAAGCGAGTTGTTGTTTATAGTACATGCAGTTCAATTTTATATAAAATTTGCCTACAAAACTAATCAGAATTAAAAATCTGCCGTGGTTTCAGTCCGATGGAACCGAAATGGCTTTATGTGAATACCATTTTCCTGCGTCTCCTTTTGACATTTTCAAAACAGTTCAGCCTATTAAAATATCGAAATTAGAACCACCTTTTCAATTTTGAAATTTAAACTACCATATCACAAAAACTAAATAGATTTTGTAGGGCTTTCAAAGAGATATAAATTCTTCCTTTTGTTCATAGCTAGCACTTTTAGATTTTGTGATATAAGCATTACAAACTTAAAAAACCGAATATTTCAATCTTCTTAATATTGGCAAGATGACTCCTTGAAAAGTCTCATCAGGATAGCCATGCAATCCGAATTAAAACCAAAAGAATAGCCAGTTTCTGACAATGGCGATAGTATATAACTATAAACCCCATTGGAACTGTCTCTACTGGCTAATATATATATATATATATAATGAGGGACAATATGCATATAATATCGATACATTACTATATGATATATATCGATATGCCGTATCTATAAAACTGGCATATTTGTCCATCACTACCTCCATAGATTAAGCATCGAGTGTTCAGGCGGTGATCTATGATTAGAGAAATCTCAACTAGCGGATGAACTTTTTACAAAGAATCTTACCATAACCCATTTTATAAGATTATAAAATGTCTAATCAAAATTCAGGAATTATTTTTTAGATACTAGGAAAATACATCTGTTGTGCTTTAATCGAAAATTTTGTGCACACGTAACAAGTAAAAAGTATTTTCAGACTGCTTTGCATCTTGAAACTCATAATGTAATCCCTGTATGGCGGTATTCCAAAAATTTCCATTAGTGTTACAGGCATCTAATCTTCCACCTATACATTATTATTAATAATATACCTTACCCAGAATTTTTAAAAGTAATTCCTTAAAATTTCATCAATGTTTCTTAATATCTTTAAAAGACCTTCAACTGCCTACCTCAACTTCATTACTTTAAATTGCCAAACGCTTTAATATCCTTGCAAAGCTCAATCACTTTTACTTCAAATAAGAGAAGGCAGTTCCTTAAAGAAAATTCCTGAAAGTAAACTAAATGCCTTTTTGCGAGTATTTATTATCAAAACTCTTCATTCAATATGGAACTCCAAGTCGTGACAATCGAGTTCTTCTCACACAATCGCAGGTCAAGTTTATCTTCTTTAACAACCTTGTGATGACAATGAAAATAATAACGTAGGCGTACCAGCTTTCATCTCCGTAGTGATACTTATAGATTGAATTTCAAAGGAGGAATTCCTCAAAATGTTTCTATATAAATGTTAATTCACTACTTTTGCTTTCAATTCTTGACGAAATCTTTGAAGATTTTTGAAGACTTTTTTAATTAACTTTTTATAGATCATGATTAAGGAATGTCAATGAAGCAATACTTAATGTGATGAAAGATTGCATTATGTTTTCCGTAATGAAGTAATTAAACACAATTACTATAGGGTAGAACTGGTTGTAGCAGTGCCGGATTAACCACGGGGCCAACCGGGCCATGGCCCGGGGCCCCCGACTCTGGGGGGCCCCCAAGTGGCATGAAATTTATATTATATATAAATTAAATATATAATATAAATATAATATTTTATAAATTAAATTTCGACGGTATAAACGTGTAGCTTTTCTTCCAAAATAAAAATTTATCTTATACATTTTTCAGAATTAACTTTCGAAACACACTTTATTAACTTTAAAGTGTAGAAAAAAATTTAGTGAATACCACAAATAGTGGGAATAAAAGATGTCAGTTAACAACGAGTTTTAATAAAGAAACACTAAATTTGAAAACTCCTTTTCTTCTTTTGGTCTGGTAAGCTGCCAGAGTCAGACCTAACGAAAGAAAGTGACGGCAACTGCACATTAATTTATGATTCAAAGTAAGTCCAACAGGTGGCGGGGTGGGGTCACAGTATCGTAGAAATTTTAACTTTAAAAAGGAAATTTTCTTCTTTGAAATGGGAAAAGAAACTCTGAAAATCTGGCAACACTGGTCGAGTATACAAGGCATATGTGACTTACTTCGTTTACACTGTCACACAAGCATCATAACAATTCCGAAAGTTTAGTACCTAGCTTATGCTTTAAGGCTGAAAGTGAGTAGGCCCCCAGAAATGAAATTTATCTACGCCACTGCTAATGGCCTATACGGGCACATAGACCTGTATGAGCTAGCAAAGGTTTTTGTTATTATTATTTTAATTGTTGATGTGTTACATTTTTAACTTGCATATGAGTGCAAGACCGTGCATATGAGTGCACTGAAGCAGACAAGAAAGTAATGAGAACACGCAAATTTCTTCCTTCGTTCTTTTACCGTAAACTCCCAAATGGAGAAGAAACTAAGCGTGATTGGTTTCTCTATTCACCATCCAAAGGTGAAGTGTTCTGCTTCGTTTGCATGTTGTTTTGTCCTAAACAGATGTGTACTGGAACATTCTGCTGTGGGGATTACAGTGATTGGAAACATGCTTCACGATCCCTCTCAGGCCATGAAACGAGCATCGAATATAGAAAAATCTGTTTACGTATACATGAGGCGAAGCAGAGAACAAGGACGAGTAGACACAGAACTTGAAATCCATATGAACAAAGAAAGAGATTATTGGAGAGAAATATTGCGAAGAGCGGTCGAAGTCATAAAATTTTTAGCATAGAGGGGTCTACCATTTAGAGGTGACGAGGAAAGATTTGGATCAGCAAAAATGGGAATTACATGGGAACCTTGGAATTAGTTAGCAAATTTGACCCGTTCTTAGATGAGCATATAAAAAAATACGGAGTGGCAGGAAAGGGTAACGTGTCCTATCTTTCGTCAACAATTTGTGATGAGTTCATTAATGCCATGGGTCAGAAGTTGTTAGCAGCAATTGTGGCTGAAGTGAAACAAGCAAAGTACTATTCGATATCTGTGGACTCTACGCTTGCCGTATCTCGCATAGATCAACTGACTTTCATAATTAGATATGTAAGAAGTGACGTCTCTGTAGAAAGGTTTTTAAAGGTCATACCAATTTATGGACATAGTGCTGAAAATATTCTCAATGCAGTTACTGGACTTCTGAAGGAAAACCAAATTTCCCTGTCTAACTGCAGAGGTCAATCTTACGATAACGCGTCTAACATGAGCGGCAGGTGCAATGGACTTCAGGCTAGAATTAAGTGGAAAACACTTTAGCATTATTCATGCCATGTGCAGCTCACGCCTTGAATCTTGTGGGTGTCAGAGCAGCTGAAAGCTGCAGAGAAGTTGCTGCATTTTTTGACTTCGTACAGAATCTGTACACCTTTTTTAATTCCTCAACGCATCGATGGGAAATTCTCTCATCCATGTTAGATTCAAAAAAAAATCTGAAAAATTTATTTGATACCCGGTGGTCTGCTAGAGCAGATGCAGTCATAGCCTTGAAAAAGAGCTTCCATGTCATCAGACTTGTTTGAATCATCTGAAACGAGATTGAAAGCTGAAGGCCTAAAACAGTATATGAAGAGATTTGAGACACTCTTCCTCACATACTTTTGGTGTGATTTATTGAGAAAAATTAATAAAGTCAATACTTCTCTGCAAAAATCAACTGTAACATTGCATGTCGCCGTGCAACTCCTGGAATCTCTCACATTGTATATTCAGGAGAAGAGGGAAAGCTATGATTGGTATGAAGCCTTGGCCACATCAAAAAAAGAGCTTAATTAACAGGATTCCATAATCCGAACAAGAAAACGAAGTTCTAGATTGACATTTTATGATAACGAAGGTACCCTAGATGTTGTTTTATCTGGTAAAGAAAAGATGAAGATTGAAACTTTCCTTCCTGTGGTAGACAATTTAATCAATAACTTGGATGCTCGATCTAAAGCTTACCGAAACATCTTTGAGATTTTTGGATTCTTTGAGCATCTGCTTTTCTTAGAGGAAGAATATGTAAGAAAGCATAGTGAATGTTTTGCAAAAATATACAAAGATGATGTTGATGGAAGAGAACTTGCAGAAGAATGCATCCATATCAAAGTATACATTAATGCAAATTATCCTGAGACAGCAGTGCTCTTGATGGACATCTCTGCTGATGACGAAGAAGAGGAGAGTGATGAAGACGATGAGGGAGAAACATGTTCCAGATCCATCGAGTTCCAGATGAGATGCATACAGGAGAAAAAAAGGAGACTGAGCCTACAAAACCTTTACAGCTATATGCATGAAAGTGGAATTTCATCTGCTTTCCCTAACATAAAAATAGGGTTGCGAATATACAGTTGCATGATGGTTTCCAATGCAAGTGGTGAACGTTCATTTTCGAAGTCAAAAATTATAAAATCCGAAAAATTTAAGCATTGAAAACGAGTTACTTAAAGTAATGGACTTTAACGATACAATTGATGATTTTGCTACTAAAAAGTCAAGAAAAAAGATTGTGTAAGCCAGAATGTGTCTTGAGTCTTCTTGTAACTTGTTTTTCAACAAATCGTTATGTCACAGTCTCATTTTTATATTTTAATATCCCCCCTAATATATTGTAAAGAATGTAAACACTTGATGTCAAAAACAAATTAAATATTCGTTGGAATCATCTAACTGGTGATTATTAAAACAATTTTAGCCATTTGTACATATTTAAGTATACGTTTTACAAGTTAGTACTATTACTGTACGTATATTATTGCGAAGAAAGAAATTTGCAAAAATTACAGTGAACAGGGGCCCCCACTCTAAGTTCTGGCCCGGGGCCACAGATATGCTTAATCCGGGTCTGGGTTGTAGTATCAAAAGTTTTCAGATTTGGATTACTCAGTATGCATACTAAGCACGTGCCTAGTGCATCATTGAAAAAGGAGTGCCAAAAATAAGAGACAAAATTATTAAAACTAAACAAGTAAAAACTTTGAATTTAAATTTTTATATAAATATTTAAGCTTTGATTAATTTAAATATGCTGTATAAAATCCAATATAAAGACATGTTTAAAATTACTGTTTACAGCTTTCTCCTGCTGTTGCTCTGCTGAGACACTCCCCCCCCCCCTCTCCCCATTGATTTCGTTCTTGAATTTTCCTCAGACGAAATAAAAAAAATTTTAATAATAAATAAATCTGATAATTGTCACTTTATAAACGTTAGACAAAATATGATTCTAATAATAATAGCTAAATTAATGCTAAATAAAAAGCTGCTCTATTAGTACTAAAATATGTTTGCCTCGTTATTAATTTTACATAACGTAAATATTATAATTTAAGAAATATATATTTTAAACCACATTAACATGCTATGTTTCTAAAAATATATCAAAACATCTTTCAGAAAGTTGCATTATATATTAAAGGACAAGGTAATATATTCAGTGCTTAAAGCCTTAAGAAATTTTAATCCAACCCTGATTATAACGAGTAAATTTAAATAATAATTCGAATACATCTAATCGATTTTCATTAAATGTTGCTTAAAATCATTCATGCTGTAAATAGCGATTTATCTTAACTCGAAAAAGCTATTCAAATCTTGAACACAAAAATGTAATTCGAAGGAAAATGTCAAATATTCCATCATAAAATTAACAAAATTGCCTCAAACTCAAAACAAATGGGATGCGACCTTAGAATTTACAGATTGGGAAATTCTATTCGACGGGTTTGGGATTGTAACTAAATGGCGGTATTAACAGTCTTGTATATTTGTAAGCTATTGCTATAGGTCTTAAGATGCTGGATTATGATTTAGTTGTTATTATTGGTGGTTAGGATGGTTTTCTGATACTTTACTGTTGCGGAAGGTTGTTACGTTACTGTTGCTGAAGGTTGTTACTTTGCTGCTGTTGAAGGTTATTACTGATACTTGATAGTTACTAAAGGTTGTTCCTGATATTGAGTCGGTTTGTTAGCTTTCATGCATAAGCTCCGTTTCGTGTTGGACTACATAGATGATGACTCCGAGTCTGTAACTGAAGTAATTGAGGATTACCTCAATTACAGACTCGGTAATTGAGGTAATGTTGATTGTAATTGAGGATTTGTTTTGTATGATAGATTGGTACAAAGTTGGTCCACTTGTTCTAGATGACTCTGTAAAGTAATGAAGTACTGTAAGTGGGCAATGATGAGCGTAATATGCAGGGGATCCCTTCTGTCCGTAATGGCAGTTGTTGATATATATGGAAGCACAAAATTACTTCATCATAACCTAATACCTTCTAAGCTCTTTTCAAATTCACCAAAATAAAAGTAATTAGTAAATAATAAAAGCTTTTTTTCAATAAATACACAATATATTGTAATTAGTCATTCAGAAAATAAATTTATGAGGACCAGGTTGACAGTAATGGGTTCGAGTTAGCTAGAAGTGTCTCTTTCCCAATTAAAAACATGCAAATATTAAGCGATGTTGATTTATTTGAGTGCTTGGAGGTCTTTTTTCATGCAGGGATCACACCAACCTAAAGAAATCAAAAACTTGCCGCATAAAATTTTAATAAATTGATAACTTCCATACAAACGCAACAACGCAATGACAATTAATCGTAACTATTAAGCTTATAAAACGCGCTCCTTTATATTTGAAGTAATATAGACTTACTAATTTAAAGTAAAATTTAACCATATCAATGCAAGTTCGGATGACGAATGTATATATCCTCGTTATCAGTTGCAAATAGAAGATTTTTCATCATCGCAGATAGTTAAACAATTATATTTCAAAAA
Source organism: Amaurobius ferox (assembly GCA_951213105.1). Lineage (NCBI taxonomy): Eukaryota > Metazoa > Arthropoda > Arachnida > Araneae > Amaurobiidae > Amaurobius > Amaurobius ferox. Next base: position 33,641,892 of record OX578134.1, read on the forward strand.
TATCAAAAGAGAAAAGTGTGTCTTCAAAAATATCACAAGAAAAATATCAGCTAAAATTCTGTATTGATCCGAAAGCGCTCTGTAATTTGGCAACGAATTATCTTCCAATGACGTCAAAAGCTTAACGATTTTTGTTTGGATATTGGACTGACGGCGCAACCTTATATTAATAAACCTTGGATTTATCGTCAGAGAATGCACTTCTCTGTTGTGTACCTGTGTACTTCTCTGCTATCCATTGTTCGAAAGATCCAATCAGAAATCTATCGACACATAGCGCATTAGGAATATCCTTTAGGTAAACTGCAAACGTGTATTTGAGGAACCTAAATGAACCGTTTACCCCCCGTCTACAAATTGTTCCACTACTCTACTGATTCCATGCATGCTGAAAATTACTGATTACCACCGACTGAAACAAGATGTACAGATTCGTGACACGGAGTTAAGCCGGGTCAAGTTCGCTGCCGCCTTTCATACTTGTGCTGACAATGAAAGTGATAACGTGGGCGTCAAAACTTTCAGCTGCATTGTGTCTCTCATTGATTGAATTCGAAGAGAGGAAGCCTTTGAGGTATTGTTTCTGTGCAAACGTTGGATTCATTTTTGTTATGTTATGAACTGTCAAAGTAAAATCCTTGTGACGCACAAGCTTTACTCATCGTGAATCAATAACATTTTATGCCAACTTTTTTTTAATAATCTAAATATAACATTTCTTTGATTGCAAAACTTCATTTTGTACGATTCCTTGATCTTCCTTCTTATATTCGAGAAGTGTTCAGCAGCTATACTTTATGCTCAAAAGATACTCCTATTGCAAATACCAGCATACATAGACCAGTTTCTCACTTATTATGGACTCGTCACCATAGAATAACAGATATCATGCTGGCGAGCACATATAGGCGCTAAACCAATCCACGGATACTGATATATATCTACGATGGTAGTTAAGACCCCAGTTTAGTTGACACCTGCAATGGGAGTGTCTTCCAAATTTTGGGAACGGCGCTTAAAAGGCGAATTTTGCTTTTATGATATTTTATGCGGTTTTTTCCAAATCATCATTATTGACTCTATACACTATAAGTCATAAAAGTCATAAGGGAACAGTCTTTTAGTGGCCTTTGTAAGTAGCCACACTTATTTTGGCAGCCACGCACACAAATGACTACTACTTTGGTCTTGAGTATCATATTTGCTAGGCAGTTCAGACAAAATATTTTTAGATATCTGTTAGCTAGAGAGAAACCAAATCCTTTATTGTACCTGAACTAAGTATAGGTACAGCTAACAAAAATTATGAGCATTTTACAGCCAATCCGTTTCTTAAATCTCGAGAAATATAATCTCTAACCTATACTGACAAATTCCATTGTTTTTATTGATAAGAACAAGAAAATCAAGCGGCAATTATTCGAAAAACGAAGAATCGCTCTTAACTGGATTCCAATAACTACCTTTTTACTTTTCTTGTTTCCATTTAAACCGAGTTATGATTATTTGGACAGTTTCTCTGCTTTTCAATCATATTGTACAGAATTGATTCGTAAACTTAAGTAAAGTGCGACCAAGATTTGTATACACATTTGTATACACATTGTAGCTGCCAGGGGAGGATTTACAACTTACTAAAATGTCATTTTCTTATTGCCACCATTTCTTAATGAAACCTTTTTTTATAGCTTCCAAATTCTAACAGCACTTGCATGTTTCCTCAAATGAAACATACATGCCGAGTTTCACGGCTGTAGCTTAATTTCTTATGTGCACATTTATTTTTTTGCAAGAGTGTATATGACATGTTGAAAAGTAAAGTAGTTTCAGTTGACAAAGAAATTCCCATTGTGAAGTTTTCAGGACCATGACGATCATCAAAATTTTAACCCGCGTACCTTTTATAAGAGACTGTTATTTTCCGGATTATTTATTATTGATTATCTTTCCTCACTCTGACCACTTCTTTCAAATGGTTCCGAATTTATTTTTTATTTGTAATCAGTAATTCTTTTCTCTGTAATTCATGCTATGATTTTAAGGGACAAGAGTGATATCGTAAGCAAAGTGTGGAGACAGGCGGGAAAAAGAGGTTGATATATGCAACTTTCAGATATCAACACTTCCATCGGTAGGGAGAAAAGATAACAGGCACCATATTTAAAGTTGGAATGCCTGCTGTAGCAATCAAGAATTTCCAAAAAGCTTAAATCGAATAAACATGCTTCATTAAAAATGACGGCTTCCTGTCAAAATCAGGCAGAACATGACTAAATCTTAGCAGAAGAATGTGGAAGACAAATTTTTCAGCTGTTATTTGCATTCATTGTTCCAATCCTCTTTGAGGACACATTTGAAGGCTAATGTGTCTTCAAAGAGGATTGGCTAATGTGACACAATGACAGCTTGTTGTTCAACAAAAGCATTTGAATGGTGCAGAGCAGAATGAACTAAGTTTATATGGCTAATATTTATAATTCGCTACATGGGAAGAAAATCTGATGTGGGCAACACATGACTTTCCTTATATAATGTAATGAAGTTACTACTTTTACAGTAAAAAAATAGGTTTTTCTTATAGTAGATACTAATATTCTTTCCAAGATATTGAATTTTCGACAATTAGTCGTCATTTTCATTGATTTAGCATAATTTTTATCCATTTGGCGAGATTTTCATTAATTTGGCAACATTTCAAAAAAGTCGCCAAGTTGGCGACATTCCGCCAAATTCGTCGCCAAAATCTCGCCAAGCGTTATGCACTAAGAAAAAAGTTATTCTTACAGCAGATAAATGACTATTGGCGTTTAAATACAAAAGTATTATTCAAAGTATATTTTTTCATGAATGGAACGAGCTAGATCCACGAGAATGATGTCACTCAATTTATCGCATGGTATTACATATGAAAAGTGAACATGTTTCTCAATAGGAATTTTTTTTTTTAGGAGACTTTTTCATGATTTTTTTGAAAAATGTACAATATCTCGAGAACGGTTCATGTTAGCGTTCTAAAATTTATGCCAATCGTTTTCTAATGAAAAATTACATAAGAAATGTCTATTTGCGTAACTTTATTAGCGGTTTTGATTTTTTGACGATTTTTTCAAAATTTTATTCGAAAATTTAGGGGGTTCTGAACATTCGATTACGTATAAGAACAATAGAACAATAGGCTTCCAGTGTTTACGGATTGTGATTTTTGTACCAAATTTGGTTCGAATCGGTCCATTCGTTCGTCAGTTATCGTCTCCACAGACTCTCTGACACACACACACACACACACACACACACACACACACACACACACACACACACACACACATACACACACACAGACATCACTTCAAAAATGTTTGATTCGTGATCAGGGATGCTTGAAACGTGCTCTCCCGTCGAAAACTCGAATTCGAATTTTCGACCCCGTCACAATACTTTCCTTATACATTATGTATATAAGGAAAGTAAAAATATTTGGGTAGAGTGACACAAAATTTTCTAGTGGTATGTTGTTACCCGATTAATGCGAATAATACCATAGGTGGTTCATAATCGCAGAACCCGCCTATAGAAGGCATTCTTAAAGGTAGAATTACATCCCATTGCCTATAACAGCATTTATGGACCAGTTTCGCACTCTTTATGTACTCAGCATAGTCGATATTTTCAATGTTAGCAAGAAACTTGATATGCGATATAATTTTGTGAATCGACATATCCAATCTTACCACGCAGCCGGCTGCAAATTTCTTAAAAGCCCAAACTGCACGCCCACTATAAGCGGGTTCTATAATTATGAACTTGGTCGTTACAGCCTTGTGTTTTACAATATGTAAACAGACTAAGTAATTCAGGTGGTATATTTACAAGGTTGACTGGCAGGAAACGTATAATTTGTTGATTAGCTTGTCGATTATTCTCAGTTCAAAAATACTCTTTAAACAGATGGTATGTATCACGTTGGATTAATATTCATTTCACAATAATATCAAGAAATATAAAAATGATATTTTGGTATTATCACTAAAAAATATGAATCTGCATTAAATTGTACGTTTCGAAAGATTTTTTTTTATTGCTCAAGTCTGAAACTGGGAGATTTAACCTGTATTGTCTCCTTTCAAATGAACCATTTCAATATTTCCTAAACCTCAACAAAGACAACCAACGTCCTTGGGATGTAATTGGAAAGGTCCCTAATGCCAGATCTAATGGCAAGACTGCAATGTACAGTACTCGCTTGGTTGCACTCGAATGTTATCTAATAAAATGACATTATATCACCTGTATCAGACAAACGATACATGATGTAGATGATGAAATATATGGGAAAATGGACAAGAGAAGAAAAAACAGTTAGCCGAGTCGTCAGATATTTCAAAGCAAGTATGCACTTCAGTTGCTTTTCATATCTTTAGACAACACATTTCCTAAAACTTAATATAGTGTGTTTAGTTTTCTTGTTTGTCATGTGTCAATAATGTATTAACATTTTCATTATTTCATTTGGAAAGTTGAATCTCGTTACGATGACAACCCTCTAATCACCATACGTAAAGTCGCCAAATATATGCATCCTATATAATAAAGACAATACTCTATCGATGTCTGTTCAGTCCATCGATGTAAAATAAAGGGTTTTTATCTCAGGTCGAAGGCGTTGCCACAACTTGATGCAATTACATGGTCATGAGACTTTAATTTCTGAAGAAACTGAACGGAAAACTGTATTGAGCTCATGGAGTTAGAGATGAGACCATCCCTTTAGCTCCATGATTTAGCTGAATAGGAAAGTTAATATTGAGAGATCTTCTCAATTTAAAAGTCAGAATTTGAACATTTAAACCATGGAGTTAAAGAGACTTGCTTCCTCCTCTGTCTTAAAATTCATGTTTTAAACAATGAAATGATGTAAAATTGATTTATATATAGATGAGTTTGAGCTGAATTGTATAACTCGTGTAAGTTAGAGAGAGTCAGTCTCTTTTACCTCCATGGGATGACCAGTAATTGAAAACTTGAAATAAAAGTTTAAAGCATTAAACTTGATAAATTCGTTGTTAGGGGGAGGGTCTAAGGGTGGAGGTGCAGATTAATTGTGTTATGTTAGCGGATGGTATAATATTTTGTTTTTGTAGTGAATCGTATGATTAAATAATAATATTGAGTGAGAGGGATGGCTCGCATGCATAAGGGCTAAGTGGATGGGAGGGAATCTTTTGCAACTTTATGAATAGCAGACTTGAGATAATATTTTGCAACTTTATTCCGTCTTATGACAGGCTTATCCTTCTAAAGCCTTATTTGCACACCATTCCCCACATAAGTGCCCACAAATCCACATCAAAAGGCTGAATCTTTGCATACTTATAATACCGATTACGCTGCAGAACCTAACAAAGCCATATTTTGGATTTACCCCCCACCCCCCCATTCCCAGAGCGGAGATAAGAGAAGAAACGCAAAGTCATTTCACACCCTCCAGAAACCATTAGGTGACCTAGAAAATTGAATCTTTGCATCCTTATAGTACCGACCACTGGATCAAACCTGGAGGAGCTGGATTTTTTATTTTTCTCTTGAGATGGGGAGGAAGGCGACACAACTGAACCTCGACCACGAAGAAGAAAGAACCTATTTCAGCAAATTTTCAATTAAGACAACTATTTCGACGCTAAGTACCGTACTTCGTTAAATAAAAAAAAATTAAAGAAGTATCTGATGTGAGCAGCACTTGACTTTCACTACAGACTGGAATTTATTTTCTCTTGCTTTCATTCAATATTCATTAAACTGGGATGAATCGCATAAAACAACACGGATGATTATTTAAAATTACTACGAATTTGCAGTTTTAATTCAATTTTCATTTTTATTTGGCGACTGGATATATTTTCAAACTGCAGCATTACAAAAATGCAGAAAAAATTAAATATTTTGAGAACAATTAGTCCAAGAGTAATGGAGTTGGTTTTATTCTATTCACAGTCAAATATTACGTATAAAACAAGTATTTAATTGATAGATTTGTGCCTATGTAGTACTTTATCTTAGAGTTTAAAGATTATTGCGAACCATTTTGCAAAATAAAAAACAGGTTCTTCTTTTTTCAGAATCGTACCAAAATCTAATCAGCACCAGGATAACCCATAAGTGACTTATCTTCCCAATTTTGTGAAATTTGATCCATTAGTTTTGAGTTAGAGTACATACATTCATTGAACAGACACACACACACGCATACACACACGTCACGTTAAAAATAGATTTTTCGGCTTCTAGAGGGCTTGAAATTTATAGATCTGTCGAAAACTCGAGTTGCGATTCCAATCCTATTTTATACATTACCATGTGTTGTAGGAAAAGTAAAAACCATAACAAAATCTAATCAGCAAAAGGAAAACCAGCACATGGAATATCTTCCAAATTTTGTGAAATTTGGTCAATTAGTTTTTTTAGCTAGAGTGGATACATAAGGTTTTTGTGGGCCATTTTGCAATAAAAGGCAGGTTATTTTTCTCGAATCGTACTAAAATCTAATCAGCATTAGCGACTTACCTATAACATCTTATGAAGTTTGGTCCATTAGTTTTTTAATTAGAATGGATGCGTACATTGCACATAGATACACACACACAGAGACGTCACGCTAAATATAGTTTTGTCGTGTTTTAGAGCTCCAGAAACACGTATATCCGTTGAAAATTCGACTTGCGATTTTCGACACGATTCCAATACTTTCCCTATACCATATATTGTAGGGAAAGTAAAAATTGTAGCTTATTACTTTCCTTATATACATAATGTATAAGGGAAGTATTGTGACGGGGTTGAAAAATTTGAATTCGAGTTTTCGCGGGAAAGCACGTTTCAAGTATCCCTGATGGCGAATCGAAAATTTTTGAGGTGATGTCCGTGTGTGTTTGTGTTTGTGTGTCAGTGAGTTTATGAAGACGATATCTCACGAACGAATGAAGCGATTCGAATGAAATACGGTACAAAAACCATAATCCATGAATACTGGAAGCCTATTGCTTTAAAACACAATCCAATGTTCAGAACTCCCCTAAATTTTCGAGTGGAATTTTGAAAAATTATTAAAAAATCAAAATCTTTCATAAAGTTACACAAATAGATATTTCGTATGTAATGTTTCCTTAGAAAACGATTGACATAAACTTTAGAACGCTAGCATGAACCGTTTTCGACATATTGCACATTTTTCAAATAAATTTATCAAAAAAATCCCATAAATTAAAAAAAATATTAACTGTTAAGAAACATGTTTACTTTTTACATGTAATATCATGCGATAAATTTAGTGACATCATTGTCGTGGATCTAACTCGTTCCATTCACGAGAAAAGATACTTTGAGTAATGTTTTTGTGTTTGAACGCCAATAGTCATTTATCTGCTGTAAGAATAACTCATTTCTCCGTCCATAACGCTTGGCGAGATTTTATTGACGAATTTAGAGGAATGTCGCCAACTTGGCGACATTTTTAAATGTTGCCAAATTAACTAAAATATCGCCAAATGGATAAAAATGACTCTAAATCAATGAAAATGACGACTCATTGATGAAAATGAAATATCTTGGAAAGAATATAAGTATCTACTATAAGAATAACATTTTTTTAACTGTAAAAGTAGTACATTCATTGCATTATATAAGGAAAGTCATGTGTTGCCCACATCAGATTTTTTTTTAAGAGTGTTACTTTCCCTGTCCCTGAGAGGATAAAATACTAGTTAGAAAGCAAAAATGTTTAGAGACTCACAATTTGCTCACCCTTCACTCTTTTGACCTTACTTAACGTCAACTTTATCTGGTTTTTGACATTGATATGGAAACTTATGGATGCATCAAGTGATTTATGGATGCAACTAATAGGCATAAGGATTAATTTTACGCTTAATGTATAACCAGAATATCAGAAATGAACGATGATAATATTTAAGGTGCGTTTCTTGCATTGCTCTCACCTTCACTGTAATAATTTATCAAATTCCTCTGATCAAATGAAATAAATGCAATTTATGAACTTGCAGTCACAAAAATTAAACAGATAAAATAAAATAAAAAACAGTACATCGTAAAACATTAAGTTGCAAAACCCATCATTCCGGCCGCACTTCGCATGCTAATTATATGTAAAAGTAATATTAAACTACAACATCCATCATGAAAAATTTTAAAGAATTCAGCGATGCCTTAAGGATGAGAATAAGCAATAGCTGTTTCTCATAGTGTGATAAAAGTTAGCCTGTTGCAATTTTGCGATTTAGGACGATGAAAGTAACACTTCAGACTTTGACTTCCGTTTCCTTTTCTGAATATCAAATTTATTGAATTCTATCTATTTAAATGTTTTTTATGTCTCTCAAAATATCTAGGCCAAGTAATTCCCAACCATGGTTCGAGAAATGAACTAGAGAATTTGCAAATGTTTGCTGTTTGCGAAAAGAAATAAATTTGCATCTTTTTACTTTCCTTATATATAATAATGTATAAGGAAAGTATTGTGACGGGGTCGAAAATTCGAATTCGAGTTTTCGACGAGAGAGCACGTTTCAAGCATCCCTGATCACGAATCGAACATTTTTAAGGTGATGTCTGTGTGTGTGTGTGTGTGCGTCAGTGAGTCTGTGGACGATAACTGACTAACGAATGAACATATTCGAACGAAATTTATTACAAAAATTACAATCCGTGAATACTGGAAGCCTATTGCTTGTATACGCAATCGGATGCTCAGAACCCCACTAAATTTTCGAGTGAAATTTTGAAAAAATCATCAAAAAATAAAAACCTTCAATAAAGTTACGCAAATAGACATTTCTTATGTAATGTTTCATTAGAAAACGATTGACATAAATTTTATAACGTTAGCATGAACCGTTCTCGAGATACTGCACATTTTTAAAAAAAAAATTATCAAAAAATCATGTAAAATAAAAAAAAATATGACCTATTGAGAACCATGTTCACTTTTCATATGTAAAATCATGCGATGAATTTGGTGACATCATTCTCGTGGTTCTAGCTCGTTCCATTCATGAAAAAAAATACTTTGAATAATACTTTTGTATTTGAACACCAATAGTCATTTATCTGCTGTAAGAATAACTTATTTCTCCGTAAATAAAGCTTGGCGAGATTTTGGCGAAGAATTTGGTGAAATGCGCCAACTTTGCGACTTTTTTAAATGTTGCTAAATTAACGAAAATCTCACCAAATGGATAAAAAGGACGCTAAATCAATGAAAATGACGACTCATTGACGAAAATTCAATATCTTGGAAAGAATATAAGTATCTACTATAAGAATAACCTATTTTTTTCACCGTAAAAGTAGTAAATTCATTGCATTATATAAGGAAAGTCAAGTGCTGCCCACATCAGATTTTTTTGTAATTGAGTGAAAAAGTCAAATTATTAAGGTTTTAGCTTGATCTATTTATAAAACAGTGAAGCATTTTGAAAATTTAACTTGGTTAGATATCAGCGTGATGGTTAAAATTTAAGCAGCGATAATTTTACCTGGGTATAAAAATTTTGTTAAGGCAGAGAATTTTTGCGGCAAAGGATTCAGTTTTACATTTCAATATTTATATATATTTTTTTAATAACAGTAAAGAATAAATAGAAATAGATAATAAATAATTTTTAAAAGTTATTCGACTTAACATTGCAGAACAGGACAAAATGTGACATAATTATGCATAAAAGAGGCTGTATTATAGCTTAATGATCACGAAATTTAATAGTTTCAATGATTGCGGTGAAAAATCGCCACGATGCACTTTTGCGTCTGTGACATTATTAGCCACCTCTTTGGGGTGCATTATCAAACTTGATATCAATCGAAAGATTTTTTCCAAGCCCTTTAAATGGAAGTGTTACATGCTATAATGGTAATCATTTGGAACAACGATACACGTTTTACAATTTTTTTTCTTGCAAATTTTACAAGAAAAAAATAAAGCTGATTAAAAATGGATTTCAGGTATGAGAAAGTCGAGTTGGACCACACTTCAGTTAATTTTTATAACATGAATATTTTGTGTCTTTAGTGAAATTTCGATAATGAGATTTCCTTCGTGTAACAGTATTTCTACCGTGTGAAAATTGAAATACGACAATGTATTATATTTTTTTGACCGACTAGAACGAATTACTCAACATTGTCCGTGTCCTAACTAGACGCCCATTCCTCTCTTGCAAATACAGATAACACCACTCGATTTACAAATCGCTTGTTTTGAACTAAAATCATTCTCGCGACACAAATAAATGAAAACACTTGAAGTCACAAAAAGTTCTTTAACCCCCCCCCCCCCCTGAATTATTGCTATCTCAGCAAATTTTCACACAATTTAAATACAATTTTAACAAAATACTCATAGTGATGATATAATACCAAATTAAACAAACAAACAAAAAAAAATGTCTTTATTCCCAATGTTAGAAAATCCACAAAATAAACGCACTCAGTTGTTTTTTCCAGACGAAAAGTCACTTGAAACGGAAGGAGAGAAAAGCGTGGTTAAAGCTCATCCTTTTCACCTCAAGAGTTGAGCATGCGCAGTTCGACTGGAAAGGGGGGGGGGATTCGCTGTTGCCGGAGCTCACAACGGGGGGACAAAAATATCAGTATGTATGCTTTACTTAAAAATTGCTAAAAATTAATTCTTTGTGAAATAAAAAACTAATTGTTAGAACGAGAGGAATATGCCAAATTATATAGAATACCCAAATTATATAGCATTGTGATAATCTTTATCTTTCGGATGCGATGCCAGATAACCTAAACGATGCAAATAAAAAAATTAATATGAAGGATTTATCCTAGAGATTCGGTTCAAATATCGTTGGAAAGAACGTTCTTCTATTTTTCCGATGGTGTCAAGGCGGAAACTCTATGATAATATTTTCGATCCGGTTTGTGTAAAGATACTGAAACATAAAATAACTACAAAACTCGAAAAATCTAGTTAGAAATAACGCAAAGGTGCACCTTCCCGGGTCCTGAAGTGCCTGTGCTCTAAATTTCATGGTCGCACGACGCTCAGATTCTTTTTTTGTTCTTCGAACACCATTAGAATACACTTACGCATACATTTAATGAAAATTTGAAAACGATTCTCAGCTTACGGCTTCGGATTTTTCTTTTTTTAAAAGAGAAGTGCAAATGTATTGTTCCCAGTCGATTGTTTTGAACACTCTCGTTGTCTTGTCAACTCTACCTGGGTATGGTTGTACGTAACCATTTCACGATAAAAATAAGGAATTTTTTCGTTATCCCGCCCCTCTGTGAGGAAAAATATTAGTTTCCTAGCAGGAACTTAAAGGTTAAAATCGTGATCCCACCTAAGAGACAACCAACTTTTTGGGAAAACCTGCTAGTTTAACATATATATTGCCCTTTGTGGTTTCATTTATAGACAGAATTATATTGACACATAAGTTATACTGAACCTTGTTCGAGTTTGGCAAATTATTGAAAGCAGTGCATTTTCATATTGAGTGGATTAACTTATTATTTAATGCAATGAATTAAAACAATTACTGAGAATGACGAAGATACTTTACCTACGGCGTTGCAGGTGCACGTTAGTCATCCTTCTGAGATAATCAAACGATCCATCTCAAAATATAAAGAGATGAAGAGCAAAGTATACTTATCTTGCATTTTTCCCTGACACACTCCTGTTTAAAGCTCTATAAATATTCAAAAGGCCGAATTGCTGAAAAATATAAGATTTTAACCAGATTCACAACCAAACCCAATAATTATAAATATTTAAATCTATTATTTTCTTCTTATGCACAAGCCTTGGCTTGGCGAGGGCGATAATTATACATGTGGCCATGTCGAAGCTTGTTGAATACGTGGGTGTGATACACCCTTCAGCATAAACTTCTTATCTCACCTGATTTCAAAGGTTAAAAAGGGGTATCATATATTTTATATTACGCATCTACTGGGAAAGCGATTGAGAGAATGCGCGGCATGAACTTTTTGTATTAATCATTCAGTAACATTCACTTTTTTTGGGAGGATGGGGTTAGTTAGTTAAAGAAAGTTGGCCCTTGAAGAACTACCTAAGGGAAATTGACAACTGAAAGACTAGCTAAAGGAAGTTGACCACTGAAGGACTAGCTAAAGGAAGTTGACCACTGAAAGACTAGCTAAATGAAGTTGGCCACTGAAGGACTGGCTAAAGGAAGTCTTATCAACCACTTATCGAACTCATACAAATAAAAGTTCTTTCTTTCGACCCAAACCGTCTAACCTACCCGAAGGTGTAAGATATCTGTTTGGACGGCCGGGACAGTACCACTCAATTTAAACCCGAACCCAGTGAAGGCGACATTCACAAGGACCGTATCTCCTTCCCCTACCACCAACATCTCGGAAGGACTTTCGGGTCCACATATTTAACGTGCTCGTACTCTGCGTGAACACGGGGAGAGTTTGAGCAGAGCCGGGTCCTCCGAGTGCAATCTCCGTACCTTAACCACTAGACTATCCCGCCTCATATACAAGTAGACTTTGCCGAATAAATTCGAAATTTTCACTTTTAAGTAAGATACAAATATAAAATTTGGTACACGAACCAATAGTTTGATAAAAAAAAACAAGAAAAGTCGAATTGTTTTAAAATTTACATTTTAGTGGCTGGGCCATACCATTCAAAATATGAACTGTTTGAGAAACGCTTCAATTAAAATAGATGCAGGATTGTTTTCTCTCTTTAGATGAATCTTTGGTTAACAATCCAGTTAATATCGAATTATTGAAAAGTGTATATATCGAATTATTGAAAAATGCATTTGTAGGGTAGCACCAAATCAGAGGGGTTCAAAATGTGCACTGTTTGGAAAACGCATTTCCGAATGATATAGCGACTTGAGAGTTGGTACCACGATAAATAGTTCGATAGTAAAAAAAGGAGTACAAGAGTTTTAAAATGTTTGTTATTTTAGTGGTACAGTACTACAGTAAATCAAAACATTCATTTAGCCGAATATATATAAAAGAAAAACACCCTTTAAGTAGACAAAAAATATGGAATAAGATACAGGAGTCAACATTCAAGACAGCAGTTCAGATAGAAACTTGAAATTTAGTACAAGTTAGATAGGTTGATAGAGTTGGCGAGATATTCCATAATTCAAATCTTTTAACAGCAAAGTAAGAAACTTTTAAATACCCATAGTTATATAAATATGTCTTTTACAGTTTGGCATTTGCTTTTCGTGACACCGGTGATATTCAGAGGGAATTCAATAAAATGTATTCACGATTTTTTAATATCAACTAGTTTTTCTCAAAACTGCAGGTGATGATTCTTCAGATGGATGTTTGCTTAAAATAGTAATAAAAGAATATAAATAAGTAAAACAAATTCCTTTAAGCTGCAATTTTTACGCGTAAAATATACTACTAGTACCGGTACAGATCCATGGAATGGCAATTGAGAAGCAGTGCTTAACAGAAGATGAAGAAAAGTAATAATAATAACGTAATTTTAGTTTGCGTTTGCTATATTTAGCTATTTGACATCTGAATCGGAGTCAGAGAGTGGGGTGTGTTAAAGATAGTCCCTCTTCCTGTCACCCTGCATAATTTGCATAAACTGTCCGCAAATGAGAAGGTAGTAAATTAAAGCTTATATATCTGCACACTTGCCCATCCGCAAATGGGAAGAATTTGGCACTCTCCGCAATTGGGATGTTGGACCGCTCCAAATATTCTGCTGAAGGCTCATTGACCTTAGAGCTTGTTGAGAATCTGTATTCGACATAATATAGCCAGATGCATCTTAATTGTAATGGACTTCTTTGAGCAAAATGTGAGTGTCGCAGAGGCTCAATCGCAAGAGTTTTCACTCAGTTAGTGATCATTCACTCATTCTATCAATCTTTCACTCAATTAGTGAAAGATGCCATTCCTCCAGGTCCTATCGTTCTAGTGATCCCCAGTAAAAGGAAAATTAATCTAGTGGAGATACAGGACTGCTATAAATGAAGTCGAAGATCCCGTATACTTCTAATACCTGCACTACTATCTCTTAAAAAGCGATCTCAGTTTTCAACAATTTTTTCAGAGGAGGTCATAGAAAAAGTAATTCATGACATCTCTTAGAGTGGAAATAAAATTTGCTTTTAAATAATGTGGGATGGAGAGTAAAATATCTTATTCCACGCACAAGTTTCATCCATGAATATCGACGTTTCACTTCATTTGAATATTTAACCGTTACCTCCTATTGTTCTCTCGCTTTAGAACTTTCCTTTTTATTTCCTCCAAAACTAAGAAAATAATCTTATCTGAGATATTATCGCCCTTTAAAAGTTGCCGTAGATACCGATCTCTGCATAATAAAAGTCCCTACCTCATCAACAGTCGACACAGGGTCTGCCATTAAAGGAATCGCCATTAAAATACCTGAGCATTTTCCTTCTTCACAAACCCCCCTTGAGACAGATATCCAGCTATCCCTGACCCCCAGGAATGACCCTAGCGCCGTCATAACAACAAAGAAAAAAAGCGCGGGAAAAATGAAAAAGCAAAACAAGCGTGGCGAAAAAACGCGGAAAGTGCTGACCCACATGCACAGGTGCCCGCCAAAATAAGCGTGGGCAGAGGAACTGGACGCCCACGGATTGGTGTGACGTTGCGGCACGTGACCGCTCACATGTGTGCGGTGGTTGGCGGAAAATATCATGGAGTTTAAGATGCATTGTCTGTGTATGTTTTGTGTTTGATAATTGTGGATAACCGCCGGCATCGCTGATGAGTTTGTGGTTATAAGTGTGATTGCAACTGGAATCTGTATATACATTAAGGTACGGATTTGTTTTCTTTCTTATAGAATTGTATTCGATATATTTTTTAATTTTTACATATTAAATTAAATATCTTAAAATTTCGACAAATTACTGATGATGAATTAATTAATATCAAATTTATAATCTCCGGTTAGATTTCGAGACCATTTATTTTGTGGCATGCAAATAAAATCTGATTTTAGAAATTATTATTATTTTTTTTTCTGTTTCCTCTTTATAGCCATTTTTCTTTAAACCTAAATTTTCTTTAAACCTAATTTTTCTTTGTACCTGGATTCTACTGTATAATAATATCTTAGCAATCTTTTCTGTTTTACTCTTTATACTTGTAATTTTTTTTCTCGAATATAAGTTTATTATAAATATTTGTACAATTAATAAATGATAAACTAATTGATGGAACGCAGACAGTTTTCTGCTTTATGAATTATTTCTTTCAAATATCCAATATCCACAAAATTGAAAATAAAATGAATTTCAATAAACCAATGCAAAACAATCACGAGCATAGCATTTCAAACACGTTGCAGACTTCTAAAAACGGTTGTGAAATCCTTATAAATTGACCGTATTTCAGTAAAAAATTTCCGATGTACGAGTTTTAGCTTTACGGAAACTAAAGGTTTAACGCGCATGGTCGAGACTACGTATTTTTGGATTTCATTTTCCTGGTCAAATTCCTTTCACTTTCGTTGTGATCAATATTCAGGGCTTACACGCTTTAAGGGAAATTAAAATTTTGGAACCAAACTTTAGTTTCGGCCTCTAAAAACAAAATCATTTAAGAAAAATGCTTTTAATTGGGTGTCATTTCTGTAAGTGAAAAATTTTAAATTTTTGGTTTGGTTTTTAATTTCTCTTCTTTTTCTTTTACTCTTTTTTCACCTACCCATTCATTTACAATATTTATATGGTTGCTGTATGATTGTTTATGTTGTTGCGTATGGTTGCTTATGTTTTTGCGTTTATTTGTTTATGTTGTTTTATATAGTTGCTTATGGTTTATTGTATGATACGATAATAATAAAACGGCATAAAACATAATTGCGAAATGAACTTTTATCTATTGAACGAACGATTGACAATTTTCAGTGAGTGGTTAATGGAAAATATTATCTCTCAGTTAACGAAAGAAATCCCCATATTAAAACCAATATAAAAGTGTGTCCCCTCTACGGAAATTGGGTCCTCTGTCTCCGTGTAGCTCAGATTTATAAACGAGAACTCTGCATCTAAGCTACGAGGACTTCACATGAAAATCCGCTTGCAACAGAGCACATTAAAAACGTGTAGAAAACTTGTTGAATAGAATTCTTCACGATTGCAAAAAATTTGTAGTTTCAAAACGTTGAATCTAATACATATTTATTAAATTTGAATAATTAACATTCTAATTAATTATTGTGTTACAATACAGATAAATTAATTTGGTTCTAATAAAAATAAAATAATGTTGTTCTAATAAAAAATAACAATTTTGTTCTAATAAACATAAATTAATTTTGTTCTAATAAAAATAAATTATTTTTGCTCTCATTATTAATTTTTGTTTTAAAATAATCATTTACAAATATATTAATATTCTGTCAAATAATCATTTACAAGCATACAAATATTGCTTTAAATATTTAGAGTGGTTTAGAAATATTGTTTTAAATGGTTGGAATTCACAATCATTACTATTATCTAATTCTGGAAAATATCCTAATGTTTTCATTTACTTTATTACATTCCATTTAACGCAACTAAATTTTTTTCGCTTTTCTTATGAATATAAATAATACGATCAGCCACAAATGTATAGCAATTTCATTTAACCGGGTATAGTTATTAGCAGTCAATTTTTAACCGATCATTACTATTTTTCTTTTCTCACTTTTTTCTTCTCTCACTTTTTCCTCCTTTCTTTCTCTTCTGGCCTCAGTTCTCTTGGTATTCTCTAACATGGAAGTACATAGTTACATGTTCATTAAAGATATATTTAATAAGAATCATAACAAAAAACTAGATTCTTTAAAAAGGCAATTAATAATAAAATTTGTGAATTTTACTTACTGTAATTGTTGTTCAAAATAGTAAAACTTCCTTGTCTTTGCTTCCGCAAACTTTTTCAATTCACGTTATATGATATTTTTTCTTCACAATGTTTATTGTTATTTATCAGTATAGCAATAAATAACTTAGTTAATTTAAATAATAATTTTTAACCACTTAAAATGTTACATTTTATTGGATCATTCGTTCTACATTTTGAATAACTATCAGCCTCACCATAGGCGGCGTCACGGAGGATGCTTCAGTACCCCCATTACAAATTGCGCAAACACTCCTTTTTACTTAAACGCCCCTTATTCCAACAATTTTCACTTTCTCTCTCTCGCTCTTTTTTAAAGTCGTTATTTTTATTTTTTTTTTTTTTTTACTGATTTATAAATCTGAGATCAGCACCCCCAATAGCATAGCATCTCCCAATGCATAGCACCTCCAATTGTGAAAGCCTGGCGCCGCCTATGAACTTTACAACTATCGAAGATAATACCGGAATATCGAATCCCAAAATACCAAAATCCCGATCCAAAAATAGATTCCTAAATCCCGGCATTTCAGGATTTATCACAGTTGTTTTACTTTATGAAATTATACTTTCTCATTTTCGCAGCTATGTAAAAATTGTACATTTAATGGAGCAAGTATCAACCAGAAAATTTTTTCAAAAATTAATTTATATATAATTTACAGTTCAAATTTGTTCTAAATCTAATCAGTTATCCAACAAAATTAAAATAAAAATTATTTTAAAATTCTAATTTTTTTTTCTAATTATTCTGTGTTACTTATTGAATTAATTCAGTCATGGTTGAAACTGTGCTAATTTTTTAAAAATTTTATTAAAAAGTATCATTTTGATAAATATTTTCTGTAATTTTATCTAAAAAGCAAAAGCCGTCATCCTGACGTCCATATTTTCTACACAATTACCAGCATAGATATTTTTCGGTGACGAAAGTAATTGATTACGGGTATACTTAAAGGGCGATTCAGTTCCAAGATTCTTTCATTTTTTGATGTAACAAATATTTATCTCCATAAAAAATTTTAAATTTATTTTTGTAGCTTTCAGACTAACATTTTATATTTATTTCATATGGATATTTAAAAATAATCAATGTTAACATTTACCAAAATAATTGAGATTTTAGCTAAAATACTAATTATTTTGTTTACTATAGTTTACACCCTGAAGCCAGTAATCAATAGATGTTTAATTCCGAATTGTGTAATATATGACAATGGCGTAATTTAGAGACTGAATACGAAAATTATTAAAATTTCACTGTAATATGATAGAAATATGTTTTATCCATTTGTCTCTCTTCTTTGCAATAAAACATAGCAGTGGTGATATATATTTACATTAAAACGTATTTATTTGCAAATATTACATGGAATTTATCCAATATTAGTCACTTACATTTTCTTGTTGTTGTTGTTGAGAGCCAGACCGTCCGACCTACCAGAAAGGTGTAAGATAACCGTTTACATTTTCTTGTGTAAAAGTCAAAGTAAACATGCTCATTTAATGTAAAATAACTAGCTTTTTCTCATATATTTTCATTCCTTAATTTATGATATAATATTTCAGATAATTCACTGTTGTTCAACTTTTTTATAAGCATTGTCAGTGTTCGTTACAAACGCGGAAAATCCCGAAAATATATTCTTCTTTTTATGAAAATGCTCATTATAGCTAAAAATTATGCTCATTATAGCTAAAAATTATTTTAACCGAATGTTTATTACATCATGATAATGGCATTGATATTGTCATTTAATACATGTAATATTTATAAACAAATTTATCAAAACGTAAGAGCATGAATATAGCTTCATTTAAATGAAGTAAAATAAGATTCTCAATCCTGCGTAATCCCGGGATTGAAAATTTCTTAATCCCGAAATACTGAGTTTGTTTTACAGTTCGGGACAGCGATTCCTATTTGGCAGATCAGCGTTTCTAATATATCGTATCACCTTTGCAAAATTTGCGGTTAAATTTAAACGCGCTTTTCCAAAGCAGACCAATTCCGCCAACTAAAAATTATCTACTGCAGTTATCTGACTGCACCAGGAATGACAATTAGGGTTTGCCTTACGCAACAAAATTAGAAACAAATCTATAAAGACGTGTTGTTATTCCATATACATACTAACGTGTTTGCCAATATGCTACACAGATTGATCGGGAGAGAAAGTTTATCCCCGGATTTCCTCGTTTACTTCGGGCAAATAGCACGTGCTTGTCGGTGGTCCTTTTCTCCGTTCAACCAATTGTGTTACATCTCTAAGTTATATCGTGTTACATATCTAAGTTATATTGTGTTACATTTCTAAGTTACATCTCAAAAAGCAAACTGTGATTGTTCTTTAAACTTGACTACTTGGAGTGCGACAAGTATGACGACATTCAAAGATTATTAAGAAATTGAACAGACCAACTTTTTTATCAGTTTTAGAATATTTGTTTTCTTTTCCATGTTTTTAAAAATATTTTATCCGTTTTTACTTCCTTACACTATTATATAGAGAAAGTATAAAATTTCGGTAAACAATATATATATATCAAAATTTCGGTATTTATCAATCGCAGTCCCGAACTGTATCACAATCTCAGTATTTCGGGTATTAAGAAAATTTCAATCCCGGGATTACGCAGGATTGAGAATCTTATTTTACTTCATTTAAATGAAGCTATATTCATGCTCATACGTTTTGATTATATTGTTTACCTAAAATTTTCAAATTCGAGATTTTGACGAATATGATTTTGTAAGATCTCCTGAATACATTTTGAACACTTTTGTAAGGATGTTTGTCTGTGTGACACAATGCCTTAAAAATGGATGCACCTTCCTTTGTCAAAAAAATTTGTGTGAATGCATTGTATTTTAAACTAGAACTAGATATAATTTTGAGTCTCGCGATTAAAACTCATACAATTCAAATTTTAAGATTTTCATATCATTATTTCCTACGTAGAAAAAATATAAGTCTTGGATTATTTATTGTTGTATTAGTCGAAATCTTGAGTTTTGATATATAAATAAGTGAGGTCTTGTAAGATTATTTATTACATTTTAATTCATACCTTCAAAATTTATATTTTCAGTTACATAATTTTAAATATTGGTCAAATTTTAATTAATAATATACATAAAATATTTTCCAATATTCTTTAGTAATAATACATCATTAACTATCAATGGGTTTATTAATAATATTACGGTTTTTAAATTGTAAATGAATTCTCTAAATTCAAAATGAAGAAAAATAATTCTTAAACAACTATAACAAACAAGTAATTGTATATCAGTACCTTCTAATGTAATTACGGTTTTTAGAGGGTAAACGAATTCTCTAAATTAAATTTAAAATTCTTGTGTAAAGAGGTTTATTTTTTAAGAGGAATCGTTATACAAAAATTTCAAATTTAGAGCAAAAAAATATTTTTTTTTCCTAATTTCAAATCTACATCTTCTTAAAACTTGCTTTCCAAAATTCTAGATTTTATCTTAAATCATAGTGCTATTTAAAAATGATTTTATAGAGTATTATTTCACAATCCTCGTAATGAAATGAAAACTTTATTTGCCTTTTTGTCAGAATACAAATTTCACATTTCATATTTTATTGTAACTGCTAAGACTTTTTCAATTTACAATAATCATAAATGTTATGGTATATTTAAAATATTCAGAATATGTACTTCAAAAGTATGCATGTTTTTTTTTAAATTGCAACATTATAATTTTGAAAAATATTAATATATCTGAAAAATACATATTTTTCAACAAAATGTTTATGTGAGAAATACAATTTTATTTTAGATTTTTTGGAAAATAATAATAAAAATAGCAATGCGTACTTTCATAGCCCAAGATATAATGATACACAAAACACAAAAAGTAAATTTGTATGCTAATTAATTTTGAAGTTTAACATTTTGAAGGTAAATTATTAAAATGTTTCAAAATTTCACAAATTTAGAGAAAAATATGTATATGTATTTTTTTTTTCCTATAATGTGACTCACAATAAGGTAACTTATGAATAACAAAACTCATTTTTCATCTGCATAGTGATTTTAAAAAAAACAGAATTTTGTGTGACGATCCACCTTTATGAGAAAAGTAATCCCTAAACAATTACAACAAACAGCAAGTAATTGAATATTAATACATTCTAAGGGTTTTATTGATATTATCACGGTTTTAAAGGGTAAATGAATTCTCTAAATATTTAATTGCTTTTGTAAATATATTTAATTTTTTTCAAATGAGAAAATAATTATTCCTAAATATCTATAACAAACAAAAGTAGTTTTATATCCGCACCTTCTAATAGCTTTATTGTTATTATAGATTTTAAATTGTAGATTAAAATATTTGAAAAACAATAACCACTAATTTTACATCAGTACTTTCTGATGGCTTTATTAATGTTATAATTTTAAAGAATAAACGAATTCTCTAAATTAATGCGCTTGAAATGCTTGTGTAAACATGTTTAAGAAATGTTAATGAGAAAAAGGATTCCTTGATAATTATATAACAACAAGTAATTGTATATCAGTACCTTATAGTGGTTTTTCATTAATGTTAATATGGTCTTTCAAAGGGAAAACCAATTCTTTAAATTAAAGCTATAAATGCTTCTGCCGGTATGTTTCATTATTTTTAATTGAGAAAAAATAATTACTAAGGAGTTATAACCATAAATATATCAGTGCCTTCTAATATTTTTATTAATGCTATTATGGTTTCTGAAAGGGAAAACAAAGTCTCTAAATTGAAACTTTAAATGCTTGTGTAAACGTGTTTAATTTTTTTTTAAATAAAAAATAAATAATCCCTAAACAACTATAACAAATAACAAGTAATTGTATATCAGTCCATCTAATGGGTTTATTAATGTTTTTACGGTTTTTAGAAGGATAAAGGAATTTTCGAAATTAAAGATTGAAATACTTGTGCAGACATGTGTAATGTTTTTTGAATGAGAAAACATAATTTCTATTTGTAAAATTATAAGGAATTTTAATGATATTTATTTGCAATGTTATATTGCAAATGAATTGTATATCCGTTTTTAAGATATAATAAAGTAAATGCACCATATTGTTCTTTATATGGAAAAGACTACACTAGGTTGCAAAAAGAAACACTGTTCTTTGGCTCACAAACTAGATTTATAGCTACTAAATTTTATTGAAGTCATTTCTATCTAAATGTAGCTTCCCTGAAAGATTCCATTTTCTTACATATTTTATAATTAACTACCCATTTAGAAAAAGTAAAATAACATTTTAATGATTACAAAAAGTGCACATGTCCACTATTTGAAGCAGAAAAGAGTAACTCATTCAAGTTATAACTTATTTATTATCTGTACACTACCCATATTCTATTCAAATTATAGCTGTATATAATACCGTCAAGTGTACTCAAAACAGTGGGGAAATCATTAAAGCATGCTTTTAAAGGTCAAAATTCCACACTCTTTACAGTTCCTTCCCGGCCGTCCAACTAGTTACTCTAAGTCCTCTGGACGAGTCGGACGGTCTGGGTCTTCAACACTCTTTACAGTTAAAATTAACTGCAGTGTGGCTCAACTCAACTTTCCTACACCAGAATTCAGTTCTTTTTCAAATTTTACAAGAATTTTTTTTTAAAATCTGTATCGTGGGTCAAACTGATTACAACTATAATGTGTTACCCTTCACTTTAAAGGACTTGAAAAACCTTTCGATTGATATCATACGTGATAATGTACCCCCCGGAGGTAACTTCCCCCCAAGGGGGAGGGACTAATGACGCCACAAACAAAAATAAATTGTATCACGGCTGTTTTCCACAACAGTGATTTAAACTATTAAGTCTCGTGATCATTGAACCATAAATAAACCATGTTATGCAAGAATTTTGTCCTATGTTGTTATGTTAAAAAAATATAAAATTTCGAATGCATTTCGAAATTTTCGCTCGAATTAAAAAAAAATTCTACCTAGTTCTAGATTTATTTATAAAAAAGCTGGATATAAAGTTTCGTAAAAATCCTTTAATATTTGTGGCTGTTATCATTGTACACAAGAAATCGAACCACAGAGATACATACAGACAGACAGACGGACATCAATCCAAAAATAGTCACAAACGTGTTCAGGAGGTCTTAAAACATATATTGGCATCAAATTCTCGAAATTTAAAATTTTCGTGAAAACAATACTTTCTTAATACTACGTATGAGAACGTAAAAATCTGAAGTAGTTTTCCCCAATGTGAGCATGACTTTTCCTACACAATGCAAGGACTTTATTGCTTTGACAATGAAATAATGGTTCACAAAATCCACAGCACAATGATTTTTGCATTGAATTAACACCGCGTAAATTAAAATTTAATGCTTTTTGCAACTTAGTACAAACAGTGGCCTATTCATACCCACGTGCAAAATCCTTATCAAAATGCAATTAACTGCTAATAGATAGGTCATGAAACAAATGACTATTGGCGAACACAAAACTCGTAAATAAAGTATCGCCTCTCGTGAATGAAATGAACTGGATCCACGATAATGGTGTTAACAAATTTGTCGCATAATATTGCATGGGAAAAGTGAACCCGAGAGATACTACCTGCTACTTTTTTAAGATTTTTGTATTTTTTTATGCATTTGTTTGAGAAAAATGCCATATCTCGAGAAAGGTCTATGTCAGCGTTCTAAAATGAGTGTTATTTGTTTCCTTACAAAAAATTACTTCGAAAATGATTACTTATAATTATTGAAGATGTCCTGATATTTTTAATGATGTTTTCAAAATCACTCGAAAATTGGAGCATAGGTCTTTAAAATATTCGATCGCGTTTAAAATCAATAGGGTTTATGTACTCACTGATTGCGATAGTCGTACTAAATTATTATCGAAAAGTTTCATTAGTTCGAGAGATATCATGTCCACAGACACACACACACTAACATGCATACATATACGCTAAAATACACACATACACTAAAATGCATATATACACTAAAATGCATACGTATACACACAGAGACATAATCTCAAAAATGTTCGATTTAAGTTCAGGGACGCTTAAAACGTACTGTTCCCTTGAAAATTTGAATTTTATTTTCGCCTCCGTCATAATATTTTCCCTATGTATGTAGGGAAAGAAAAAATACTCGTTAAATGTGAATTTTCAATTTTCACTAATATTTATTAATTATCAATTTAAGACTTTTTATCAATTTATTCCAATTAATTATTGCAAAAATATGGTATCAATTTTAAATCGGCAATAAATTAGAACACATCTGTGCTCAACACAGGCGTTCTTTACAGACGGATAAATTTAGATGTTAGAAACAGTAATACACGTTACAGATTTCCTATCGTTGGATTTTGCTGAATATCAATAGGTTCTTTATTGTTAACGCTTGTTGTTAACACTTTATTGTTAACGTATTCGCTTGATTATCGCACTGCTCCTTGTAAAAGATTTATAATATCTCGAGAATGACTCATTATAACTCTTAAACGAGTTCATTTTTTTTTCTAGTTTAAAGTACGTGTTTACTTATTTGGTAATGGTAAAGATACTTATTTTTTCTTTTTACAATTTCAGATAAAAATATCTAAAAAACGGTGCATGTTAACCTTCTTTAAATTATGTCACTCGTTTTAAAGAAAAATTAGATATTTAATAGATATTTTGTAACATTTAAAACAACTTTTTTATAAATATTTTCTGAAAATATATGTTTAAAAAAAATGGAGAGCCAGGGGTCTCCTGGTCGAACCAGGAGACCCCTGGTTCGACCTCCCGCAATATCAATAGGTCTCTTACGTGCATATTTGAGACCTCTTACTTTATCATTTGACGCCTCTTACGTTTATCGCTTGAAGCCTCTTATGTTTATCATTTTAAGCATCTTATGTTCATCATTTAAAGCTTCTTACGTTTATCATTTGAAGCCTCTTACGTTCCTCGTTTAAGACCTCTTGCGTTCATCTCTTACGGTCAGTCTCTTACGTTCATCGTACCAAATTTCATGTTGTTTACTAAGTTTGTTCAAAATAATGTTCAAACTAACTAATATTGCAAAGCAAATTGGTCAATATTCGAAAGTCGTATTTTTGACTTCCATTATAATACATTTTCTTTGCATATAATGTTCATTGCACTGGAAATAAAATTCTTAATAATCGTTCTAAAATCTAAAGTGGCTAAGTTGATATTAATGCATCGCGATGGATTGTTTTTATCTTTGCAAGAATCCGTCTGAACAAAGCAAATAGTACAGAAATCCAATTTGCTTTTTTCTTTTTTTTTTTTGCGATTCCTTCATGGATGGTAAACGGAAAGCAAAGATTATATCCATCTATCCACGTGACTCATTTCTGGAATCGCATTGTTGGAATAATTTGTTTTTGTGGGCGTTGTCGAGCGACTGGAAGAAGAGCAAGATTTATCATGTCTCATTAGCGGAAGAATGATATCCAGATCAAGAGAAACGATATGTTCCCTGATCGCGCTTCCATTGCATATAACAGCATGCACGCATTGGTTTCACACTTATTATGCACTCTTCAACATGGAATACTCGATATCTGCAACGGCAGTATGAAATATTGCTATATGTACCACAATTCCGTAAACCGATAAATTCAGACCTACCACAAATGCAGACTTGTACCTTGCAAGCACAAAACAGGTCATGAATGCTGTTACCTGTAGTGCAGTGGTCTCAAACTCGCGGCCCGATGCATACTATTTTGCGGCCCCCGACGTCTTTCCCGTAATTCCAGTGATTTATAAAATTTTATGATATTCACTTACAAGAAAATAAAAAATTAATTATCAACCACTCACTTGATGGCACTACTAGGTCAGGAACTCCACTATAGGTCCAGCTACTTTTTGAAAAGTTCAGTGTTGTTGTTTTTTTCGGGGGGGGGGGGGGGGGGGTAGAGAGAGCGAGAGAGTTTTTACGAACTTTTAGAAAGCCAGTAAAATATATTTTGGCATTTCAGTAAATTACTGAATTTTAGTAGTTTTTGCCAACACTAGTACCAACATTTTGCCAACATTAGTACTTAGCCATAAAGATGTCTGTAATGGTTTTATCATATAAAAATTAATCATATATAAAACAATCCTTTTTTCGTAATTGTACGTAGTTTCGTATTTCATAAAATTTCGTAATCGTAGGCATAAATTATTCTTGCGCCCTCCAAAACCTTAAAAATCTACAAAGTAGCCCTCCAAAGGATCTGAGTTTGAGACTACTGCTGTAGTGGGAGCTTGATCCTAATTTTAAGAACCGCCTCTTTAGGCAGGTTCTGAAAGTATATAACTTTGTTTGTTACACTTCCGTGTGACCTAAGCTTAATTCTAAAGATGCGGTTAGGACTGAATTTCTCGGTCTCCGTAGAAGGTAGCAAAGTTATGGTACATAGAAAGTTTTATCGCTGCCATTGCAGATATTGCAGACTGACGACTGCAATAAATATAAAACCGGTCACTGAATTCTGTTATCTGCAATGGAAACGCGATCCTACCTTTGAAACGCCCCTATAGTCGAGTTTGGTGCGTATGATATTTTTTCTTTTTGATTATGCAAGAAAATCTGTCTAAGACAGAATCGCATGGTACCTAACACAATGTTCCGTCTCAAGTATATTTCCATTTTATGCAGATAAAATATCGGATTCATCACAACATAATATAGAAAAGAAATTTCATTTTATAAACTGAATTTTGAAAAATTCGGTTTTACCATCAAAGTTAGAACCTGCCAATTAATGGGCCTCCCAAAAACTATGCGTCATACTCCCGGTGCAATAACTAGTATTCTTAATCCAGTTTCACGCTTTTTAGAGCTTTTTAGTAAGGAGTGGCCGATAACTGTACTGGCAGAAGGAAAACTTTCTGTATGACGCAATATAGCTTCAGTGTCAGCTAAAAAAACTCTGAGCTCCAAGCCTCAGTATTGTTTTTATGAGAATACATTGCAATTTAAACAGTTGAAAACTGTGACATTTACTATGAAATTGTTATTCAAACAGTTTTGAAATGCAAAATTTTTAAGTGATAGCGTTTATCTTTCAGTTGTGCATGTGTTTTACATATTTTGATCATTTTACTGTTTTTGCCGATATATGTTATCTATGAAAACATACAGGCAGTAGTAAAATAAATGTTATAAATTGTAAATGTTAACATTTATTGGAGTGGACTATTCACTCTTTCCCTTGAGTAGAAAACCCACTCTTTTTTTAGAGTGAAAAATCACTCTTTAGAGGTTGGCTCAATTTCAAGTCTTTCTTAGAGTGACTATTCACTCTTTCTGAGTGAATTCTTACTCTTTCAAATTTAGAGTGTTACCCTTTTTAAGCTATGTAATTTTTTTACTGCTTTAAAAAAAAATATTCGATTTAACAGCTTTAAATTGTTTAAATTGTAGTAAAATCTTCATCAGCCAGAATTGATACTTTGAGTTGGACCATTATTTAGCTCAACGCTAGAATATTTATTTCCCAAATGTCAGGCTCGTGTTCTATCATCGATATTTTTAACAATTAGCATAGCAGTTGTGCTTTTATAAATTTGTTTAATAAATGATTTAATCTTTTAATAATCAAATAATAGTTCAGTTTTCGTAAACTTTATACTTTTAGCGATTTTTAAATTATCGTCATTAACTTTTATATTTTACTGGTAGACGAAAACTGAATCCCATCTTACAATTTTTGCTTGTAAATTACAGTTTTTTTATTTATTTTATTTTATTTTTTTTCATAAATATTTCTCGTGAAGAAAAGAAACATATCTTTAACGATACCAAATTTTAATTTTAATATGTGAAATTGATGCAAAGTAATTTTTTTCGATCTAAAAATATTTCAATTGCAATGCAACTTTATAACTTTTTGCAATCAGTCTCTAAATTATACAAACATCAAATGATACAATATTTATCATTAAACGCGATTTAATTATTCAATTTGGTCAATAAGTCAAACAGTTAGAAAAAGAATATCATGCATAATATAAACATGATTCTAATTCAATTGTGCATGAGTATAACTGAATAAAATTAGAACTACTTTTAATTGTATATATGACATTAGTCAAATTTTGATAATTTTAATTTTAATCTGGTTGAGTTTTGCTCCAATTACTGAATCATGATATCGTTCTCTATAACAATCTACCATAATTTAAGAACTGAGAAAGTGTTCCTTTATAAATTTAAGTAACTAATCATTCCCAAAATTTCGAGATTTATAGATCAATTTATGAGTCAGGATCTCGGGATTATCATCCTTATTAGCGTACATTTTTTAATAAGGCCACTACATTGAACGAAATTCGAACTCCCAAATCCAATTCAAGAAAAGATATTGTTTATTTCTGATAAAACTTTACATTTTTAAAAGATAATTTACACGAATGGATAAAAATTTGAAATCGAAAGCAGTTATAATAGAATATCTCATTTTTTTTCACTCGATTCATTCATTCATCGCTGGATTTTTTGCAAATGTGTTTATTGATTTTGAAGATACCACTTGCCTACACCATTTTTCTATTTGCTTTCTCCTGATAAAGAATATCTCACACTTGCAGGATGAAGTGGGTGAAGGTTTATTTTGCATTCTAAAAAAACTAAATCAACAGAAGTTAAATAATGGCATTTTATCTGTTATGAACAGAGGGCGTTTTTTTCTTTGTACGTGTGTGTGTGTGTGTGTGTGTGTGTGTGTGTGTGTGTGTGTGTGTGTGTGTGTGTGTGTGTTACTGTGGGGTAAGAATAATACTGGAGAAATTAATTATTTTATGGCATTTTAAACTGTCATTTTACCCTGCCGTCCAAACAGATACCTTATACCTTTCTGGTAGGTCAGACGGTCTGGGTCGAAGAAGAAGAAACTGTTAAAGCTTAAATTATTTTGTCACTAATTCTGTTTTAACATTTTGAAAAACAGTTCTGAGATTCTGTAAATATAAAAACTTATTTTGGAGGATAAAAGCTTTTATTCATAACTGGCCATGAGCAGCTTTAATAGGGGGTAAATCATAAGAAATCAAGTTGATCATTAGTTAAATGGTAGATATTAAAAACTTGGCAGTGCTTAACTTTTCATATTCACGTGTTAGAATGTTCCTCTTTTATACATACACACACACACACACACATATATATATATATATATATATGTGCGTGTGTGTGTATGTGTGTGTATATATATATATATATGTGTGTGTGTGTGTGTGTATATGTGTGTGTGTGTAATAAAAATATAGAGATAAAGAAGCTAACAGATAGAACATGAAATAAATGGCATACCCTAGTTCAGTAACATTAATAACGTTAAATGATATCCGTCATGGAGGATTTGAAATATAATATCTAGCGATATGAAAACATTGATACCAGAGAATTAAAATTGATCTTAATTTTATACTAAAAGGTGTTATAAGTAATAAAACATGGGAATTAAATTAGCAGTTTACAAGAGTGGCTCTGGTGCGAATTTTAAGTTGAATATCGTCTATATAAAGTTTAATAACTTTATATTTTATGGTTCCATGATGTCTACGTTAAAGTCTCTAGTAAATAAGATGGGCATATTCGAATCATGGAAGTTCTTTGCCGTTTTTCAATAACTAAACCCAGTCCGAAATCCAATTATATATCCTTGTAGACCCTTTCAAAGAGCTACATATCACTAGTAATTTTAGTTTTCAGGATATAAGTATTACGAACTTTAAAACAGGAAAATTTTCAAATTGACATGAGGATTTCTCAAAACTGAAAAGTCTTGTAAAACAAAAATTATCGGTCTAGAAACTAGATTTCATATTGAATATTTTTGTTGCGTGATATTTATATCTATTAGTTTAAAATACATTTTGTGTGAAAATAAGCAAAGTGAAGAACAAACTTTTTCTTTTTTTTCGAAATTTTTTGTTAAAGAAATAGTTCAAAGTAATAAAATATTGAAATTATTTTTGCATATTCATAAATGGTTTCCTATTTCCGACAAAACAATTATAAATTGTTTACATTTTATTTATTATTTTTAGAAATAGAAGAAGCGTCCAGGGTGTTTCTTTTCAGGCAGATTCCCTAACCATACGGGTTATTCGCGTCAAAAAGAAAGCATCACCAAATGGTGTAGCCTGAAGAGCTACAGTCAACCCACAATAATCTCTGATCTATTTTTTCCTGATGAAGCAAAACCGGTGAAATGAGTAAAAAAAAGGCGCAATTGCAATTTATACCATAAAATGTTAAAAGAAAATTACAACCATACTTTGTGACCATAAAAAGCTATACTCACCTACGATAATTCCAAGTCTATTGTTTTCAGAATTTGTATCAAACCGCGCATGAACAAAAAAGGCGCGATTTCGAAGTGAAATTAGTGTGAAGAGAAGCGAATTAAGGTCAGTGTGTGCATGAAGAATTCCATTTTAATAATGTCGAGTGTGAAAATACGGTAAAAGGAAATAAAGCCGGGTAATTGAATGTAATCGTTCTTGAGACGGATCCCAGATAACGCACGCTTTCTTCTGTTAACGTGCATTTGTTAAGGTAAATCAGTAGATTTCGTATCTATTGTGTTTTATGCACGAAGAATACGATTCTCTTGCACGCTAAATTTGTAATTAATGGTTTTTACATTGTATCGATAAAGTTTCTTATTTTTATTTTTATTTTTAAACGATAAATATAAGGTATCGTAGTTTTATATCATTTATGAGCAAAAAATTGTGATGCATTTAACCTAAATTTGAAGAACATTTTTGTTGGTGTTCGAAACAGAAGTGAATATATTTCAACCAGAAATCATGTCACAACTTAAAAAAAGTGTGTGATATTTTCCAAAGATAGCGTTCTAATCTTTTAATCAAAACTATTTGTTTGCATACTTTTCTCTCAAAGACTTGTGATTTAAGCGGAATATTCTTTATAACGTACGCCAATAATGAATATAGTAACAAAGAAGCCAATAATGAATTTAGTAATAAAGAAGCCAATAATGAATATAGTAATAAAGAAACCAATAATGAATATAGTAATAAAGAAACCAATAATGAATATAGTAATAAAGAAGCCAATAATGAATATAGTAAAAGAAGCCAATTTATGAATTGAACAAACCATTTCTTCTGTTGATGATCATGCCTGTCCAACTATTGGCTTTAACTCAAATATTCTAAAAAATAACAAATGAAAATATATATTTGAATTTACTTAAAAATGAGCAAATACTGACACTATGAAATAATACATTACACTAATGATATAATAAGGTATTAATCTGATATTATTTTCAAAGGCCCATACAGGAATTTTAACAAAACATGTAACTTGTAATATAATTTTTGGACATTAAAATACGACTTGGTAGCTTTTAGAAGCTGAACACTGTCAAACTTGGAAATTTCAGGATCACAATGTGAAACATACATCATATACGCATGCAAAAAATAAAGCTGTGGAGTACCGTCATGGAGCGATGATGGGCGACCATTCCAGATTCAGAACTTTTTGAGTGGGAAATATTCTTTTAGTATTACAGATCAAATAACCAAAATATAGTAAGGGAAATTATCAATTTTCTGAAAATTTTGATATTTTGACGGTGATAGGAACGTTTTAAGGATTAAATATTTTCCGTCTTTCTTTAAATATATTTTCTTTCTTTTCTCCCTTTTCTGTCCGAGCGTGTGTGTGGACATAATAAAGCTGGGGTGAAAAAATGCATAGCCATAATACTTTTTATTTTGATAATATATTCAAAATTCTTCAATGACCGTTAATTCGAAAATGCAATATTTAACCAACCCGCAGCAGTTGTTGTTGTCGTGTCCCTAACATACATTTAAGGAAGAATAACCCGCAGCAGTGATGTAACTTTATGCTTTCTCAAATGCTAGAACTAAATTATTATTTAGATACTATATTTTATGTTGTTGTGTACATTACACAAAATTTTTGCAAACATAATGTTATTTTCAACTTGAACTATTATGCAATTCTACGCTGTAAGATAAATAAATATAAATTAAGGGATATAAAACAGGAATTTAAAAGAATGTGCCAAAATGTCTCTCATTCAGGCACAAAATCGCAATAAAGATAATAATTAGGTTCATAACGCAGTTATAGTTGCACCATACCAACCTAAAGAGCTGTGATAACACTGCTATTTTTGTGCTGTTGAAGAATACAGTTAAAACGAAATCCGAATTGCGACTGTTTTGGCTATTATATATATATATATATATATATATATATAATTGAAGATTTTTATGATTACTTGTAATATATATACCCGAGAAATACCAATGAAAATTGCTTGTAAACTGAAGGTGTTTGCTAATCAGGAGCCTAGTGTAGCACGATGAGCTATGCAAGAAGTTTGGAAATTGAAAAATGGAAACTAGTGATTATAAAAGGAATAAAATGTATATGAAAAGCATTTCTGAAACCATGTACGTTATCAAGGGCCATACATGTTTCATTAATATATATATATATATATATATATATATATATATATATATATATATATATATATATATATATATATATATATATATATATATATATATATATATATATATATATATATATATATATATGTATATGTATATAATAATGTTGTATGTTGTCTGTAAAGGAAAAGTGAAACATTGGACAGCTGTGAAATTTACTAAAGAAATGCTGCGGGAATTTTTTTTTCTTTTAATTCGAATTAGTTTAAAATGCGAGCTTTCAAATTCGAAAGTTGCCATTTTCCCCCATTTCCTCAAGTCAAACCTAGGTAATGATTTACCGTCTGTCTCAAACGTTATTCGAAAGTAGGTGTTTTGATTAATTTCGTCTAGACAAAAAGAGAGAAACATCTTTTTTAATTTATAAGTTTTCTGAGTTTGAGAATTTAAAAAATTGGTCCTACTTTTTTATTTGGTATTATATTATCGTTATGAATATTGTGCTAAAATCTGACTTATTAAAAATTACCTGAGATAGCAATAATTATTTTAATTTTGCTTCAAGTGTAAATGAATGTTCTTTTTCTCTTTTTTACGACTTCGAGCATTTTCATTGTGTCGTTCTGTAAACGATCGACGATCGAGCTTATGTAGGGCGTATCAAAGATTTTATTTAGGATGTACTACGCTCGAGTTGTAAAATTGGCATGGTTTAACAAGGAAGAAAAACGGAGCACGGATTTCAAACAGGCGATTTGAAAATTAAGTGATGTTATTTATCCTTATTTGTATTATTTAAATAGCGTGCACTTACTTAAAACCCTAGTAGTACCTGATATTTCATTCTAGTCTATTGTATATATTAAAATGCAAACATCCTGTATTTACTTACATTTAGAAATTACAAAAGAAAATAACGGGAAAATTTTCGTAATTAATGTGTGGACGTAAATATATTCATTTACCCTTGATGAAGTTATTTTTTATGAAAACTTAAAAAAAATCAGATGTTATATTCATGTAAAATTTACGCACTTATACTTTATGTTCATCCATAATGTAAACTGATATACAGGCCTTCCTTGTATTAAATATACGAAACAGTAACAAATGCCTAAGCGGTAATCGTGCAATTAATGTAACACTGAAAAAGTGTTCTTCTACCCTTGATAAAAGTTCTTATTAAGACTTGGCAAAAGGCTCAAACTTTATGATAATTCATTCTGCAAACTCTATGCTAATTTGGAAAACCCTAAGCCGGCAATTTACCCTCTTTCTCGCACATTTCATGAGAGACAATAGAGCACGCAAATGAAATGGAAGAGAATTAGACAAAGGGGGAAAACAAATTAAGGTTAGTGTGCCACGTTCAATCTCTCCATTGAACAACATTATATTTAATACCATGCCTAGGAAAATTAAAGAGATTTAACCTTCGGTAGAAGAGCCTGAAGGTAAACTTGGTCGTCAAATGTTTTCGGAGAGGCTATCAAAGCGCTTAATGGGCTGCACGTGTTGGATTCAATCTAAGACATTTAATCTATTGTAATTATTTAATGAGAAGGATCAAATTCGCCGGAATTTGTACTTATATAAAATACTATTTGTACTATTGGTATTTTTGCTTATATTACTTGCAAAATCCACGTCAAGTTAAAAAAAGTGATACTTATATATTTCTAGAAATTAATAATTCTTCACATTCAAGTCAATTCTTCATTCAAAAATTAATAATTCTTCATAAGTTGCGTACAACATTAGTATGTAATTGCATTCAAAATGGTGCCAACTAATCACACGTCTATACAATGCAAATTCAACACTTAAAAGGATTAGATGCATTTCTTGAGAGAAATTCCTCCACATATTCAATATACCCTATAAAAAGAGCTCAGAGCATTGTTGTCTTATACAACTTGCTCATGTATGTCGACCTCACCGAGTTGTATAGCCTGGGCTCTTTCTCATACCTCTTATACAAATACCTCATATCATACCTCATATCATACCACATATAAATTTTAATATTCCCGGAACGCGAGGAAAACGTTCGTGGAGAAGTAGAAGTATAGATATGAATGCCTTCCACGAATTTCTTCTTGGCAGACATATTTTATTACTTCATCCTTATAAAACATACAGAAGGAGAGTAATGTCGTCAAAAATGTTAATCTTTCATAACATGTGATATAATTTTGATAATTCATGAGACATTCTGCCTGTTTTTTAAAGATTTTGTACCACACCATGTCTTCCACTTTTGTTTCTTCTTCTATTTCCGGTTCAAAAATTTTATTTTACATGAAATATCTATTTCTCAAAATTGACTATAGCTAGAGTTTAGATAATAATAACTCATATATATTTTATGATTACATTCTGGAGGAACTTGAGTGGTTTCCTAAAAATGTCCACTTCCGGTTTAAACAAAAATCGTAAGACATCTATTTCTAATTATTGTCTATAGATAGAACTATGATTATGATGATGCATATGGAATCATCTTGAATTCCAAAAGAGGTGTGAGGGGGGGGGGAGTTCATTAAGAATGTCCATTCTCGATTCTAAATATGTCACTTCTGGTTTTCCAATAATTCGTATAATTGTAAGAAATGAATATGCAATAAAGAATAAAAATGCTTAATACTTCTATCAAAAAATAAAATGTGAGCACCATTTGCCGCTATATGGAGGTTTCTTCATAAATCTATTATAACTTTGTAAACTTTGTATTGTAGTTATTTTTGCAAATTTTTATTGCAGTTACTTTGTAGTAAATTTATTATATTTACCTTACCTTGTAAGCAACTTACTTCTAAAATATGTTTAAAATCCAATTCCTTCAATCAAAAAATACTAACATGTTAAACAATTTTATCTTATCAGTTTTATCCTATATTTTTACAGGTTTTTTTTTCATTATTATTATTACATTTCCTTATGTAATGCCTCTATTTACACAATTATTATTATTATTACAACCCTTTATTTAATTTGATATGGTATTTGTTTATTTCTCAGTGTGATTCAAATCTAATCAGGTTCCATTAGTCTCGGTAACTTGAAATTTTATATGTTGTCGATTTTTGTGGTATACGCTAATTCTTTTGATTTTGAACCATAGGATTATACTCGATTTTAGAGAATAACTCGAGAACCGAAGCCACTAAAAATTCCAACTTTAGTATGTCTTTGTCTTTTTGGGGTATACGTTAATTCTTCGGATTTTGAACCTCATCGGACAAGCCCGTCTTGGGCCCGCCATAGGAATGTACTCCTTTTGGGGGGAATATCTCAACGCGGAGCATCTTGAAAGTGAAAATTAAGCATGTCTTTGTCCTTTTGTGGCATATTTTAAATCTTTGGATTTTAAACCTTATTGGACTGGACCGTCCTGTGCTCGCCATAGTAATGTACTTATTTTGGAGACATAACCCGAAAACCGGAGCATATAGAAAGTCCAAATTTAGTATGTTTTTGTCGTTCATGCAGTTAAGTAGTATGCATTTTAAAACGTACATTTTTCCTACATTTTTCATACAAGTTACAAATAATAGAAGAGTGTACTTTAAAAAACGTTTTTTTTTTCGTTTACTTTTTGCTTTGTTTTGCTTTGTATGGTGCAAATTTTTCCATTTTTAGTAAAATATTACACCATACAAATTACCAACTAATATGATAATGATAATATCAATACTTTATAATTACCACAATAGTCGGTAATTTGCATTTTGCGGAGACGCGGAATTAACATTATTATAAACACATTACATTTTTTTATTTCCCTCTCCATCTTTGTATATTCGTGTTTTAGATGGGTAAAATAATTCGCATAAAATTATGTTATGTCATAAGTCTTGTTGTTTTTCTTAAGATTCCACCAATTTTTAACGTCAGCAAAATGTTAACATTTGGAAATCAAAAAATGGTCATTGTTTTGAAAACAAATAGTACCGAAATACCAGTTTATAATTTTACTTCGGTATTGAATACCCTAATTCTTGTCCGGGAAAAAGCTCAAACTATCCACCATATCAAAACCAACGCTCTATCGACTAGACTACCCAAGCATGGGACGGAAGTTACGTCTTATTTATAAGACACCACTTAGCTTAAGGTAGGGTGGAGCTTAAACGCATTCCTCTTAATTAAATTTCCTTCAAAACAAATGAAGTATGTCCAAAGAATAACAACTACTTGCCACTTAGCATGACAATTTGTCCACTGTAGGTGTATTAAGCTTAAACAGAAGGGTCTAGTGATTTATGCAGCGACCACGCCCACAGAACAGCAGGAACATGGATGCTATTAATCACAAAATTTGACTTTCTGACAGAATGTCTCTAACAAATGGTTTTCGACTTAACGGGTTGAAATATTGCCTTGTCTTCTAGTATTTTAAGCCATTGTTTACAATCTTCTTTGTTTGCGTTCCATGTTCATAGATGTCCGTTAAAATGCAAGTATGTGTTACTTTTATACACGCCTCTGTTTTTCTCTGTACTAAAAAGAAAGTCCAGCGAATTTTTGACACTACATTGCTAATAGACGGCAAAACGTACAGTTCTTAAATTTTACGTATAGATTTATATGAATCCACACATGTACAGGACGGGCTTAGAATTTTAATTTGAATCTTAGTTAATCAAATATTAATTAATACACTTTACAAAAACCAGTATGTGCAAAGATTTAATTGATCGAGCCGACTTCACGAGCCAGACACCTACATCGAAAGCGACTTTTGACTGTAAAAACCATTGTGGTTATAGGTTATTCCAACAGTTAAGATGTTAAGAGTTAGAGATATTTCTTTTCCATGGTGATAAGAATCGTAATTGGTATTTCGATGAACTTTAACTAGCTATACCCATGCATAGCACCTATGCTCTCATGTCTTTTTATGATCAGTATCTGTTGGTAACTTATCACCCAATATTCCATAGTATTTAGATCTGCTTGTCTCACAATCATTATCAGAATAGAAGAATAGCTCTTACACTCCTAATCTTTCTAAACACATGCGGATTCGTTATTATACGACTCTCTAATCAAACATAAACCGTTTATTTAATTTAAATTAACTTCAGGTCAAATAATGTATAATTTCACTTTTGAGCGAAAAGATAAAGATAATAAGAATTTGAGATATATAACAATGGAGGTAATGTGAATCTTTAACACCATAGCAACTTAACAACCCAGGCAGCCTGCATTGCCGAGCTAAACTTCCGAAAAGGAAGTTTAATGAAAGCAAATAAAATTAAATTTGATTAAAAGCAAATAAAATAAAATTTGAATAAAAGCAAATAAAATAAAAATTTCCATATCTATTGATAAAAAGAATATCTAGTACAAAACTCTGAGGCAAAAAGAATATGTAATACAAACTCTGAAGCTAAAATGTCCGAACAAAAGTATTTCAAAACCATTAGGCTTGGGAAGCTGAAACATGGTAGGTAATCGGTTTTTATCCAAAAAGATGGCGTGGGGTACCTTTGCAAAAGCATGTTTTCTGAGGGGAGGGGGGGGGGGCTACCTCCCGAATTGGGTTTCGCTGTCGGCTCAAGAATATCTCAAATACCATAAAGCATAGAAAGCTAAAATTTGGTAGGTATTATTCAGTTCTTACCCCAAAAGAGTGCAGTAATATCCTAGCAATGGGAAGTTTTTCGATTGAGATGTGCCAACCGCATGTTGGGTTCCTCTCTTTCCGGCCAAAAATATCCAATAAAAGTCCAATATTCAGCTTCACTATTATTATTAATATTTTCTCTTTTATATATATATGATATAGAAACGAAGCTGAATAGTGAACTCTTTTTGAACTATCATGTAACAATGGTTATTCATATCACCATTGTTGCAAACAAACTGTCTGTCGCCCAATTAAAAGGACATGCAGAGGTTTTAAAAAACGGATACATTCTGTGGAGGGATCAGGACGGGCACATGCGATATCTTGCATTGTTGTTCTTTCAAAGGGTTACACATAGTTCATTCTAATATTCTCATATAACAGCAAGACTTTGTGACATTTAGTTGTAAACTAAAGATATCAGTGTTGTCAATGCCATATTGTGTCCAAATCATAATTTATCTGTAAAATGACAAAATGAACAAGGATGGTTTGCTGTTCTCCCATGGCTCACAGTTCTTCCCGGATCCATTCTCTATATTCAGTTCTAGTGAAAAGTAACATTCCCTCACTTGATAATAATGAGCATATTTGTTTTTGTTGTCTTTACGATTTGCTTTCCGTTTTGAATCAAAAACATACAATATCGCAAGAACGTAGTACCCTATAATTGATGGCATTCACTTTTAAATAATAAATTACACATGAAATTACTTTTATTATTTCTTTAATATTCTTTAAGATATTTAATTTTATGATGATTTTCGATTTCTGATAAAAAGAAATTTCGATTAAAGGAGGACTTCCCCCTGGTCCGATCTTATTGAAAATGAATAATCTTCTTACATTCACAGATTAAAATAATCGTAAATCGTGATAAATTTCATTTGAAAGGCTCAATTCATTCCAGTGATGTCCTTCTTATACTCTCACAGCCAGGCACACAGAGATTGTTTATTCCTGTTGAGTTATGCCAAGAGTGTGTCAATAGATTTCAATCTGAGAATGGGGTTGATTCCATGACAATGTTTTCTTCCTTTTATATATACCTTTAATGATACAATTTTTAATATGAATATGAACACATTTACATATTTCGTATTACTTTAATGATACATAATTTGTAATAAATTATTAATTTTAAGGTCGCTGAACGAGCATATATTTCCGAATTGGCAACGGTTCTTCCAGGTCAATAATTTAGAACTTCCGCTGACTTAATTTTAAAACTTCTGCTGACAACAAATGCTATTTTTAAAAATAGCTCATAATTTTTACTTTCCCTACATGCATAGTAATGCATAGGATATATTATGTATTTTGCATAATGGACGCTATCATTAGTCATAATTGTTGAGGTAGATTTGTTCGAAATATAAGTTAATTTAGTACTTCGAAATAGATTTACATGCTGCTCGCATAAAAGTGCCAAATGTTGATGTATAATTCAAAGACAAGAATATTGCGCCGTATATCTTGTACATCATTATTTCGATGTGAAGGAATTAAAGTCATTGCATAATGGCGGGAAAGTCATGTGCTGTTCACATCAGTGTAGCTTATATTGCAATGAAAGGAAAAAGTATTCGGTCTCCATCTTGTTTAAAGTGTGGAACTGGCAAAACTTTTAAAGTACTGTGATACATTTAAAAAAATATTAGACTATTTACAGGTACTACTCGGTTTAACACTTATGTCAATGACCAAGAATTTCCTGCTTGTTCAATGAACGGAGTACCTGGGTGCCAAATGAGAATTTAACTACCCTTCTTCTATATACTATCCTTTTCTTTCAATTTGGCTGCCCCTTCTTTGCATAACAACAGCAGGACACACGTAAACTACATCATGCATTTACCGACAATTTACTTTAGGAAAACGTTTCCAATTTTTCTCATAGACAATTCCCAGGCGTACGTGTCCGTATACCCGGTCATTAGTTAAAGGTACAAAAATATTTCGTGCACGAAAATAAAATAATAATTTTTCAAAATTCTTTAACAACTATACTAATTAGTTACGGTGAAAATAATGGCGATTTAAAACGATTTCTATA
The DNA here is from genome assembly GCA_951213105.1 of Amaurobius ferox. Lineage (NCBI taxonomy): Eukaryota > Metazoa > Arthropoda > Arachnida > Araneae > Amaurobiidae > Amaurobius > Amaurobius ferox. The sequence goes on from OX578134.1 coordinate 33,682,023, forward strand.
TATTTCAATTAGAACTAACATTTTTTTATAGAAAATGTACAGGGGTACCCGGGTATCCGGTCATTGGTTAAAGGTATAAAACTGTTTGTTGCGTGAAAATAAAATAATAGCTTTTACAAAAAAAATTTTTTACAATTTCACTAATTAGTTAGTTATCGGGAAAATAATGAGGATTTGAAACGATTTTGATATATTTCAATTAGAACTAACAAATATTGTCATAAAATAGATGGAAAGATACCCGTGCATCCAGTTATTGAAATAAGGGTTAAAAAATACTAGCAAACATTTTAAATTATGAACCTGTGTTGAAAGCAGAAACAAACTTCGCCTCTCGAATTAGAGAGACATAGAGGCCACTCCACCTAAAGCAGGAAAATGACTGGAGCGGCTGCTTAGCTGGTGTAATTTCCCTTACCCGGAAGAAAGTGTTTTCTCCTCTGGAGCTAGTTGAAACCTTTACATTTATGGTTTATTCTTATTTAGCAACTACTTTTATTCATAACTTTTACTAATACTTTTAATGAAGTAATATAACGGTTCTGATTATTCCTTATTAACTGGAGTAAGCGTTAAAAAAAAAAAAAAATTATTTGACTTATCTTAGAAAGCTAAATATAACACCTTTATTTGACGTCCATTCTTCTTTAAGGACTATAAAACACACCTATAATCCTTAATAATACTCTAACATGTAATTTAACACGTCTTTATAATTTATTGTATCAACTTTTGGACGTTTTGTGTTAAGTTGCGTGGTTGCAAACCACCCTATCATGTGTTTAACACATTACTGCGACTACGATAGGCCGGCTGATGCTTCTACCCGCCAAGCTTAATCCGATGAAGAAGTGGGGTTAAAACTTGAGTAGCGGGTTGGGATCGCTGTCTTATACCCATTCATTTCGGAGAAATTAATTACAGGTAGGTTAAAGTTCCGGAACCTCATCTTTAATGGAATAGAATTTATACTGCCCAGAGGTTGTAGCTGAGAACTTTACGTTTCTGAAAATGCAGACATTTCAGCCATTTTTGACCAGATAAATGCGGAAGATTTTGCAATAGTTGGTGTGATAAATTTGTTAAAGCTGTGTAGGCTTTGAGGAAATGTCTTGATTTTCTTACGCAACCAGAAAGAGAGATCCAGAGCTCTATAGCCTTAAAATTTTGTCTAATCAATACTTTAAATTCTATACACAATGGACAATTCTCAAGAAAATTCTGCTTATTCTGGAAGCGTTTAGCCATCCTGAAAATCAATAAAACGGAACGATATTTAAATGCAATGCTATTCCGTTGAAGATGTATTTCAATATGCATACAAGCATTTGCATTCCTAAGCACACAAGCATTGCATTCCTAAGCACACAAGCATTTGCATTCCTAAACACACAAGCATTTGCATTCCTAAGCACACAAACACGCCGACATAAGCATTGAAAGTGATTTAAGTGTGTTGGATTTCTGCATAATGTTCACTATGATATTCTGAGTGAGATTTGCTTTTTCTTCTTAGAAGTTCTATTTTGAAAAAAATGTAAATCCTTAATGTTTTTCTAATATTATCTGTTTCTTTATCACCGTTCTAATTAGATAAACTCCTTCTATTAAATAAATAAATTGGCATCACGTCTGATTTCAATTAGCAGAAACAACGAGCACAACTATAATAGAAGGTCTTTATTTTCACTTCCTATAAGACGTGCAAAATTTAAAAAAGGCCAGAGCGCTTTCAAGCGTAAATACGCTCTTCATCAGTGGCTACATGAAAATAGAAATGATCGTTCATATATAGACCAGAAAAGGTGATAAATTTGCATAAATATAATTATAATTGCATTTATGCTCTTCAGCTTTTGATATACATTTTTAGCATTCAGTGACTTTTATTTCCATTGTGTCTCATTACAAACATCACGTGGTTTTTACTGGAATACCTAAATGGGTTAAAACAATATATATAAGAAATAATGATGTAATAAAGAAGCCTATGCGCCCCCCCCCCCCCCTCCCTCCCAAATACAAATGTCTAGTTTCGCTTCAGGAGTAGTCTTCCCCACATTTTTACTTTTGATCTACGTCAACGCTAATAAACGCTAACTTGATTTCAATGTATAAAATATACATTAGGCAGAAAAAAATTTGCAAAATGTTTGTGCAATATAAGCCTTTTTCATATTTTCCTACAATCCAAGAAGAAAACATTTAATGATTAAAGGTAATTTTCAAAGATTCAAACAGCCAATCAATAAATGATGGCTTAGTAATGAATTATTTTTTTTTTACAATTTTAAATAAATAAACAGTCGATTTACCAAAGAATCTCATAAGAGACAGCTTATATACCATTTTTACTTTCCTTGCAATGCATGGTATAATGTATAGGAAAAGTACTGAAATGGTGTCGGAAATCACAACTTGAGATTTCGACGGATATACACGTTTCAGGCACTCTAGAACGCAATAAAATTAATTTTAGTGTGACATCTGAGTGTTGTGTGTGTACGGGGGGGGGGGGGTATGTATTTATCCACTCTAACTCAAAAGCTAATTTACCAAATTTCAGAAAATTTGATAGGTAAGTCACGTGTAAGATACCCTGGTGCTGAATAAAAACTTAAACTAAAACTGCAAATTTGGGGTAATTTCAAACAATTACCCATGTCATTTTGTGCAATTAAACTCAAATTAATGAATTACGAAAGAAAGAAAGAGAAAATGGATTTGAATCAGTATGAAAGTCATATACTGCCCACATCAGATTTTTTTATTATGAAAGATTTTTTATGCTCGTGGTCAAACATGGATTCCATGACAGTTTCATATTAATATCACCTACAGATCGCCTGCCACGTGACCAGTGACCACCACTTCACTTGTCAGGTGGGGGGGAAATCCATGCACCATTCATAAACTTATGCTTTTGGCATTTAGCCGAGAAGTTCGAGCACGGGTCGAACTGCATACTTAAGACACCTACGCAGAAATAGTTTACATTCTTATATACGTCTCGCTCGGTACGCATAGCGTATTATGATAGTTGAAATATCATGGTGAAGAAATTTTAACAAATGTATGATATTTTCTCTGAATCTGATAACTTTCAAAAATTGATGAAACTCTTAGCTCAAATGTTTTTTATTTTGTTTTTTATGATTAACCCTTTAAATAATTTAAAATGACGTAATGTGTAAAAAAATAAAGTAATTTATGTACAGGGTACCTAGAAAAGTCTCTAAGAACCCAAATAAGTTTGGAATGTAAGAAACCTAAGTATACACGTTAGGTCTATAGCAAAATAGCTATGCTCCATCGAATGAAAGTCACTGCAGCGCCCTCAGTTGAGAATCGGAGCCGTTAGGAACATGAACTCGACGTAAAGCGAGATAAAAGAAAAATGGTAATTACAATAACTTGTAGAGCATCATGTAATGGGTAAGAATCGACGCTACATCTGTTACAGAAGAAAAAATTCCCATTTAAAAATAAGTAATGAGTAAATCCCCATTTGTAAATTTCGTGAAATTCTGATATTTCTTGAGTTAACGTTGACGCATACGTACATTACATTTCAATTGCACAGATAGACACACCACAACCGCATATAGAAAAACAGCGGGACATTTGAAAATAGTTTAATCGTATTCTAAGATCCATAAAACGAGTAAATCTAACAAAAACTCGATTTCGAATACTCGACTCTATTACAATACTTTTCCTACATGTAGCATATTATGGTATGAAAAGAAAAGTATGGACCCACCCCAAGGTATACGGAAGAGAATCACTATTGTCGCGATAGCACTTTAGGGACACTCGGCAATGGCCCAGCCGGGAGGCGCAGCCACCTACTATCCTCACGAAATCACCACCAAGTCCTCCACAAAGGCTCCCTCCAATCACCGAACCGTACTACGCACCGAACACCACGAGGCGCACTAGTTAAGGAGAAGGAGAGAGCCAATGCCGGTACAAGTAGAAACCCGCAACCACCAAACCACCATCCTTAGAGTTCTATCCTCCCACTGGAATCTCCCTAACCACTATATTTTAATAAACAATACAGACAGAATGAAAGCAAAAGCTTCAAACAGTAACCAATTTAGTGTAATTCACCAAAACGCAATAACAAAATCGTACAAGAGGACTAGAGTAACCTTACTCTCATAAAGGGTAACGATAAACCAAATTTGCACTTCCAATATTCTTCAATTTCGGTTTGATTAATCAAATCGTCTTCAATGCAGAATGTAAACCGTTAATTCAGTCCAAATCTACCTAGTAGGGTTTCAAGACCCAACAGCAGCATAAACAATATAAGTACAAATATACACCTTCCATAGGTTAAAATATAAATTCCACAATTCATAAAACAAATAGGTTAACGTAAGAAAGTAAAACTATTGGGATATATATTGCCTAATGATCTACATTGCCTGGTGCTTTCAGGTCCAAAAGTGCTGTTAAGATAAATTAAAGCTGTTTCATAAAAGTAATAAAGAATGTGGATGGGATAAAGGAAACAGGCCCCTTAATAATGGCGGGTCTCCAGCATTTGCTAACTTTCCTTATAGTAAAAAACTGATTTTTTTCATTATTGAATGAAAATTGAGAATACGATCTTCCTTTTCATGGATAAGTTCAATAGTTATCGTTCACTGATTTCTTGAGCCAACGCAGCGATCGTAGCTATTATTAACTTTTACTGTGTAACTACTAAAAAGGGACAAATAAGAACGTAACTGCTTGCTGCGGGCATAGTAGCTGGCAAATATTAAAACATGTTTTAAATATGCCGATCCGGTAGTCGAGCGGTCAGGGGCATGCGTTTCCGTCTGATCGCTGGATTGCCGGGTTCGAATCCCGCCAGCGGGCATGGATGTCATGTCGAGGCCCTTCCACCCTTCGGGAGCCTCTAAAAGTGAAGCTGCAAATCTCCTCCCCTTCGCCATGGGATATTCTTGGGGGTCTTGTGGACGTGCTGCGTAGCCGCTCCTTCACCACGGGGGAATTAGTAACGAACGAATGTTTTAAATATAGATTAGAAAGAAAATGAAATACACAGTTACAGTTTGAATACATTTTATGAATACTCCAGAAATACGAATTACAATTTAAAGCCTGCCAACAGATCTCTGAAAGTTACGCTCAGATGTTAATTTATGTTATTATTTCATTCAGAAATAGTAAAAAATCCAAAGAATTAAAGTTGTTTAAAATGTTGTACTTCAAAGTGTTTTATTTTATGGATTACAAAATAATTTCCCAGCCCGGATGTGGCCTTCTAATCGAGACGCAGTTAGACAGCCCTGTAGAAGTACAGCTATACAATATATGCAGTATATATAATAATGGTCTTTGCAAAAGAGAAGTAGCTGCCATTTGCTCTAAATTAACATTGTCAAGAAGTTACCTAACTAATCACTGCCGCAAAATATTTTTTCTAGTAGATAATCAAAGTTGTACTGTAGAGTGTAGACTACGATTATTTTGTTCTATTTATTTCAATGCGCCTCGGCCTAATGCAGCTTACCTCGGTAGTATATATTTTAAAACCACAGAAGAAACGAAATAATTATTTTATAAAAAGAAACTTCTAAAATATTATCAGTACATATGAACGATACACAAAATTATTTCAAATTTAATTTTTCGCAATTTCGTACTCTGTCGGGAGATAGAATAATTGCATCCGATCCGTTTTGGGCTTATAACTTAGGGCTGTTCAAATGCTTACCGTCGAAAATATTCACCAATAACCTGTTGGGTTATAAATGAAATAAAGTGAAATTCAGACTTGAAATGACAGAATTAAGGCCAATGTGAAATCCACATAGAAAATTGATTTCAATTTCCATATTTTTCCAGTTTCGCACCTGCCGAAACAAAGATGTGGAAGGAGACCATCTGCTTAAAACTGTACCTCCTTTTTTCATATTTATTGCAAAAAAACATTGTTTCAATGTCCAAAGAAAACTCCGAATACTAAAAGTGGATGTGGACAAATGTGGGCGTGGCCATATACACAATTGATACATGTTCCGGCTATTCACAATTAAATTTTGTAGATATTTTCTAAATAAGGCTAATTTTCTATAATTGAGCATAATTATCAGGATTTTTAATTTATTTATTTTTTATAGGAGGCAGATTCGCTGAAACTCTCACGTAGGCTCCTATACTAATGTAAAGCCTCCTTTACACATATTAGAGGGGTACCCGCTAAAAGTTAAATAAGAAAGATTTAATCGAGCATAATTCAAAAAGTTCTGAACCGATCTACTCCAAATTTCACAGAAGACTACTCTGATGAGTTTTGTAGTTATACAAACTTTAGTGAAACATGTAGATATAGGAGGTTACGTGTACATATAGAGAGCATTAAAACATAAATAACTCATTTTAAACAAATATCAAATGGAGCTACTAACATCGGATAAACAGGTTTTATGAATGGTGAAGCAAAATATTATTGACAGTTCAAAGTTTGAAGTCAGTTTTGGAGATAAACTTAAATATTTAACGAACCAAATATCAGAGAAGTAAAAGCAGGATACCAAAATGAAGATCTTGTTGACGACAGAGAACGACGACTGTATTCCCTTACTGTATCACTAAGAGATCGGTTACATTCGCCGTAAATAAAAATCATCTCAGATTTCGGTATTACAGAACAGCATCGTAATTCAACCTCTGTTATGTAGAAGAGTTATTTGTATGCTTAAATACAAACTGTAAATAAACATATTGGTGATGTAATACTTTTACTGAAATACCTGCATAAAATAGATTTAAATAAGTGATAAAAATTTTAGTAACTATTTGAAACCGAAAATGATTTGTGGATGACCCCTTATTTCCCAATGAAAATTTTAATCAATGATAACTATGTCAAATTGTATCATATTATAGCCAAATTTTTTTTTCAGTTTTACTAAATACGATATGAGTATTTTTTTTTTCATTATAAGGGCTGTATAAAAAGTCAATCTTCATAACTTTAACTTCTTACAAAAATATGAAAAATCATTTAAATAACTATTTTATAACTCCCTACCTTATTTATAGCATTTTTGAAATGGGATCTATGGGTTTATAAGCAACGGTTCAAAAAATCTTCCACTGTTCAATTTTAGTAATATTTAAAGATCATTACAAAACTGTGAATTAGCCGCCACTTGTTTGTTCTAAATTAACATTACACAACACTACTAAGCATATTTTCTCGTAGAGCCGACTGTTTAGTTTTGCTTATCTCAATTCGCTGTACCCTAATTCGGGTCTGCTTTCTTGATCACTAGATAAGCATTCAAAGATAAGCATTTTTGCAGTCGGATCTATGGGTTTACAAGCAACGGTTCAAAAAATCTGCCACTGTTCAGTTTTAGTAATATTTAAAGGTCATTATAAAACTGTAAATTAGCCGCCAATTGCTCTAAATTAACATTATCCAACACTACTAAGCATATTTTCTCGTAGAACCCACAGTTTAGTTTTGCTTATCTCAATTCGCTGTACCATAATTCGGCGCAGCTTTCTTGATCACTCAAAGATAACCATTTTTGCAATGGGATTTATGGGTTTACAACCAACGGTTCAAAAAATCTTCCACTGTTCAGTTTTAGTAATATTTAAAGGTCATTACAAAACTGTGAATTAGCCGCCAATTGCTCTAAATTAACATTACACAACACTACTAAGCATATTTTCTCGTAGAGCCGACTGTTTAGTTTTGCTTATCTCAATTCGCTGTACCCTAATTCGGGTCTGCTTTCTTGATCACTCAAAGATAAGCATTTTTGCAGTCGGATCTATGGGTTTACAAGCAACGGTTCAAAAAATCTGCCACTGTTCAGTTTTAGTAATATTTAAAGGTCATTATAAAACTGTAAATTAGCCGCCAATTGCTGTAAATTAACATTACCCAACACTACTAAGCATATTTTCTCGTAGAGCCCACAGTTTAGTTTTGCTTATCTCAATTCGCTGTACCCTAATTCGGCGCAGCTTTCTTGATCACTCAAAGATAAGCATTTTTGCAATGGGATTTATGGGTTTACAACCAACGGTTCAAAAAATCTTCCACTGTTCAGTTTTAGTAATATTTAAAGGTCATTACAAAACTGTGAATTAGCCGCCAATTGTTCTAAATTTAGAGCCCACAGTTTAGTTTTGCTTATCTCAATTGCGCTGAACCTTAATTCGGGTCTGCTCTCTTGATCGTTTGCAATCAGCAATAGTTACAAACTTAGCAAAATAATTTTTTATATAAAATATACTTTCAAAATATTATCGACAGATTTAAACGATACACAAAATGATTTCAATTTTATTATTTTGCAATCTCATACTCTGTGGGAAGATGCAATTTAATTATTGTATCTTATCCGTTTTGGGCTTCTGTCCAAACGGCTACCGCCGAAAAAATTTATCCATAACCTGACGAGTTATAAATAAAGTGAAATTTGAACATGAAATGTCAAAATTAGTGTCAATATGAAATCCATACAGAAAATTTACTTCAATCTCCGTAATTTTCCACGACCATTTCTCACTTGGGGAAAAAGTAATTTGAAATGAGTCCATCTTCTTAAAAATTCATCTCTCTTCTTCGTGTTTTTTGCAAATCAACACTACTTCAATGATCCAAGAAAACTTCAATGAGGGAATGGAGACGAAAAGTGGGAAGGAGTGGACACATGTGGGCGTGGCCATATACGCATTTGATAGATGTTCACAGACTGTAGATATTTTCTAAATGCTAATTTTCAATTATTGAACATCATTGTCAGGATTTTCAATTTGTTTAATTTCTTTTAAGAAGCATTGCAGCGGTAATTCTCACCTTGTCTTCTATACAAATGTAAAATATAGGCCTTCTTCTTCCTCTTCTTACGTAATAAAAGAAGATGTCTATGTGGCTATCTGTCTGTGTGCGTTTGTGGTTTGTGCCGGAAAATCTAGGTGCCGTACGGCCATGAAATTTTGTACACAGATACTTCAAAACCTGAATAGGAGCATTTCTGCGTATTTTTCTTTTAAATTACGAATCAGATTTTAGTTATTTTATGTTTTAACTCGATTTGCAATTATTTTAGGAGATATTCCCATATATCGATTCTTTAGCAACCGAAAATATTATCACAAAGTTATATCTTGACACTATCGAAAAGATCGAAACTGTCTCTTTCAAATAAATTTTGAACGGAATCCATATAATTAATAGACGCATTTTTGCTGAGTAATTCGTTTTATTTACGAACATAAGATAGCATATATACACTACCCACAAACAGGTAAGCACAAAAAATATATCGAGCATAATTCAAAAAGTTCTACACCGTTCTACTCCAAATTTTACAAGAAAATGAGTTATGTAGTCATACAAACTGATAAGCTATGTATGACTCTGATGAATTATGTAGTCATACAAAGTGATGAATCGTGTATGACTCTAATGAGTTATGTAGTCATACAAAGTGATGAGTGATGACTCTGATGAGTTACGTATGACTGATGAATTATGTAGTCATACAAAATGATGAGTTATGTAGTCATAAAGTGATGAGTTATGTAGTCGTACAAAATGATGAGTTGTATAGTCATATAAACTTTAATGAAACATTTTTATGTAGGGGCTATATTTGTGCCTAAATTGCTACAGCAGAATCATGCTCTTAGAGAGGATAAATATTCTAAATAATGCATAAAAGGGCCAAGTGATGCTTAATATGGAATAGAGCCCTGTAGGATCCTAATGCAGAGGTGGATCTGACGATTCATCCTCTCAATCAAGTGATCCAGAGTGAATATACTTGTATAATGTTACGACATGTAAAATACCTTCACTGTGCTTTGCCTGTCTGCCTTGTAAAACAGCCTTTACAGGCAGCCATTTCTAATATGTGAAAATATAGTAGCCATATTTTGACTTTCGGATCGAGATTATTAGATTTGGTGATTCATCACCAACTTGGAGAGTTTTTACGACTTTTCGAATGTACTAGAACTTTCTCGAAATATCAAATATTCTTGGAGATACGAGCCCTTTCTAGAGAGTTCAACGGAGTGTATATAAAAGGAGTCATCGCTCAGTTGGAGAGTAATTAACGTGATACGAGCTATATTGAATTGTGTGATATGTCAGTGTTTTGATAATAGTATCCGTAATTTTGTGAATTAGCTGAACATTTATTTGCTGTTCTATTGTATATGACAGTTATTTACTTATTTTGTTAAACAGCTATCGAACTATTCTCTGTATATTGTTCCCGTTTACTCTTATTAGTACCTTTACTCTTCCCTTCTTATCTTATTAGTACCTCTTATCTTATTAGTTCCCTTCCCTTCTTATTAGTACCTCTTACCTTTTCCCGTTTACTCTTATTAGTACCTTTAGATAAAAGCGTTAGTTATTCAGAAATTTGCACGCATTCTTATATTCTGATAGTACACCAACGATTCTAGTGGCTATATCGTAACAATAAAGATATTTTACAGTTCCTAGAAGGTGGTGGAAGAAGATAGGCGGCAAGACAGCTCTCCCGAGGACAATCCAAACATTTCCAATAGTATTTTCCAATAGTATAAGATCCGGTAAATACTCTGTCCCCTTCATATATTCAATACCTTCACTCTGAAAGTCCTCTACTAGGTTTGCTTTATATGAACAAGCGTGTCAATTAAACAAAAATGCTGATCGACTGCAGCTGCATAAAGTCTGATAAAGGGATCAAGTACTTCGTCTAGATACCTTTGCTCGGCTGTGATGACACGTGCGATTTGCTGCAGCGGCTGAAAATTCAGACCATACCACCACACTACCTAGACGAAAAGCATGGTGCTCAAAGATATTACTGAACTGGTAGCGTGTCCCTTGTTTCCTCCAAACTGACACACATCTACTGTCTGACTGCAAGGAGAATCTCGATTCACCTCTGAAGAGGACATTAAGACATTTTGTTTGAGTCCACATCACATACTTATGTAAACGTGCAGTAAACGTGCTCTTCTGGACCTAGAGCTCAACGAAACATGAACTTTTGGTATCCCTGCATAAAGATCTCTTGTATTCAACCTTTACCTCAAAGTGCTGGTCGGTATAGTCCATCCTATGGCTGCAATAGCAACCGCTCGTAGTTGTGATGTTCACTTGGCGATTACATCTCTCCTGTGAACCTATGTACCGGTCATTAGAAGATGTAGCCTTACGACATCTCGAAATAAGTCTTCAGGTGACGTTTCCATTTATTTGGAACTAGCCGCCTTTGGCGACCAGCCTGTTCGCAACCCTTGAAAGTGCTGATCGTGGCAAATTCCAACCGTGGCAAACTCGTTGGCGCGACCTACCAGAAAGGTGTAAGGTAACTGGTTGGACGGCCAGGATGTGCCACCCAATTTAGACCGCAACCCAGTGGGGGAGGCATCCACAGGGAACGTACCCTCCTTCCTCTACCACCAACCTCTCGGAAAAACATACGGACCCATATGTTTAACGTGATCGTACTCCGCGTGAACATGGCTGCAGTTTTGGCAGTGGCGGGAATCGAACCCGGGCCTACCGAGTGAAATTCCCGCGCGCTAATGCAAATCCCGCGCGCTAACCACTGGGGTACTTCGCCCTCCGCGCCATTTTCCATAACTTTCTTTTTATTCACCGAATTTAGACCGGAACCCAGTGGGAGAGGCACCCACGGGGACCGTACCCTCCTTCCCCAACCACCAACCTCTCGGAAGGACTTACAGACCCACATGTTTATTCCGCGTGATCGTACTCCGCGTGAACATGGCGGCAATTTTGGAAATCGAACCCGGGCCTACCGCGTGCAATTCCCGCGCGCTAACCACTGGGCTACTTCGCCCTCCGCGACAATCTCCATAACTTTGTTTTTATTCACCCAATTTAGACCGTACCCTCCTTCCCCTACCACCAACCTCTCGGAAGGACTCACGAACCCACATGTTTAACGTGATCGTACTCTGCGTGAACGTAGCGTAAGTTTTGGCAGTGGCGGGAATCGAACCCGGGCCTACTGAGTGCAATTCCCGTGCGCTAACCACTGGGCTGCCGCGCCCTCCGCGACAATCTCCATAACTTTCTATATATTCACCCAATTTAGACGGGAACCCAGTGGGGGAGGCATCCACAGGGGCCGTATCCTCCTTCCCCTACCACCAACCTCTCGGAAGGACTTACGGACCCACATATTTAACGTGATCGTATTCCACGTAAACACGGCGGCAGTTTTGGCAGTGGCGGGAATCGAACCCGGGCCTACCGCTAACTTCCCGCGCGCTAATTTGCAATTTAAAATGACCATATGCTTAATTCCATCATCCTCATTCCATTGTTTCATTGTTCCATCATTTAAAATATCCATAAAATTAAAATATCCATTTAAAATATCCAAAAGTTAAACTATACATTTAAAAAATCCATATCGTTCCATCATTTAAAATATAAATATAATAATTTATATGCAGTAAAGGAGCTCTATTCAGAACCGTGACGTCACCTTCACCTTGACGTCCTCACCCACCACCTTCCCTCCTTCTGCGGGGGAGAAACGCCGGTTAAGAAGCGCACGCCGAGCGGAACGCCGAGAAATTGAAATTCGGAAACTTTTAAAATCCCGATCCTGTGGGCAATACGGAATATTTCCTAACCAGATTGGACTTGTAAGAATGCCAGATGTTTGACCTTTCTAAAAATGTAAATTATTAGTCGAAATTATGAGTACTTTTTACTATGCGAGAATTTAAAAACCAAAAATCGTTTTTTTGAGCCAAAAGTGACTTTTGTTTTAAAGTCTTTAAAAAATATTAGAAATCGAAATTCAGATTTGAAATTGATATATTTTTACTCGCAATTATCTGCTCTTTCCGATGGTGTGATTTGTTTTTTTCTACGACGTCTGGATCGTGGAGAAAAAAGGGCAAAAAACGGTCAAAATCGCATAAAACATTAAATAAATAAAAAAAAAATTAAAATTTTAAAAATCGGTTTTCACTTGTCCCCCCCCCCCCCCCCCGGGTCTCCGATTGCCAAATTTCGTAGCTCTCCGACGCGCGGTCGCTGAACGTATAGTGTATAAGACAGACACACAGACACACAGACATTGCCTTTTATTATTTAAGATGTGTACCCCCACGATGGTCTGATTGATGATGGTCTTACTGTCTTATCCTCGTGACACTGCTACTATGGTCGGAAGGCTTAACGTAATTAATAATTAAAATAATTATATCTAATTTCATCCCAATCACTGGATTCTTTCTAAATACATTGTGCAAATTGTTGAAAGAGTAAAAATTATTTAATATATCTAGAACGGCTGAAGATAACTTCTTGGCTTTAGTGGCAATAAATAGGTGTTTAAAGTACGTGTGAAACCTCCTTTTATTTGATAATAATAGGAACATTTCATTCTTAGTTTCTCACAGAAAAGAAATTGCTTTCCCAAAATTTTTCGACTTCGAGATTCTGACGTATAAGCATATTTTAAGACCTCCTGAACCAATGTTGAACACTTTTGAAAATATGTGTATGTGTTCTAGAGGAAGCAATCATACGGTATGGCAAAAGAGAAGGAAATCCAAGTATGTCAGAAACGATTGTCTGATTTTATTATTTTATTTATTGTATGTGCTTTATATTTTGTTGGTGCTCAAAGCCACGTTTTTTATTTATTAGACATATTTTGAGATGAAAATAACAATTAGTCTGAACCAAGATCGAACTCTGGCATCGTCGTTTGTTTCCAGTAAGCAACGACACCAATACACGGTTCCGGCCACACAGAAAGCTACCATTAGCCTATGGGTTGGTCGTGTGGTCTGGGCTTTCTACCAATACACGGTGTTCCCTTGAAAGTTCTGAATTACTCCAATAGCTTTATAAGAAAAAGTCCATGAATTTTTACACGCTAGGTTCAGCTACAGTAAAGTGACCATGCCCGTTCGAACAAAACCAGTTGTAGCACCCTTAATGGAGAATTTATAAAATTAAGAAACGAACTCGGCAACAAAGCGAGATAAACGGGAAAAGCCAAATACAAAGTTGTAGAGCATTGTCTAATGAGTAGGAATTGACATCAAAAACGAATAAACGCGTTTATGGAAGGCCAACAAAAAAACAAATCTATCAAAGATTCGTATCATCAGGTTTGTAGCATGATGACACCTTCTATGCTTGTCAAAGTTCGCGGTCCTATTCTTTCTCAAATTCAAATGCGCATTGTTGCTGATGGGGGGTAGTTTGAACAGACTGTAATTTTTGTTCATGCAAGTTTTGCTTATTGTATCATTCCTGAATAGGACAGTCATTTGCCAATAACCTTATTGTATGACAAAATACCTTCTATAATGGTTTTTATTGTCGATTCCTACTCATTAGACCTGTGATTCTCAATCTTTTTTACTCGGCGGAGCATTTGAAATATATCTTAAAATCTTACGGAACCCTTGAAATATTTCTTATAATCTTACGGAACCCTTAAAATATTTCTTATAATCTTGCAGAGCCCTTGAAATATATCTTATAATCTTGCGGAGCCTTTGAAATATTTCTTATCTTGCGGAGCCCTTGAAATATTTCTGATAATCTTGCGGAGACTTTGAAATATTCCTTATAATCTTGCGGAACCCTTAACGCATTTCGTAAAATTTCGTGGAAACCCCCCCCCCCCCCCCCAATTGGCTGACACACGGTTAGAAGGGACTGTGTTCACGCGAAGTACAGGCACGTTAAATATGTGGGTTCGTAAGGCGTTCCGAGAGGTTGATTGTAGGGGATGGAAGGTACTGCCCTTGTGGGTGCCGCCCCCACTGAGTTCCGCTCTAAATTGGGTGGCACTGTCCCTGCCTTCTAAACAAATACCTTACACTTTCGGGTAGGTTGGACGGTCTGGAATCGAAAGAAAGAAAGTTTCGAAGGGGTTCAATTATAAAATAGACGTATGAAATTATAGAGTTCGTAAATAATTATTAACTCATACTTTTGAATAAAATATTAAAATAGTATTTAATACCCATTTCTACCTATTAATTACTGTAAACCCTGGTGGGGAATTACTGCATTAGGCAACGATCTGGAACTTTGTAATTAGCTTTTTCGTCTGTTTCACTTCGTTACCGAGTCTGTTATCCTAACTGTTTTTAATTCTCCACTAAGGGGGCAGCAATCACTTTTATTTGATTGGGCATCGTAACTTTAACATAGACAGATATAACGTACACAGTCATGGACTTTTTCTTGCAAAGTTATCCGGGTGCTTAAGAGCTTTCTTA
Source organism: Amaurobius ferox (assembly GCA_951213105.1). NCBI lineage: Eukaryota > Metazoa > Arthropoda > Arachnida > Araneae > Amaurobiidae > Amaurobius > Amaurobius ferox. The sequence continues at coordinate 33,697,311 of OX578134.1, forward strand.
CCTTAGAAACTACTTACAAGTAATTATCTATAATCACCTTACACTCTTAATATACATTGCAATTTTTAAAAAATCATTTGCTATAGAGTTCAATTTTGGTAAGTAAATTTATGAAATTTAATATAATCAGGATAATGAAAAGTGAAATAAAACTCGTCTTGATCTTATACAAGCAGAAGCACTATTTAATCGCAAAAGATATTGATTTCACACGTCACAACTGAAACCAAAACTTATTATATAATAACATTAAAAAATAAAAATCTCGTCTGTGAAAAATTTATCAAATCTTTCATTGTCCATTCGATTACCAAAGGTGTCGTAATACGCTAGCAAAATATCCCCGAGTTAAAACGATTTTTGATAGCTTGTCTTTTCGTGCATTGTGTTTTACCTCTAATCTATGAAGGAAAGTTAAATTTTATGACCGTAAAGTACCGAAAGCATATTTATATAACTCAGTGCGCATTTCAACTTATTCGATTCTGTGAGACAACAAAAACACAAATCAGAGTTTTCTTATTACTAGATCTCGCAAAAAATCGGTAGATTTATTGTTGTCAAAGATTTATTAACATATCAAATTCCATGTAATTCACTTGATTATTTAGAGAGATATTATGCTTCTTGTGGAAAAGTAAGTTTTCTAATCTCGAGAAAGGCCTATGGTAACTAAATAATTGTCAATTTCTGTTTAGTTAAAAGTACTTCCAGCCAACGACCCTACCGTGCTGAGAGCACCGGTTCTCGTTAGATCACAGAAGTTAAGCAGCATCGGGCGCGGTTAGTACTTGGGTGGGTGACCACCTGGGAACACCACGTGCTGTTGGCACATTTCGAGTGCGGTAGCCCGGTAGTTTGCGCGCTAGATTTTCACGCTGCCACAACTGCCGCCGTGTTTATGCGGAGTACGATCACGTTAAACATGTGGGTCCGTAAGTCCTTCCGAGAGGTTGGTGATAGGGGAAGGAGGGTACGGTCCATGTGGATGCCTCCCCCACTGGGTTCCGGTCTAAATTGGGTGGCACTTCCCGGCCGTCCAAACGGTTACCTTACACCTTTCTGGTAGGTCGGACGGTCTGGGTCTCAACAACAACAACACTTAATAAATCTCTTTCCGGCCGTCCAAACAGTTAGTTACCTTACACCATTTTGGTAGGTTGAACGGTCTGGGTCTCAACAACAACAACACTAAATAAATCATTATTGCAGTTGGCATGTTGTGCGGAATGAAAGTGTCAGTTGCGTTTTCTATAAATCGACTTAATATCCGAATAATAGGTGGATAGGTAGTTTCTGAATAATGGGTAAAAGAACTGAGTAGGTTAAACTGTGTTATTTTGCTTTAAACTTCGAATTTCGCATTTAAACGACTGCATTTATAATTTTTGCATAAAAGTTAAACATTTTAGTTGGACTATCTCTGTGTATTATTTGGCCCAAGGGTTAATTTTTGTATTTCAGCTAATTTTATTACCGTATGAAATTGTAGAAGTATGAACACTAAAAAAATATTGGTGAAAACACACAAAAAGCTGTGTTTACCGCCACTAGAATAATACTTTTAAACTGGTAAATTTTCAGTTACACACTTGAAAAGGTAACTATATCTATATGAATGTGTTATTTTACTCTTTTATATGAGAATTGCCCGGAATAATGGGTATATTTAATTTTACGTTAAAAAGACCGTTTTAAATAAGTAAAGAGGTAACATGAGATGCTCAATTTACGTACCTGTTTACCTTCTTAAAAGGGTTCTTTAAGAGAGACTCTTTTAAACAGGTAAACAAGTGCGTAAATGTGCATCTCATGTTACCGCGAGTTTTATTTTGTTTTCCCGTTTGAGGTCAAAAACATGAAATATCTCGTGAACGGTACGGCGCGTCTTAGAAAGGATTGCATTCGCTTTTAAATTAAAAAAACATTGCATATTTATAATAGCTATTTTCATAACTCTTTAAAACTATAGTTTTTATAACGTTTTTTTTCAATTTTCGATAAAAAATATTCGAAAATCAAAAGTATTTTTCTTGGTCTAATAAAACTCCAATATAAATAGGCCACGGACGTTAATTGAATGAAGTAATCATAACGTGAATTCTTTTGTTAAATTTGTTCAAGGGATATCACATGCTTATACACAGATCTCACATATAGACACACATTGCTGTCTGTGTGTTTGCATATGAAAAATACTTTTTACTGAAAAATATGTAGAACAGATTAAATATGTAGAACCGTTTAAATAAACACTGAAATAAATATCTCACTTATTTATTATTTTTTTTAAATCTCAAACATTACAGAACTGACAGTCATTAAATTTTCAGCCTCATATTTCAGTGTTTAATTTTATTTGTGTTCGCAATCAGTATAAAAAAAATACCTGCCTTTTCAAATTTCTTATTCAAGCTAATCTTTAAAAATATTAATTTTTTTTAATATTATTATTTTTTTTTCAAGTTTGCCGATGGCCTTGATGATATGCTTCTGTTATTCTGATGAATTTGGTGCATTGGGTTGTCTGTCTTAATATGCAGAGTTCCCTTATAAGTCCTGATGCATTGCATCCCTTTAAGTTTCGAAGTGTTCTACAGTTGCCTGGGTCTACTAATAGAAATGGCTGGGTCTACTAATAGAAATGGCTGGGTCTACTAATAAAAATGGCTGGGTCTACTAATAGAACAGTTAGTGTGCTCTATAGATTGAGAAACTTGGCACGCCTCTAGCTGTGAATTAAAGAAAGTCCTATAGCGAAAATGAAGCAAGACAGGCGATATTTTTTAATTAAAGATGTAGAAAGTTTTTTATTTAATATGAAAAGACGTATGGTTTACACATAACTTCTACGCGGATGGTAAAGAATGAGGTCAACGAAAAGCGATAATTATGCCAATGAGATTATTGAGAAAAAGCTTATTTGCATTCAAGGATGTTCAAAACATGTAGCCCCATCCATATCCATGAATGGGTTGTTCGACCACATAATTTCCCCCTTTATATATTGCAGAGATAGTACATCTCATGATGAAAGCAAGTTATTGTCTACCTTCTATTTTATAAAAACCCTGATAAAAAATTTCCCAGCAGTCATATAAAAGTACAAATATTTTTTCGCAAGTTAAAGAACGTAGTACCGTTATCAGCAATCCTGTTAACGAACCAACAACTAATGGGAAAACCCTAATTTATCAAAATTTTGTTTGGCCTTTGATCGGTTCAAATTACAAACTCTATTATTTGTCAACATTCTATTTCGAAATCGAATAATGACTTTCACTGGCGGTAAAATTGCGCAATGTTACGATGGTAAATATTTAGAACTTTTTTTAAACTAATCTCCTTATCTTCTTAGCATCTTTTTTTATTTTATGATTGCTTTGTTATCAGGCTTTTGCCCTGATGTTATTCATCGTAGAAAATACTGCGCATATAGAGCATTGATCTGTTTAACATTCATTGAGTTATTTATACCAATTTTTGGAACACTTTTTCTATTATAATTGAAAGTTAATTCCTTATAGAAACATAGCATAAATCAAATTAGTAACGTTAGCAACCGGTTTCGAAAGCAAAAGCAGCCTTCTGCAGGTTATAGAGACAGAGCGAATTAGTTAGCAAAACAAAGAATAATAAGAAATAGAAAAAAATCCTAGAAGGTAGAAAAAGACCATCAGAAAGACTTAAAATACTTTTTAGTGAATAAAACTCCCCGAAATTAAGGCCTCTGTTGATAATATAAATGAGAAAATAACTGGTTTCTAAAGATACATAAGCAACATCATCAACTGGCTTATAAAGTCTAGCAGAAGGCTTTAAAACACTTTATTAGTGAACAAGACTCCGAACTTAAGTTTCCTGTGATAAAATAAATAAGATAACAATCAGTTTCTGAAGCTATCATTAAATAACTTTTTAAAAAACATGCACAAAAATTATTTTAAAAACACCAAATCATATAACACAGAATTAAAATACGAAATTATTTAATAATTTAATACATAACAAAAAAAAATCTGATGTGGGCAACACATGACTTTCCTTATATAATGGAATGAACTAGTTAAAAAAAATGTTATTCTTATAGTAGATACTTATATTCTTTCCAAGATATTGAATTTTCTTCAATTAGTCGTCATTTTCATTGATTTAGCGTCATTTTTATCAATTTGGCGAGATTTATGTTAATTTGGCAACAATTAAAAATGTCGCCAAGTTGGCGACATTCCGACAAATTCGTCGCCAAAATCTCGCCAAGCGTTATGGACGGAGAAATAAGTTATTCTTGCAGCAGATAAATTACTATTGGTGTTCAAATACAAAAGTATTACTCAAAGTATCTTTTTTCATGAATGGAACGAGCTAGATCCACGATAATGATATCACCAAATTTATCGCACGGTATTACATATGAAAAGTGAACATGTTTCTCAATAGAAAATATTTTTATTTTTATTTTATATAACTTTTTAATAATTTTTTTGAAAAATGTGCAATATCTCGAGAACGGTTTATGTTAGCGTTCTAAAATTTATGTCAATCGTTTTCTAATAAAAAAATTACATAAGAAATGTCTATTTGCATAACTTTATTAGCGGTTTTGATTTTTTGACGATTTTTTCAAAATGTTACTCGAAAATTTAGGAGGATTTTGAACGTTCGATCGCGTATAAAAACAATAGGCTTCCAGTGTTTACGGATTGTGATTTTTGTACCAAATTTCGTTCGAATCGGTCCATTCGTTCGTCAGTCATCGTCTCTACAATCTCACACACACACGCACAGACACACATACTTTCACACACACACGCATACTTTCACACACACACATACTTTCACACACACACGCATACTTTCACACACACACATACTTTCACACACACACACGCACACACACAGACATCACTTCAAAAATGTTTGATTTGTGATCAGGGATGCTTGAAACGTGCTCTCCCGTCGAAAACTCGAATTCGAATTTTCAACCCCGTCACAATACTTTCCTTTTACATTATGTATATAAGGGAAGTAATGAACGAAACAAGCTGTTTCAGAAGGCGAATCTTCATCGAAAATTTTAAAAATAGGAAAAAAACAAGCATTCGTTTAAATTTCTATAAATATTCTAAAAATACTTCGGTTCAAAGGAGAAGGAGGTACAATTCTTTGATCCTCTATCTTAACTACACCCTTCGCCTCAATTTTGAGTGTTTCTTACAGTATGGTCCCTAACTTTCACATTTATATGACCATAAAGCATTCAGTTGGTTAAAAGCTGAATATTGCATTTACTTCGCTATTTTGCGCAACTTTATACCATGTCCTGCTGTTACAGTGGACATCCATCCACTTCACTAGTATTTGAACAATATTTTGTCCACAGATCCGATATTGTACTCTGGAAACAATGCATCCATTTTGAAACATTCCATTAGACGATTTTATCATTTAGAGAACGGAATAATCCTTTATGTCTCGTGATAAATTTTATCTGATCGTGTCATCTCTTATATTTTGATGAATATTGATTAGCAGCAAATAATCTTAATCATTTCCCTGTTCTACTTTAATAAATAAATACTATAAAGTGGTTGCGGCCGGGGATCACCCCAACCAAGGTTAACCCCAACCACACACTGCACTTTGATCGGTCGCCCCAACCACCATATTCTTTTATTCAGACGCCAATTATAGAACATTAGACTTCAATTTGCCTTCATAACAATCAGCTGGAACTAGAAATTGAAGTCTGAAGCCTCAGGTATGCTGGATTCTACGCCAAATCGGCCATTGTCATATCCTGCGTATTCTTTCCCCTCCAAAAATCAAAAACAATTTTTGTTGGTACCAAATGGATATTCATTCGAAACCAATAACTGTACCCAAACCGTCAGTTTTGTTGCCAGCTACACCACTCCGACAATATAAATAGCTACTTAGAATTTCTTTACGTTCTCGGTCTTGGCCGGGTTGTCCAAACCCAGTCCCGCCGCCATCATGCTATATTTTACCTTTGACGCCAATTGTACACTATTAGACTTAATTTTACCTCAAAATAACAATAAGTCGGAATCAAGAATCAAAATCGGTCCTACTATGTTGCGTACAGTTAGTCTACCAGCTACATCACTCCGTCCATGTAAGGAATCGCCTTAAATTACCTTACAAAGTATGAAAACTCGTTTTCCTCAAAATGAATTTTTTCAACATTGCAAGCAGAATTTAGTCATCCTAAATTTTCAGAAAATTTTAGATTTTTAACTTAAAATTATCAAATTTCTAAGGCATTTTTGAATAACTTTAAATGCACACATGCTCCAAAGATCTAATAATATTTATGTAATCAATATTACATTACTTTTAGAATAGAAAAATCATATATATGTTTAAAGAATTAATAATTTAAGTTTAAACCTATCTCAAGACTTAAATCTCGAGACTTAAAATTATGTTTCAAAATGCTTAATTGTTTTAATTCCCCCACGCACAGGCCAGATCTCTTTCTAATTTAGTTGACAAATTTGTGTTTACATAATCTCAAAATGTATGTACTGATATTACGATCTGATAAAATCATATTCTGCAACAGAACTGTTCGTTTTATCGTAGTAAAAAATAATATTGGTTTCAGACGTAATATACAAGGTAGGATCAAAAAGTTCGGAGACTGTGCTGATATATCCAACTCTGATTGGAGGAGAGGGGAACTATTTTACCGTGGCTTAGGGGTACATGTGACGCGAGATGTGAAAAGGAAGAAGCAGGTCCGCAGTGCAGGGTTTTTCCAGACAATGCGTGTCAGTGAACTGTAGTCGTTCGCGTTCGTCGAAAATGGAAATGGACTTTGAAGAACAACGTGCGAATATCAAATTCTGCCAAGCAGGTGCAATGTTTCTGTCGTCGATTTCCCCAAACGCTGGCAGAATTTGATGTTCGCACGTGGTTCTTCAGATGCCATTTCCGGTTTCGACGAACGCGAAAGACTACAGTTCACTGACACGCATTGTCTGAAAAAGCACCTGCTTCTTCCTTTTCACATCTCGCGTTACATGTGCCTCTACGCCACGGTAAAATAGTTCCCCTCTCCTCCAATCAGGGTTGGAGATATCAGAACAGTCTCCGAACTTTTTGATCCTACCTTGTATTATATGCGATATACAGAATGTTTCCAAAAAACGCAACGAGAGAAAGTTTTTTTTTTTTTTTTTCTGAACCGTTTTGTTGTAGATACATGGTTCTAATTGCCAAAAATGCTTTAAGGAAGGTAGGAAATTATGCAATAGTAATTTAAATAATGTAAAATATTAAAATATTAAATTTTTATACGACTTCTCTATCGAAAAAGTCAAATGACAGAGATGTCGCCTATAACGTATTTAGTGAAACTGGAAAAAATTGGGCTAAAATTCGATCAAATTTGACATACAGAGGGTGTTCACACATTTTTGTAACGATTTTGATTAAAAATATATATAAACAAAGATAAGAATTTTATTTTCTAGTATGTTCAGTCTGATAGCCCTTTTGTTGAACTGTCATATTACATCTTGCTTTCCAAGATAAAAGAGCTTTTCTTAAAATATCAAGGTTGCTTTTGTTCCACTCCTCCACCACAATATTCCATAGTCCACCCAATGTTTTGGAATGCCGCTTATAAAGAGCTTGTTTTAAAAGTCCAAATGCACAGTAATCCATAGGAGTCAGGTTGGGGAACTTGGGTGGGATGCATTTAAATGGAATAACTTCAATTACGGTTTCATTTCTCATTTTTTCAAAAAATATAGCAGTAGATTTAGAGGTATGACTGGTAGCCTTATCATGATGGAACTTAACACAGTGAAGATTGTTTGGGTAAAGTGATGGAATGTCTTTTTTGAAAACAGGTGTTAAAGCATATTTCTGATAATAATCCGAGTTAATTTTAACATTTTTTTCTACTTTTCTTATTTTAAGTTTTCCGTTATAAGAGAATCCAACAATAACCATAAAACCTTTAGCAAAACTTTCTTTGTTTTCTCTGAACCAACCTTTGTTGGGTATGCATATTTTACCTTCTTCCCAGTCAAACGTAAACTTTGACGTTTCTTTTCTTTTTTTATTAATTATGTGACTTGGTTTACGTGTAGAAATATTAAAACCATGCTTTTCAAATCTTTTTTTAATAATCGAATAAGAGTATTATAATTTAATAAGAGTATTTCTCTTCGGAAAACTCAAAAATATAGCCTTCGATCCATTGCTTATTTTCTAGCGATATTTTAAAGCAAAGAATATTTTTAATGATGCAGATGATAATTAAACCCTATTCTAACTTGATGCCAGTCAGTTTTTTTTTATTTATTTATTCAAATTTAATTCATGGAGAAAGTCAAAATCGTTACAAAAATATGTGAACACCCTCTGTAGTTATCAATGAGTAAAATTTTTATTGAGAAATAAGGGGACATCCACACAGCTTTAATTGCAATTACTTAATAAAACTTTTACCAATTATTCAATTGTATTGTATGCAAATATTGCAGTAAAATTATTCAGTACCCTACTAAATGTTTTATGAATCAGTTAAATTTGTGAACGGTCCCTGGATTCATAAATTGCAGTGATTACAAGCATATCGGAAAGCCATGACAAAGTGATGTAAGTCATGAAGTTTGTCAATTTATTTCGTCTTAAATTTGCACTTTTGAAATTTAATTTTGTTTTTGTTATCTACTTGAAATTTAAAGTATGATCAATATTTTTATTATTTAACTTTTTTCGCTAGAAAGGCTGTATAAAAACTAAAGTTCCTTAATGTTTTACAAAAATATTGCTCATCATTTAAATTACCATTGCCTAATTTCCTACCTTAAAGCATTTTTAAATTTGAACCGTCTACAAACAACTGTTCAATAAAACTTTCGCTGTTCACTTTTCTGAAACACAACATAATGTTGAAATAATGTATAGTATTATTATCCAGTATAATTATTATCCTATACAGGGTGTCCCAAAAAGATTGAAACGCGCTTTAATTTTTTACCTGTTGGAAATAAGTGGGCAATGTAAATTGCAAAAATGTTGAAAATAAGGTAGGAAATAAGACTACGTTAATGAAATAGTCCTCCCATTAATTTTCAGAAAGTTACACTTTTTTAAATTTTTATACAACTCCCTTAGATCAATCAGAAAATTTTTATTTTTAATGCAACAAGATCATTAAAAAAAACCGCATATTTGTATCTTTAAAATTGAGCGAATTATATTTAATTGAAAATTGAACATCGTGAATGGGGACCCTATATCAAATTAGAAATGTAAATTTGTAATATATCACAAAGATAAAACTGGATGATAATACATGAGAGACATTTTTCCGAATTCCGCGTAGGCTCACGATGTAATCACGGATTCTTAAGTATTTTTCAATAACTAAGTACTATTTCAATAATTAAGTACTTTTAAGTACTTTTTTTATCTAAAAATTTTCCATCGTCAATTTGTTTATGACCCCTATTTTCCCTGATGAAACAGCCTTTCACATGGTAAGGGAAAGTGGCATAAGTCAGATTTTTTCCTTTATCATAATTCAGTTGATTTTAAAGATACAGATATGCGGTTTTTTTAATGATCTTGTTGGATTAAAAATAAAAAATTTCTGATTAACCAAATTTGTCTAAAGGGGTCATATAAAAATTTTAAAAGTGTAAATTTTTGAAAATTAATGGGAGGACTGTTTCATTAACGTAGTCTTATTTTCTACCTTACTTTCAAGATTTTTTCAATTTACATTGCCCACTTATCTTTAACAGGTAAAGAATTCAAGCGCGTTTCAATCTTTTTAGGACACCCTGTATAATGTTGGAAAAGATAGCCTGACCCCTATAGTGTAGATGAAGATTTCTATTTCATTTGCAATAGCATTTCGCCAAAAAGATGAATAGCTAAATGAGCAGAGTTAAAAGTCAGAGAGAAACTTGTAGCTACAAGTCTGCTTGACGAGTTTCGCTTTTACTTTAAATGGCGAAATCGTGTAATTAAACAACACGTGCCTCGGAATCTTGCGGTTTTTGCGATTTTTTATCGATTTAAGAACCAATAAAGAGTTTACTGTGTCATAGTATCGTTACCGATTAGTTTCGTTCGAAATAAAGTCTAGATAAAGTGATTAACTTATCTGTCAAATGTCACATGCTGATTATACAAATACCATAGTTTGAGGCCAGTGTGCTTAGTTTGGGTTTTAACTGGCACTTGTGTGGTTGGCGTTGAAATTATAAAATAAAATAGCTAGAGACCGAAGTAAAAATCTAAATTTGGATTAAGGTACTTTACCTTCCATTTTATTTTACTGAGTTACATTGTAAGTACACTGCACTTTTCTTTCTTTTTTTATTATATATAACGAAACTAGCACTCTAGGAAAGCTATTAAATTTATTTTATTATTCGAAAATATTTTAAGGCATTTAAATTACTTTTACCTGAAAGCTTAAAAGCAATGATCTGTTGATTTTAAACAATCAACTATTTTAAAATTTAGCTCTAGTAGTATTCTTCCCTAACAGCTGTAATTAATAAGATGTTGTATTGATGCAACATGCAGATAATTTGTACTATTTTCTATGAAAATAAAAGCATAAAAATATGCAATGGATTCTCATGACATGTATTTCATGGTTTTTCAGCATGTGTTGTATTGGTTTTCATTAGCTTTGAAGTTTTCAAGCTGTAGTCGAAATTTTGACCTATCTAAATTTTCATTCACTTGTTCACTTTCTTCTTTGGCGTATGTCGTATTTATATTCATTAGCTTTAAAGTTTTAAAGCACCAATTGATATTTTAACCTATCTAAATTTTTATTCTCCACTTCTTCATTTTTTTTCGGCGAATGTCGTATTTATTTCCATTAGTTTTAAGATTTTCAAGCTCTAATCGATACTTTGACCTATCGAAATTTTCTAATTAATACCATTTAAAACTACTATTTATATATTTTTTATTAAAATGAAATATTTTTTCTTTGTTCAGACTGGATTCCTGTAACCGACAACTCTCCTATGCTTTACGATGTTTGGATCCAACGGTCCTTACTCCCCAACGGAGTACCTGCCTCAGTACTCCAACATACTGGAGCCCATCTACTTCCCATCAACAAGGGACCCTATTACTTGCCAGAATCCCACCTTGACGTTTGATTCCGACCAGGATTGTCACAGTTCAGCCCCTCCAACTCCGGAAGTTATATCAGGTCTCATCAGTCTTACCGGTGGACAATGTTGCTCATCCGACATGTCCAGTGGATCATTTGGGGATTTGACGTCCCCTGAAGAGTACCAGTCCACAACTTCCTCACCACCATCTTATACAATGGATGTGTCCAGGGTACAAGCAACTAGGTCTAAGTTAATCAAAGAAGGACTGAAACTGACGATACAGTCTAGAAGAATGGTCCACGGATTGGATAATGTCAGAACGGAGTATAGAATGCCACCGAGAGAAGAGGTAAGAATTTCATTAATGCCATTCTTATGTGTGAATCAAATGTAGAATAGGGAGTATTGTGATTATTTATTTACTGATAAGTTAATAAGATTTACTGCTATAAACATAAAGACAACATTACATCTCTTATTATCATTATTCACTTAAAAAGTTGCAATTCATAATTCATTATCTTTAAATTTATGTTGGTGCAGCCAACTCACAGGAGAGATATTTGTTGAAATTTTGACACCTATCAAGTTCTGATCGTTAATCAATTCTAACAATGCACCCATGTCTGCGTGGAGGATTTTGCCATTTAACTGCTGAATTACATTATCTACAATAAATGCATAAAATACGTAATATACTTTTTACCATTGCTTTAAATTATTGAGCAACTGGTTTATTTTTCTATTTTTTTTCACTGAAGTAGATCATTATAGTGTTTTCATGAAATTATGTCAATACCTATGTATGCAATGAACATGATCGAGTTATTTCAATGTGAAGTTAAAAAATTTTTTATTGAAATATGAAAAAACGTAAATAGAGTTTTGATTTTTAATTTTAGGAAACAATTCAATTGAACTCAAACCATCGGTTTTATACAACAAAATATTGGTTTTTAATTGTAAAAAGCAAACATACATGGACTATATTGCCTAATGCAGGCTTTCGATTTTCACTATACCTCTGTTACAAGTTAGTCTTGAAAGCAGTGTATATTCTGTTTTCACCTGTCAAAATTATTCTACATATATTTTATGCTATCTCAACTCAATGTCTTCAAAAACAAACGCAATTTGAGTAAATAAATAATTTTCCTCTATAGAAACAGCCGCGGTTTAGAAGTGCTTGTCACAAATGTGTATATTAGTTATCGTTTGCATCTAGCGGTTGGCATCTGGTCGACCTTGATGGCTATCTTCAGGAAGAAAACAAACACACGCGCATGTGCTCGACTTGTCCACGGCATTTCGTTTCATTTTCTGCATAAGCGCCTGACGCTTAGTCAGCAGCTAAGTGACATTTGTTCGCGCGAGCAATCGAGAGGGGAAGTAAAATTGCACAATCAAACACTGTATGGACAGAAAATGAGGTGTAGGAAATGTTGTGAAAGTGTGTTTGTAATAGCATTTTAATCGAGAGTTTGTGTCCTAGAATAATGTTCGAAGTTCCGTTTGAAGAAGGCGACATTAAAAAGTGATTTTTACTGTTTTTTGCAATTTCTCTTAACGTTTAAGAATAATAAATGAAAGATAAGTTATGAGGGGGAAAAAAACAAGTTTGGGACATAGAAATCGGTTCTCCACCAACACAGCAGTGGCGCATAGAATAGCAGAAAATAAATTTTAATCGCTCACGGAATTGAGCCAAATTGAGAGTGTAGGCAGATCCAATTTAAAACAATAGTATATAATTCCCATCATTATCCAAAATGGATATTATAAAAAATTGTCGAAGAGAAATGAGGGTGTAGGCTGATAATAATTTTGAAAATGTTGCGTAATATTAAATTTAGATGATGATAAGATTTATATAGTACTGTCTTGAATTGAATCTGCCTACTCACTCAGAAAGGTTTAATTTCGCATGTGAAATTAATTTTCTACTATTCTGTGCACCAATGCTGTGTAGGGAAAGAGAAAGACATTGACAAACTTGTTTTTTCTCATAATTTATTTTTCAGTTTTTAGTTTACATTTTTTTACGTAATTCACCTTCAAATCTATGTAGTATTTATTATACGTGGATCGACTCGGTAGAACTAGGAGAACATTAAATCTGAAGACCCTGAACTGTAATTCGAAAGAAAATGCGTTAAAAAGGCAAAAGCATAATCATGACGTAATAAAAAGTAACGACGTAATTCAATTACGTAATAATTCGATAGATGGAAATATTCTACGAGATGAAATTGTGTGCCAAGTTTCAACTCCCTGCGTTCTCTGGGAGCCGAGAACGAGCCCGTAATAATGATGTGCGTGAATATAATATAACGACGTATGACGTGAAAACCTTGTAGATGAAAGTGTTTCGCGAGATGAAACTGTGTGCCTGGTTTCAGCTCTCTGCTTGCTTTGGGAACCGAGAACGAGCCCGTCAAAGATGTTGAACGAAAGAACAAAGAGAATTAACATAAAGTTAATAAGAAACGTAAGGGAGGGGGAGAGAAGGGAATCAGTTAAAAAGTTAAAAAATGGACTATTTTAGACGTAGAACGAGAGATGCACATGATGACGGGATTCAGAAAAGTTTTACAAATAAAAATATCTAGAGTCTGAGTTTCCACTCGACTTTCTCATATATTCATATACCATATTTTGTATATCCATTTGTGTCACAATCAGAATCAATCGTTCTCTCTAAAAAAAATTATCAATTCTTTTCAACAGACTGTAAATGAACAATAGACTGTAAGTGATACAATAGATTGTAAATGATGCAATAAACTTTAAATGTTACAATAGATTCTAAAGGATACAATAGATTGTAACTTATGCAATTTGATTGTAAATGATACAATAAACTGGAGATCCGCAGCTTGTTGTTCTAGAGTAGCAAAGTATTCGTACGTATTTATTTAGTGTTTTTTAGAAAACCTCGAAATTTAGCTCATGCACAATAAATGAAACTGCTACTTGTGAGAATAAAACTTTCAATACTTTCTGAAAGAAAACATGCATATGAAAATTAAGTGATTACAATAGTTTCGGGGGCATTTTACATTCCTTTTCTTTAGGCCTAAAAACACTATCTTCTCTTAACAACCGCTGAGGAAGAACTAACTCTCTAGTTCTTCCTTAGCTGTTCTTATTAGTCCTGAGTGGTAAAGAGGTGTAAGTATTTTGAAAATTCCTCTGCATTGTCACATCTAATGCGAATTTTAAACTAACACAAATCGATTAAGACCAAGATGGATATTCTAGCCAGTGTGAAATATTAAATAATTTGTATGCTTTTTTAATACCCCCGCATTATTCCCCCACTCTCGTAATTCAAATTTTCAAAATATTAGATTTTCCCGTTGATTTGGAAGTTCAGACAAATCGAATAAGACCAAAACCAAGATTCTAGACTGGAAGTGCTTTATAATAAAGCAAAGTGGTTTAGTTACCTTTTCATAGTTACCTCTAATTCAAAATTTCCAAAATGTTACATTGTTCCGTTGTTACTTCAAAAAAAGAATTCCGTTGTTACTTCAAAATATTACATTGTTCCGTTGATATGTACCTCTAATTCAAAATATACCTCTAATTCAAAATTTCCAAAATATTACATTGTTCCGTTGTTACTTCAAAAAAAGAATTCCGTTGTTACTTCAAAATATTACATTGTTCCGTTGATATATACCTCTAATTCAAAATATACCTCTAATTCAAATTTTCCAAAATATTACATTGTTCCGTTGTTACTTCTAAAAAAAAATTCCGTTGTTACTTCAAAATATTACATTGTTCCGTTGATATATACCTTTAATTCAAAATATACCTCTAATTCAAATTTTCCAAAATATTACATTGTTCCGTTGTTACTTCTAAAAAAAAATTCCGTTGTTACTTCAAAATATTACATTGTTCCGTTGATATATACCTTTAATTCAAAATATACCTCTAATTCAAATTTTCCAAAATATTACATTGTTCCGTTGTTACTTCTAAAAAAAAATTCCGTTGTTACTTCAAAATATTACATTGTTCCGTTGATATATACCTTTAATTCAAAATATACCTCTAATTCAAATTTTCCAAAATATTACATTGTTCCGTTGTTACTTCAAAATATTACATTGTTCCGTTGTTACTTCAAAATATTACATTGTTCCGTTGTTACTTCAAAATATTACATTGTTCCGTTGTTACTTCAAAATATTACATTGTTCCGTAAGATGAGACGGATCTTAAAAGATAAGACAGATCGAATGAGATCAAAACGGAGAAGCTAGAGTGGAAGTACTCGATAATTAAGCAAAGTGGTTTAAAATTTTCTAATTATTCCTTTTCAGATTCACCTTTAATTCGAATTTTCCAAAATACAATAAAGCTCAAAATCTAAAGAAATGAAATATACTGTCAATTATACAACTATACACTAAATTTGAACTATATAGCTGATCCGGTTCTGGAGTTATTCTCCAAAAACCTGTACGTTCCTTATGGCCGGCCCAGGACGGGCAGGACTGATAAAGTTTAAAATCCAAAGAATTGAAATATATTATAAATGACAAAGGCATGCTAAATACAATGTCACTACGATTAGGCGAAAGTGGTTAGTTAGGAACTCAGGTATTTGAAACGCGACAAACATATAGTGGGCCGAAAGATGCAAGTAGGCCAAATAAGTTTTGAATGATTGTAGCTAAAGCTCTGAAAGTGGGGTATTTATCATGCGCTACCAGATGAGACTGGCGCCCTTCGAGGCATAATTTGAAAGTTAGCAGCCTTATTTCGGGAAATATGAGAGATATAGAAAAAAAATTAGAAAAGTTGTAGAGCATCAACTAATAACTAAGCTAATAACTGAGAATTGACTTTAAGCTAATAACTAAGAATTGGCTAAGAGAGAGGGAGCTAATAACTAAGAATTAGCTTTTAACAGAAACAAAGAAATGGTGTTACTATGAGTATCGCATGCAAATGATGGCTGTGACGAGGCAGAACCTCTACTTAACATTAAATATGCGAGAAAATTTGAAAACAATCGTATATCATCAGATGTGTGGACTTTGATGTCAAATCAAGATCATGGCAGGCTATTCGAATATATATATATGGAATCTAATAGAATCTAATAGAATCTTCTAATAGAATTGTTACAAATTTATATGATAAAAAATACTTTTATAATTTTAATATTAATAAAATCTTACCATTTAATTCCTGTAACTCGATTCAATTGTTTAGAAATACTATACTCAATCAGCTTTTTAGAATTTATAGATTATCTGATAAAAAATTTCATGCTATGCATATCAATAATCTCAAAATTACTAGTAATTTATATAAATATCCCTCTTATTTAGTAAATAGTATTGTTAAAAAAATTTAAAATAGCTGAATTTTTATAATTCTTTTCATAGTATCATATAATTCTATTCATAGTATCTTATATTAGCCAGACATCTCCATTCTCTTGTATTTTTTTTTTATACATTCTCTTCCACTTCAGCATTACTATTATTTGCCCCTCCTTTTAGTAGCTCTTTTTGTATATTAATACTTTTTCTTAACATTTCGCTTCACTGTTTTTCAATTCTTATGAATGGCAACAGTAAATGTTTTTTTATTTTTTATTTACGAATGGCAACACTGGTCTCTTCTATCAGTGTTCCCGGTTTCGACTCGATTGTACATACGCTGTGCTTTTTCCAGGTATTCATTTTTTCTTTTTATTCCTTCTTTATGTATGTCGTCCAAGTAGAAATAGTTTATAGATATAATCTATCTATTTCTTCAGAAACATACATTTTTGTGTTTGCTTCTACAAAAAACTTGGACATGATTAGATTTTTGTAGAGGTTAACAATTCATGATTTAGGCTTAGAGCCTCGTCCACGTGTATGGCGTTTGTGCTTGATTTCGTTTGTTATACTTATTTCGATTCCATACCTTTGTATTATATATTTTTCATTGACTTGTTGATTCGATATTTATTTTATTTATTTTTTTCCATTTGCTTGAGGATTAGTTGATTTTTACTTTTGTTTTGTAAGCCAGTTAGATAGTTGAATTTAGTTTAAGTTTTTCTTTTTTTGTTTCCATACCTTTTAATTTTGTTGATTTTCTGTAACTTGATAGCTTGTCTTTTGTATTTTTTATCCATTTGATTGATGATTTGCTGTAATATATTTTATTCTGTGGGTGTTTTAAAAAGTTAGGTTTATCGTGTTACATCTTTTTACTTTTCGTTCATTGGATTTTCAAACTTCTATTATATATATATATATATATATATATATATATATATATATATATATATATATATATAATAGAAGTTTATATATATATATATATATATATATATACATACCGGGTGGTCAGAATTAAAACACCCCTACTCTGAGCTCTCTATACATCGAACTACTCAGTGTAAAGGCTCCAAAATTGTTGAACCTACTATTCAAGACATGGGGAAAGGGATTACGCGAAAAAAAAATTAGTTCCAGAAGTACCGGTAGGTGGCGCTGTACAACAGAAAATATGCTGAAAATATGCCCCCCCCCCCCCCCCAGGAAGTACAATGTCAAGTATGATATCAATAGAAAAAAATTTTCAAGCCCATTTAAGCGAAGTGTAAAACGATATAATTGTAATCATTTAGACCCATAATACCGATTTTTCTAAAATGTTATTGTAAATTTTGGAAAAAAAAAAGGTACTAAAAAATGGATTCTGATATGAGAAAGTCAAGTTGAGCCACACTCAAGATACTTTTTAATGTGTAGTTACAATAAAATTGTTATTCGTTTAGCTATTTTTATTCAAATATGTGTAATTTTTCTGTCAAAGGTTTGGAGAACACAAAAATCGGTGCACTATATCTCAAAATCAAAACTGCTGTTCTCTTTATTGATAAAAATCATTTTGCCAAATTTCATTCGAATTGCTTTATATTTTCATAAAAATATATCTATTCCATACAAACAAACAGTGCTTTAAAAAAGTTCGTGAACAAAGATCTTTATAACGAGCAATTTCTTCAAACGTTTCTACCTATTTTAATTTTGACAGCTTTGTATGAACATTTTTATTTTGGGGAATACTTTGTTTTACATTATTGGGAATTCGAAAACAATTACACATTTAACATAAGATGAGTGTAGCGCGGTTGCTTTTCCAATCTTATCTAACTGCCTTACTTTTAACCATTTGCTGCATTAATTTTTTCGTATCATCGGTTTTCATACATAAATTGATGAAAGTAGCCAGTTTGAATAAAACAAGGTGTTAGAAACAAGCTCCTATCGCATATAAATTGACACTTTTCACACATAAATTGATGAAAGTTGCCAGTCTGAATAAAACAAAATGTTAGAATCAAGCTCCCATCGCACATAAATTGACACTTTTCACACATAAATTGATGAAAGTAGCCAATTTGAATAAAACAAGGTGTTAGAATCAAGCTCCTATCGCACATAAATTGACACTTTTCACACATAAATTGATGAAAGTAGCCAGTTTGAATAAAGCAAGGTGTTAAAAACAAGCTCCCATCGCATATAAATTGACACTTTTCACACATAAATTGATGAAAGTTGCCAGTCTGAATAAAACAAAATGTTAGAATCAAGCTTCCATCGCAGATGACATTATCAATGATCAGTTTCGCGCTGATTGGTCAATGGATGATGTTTTCAGAAATGAGAGAGTGAGTGGTCCTAACTTTGGAAGCACCCTCTTTAGGCGGGTTCTGTGAATATAGAGGTTAATGTGTCTTTAATTTTAACTTTAACTGAAGCGAGGTGCATTTATTAGGCAAGGATCAGTTGCGACCCCATCTAACAAACAGGATGCATTTCATGAAGGATTTCCAAAGGGAAAAAGTCTTATTTACATTCTATGCTGGAAAAGACACCAAATCCCAATAAGTGCAACTTGTCAGCATCGTTTGCGGGGAAGATAGAACTCACGCACCGCATTTTGATCTCAATGATTCAGTAATCGGGTCAATGATTCAGTTTTGCGGTTAGGGTCGCAATTAGAAGGGGTGAGCCCTCTCCTCCTACCAAGAGATATACTCGGCTCCTCTGATGAAAAATATTTAATATTTAGCAGTGTTATGGCATTTCTTCCAACATGTCATCCAAATTTTGCATGAAAAACTGAGTTTTGAGAATTTTTTTATAAATTACTTCGTTTTGTATAGGACAGAAATATTTTTATTTTAGTTTCGATGAATTTCATTTTATTTTAATTTACTTATTTTAAAAGAATGCAAACTACACGACAAAGTCCCAGTAACAGCGTGGAAGATAATTATACTGTAATATTGTAATTATACTAAATCGTCAATATTGTAATTATGCTGATGAGATAGATGATCGTCAATTTATTTTCATATTTATTTCAAAAATATTTAAAAGTTTTAAAAATTGAATTAAGACAATAGTATTTTCCTTTTGTGATATTGCGGGGGTACACTGTTACACATTATAGAGTCAAAATCAACTGATGAATACTGTTATGACGTACCCTCTGGAAATAAACTTAAACAGGAACAATGTACAGCGAAAAGCTCAATAACTATCTTACAAGATCATTGAACAACTGCCAGGTCAGAATACGATAAAACAGCAATTGAATGCTCAGCTTATTAACAAAAACAGTAGTACTATTCTCAAAGTACTGATGTAGCTCGCAATTCAATTCAATTCGTATCACATCAATTTCTCTCCAACTGAACGATGACTCCTTTTATATACTCTTCGCAGAAACTTTCAGAAATGGCTCTTATCGCCCAGAATAATCATTATTTCGAGAAAGTTTTAGTACAATCTAAAAGTCACCAAGTAGGCAATAAATCGTCAAATCTGGCAACTTTGTCCTGAAATTCAATATATGACAACCCTACATTCACGTAATAGGAATGGCCTGTGAAGGTATTTTCTCCTTGAATGGAGCAATCGCCTTGAATAGAAGCAAAGGTAACCGTTATGTATTATTTGAATAGAGGCAAAGCATAGTTGTTGCTGTTGTTGTTGAGACCCAGACCGTCGACCTACCAGAAAGGTAACCGTTTGGACGGTCGGGAAGTGCCACCCAATTTAGACCGGAACCCAGTGGGGGAGGCATCCACAGGGACCGTAACCTCCTTCCCCTACCACCAACCTCTCGGAAGGACTTACGGACCCACATGTTTAACGTGATCGTACTCCGCATGAACACGGCGGCAGTTGTGGCAGCGTGCAAATCCAGCGAGCAAACCACCGGGTTACGGCTTCCGAAATGTGCCAACAGCACGCGGTGTTCCCAGGTGGTCACCCACCCAAGTACTAACCGCGCCCGATGCTGCTTGACTTCGGTGATCTAACGAGAACCGGTGTTTTCAGCACGGTAGGGCCGTTGGCTCGAGGCACAGCATAGTGCAACATTTTACATATCCATAACAGTACTTATAGAGTTAATATTATGTGTTAACATGTATTAACTTTTAGAAATTTCTGCCGATTAAATAACAGCTGCGCTACTAGTTACTACTTATGATTAAAATCAATTGTGGTTATCAATATTGGCATCGATGTATAGTGGCTATATGACTTATAACAACCAACTATTGGCTTACAAATATAGATATATATAATTAACCAAGACATTTTTTGAGTCGGTATACTCATACCGCCTAATGTAGGTTGCATGCCGGTAAACAACGCCAATATCAAACAGTATCGGAGCTTTATGTGGTTGCGCCCCGCAGCCTAAATTGCACTCATTTTATCGCCCCTTCTTAGTCCTCATACTATCATGCATTTCCTCAAAAATCCCTTCAAACTTCCTGCGCTTCAACCCCCAGACGAAAATTTACAGTCTCGTTGCTGACCGGATCGTACATTAAACTGCTCTAAACCCTCCGGTGAGTCGTACGGTCTGGATCTGGGGTCTTCCGAGCTTCGTTTCTGAGCAGCACTGCAGTTGTTGCATTGATGTTCATCAAAATCGTCGGCCGACATCTGCGACCATTTGGGTTAAAAGAATATGTAAATTCTTGTAAATATTCCCATCCTGCTACCTTCAGCAGCATGTCTAAAATTTAAAATGTTCTTTAATATGTAGGATATATATCAATTTCTAATTACAACTGGTAAAATTAACTGATACTCTGCATTCAAAAGTTTGAATCGAATAAAAATTAAACGAGATAATAACTACCCCCCCCCCCTCCTACTTGTAAATCAAATACTTCCACAAATATGAATTTAGCAAACTATTTTAATAGGGTACCGGCTAATATTTTTTAGAAAAAAAGCACTGCAACTATTAGTTAATAATTTATTATTTATATAGATTGAAATATTCCATAATAACTATTAGAATTTATAGATGCTAATACAGTGGCGCAGCTTGATTTGATTGCGTCTTCCCTCAACTTAAAACATTGCGTATAAACACTGCTCATTAGCATAATTAAAATATGCACTAATATTTCTCTCCTAAATCCCCAAAAGCCTCCTGCGCCCTCACTCTAACGCGGGGGGCTGTGGGTCCGTATCTCCGCCACTGTGAAAAAATAGCTTTGTAGTGCATAAACTTTAACTCAATAGCGCATAATAATAATAGTCCCCCCTCCCCCCCCCCCAAAAAAAAAGTGCCATTATAATTAATTAAAATATTCTTCTTTTACTAGAGCAATTTATTTAGACTAAAATTTAGCATTTTTACCCTCTCCGCAGTTTTTTTTTAGTAAGCCCCCGCCTTCAGAACTAGTCCCTCTTGAATTTCACTCCAGGATTTCGTTTCTGGCTACATTACATCGCATCTATCTTTGAATGGCACGCAGAAAAATTAAAATAATTGCTTCTTACCTTTTCTGAAAATAATTTATTTTTCAAGGCGATACATTGCAATCTTAATTGAATCAAATAATTTCCAGATATAACTAAAATGAGATACAAACGTAATCAGATTGTATCGCAAAAAAATCAGGCTTTAAACAGAAAGATATATAATTTCTCATTCAAATATTTTCCTTCAAAATTGATTTATTATATCACGATTTATGCATTTAGACAAAAACCCTTCAATCAGCACGAAAAAAAAGTGCAATAGAAAATGATTGCTTCTACATTAACATTTACCTCAGTCCGTCACGTAATCGTGACACAGCAGAATTGTCTCATTGAGATAATTCTGCATACTTAAAAATGCAACTTAACTTCAATGCAAATGTTTGTAAATGTGTTTATTTCAATATATTGAAATTAAATGAAATTATGCAGTCTGGTAGTTTCTCAGATAGCAATTGTTTTGTGTGTATGTGTGTTTTATTTTCTTTGGGTCTTAGAAAAGATTGAGGTTTGTTCCAAGACACATGCAAATACCTACGGTAATGTGTTTAGTGCTGCCATCTGTCAGTGAATGTTACAACCAAAAATCTAAATATATCAAGAAAAATTATATTCCTTTTCATTGCACTATGGGGACATGACTTCTAATATAACAATAATAACATGACAGAAAATAAATAAGTTAAACAAATAAAATCTATTTGTATTTGTGGGGATAACCATCTAGTGTGTAATTATTTTCTATTGCCATATTTCAAAATAAAATAATAGAACTATGACTTTTAAGAGACATATTTATTTAAACATTTCACCAATCAGAAAATATATTTGCAAGTCTATTCTATACTTTTATTAATAAAGAAACATTTACATGATATAAAGTTCATATTAATACAAAAAATTTTATTTATTTCGTTTATTGTTTCAGAAAGTGCAAATATTTCAAAGTTTCTTCATTTCATATTTTCTTTAAAACTTTTACCTAAACCTAAAATATAAATTTTGCAGATTTTTCTCCTATATTGGTTTGAAATGTTAAAACAAACTAGGCAATCAAATATCGAAATGTAGTTGTAGTTTTAAGATAAGGCAACGTTATTTTATTTATCAGATACATCAGGGACGTATATAGGGAGGACGGTTACTATTCGAGTGGGAGTGAGACTTGGGCGCACATATATATCCTTGCACCTTGGAAGAGGTATGCAGCCGCCTTAGCAGCATCCTCAACATATAATAATAATTTATTTGCATTTGTGATTTAAGTGCGTGTGTGAATAGAAAAAAAGAACTTTTCTCGAAAAAGGTTTTCTTTTTAGAATGGAGGAAGGGGAATGTATTTTTGAACTTTTATTTGTTTGTCACTAAATATTATGCATTTCTTTTAATTCAGAAATTTTATTTAGTAATAATAATAATATTAATAACAATAATAGTAAAAATAATAATAATGATATTAATAACAATAATAGTAACAATAATAATAATAATAATAATAGTAGTAGTAAAAAGTAAAAAAGTCTATATTTTAAGATATAAAATGTTTTAGGATTGGAAGAAGAAGATTAGAATGTTAAATCTTTTCAATCATATAATCGCGTTCTTATTACAGTTAATTAGTTTTCGTGCTTCTATGTTCGGCAGCATGCAAGAGATGATATTTGCGATGGCAGCAAAAAACCTTGCAGTGTGACACACATTTACTAATCCGGCCACCCAAACCGCTGCACATACCTCAGGGTGGGTCTAGGTTTTCGACACATTTACTAATATCTTTGGACACCGATAATTTCTGTGCCATGAAACCGACTTTATAAAGATTAAACACGAAGCTGAAATGGTCATGTTTGTACTCACAGAACCCACCTATTTGAATCAAGCTCCCACTGCAGATGATCCATTGCATGATTTTTTCTCAATCATGTAATTTAAGTGAAATAAGTAGCTCGTCTAAATTATTTTGACAAAGGTATTTTTTATTTCAATTGTACGTTTTTTCAAGTCTATATTTGGTAAGGCAAATTTTGTAAAAAAAAAGTTCGTTTTTTGTAGGAATATACTTAATTCAACCATGAGCTAATACTGGAAATGTGAAGAGAAGTGTAATGAAGGGAATTTTGTAGGAAAAACATATTGCCAGCATTCGTAAGAACGTCTTTAAACAATAAGCACCCCATTAACTATGTAAGGAAAAGTCTATGAGTGTATACGTGAGGTCTATCTGGGGTAAAATGACCATGCCTGATCGAATAAGAATGACTGCAGTGCCCCTGGCGGAGAATTAAAAAGAATTAAGATAACAATCTCGGCAACAAAGCGAGATAGACGAAAAAACCAATTACAAAGTTAAAAACTTGCAAAACATCCTTGAAGAAAGCAAAACGTCAGCTGAGGTGAAGACAATTATTTTGAGGGCCCCTTCTCAAGCCAAATGAACAGGCCTTCGTGGACAGCGGGGAAAGACCAACCCCTTTATCTATCCGTGGTGATGTGTTTATAATTAGGATTTTTTTCAAGGGATTTATTTTTTCTGATACCACCCGTCTTGCGAATATTTCTAGCTCTATTTGAAGTGCTCATCACTTGCTTCGTCGCAGCCCATTCACAGCAGTGGTTAAGAGCACATAAACCTATTCATTTGGCTTGAAGAAGCGGGCTTATAACGCCCTTTAAACAATTGTCGTCACCAATGTCTGCTTTCTTCAAGGAAGATTTGAAATTTTTTTATCTTACAAGCAGCAGTTTGATTCATTGCAATTACAAAGTTGTGTCATTAGTAAGATTCAACAGTAAAACTATTAGAGAATTCATTTATCTTACACAAGACGATTATTGACAAATGTCTGTCATATTCAGGAATGCTAAAATACGTAGGAATCATGTACAGGAATCCAATGTACAAAATGCCCTTCGTCAGCAACAATGCACATTTGTATTCAAGAAAGAATATTACCGCGTACTTTGACAAACATTGCAAGTGTCACCATGTTACAGTCCCTGATGACGAGACGTTATGACATATATTCATTGCCTTCCATATACGCGTTTCGTTCGCTCCTGGTGTCGATTCCTATTCATTAAACAATGTTTTACAATTTTGTAATTGTCATTTTTTTCGTCAATCGCGGTTTGCAGCAGGGTTCGTTATCCTAACTTTTTAATTCTTCTTTAGGTGTTCTACAATCACTTTAGTTCGATCGAGTATGGTCACTTTATTATAAATAGACCAAACGTGTACACTCATGAACTTTCCCTTACAACGTTATCAGAGTTATTGAACTTTCCTATGAACCCTACTTACCACTGGGCACAAAGTGGGATATGCGTACCCCAAGGGGCACATATGTCTATACCTGAGGGTACGCGATGAAAACTTCTTTTTTTCTTAAGACAAGTTTTATAATGCTAAGAAAAAATAAGAAAATTAATTAAGAATTACAGATATTAACTTCTGAACGGGCGTTCTGGTGAAGTTGTAAGGTTTACTCGAAAGCCCGTTTAGAACAAAAAAATATTCTTGCGCTTTTCTAATACAAAGATTAGAACCAAAAATATATGTCCATATGTATTCCGTGTGTATGTGCATACATTTGTGAGGTGTGAGGACACGAATGGAAGTGTCAGAACACTTGTAAAGTATGAGAAGAGTTGTAAAGTGTGAGGAAAGTTGTAAGATATAAGAGTAACGTATGAGATATGAGAACGGTTGTGAGATGTGGGGGCAATTGTGAGATTTGAGGACGATTGTAAGATGTGAGGATAGTTGTAAGGTGTGAGGACGGTTGTAAGATTTGAGAATGGTCGTGAGGCGTGAGCGCAGTTGTAAGGTGCGAAAATGCTTGTGAGGTGTGGTGACGGTTGTAAGGTGCGATAATGCTTACAATGTGTAAGGACGGTTGTAAGGTGTGCGAATGTTTGCGAGGTGTTAGGACGGTTGTGGGGTGTGCGAATGCTTGTGAGGTGTGATGACTGTTCTATGGACACGATTACTCGAGAATAAATTCACGTTTTATCGTTATATTTTATGTCTAGAAAATTAATATAAAGAATTAGAACTGGATAGATTTTTTTAAATTTAATCAAAACGAATGTTATTCGAACAAATTAATTATAACAAACGTATATGCACATATCGGCATCTTTTCCGAAGTGTTCAACATGTGTTCAGACTAGAGACAGAGCTCGCTTCTTCTTATTCTTCAGCTTTTTATTCGTCATAGCAAAAAAAGTTTGGAGTGTGAGATTCCTCGATTTTCTCGCACATATTACACATACATATTTCTCATTTATTTTTATACAAGAATATACTCGATTTATTGTTTAGGCCCGTTTATATAATAATCAGTATAAAATAAAACAATGTATATTTTTATTTGCTTCCTTTCAAAAGTTATTCTTTTTAAAAAGTTCTTGAAATATTTCTTAATTCTTTAAATATTTTTCTTCAAGTTGGCAACAGCTTAGTAGTTAACGATAAATTGGATTGCAAAACTTTCTTCTACATGAAGTAGTTTAAGAAGTAGGTCAATAAATCTTCCTTGTTCGTCTCATGGAAGAATTAAAAAGCATTCTTTTTACCTGGATCATTCTTTGTCGCACATTTCGATCACGTGATTCATTGTGATAGCTTGACAGCTCAATGAAAATAAACAATCCATTTTTACCAGCTTTATTTTATTTGATGACTGTTTCCTTTACCTCTTAGCAGTGGCAAAGCGTGATAAATTATTTTGAGGAGATATAAAACCAGGGACCATAATTAGCAATTAAAATGTTGCACGCTGTATATTTTAACAAGGTTACAAATAAAAGAAATAATAACTAGAATGCATTGAAAATAAATTTATGATATCTTGCAATTTCGTTCTTACGGTGGAACCCCGGTTTTGCGTTTCTCCGTGGAACCGGTTAAAAATGTTATATGCGGGAAAACACAATATACGCGAAACTTCATTTTAACAAACATATAAAAATAAGGAAAAACAATTGAGAAAATAAATATACCACTCACCAAACTTTGATTTTCCTAAATTGTTAAAAATAGTATATATAATTCAGATGAAAAATTTCAGACGTACCTAAAATCTCAAAACCCCAATAGTTTAACGATTTTTTAAATCAAATTCGCTACTAACTTTTAAAATGCCTCTCCATGGGAAATCGAAACATTAGGTTGTTTACAGTTGATATTAAAAGTATTAAAAAAACAATGTCTTTTTGGTTTCTAGAATGATTAAAAAATCTATTCGAAAACCCCCAAGTTTCTTCACCTCCGAGAGAGAAGTGCGCGGTAGCCCATTGGTTAGCGCGCTGGAGTTGCACTCGGTAGGCCCGGGTTCGATTCCAGCCACTGCCAAAACTGCCGCCGTGTTCATGCGGAGTACGATCACGTTAAACATGTGGGTCCGAAAGTCCTTCCGAGAGGTTGGTGGTAGGGGAAGGAGGGTACGGTCCCTGTGCATGCCTCCCCCACTGGGTTCCGGTCTAAATTGGGTGGCACTTCCCGACCGTCCAAACAGTTACCTTACACCTTTCTGGTAGGTCGGACGGTCTGGGTTTCATCAACAACAACCTCCGAGAGAGAAATCGAAAATTCGGCTCCGTTGGGTTCTGTTCCTTTGTCTTACTATATGTCTGCAAAATTTAAGTCTCCTAGATCGTCAGGGGACTTCTGGAGGGTCTGGAAAAACAAAAACACGTTAGACAATTATTATATAGACTTACAGACAACAAAAGGTGTATCCTTCCAGACAACAAAAGGTGTATAAATTTTTCCTGAACAAAGCAGCTTGGCGCTCTTTATTGCATTAACTTACTGCATGTGATGTTAGGGAGGAAGTGGAATGTTTGGAATTCTAGTATTGCACCAATATTTTGGAAACTCTACATTCGATATTCGTATAACAGAATATAAAATTGACTTTAGAAGTAAAAGAAATTCTAAAATTGAAAATAGAGTCGGGATAAAAGGGAATCTTATTTTACAAAAGGGAATTTTGTTACAAGTACATCGATGAGTCACAGAAAATTAACCACATGCAGCCCATGTTGCACAGGTTGAAGAACTCTGGTGTAGACCATTGCTCGAAAATCATCTGAATTCTTTAAACTAGAAAATAATACTTTTCTATTTAATAAAATATTCAAAAAGTTAAACCCTGTCCAACTGATGATATGTCTATTTTTGGGGCACATATGGGAATGTAAATGAATAATATCACCCAATTAGTTTTGGATTGAACGCGGATTGAAAAATTGAAATACATTGAACCCTACGGGGATTAATTTTTCAAACATTTTTTAAGCGGAATTAAAATTTACAAATTACTTTGAAAATTTTAGAAAATATTCAAATTATCATGTAAAATATGTAAAATAAATTCATCGAAATATCTTAAGTAGTTTTTTAAATAAAAATTGAAATAATAATTAAACCCATATTATATGAAAAGGTCATGTGACTTATTGCAAAATAAAATAAGGCATCCATATTTTTTTTTCGCTTAGTGAAAATCGTGATTTTTAAAGAACGCTTATATTTATATTTAGTATTGCATCCGTCTTAAAACCGCATCATTTTTGTATATTATCTGTGTATCTGAATCATGTGCCTGAGCAATTACAATATTTTTTATTTTAAATGATAAACTTTGATTATTTCTACAACAATTATATCTAATTTTAACGTATACAGAATGTAAATAAATCAACGATTCTAAGATGAGTTGTATAAGATTGCTAAATTTTATAACGCAAAATTATTTAGCTCTGTAGGGGGCACATGCTGTCCCCACAGCTCTGAAGTCTGTTATATAATTGATATGAATGAAATATTCATTGATTTACATAGAGAGCAGACGATTTTATAGCATTGCCTTTTTTGATGAAGTTTTAAGTTTCCAAGTAAAATAAATTATTGTAATACTGTGATAATTTAAAATATATCACCCTTGCATGTATCGCATTTTAGAGATGTTTAAATAAAATTACAGTTCAGTTGGGAAGTGTTTCATAATCAATGTTTTATGCATGATTAATCTTTCTTGTTTTAATTAGCTATGGGTAGAAAGAGTTGATTAGTGGATTAGTCGAAAAGTTAAAAGAGTACGTGAGATTTGAAGGAGGGTTGGGAGGGAACCTAGACCTCAAAGTATAGATCCGGTTCCAAACACACAAAATGAGCCGTTATTCATAAAAATCGGTTCAGTAGTGAAGACTATAGGTTTGTCAGCACTAAAGAAAAGTACATCAGGCCAGAAATCATATAAAGTATCCTTTTAAAGTTCTTTTTCACGTGCTACAGCACTAATTGTAAATTTTTTTTATTTTCTTTTTTGTTTGTTCTTGTCAGATTCGTGGTCGTATTACATAAGAAAATATCATGTAAGCAGAATATAGATGCACAGAAAATATTCAAAAATAAAGCGGTTTTAGGACGTATACAACACAAAATATAAATTTAAAAGAATTTTAAAAATCACGATTTTTTCTCTTGAAAAAAAAGATGAATGCATTTTTTATTTTGAAGGGGTCACGTGATATTTCCATATTATATGGGTGTAATTATTATCTTAATTTTTATTTTAAAAACTACCGAACATATTTTGCTGAAATTTTTTTAATATATATTTTATGGGATAATTTGGATATTTCCTTAAGCTTTCGAAGCAATTTGTGAATTTTAACTTTCCTTAAAAAATGTTTGAAAAATTAGGTCCTATAGGGTTCAATGTATCTCATTTATTCAGCACGGGTTCAATCCTAAACTAATTGGGTTTTATTGTTCATTTGCATTCCCATATATCCCACAGACCGTCTCAACAACATACTAAAATTTCATTTTGATAAAGTTATTTTTACGGCAGTTATCGTGCGAACGGACAAACAGATAGAATGATTAAGTCATAAACACTTTTCAACTATGTTGTAAAGTGTTAAAAAATTGGGTATAAATATTTCATGCGAAAAATGCAATTAATTTTTCAAGATTTAAAACGGTTGATTATTTTGCATTCAGGTCCATTTGATAAAATTAAGCATTGTCACAACAGCTGGTATAAATGTTTCATGTGATAAAAGGAATAACTCTTTCTTAAAAAACAAAATTATAGATATTAGGTCAGTCTGCATTCAGATCTATTTGATAAAATTAAACATTTCCACAACAGCTGGTATAAATGTTTCTTGTGCAAAAAGGAATAATAACTTTTTCTTAACAAAATTATAGATATTAAGTCAGTCTGCATTCAGATCTATTTGATAAAATTAAATATTTCCACAACAGCTGGTATAAATGTTTCATGTGATAAAAGGAATAATAACTCTTTCTTAAAAGACAAAATTATAGATATTAGGTCAGTCTGCATTCAAATCTATTTGATAAAATCAATGGTTGTAAAAGAAAAAAGAAAGCGGGTGTAAATGATTCACGTGAAATCCGCAAGTATTTCAAAATACAGCCCTTGTCGAATCGTGTCTTTGCTGTTATCGAGGAAGATAGGTATCTTGCTCGTAAATTGTTTCAATGCCAGGCGGAAATTGGACAGTGGGTCGTAGCATTGTGTGCTGATCTTTATACTGCTGTCTCTATAGTTTTCGAACTGTGAATTGGACTTTGAGATGCGATGAAAGCAGTTTTTTCACAGATAAAAGTCTAAACTTGTTTTTCTAATCAAGAAAAATCATGTTGAAATAGATAAAAGATGCTATCTGTGTAGTAAGACACTGAACTGCCTTTTTTAATCTTTCCTGATGTCATGACTTCGGAATAAGAGTCCTTCATCTTAATGGTCCCTATATGTAACTTAAGTTTTATTTTTATCATTCTCCAAAGCATTTTGCAAATATACATTATTATGAACTAGTATATAAGACTGTCAGAGAGCGGGAAATTAACACGCTTAAAAATTGTGTTGCATCCTTTTTTATTAAATTTCATTTTGTTTAATAATGGATGGTGCTTAACGTCAAAAATAACCACCTCAATAGAAAACTGACCCAATTTGGTTCTGCCCAATGTTTAAGTTTTAGCCGGCTTGCGAGGGGTGGGGGGCTTTGGGAAGATTCTGAGAGACTTTACACCCCCATCCCCTTTCGCTAACTCCAAGAAGAAATAAAAAAATCCGACTCCATTCGGTTCGGTCAAGTGGTCGATACTGCAAAATGTGCAAAGATTCGGCCTTCTAAGTCACCGTGAGCAGCTTGCGTGTCTGCTACAAATTTTCTAAAAAAAATGAAGAAAAAAATAAAAACATTATCACTACCCCGAGGGGGAGTTCAAAATCCGGTTACCCGGTGGTCGGTCAATACAATAAATGTAAAAAGTTTAATTATATTCTTCTATGTCACCAGGAACTACTGAAGGGTCTGAAAAGACTTTTTGAAAACCCACCATTTTCTTCGCTGCTGAGAGGGGGGGGGGATGAATAAAAAATCCGGCTCCGTTAGGTTCTGCCCCGTGGTTTGTACTTTAAGTATGCAAAGATTCGATCTTCAACGTTACGGATGGGCTTCTGGAAGGTTGAAAAAGACACAAATGCGTTAGACAATTATATTATAACTCATCCCAACAGAGGTCTAACCACGGATTTCCACCCAGTCGATGCTGTATCCATTGAGCTTCTGGTCAATAAAAGTTCTTCTACTGTTCAAGTGAACCTTATATTCTCCTCCTTCAGATTTCAGATTAAAGTGCATCTTCAGATCTGCATTATCCCCTCATTCCTCCGGTGTTTTGATATACAAGATAACGTTCTGTTCGCCATCATACTGGTGAACTCAAATAAGCTGCTATATATATTAGGCTCCTTGAGAAAATGGAAACTCTGTATTTTTGAAAACTTAGTGATCTAATGCATCTAATCAGCACGGTTAAGT
Source organism: Amaurobius ferox (assembly GCA_951213105.1). Classification (NCBI taxonomy): domain Eukaryota; kingdom Metazoa; phylum Arthropoda; class Arachnida; order Araneae; family Amaurobiidae; genus Amaurobius; species Amaurobius ferox. Next base: position 33,729,157 of record OX578134.1, read on the forward strand.
TGCTCGGGTGCCATTATAAAAAACTCACATCCAAACTGGAATTCGAGCCATGGGTTTCCTTCTGGCCAGTCGACACCCTATCCATAAAGCTACTCAGACGATAGTCTTTCCAGTTGGAGTTATCAATACAAAATATATGTATATATCCATATGTTCTTTCAATATTCAATCTAACTTTCAAAGTTTACGCCAATAATATGAATAAACTGCTGTTTCTGCATATCATACTTGATTAGATGTTCATTTTGAAACTCATAATACTTGATCTGTTTTCGCATTCAAGTCAAATCTATTTGCGATAAATTGTTTTCATTCAAATTAATTTAAACAATCGTATGCGCTCTTAAATAATTGTACGTTCACATACATATACAGAAAGAGGGAGAGAGAGATGGGGGGGGGGGGGAGAGAGAGAGAGAGGTGGATATATTTCCAGAAATGCTCGAAATGTGTGAGGTTTTAAAAACGTGTTTTATTTTCTCGAGTTTCTCTCAAAATCTCGAGTTTTAAAATGTTTGGGATACCAATATTTAAAACAGGATGTACCCTAGATTACTATGCATGTAAGGTTTATTTTTTTTTTCTTTTGCAATCCGGAATAGAACGGCTAATTGCCAATAATCCTAATGTGTCAGAAAATGCTTTCTGTAACACTTTTATTGTCGATTCTTACTCATTAAATGATGTTATACAACTTTGTAATTGCCTTTTTTCATCTATTTCGTTTTGTTTCGTTCGATATCCTAACTTAATAAATTCTCCGTGGGCTGCAATCACTTTTATTTGATCGGGCGTGGTAACTTTACTATTGATAAACCTATACGTACACGCTTGATCCCCTCCTTACAGAATTATTGTGGTGTTTCAGGTCGACTTTCCTAGAAAGCCTGCATACAATTCAACATTCTTGAGAAATTATTTCTTCTATGACGCAAATGTCTTTCAGTAATAATACCAAGTATTCAGTATGTATATTACAGCATGCGTTAACCACACTGTTTTATTAACACTTTACAACATAGTTGAAAAGTGCTTATGACTTTGATCATTCTGTCTGTCCTGTCTGTCTGTCTGCCAGTTCGCACGATAACTGTCGTAAAAATGACTTTATCGAAACTGTTGAGACTGTCTGTGGGACATCTGGGAATGGAAATGAATAATATCGCCCAATTAGTTTTGGATTGAACCCGGGTTGAAAAAATGAAGTACATTGAACCCTATGGGACCTAATTTTTCAAACATTTTTAAGCAAAGTTAAAATTCACAAATTGCCTTGAAAATTTTAGGAAATATTTAAATTATCCCATAAAATATATTAAAAAAAATTTCAGCAAAATATGTTCGGTTGTTTTTTAAATAAAATTAAAATAATGATTACACCCATATAATATGAGGAGATCACGTGACCCACTTCAAAATAAAATATGGCATCCATCTTTTTTGTCTCAGAGTAAAAATCGTGGTTTTTAAAGTTCTTTTAAACTTATATCTAGTGTTGCATGCATACTAAAACCGCTTTATTTTTTCGTATATTCTGACAATCTATATTCTGAGCCAACGCAATTACAATATTTTTTAGTTTAAATTATCATCAAACTTTGATTATTTCTACAACGAAGTCTAATTTTAATGGATGCAGAATGTAAACAACTGATTGTAAAATGAGCTGTATAAGAATTGCTGAATTTTTTTCGCGCAAAATTATTTAACTGGAAAAAAAGTGTATGAATGAATGAGACTGGAATAAAAGCGTATGAATGAAATATTCACTGCTTTTACAAAGAGAACCAGACGATTTATATTTAGATGACGTCATTTGAATAAAGTTTATTTTGTATGATGAAGTTTTAAGTTTTCAAGTAAATTAAATTATTGTAGTTCTGTGATGATTAAAAAATATATCACAGAATCTGAATGTATCGCATTTTAGAGATGTTTAAATAAAATTGCAATTCAGTTGGAAAATATTTCACAATCAATGCTTTGTGCATGATTGATCTTTCTTATTTAAGACTGTCATCGATTTGATAAAAATAGAAAAATACTGCAATAGAATTCTGTGAAATATGTGTTGGTATTCTGTGAAATCAGTTGATTCTTCCATCGAACTTCAAATATTATTTATTGTTCAATATCAGTCAAAACAAACAAAGATTTATCACTATACATATAATCCAACTCGTACCTGTAGTAACTTAATCAATTGAGGCGGTAACAATGCTGCAGCACATTCTAAACATTCTTCAAATATTTAATATATCCACGGTATCTGCAATTGTGTCACGCGAAATTGCGATAAGACTAGAAAGCTAAGATACAAGCTGTATTAAGAATACAATTATCTGCTGTTGTAGATATTCCCAACCTTTGTCACGTTGTGACAAGCAGATTTGAAAAACAATCACGGCACTTTGTGTTGAGCATATATTTTAACGACGCCGTGACACGATAAAAAGATAAATTTGCTTTAAATTTTGGAAAACTTTCTGAATGTATTTATGTACGAAGCCCATACAATTTGGAACGAGTTGTTACGACATTTTGACATAAAAGCGGACCCATCTGAACTTTCTTAAAACACAATAGGATGCGCCTCAGCCAGGTCACTTTTCTTTATTTCGAAACAGACAGTCCGACCTACCTGAAGGTGTAAGGGTTTGGATGGCCGGGACAGTGCCCCCCCAATTCAGATCGGAACCCTGTGGCGACATCCACTGGGAGCGTATCCTCCTTCTCCTAACTTCAACCTCACTTAAGGACTTTCGGGCCCACAGATGTACTGTGCCCGTACTCCGCGTAAACACATCGATAGTTTGGGCAGAGCAGGGATGACTGCTTCGCAACTGGAAAAACTTTTTTTGAAAATGTTAGTTGTTGTTGTTGAAACCCAGACCGTCCGACCTACCAGAAAGGTGTAAGGTAACAGTTTGGACGGTCGGGAAGTGCCACCCAATTCAGACCGGAACCCAGTGGGGGAGGCATCCACAGGGACCGTACCCTCCTTCCCCTACCACCAACCTCCCGGAAGGACTTTCGGACCCACATGTTTAACGTGATCGTACTCCGCATGAACACGGCGGCAGTTTTGGCAGTGGCTGGAATCGAACCCGGGCCTACCGAGTGCAACTCCAGCGCGCTAACCAATGGGCTACCGCGCCCATGAAAAAATTGAAAATGTTAGTGTAAATCCTCGGTCATGATATTTTTGTGCGACCACCCTTCGAATTTTGCCTCCTTTTCCCACGATAAAACTGTTCTAGTCATAGGTAATTGAATAAGAAGGACTTTTAGACCTACAGATTAAAGTGCCCGTACTCCCAGTTAACACGTAAGTAGTTTTGGCAGAGCCGGGAATTGAACTCGAGACCCCCTTATCCCCGTGCCTTAACCACTATCGAGATCCCCGTACCTTAACCACTGTGCCTTAACCACTATCCCGCCCCTAGCCAAATCATCTAACAAAATTTATTCGTAATCAGAACAAACAAAATACATATCACTTCTCAGGCCCATATTATAGCATTAGCATTCGGGGCATTTGCCAAGAGTCCCACAATTTAAGGTGCTTAAAAACATGCAAAATAATAATAATAATAATAATAATAAATTTCTCATTTTATCCCTATGTAATCAATTTGATAATTTAATCAAAATTTTGAAAATATAATAGTTTACTTTTACAAATGTACAATCCCGCAAAAGTGTACAACCAAGCACTATTTTATAGTCACTCACCATTGCACTTGAAATTTACTGGTCGTTGCACTTGAAGTGCCTTTTAAATCAGTAGTAACTGGGTATTTTATTTGTCTACTATATTACAAAATATTAATGATATATTTTATAAACCAGTAAAAATATGAAAAGAGTTGTTTTTAATAGTTTTATTAACAACCCTGTTTCAAGTACTTTGAGAGTGACTTAGGGCGAGTAGTGTACGGACTTGAGGTATCTGACAATAAAATTAGTGTTATTATTATTTTACAATTACAAAAGTACTGCAGAATTTAGATTCGTTTTTTTACTGGCTGTATGAGCTGTAATTTTTAGCAAAATACGTTCACGAAGTGAATAACTGCGTACTTCATTAATGTTTTATAAAAGTTTTCATAAGGGGTCTCAACTATTTCTTTAGCCCATAGCCCCCAATTGTCGTAATTGGACCCTGATACATCCTGCACTGTAGGTTATAGTAAATTGTAAAGAAAATTTAAGAAAGATTCTAAACGAATGAGGGCAACACTTTACCCAAGTGGTAATACTCGAAACTTTTCCGACTGTTAGGTTAGCAGTAGTAGGATAGTCTTTACTGAAACTTTCATTGATTGCTTCACGCCAGAATCTTCAAGTGAGCAGTGTGACTTCAACGAGTAATTATTCTGAGATGGTTGAATCATTATTGCAGTATGTTTCAGTGTGTTGTGCGAAGTAGAAGTATCAGTTGAGCTTCCTATAAATTGGCTTAATCTCTAAGCAGCTGAGTAGATTAGACTATGTTATTTTGCTTTAAACTTTGAATTTCGCGTTTAAACTATACTGCCATGACATTCATAATTGTTACCTAAAATACCTATATATTCTCAAAAGTATGTTAACGCTTTACCGAATTCGTATTATTATAGATCTAGGAATGCCTGGTTTCTTCAGCAGAAAACTCTATTAATTGATTTTTGCATCCGGAACCTGGATTTCAGTTGTTTATTCTGGCCGGTTCTGCATCTTGCCATGTTTAGAGAACGGATCTTTGTCTTTTTCAGTTTCATGGAGATCCTTGTTAAACTTCACGATGTAAACAGGAGTGGTTTGTGAAGATTGAAAAAACTATTATTAGACATTTCTACTTAAAATTTAAAGTCCACATCTAAATCCAATAAAACACATTGAAATAAACTAAACCTTGGATAATCTGTTTCCAAAAAATCTCTAGAAGTTCATTTAGAAGAAGATTGTCTAGAAGATCATAATATGAACTACATTTTTCCAGAAAGATGTTTCACAGGTTCCAGTTATGGACTCGCGGAGCAGACTAGTCCAGCATTTTGACATCGATTTCCATAAACCACTTTTATGCACACCTCAACCACTCTTATGCACACCTCAACCACTCTTATGCACACCTTAACCACTCTTATGCTCACCTCAACCACTTTTATGCACACCTCAAAGTTTGACAAGGAGCTGTGCTGAGTTGTCAAAGACAACGATCCGTTCCATAAGTAGCACAATCGTGTTGTTTCCCAATAGAAATAATATCAATTATTAAGACGTTTTAAGACATTTATTGTTACAACACAGACACCCACATCGAATACTCGTAACGCCAATATAAACACGCTAATTTTACCATTCAGTGCTTGGTAAAGTCTGCTGCCACTTATTAGCGACACCTGGATATCTCAATAATGTCGAAAGATCAAAATTATTTAGAATATTTGATAAGGTTCCAAATTGCTGAATATAAATACGAAATTCAACAAATATAATTTTATGGCGCTAAAACACGGAATTCCTGAATCCACAATATGCGACATCGATCAAAATACTTTTGAGAATATAGTGTATTAGAAAAACTAATAATACTCAAACCGATGTCTTTATGTCCCAATTCGAACTAGAAGGCTTCAAAAATAACTTTCCCTGTCAGCTTTCTCAGACTAGTTATTTGTAGACACCAGACAGTAAAGCGATTGCTTTACTAAATCATATTTATATATTCTTTGTAAAGCTTGGTGGAATATATTATTTATTCTCTATCTTCCTTGCAGCTCACCAGGGAAGACGAGGAGCGCAGACGTAGGCGGAGGGAGAGGAATAAAGTAGCTGCCACCAAATGTCGAAACAAGAAGAAAGAAAGAACAGGCCGTCTGGCTGAGGTATTATTTATTGAATGCTCTGTTTTGTAGAATGACTCTTCATTTTGCTATTCATGATCTGTCGTGGTATATAACAAAACGCATGCCAAACAGTTTCGACATCGTTTGCGTCTTTTGTTTGAATAGAAAGATCTGATGTGGGCAGCACATGACTTTTTCGACATCAAGAATATTAATTCTCTCAATGTGACAAGGATTATCAAAGAAATTGAAATTCATTATCCAAGATATTGGATTTTCATCAGTTTGCCAACATTTTCTGTAATTTAACGTCCCATTTACCTATTTGGCAACATGGCAAACATCGTCAACTTGGCGACAGTGGCCAATTTGGCAATATTTACCGAGTTCGTCACCAAATTGTCGTTAAATTTGTCGCCAAGCGTTATACATAGACAAGTAGAAAGGGGGTGGATGATTTTTTTCCCGATGATTCAAGTTTTAATCAATAAATGTCTTCTGTTATGGATGGAACGAACAAGATCCTAGAGAATGATGTTAGTAAATCTGTCCCGTAGTATTGCAAATGAAATATTTAACGATACTTACTTTGTTTATTAATTGCGAAAAAAAATTTTAATAAATTTATTTGAAAATGTGCAATATCTCGAGAACGATATATACTCTAGCATTCTAAAAATTAAATCATTAGTTTTGTAATAAAAAAATTACCTATGAAATGATTACCTATTTAACATTATGGAATGCTCTGATTTTATGGGGTTTTTTTTTCAAAAATTGGGGGTTTTCCAAATGTTCGATCGCGTTTAAAATCAATAGGGTTCCAGTATTCACTAATTACAATAATCTCAGAAAATGTTGGTGGAAACGCTCCATTTGTTCTTGAGATATCGTGTCCACAGACTCACGCACACACACACACATACATGCATACAGACATCACCCTCCCCCCCCCCCCCCCCCAAGAACGTTCGATGTGTATTCAGGGATGCTTGAAACGTGATGTTTCATCGAAGACTCGATTTCGAATTCTTGATCCCATCAGAATACTTTCCCTATGCATTATACCATGCATGTAGAGAAAGTAATAACCAGAGTGCATTATGATACATATCGAAAATTATTATATCGATACGCAGTTAAATATCGTATACAAATGTTTCGATACAAAATATGGATGGATGGTAAGGTCATATACCGATACGCCCATCACCAGTCTGTCTGTGCAAAATCAGTGTAACCTCTTTTTCTCCGAAACTAATCAACTAATTGAAACCAAATTTAGCACAATTATAGATTGTTACACAGAATTCAAAGCACGTGGCTTTTTTTATTATTATTTGATTGCCAGATCGTGCGCTGTACACGTATGCACATGTAATATACGATATGCATGCACATGTAATATATGTATGCATGTGTATGCAATTGCAATATCTGGGAAATAAATATAATTGCTGGAGGTGAACTCTAAAGGAATTTGGTGTTCATCTCCAGCGTTATACGTTACTTCGTTTTACTACAAATTAAGAAGTTTAAATCTCAGTTCTTGGAAACTACTATACTGATTTAATGATTGATACCGAACTCGGTGTAACTGCAAAATTTTATGAAGAAAAATGTTGCTATTATCAAAACAAAATATTTGAAGCGTCATGCAGTGCGTGCACATTTTTAAATACTGTTGTATTTGCAACAACTCGGAAACCAGTTACAGAGAACTGAAATTGGAACAAAAATAAAATGGTGCATACGTATAAAAATGACTACACAAATTTTTGAAATATTAATCTGTAGCGTACATAAAATACGGATGTGTATATGGCACTAAAGTAACTTGAAATGTCAAAAAACTGTCAAAATGCAAGAAAAATCATGAGAACAATATGCTACTATCCTACTTTCAAATATTCATTAGTTTTCATATGTTACATATAAATACCAGTTGCATCCTATACATATATAATGACTTTTTTGCTACAGATCGTATATAAATTTGCGACAAATCAAATAAAAAATCTGATGTCAACTTATCGCGTGAATGTATACGGCATATCCAGGTCACGACTTTCAATACAAATATGAGGGATTTATGTAGGGAAAAAAGGCAGATTCTATACTTTTGTGATATGACAACTAGCATTTCTTTCACCATACCATAGGCGTAGCCATGATCTTGGAAAGGAGGAACGGAGCCCGAATGAGTATTTTACAGTGCTAAACTTTGTTTGTCAATATGTTCTCTATTTAGAACTAGCGTAAATTTTTCACCAATTGGAGAGGTTACCCACCTTTTGTCTACGTATATGCATCCCAATGTCCTTTAGTTTGTTTCTGTATGACGCAAGATAAATTGACCCCACTACCCTTGTGAATACCCCATATTTGAATATCAAATTATGTTTTAAGTAATAGCTATGAAAAAAATGTAAATTTTTCCCATCATAACATCAAAACTGAAAGTAGTAATAAACTATCATCTATTAAATGGCTGTCTCGAATTCAAGTTAAGATGACAGCTAATGTACGTATAAGTGCATTGTGGCTGAAAACGCATCAATGTATAAATGAGAAATTTACCTTTAAGGATTAAATCTATTATTTATAATTTATGAATATATATTTGAAGCTTTTGTAACTAACCAGTTATAATTTCTTTGTAGGAATCAGACTCATTGGAAGTTAATAACAACGCATTGAAGAATGAAATACATTCTCTAGAAGCTGAAAAGAAAGAACTGCTTGACCTTCTGCAAGGACATCTTCCACACTGCCCCATGCAGTCGCCTTCGCGGACTAACTACTGCTCAATGCCGGCTCCAATGCAACACAGCCAACCACCAGTATGGTCATCAGTGTTGGGTTGAACATGACATCCGTCAATAATTGATATGCTTTTTTTGATGTCCTGTTAATGTCTGCTGGAAACAAATGGGTTGTGGTTTGTTTTTTTGGATGCAGACACCGGCTCAGGGCAAATGCGACGGTAACTCTCCATTTGGTAGCGAGCCGTCGATGAAAACCTATGAAAGGTTCCATCAATCCGAGGCGAGAAGGCGCAAAGCACTCTCAAGGCAGCTAGAGAGGGAAGATAAGAGAGAACAGAAGTACTGGAACGTGTGAGGACAGGTGAATTTATGTAGAAAGAAGAGAAACTGAACTGACAAACCTTCCACCTTGTATTGTATGCTTTACAGTAAATTATTTTAATTTGATACAAATATTTAATAGATATATTTTGAATTTCTGTCATATCAAACTTTAAATTAATTTACAATACTTTTTTTCTGAAATCTGCATTATGATATATACTGGGTTCCCTCATAAGTCCTTATGCATCCCTTTAGCTTTTAATTGAAGTGTTTTAGACCTGAAAAGGCAGGGTCTACTAATAGAAAAGCGACTAAGCGCTATCGGTTGAGAAAGTTTACAGTGCCTCTAGGGGCGAATTGAAGAAATTATAATTCCTATCTCGGAAACGAAGAAAAATAGGTAAAAAATGTTAATTAAAGATGTAGAGCGTTCTCTATTTAGTATGAAAAGACGTGCGGTTTGCACATCATATATACACAGACAATGAAAAATGATATCAATTATTGCACTGTATCATTTGACTGCCATTTTTATGCAATATTTACTTTTAACTGCAAAAAAGATCATTCTAAATAAATTAAAATTAACTTATGACACGGATTATTTTTCTTTCCATGCATATTTCTTACAATTTCCTTCAGAAGTTATTCAGTATAACGAGACATTGGCATAATTATCGCCTTTCGTTGAGCCAATTCTTTATCGTCGTTATACATGTTATATGCGAGACACACTAAAATACTAAATCGATTCATACAAAGTCGAGAACGCTCTATACAACTTTCACTTTGTAATTGAAATATTTCGTTTATTTTTAAATTGAAATTATAACTTCCTTGATTTACTCGATGGCGCCCTGTATATGAGGGAACTCTGTATATTAAAAATACATGAAAAATTTTAATGCATTATTTCCTAACAAAACTATAGATTATTATGTTACCTACAGTTTTAGAATAATATTTTATAAAAGTTTAAAGATTGCAAATTTCCTATGATTCAAATGAACTGAATGATGGGTGACTTTTTCCCTCATTTAGAAAGATATCTTTTAGGTCATAAAGATATATTTTAGGTCATATTTTAGTTGGAAGGTTACTGACGGAGCGGATTAAGCGTGAGATTATATAATTACGGGATAAGATTGCATTAAAGATTGGGATAGAAGTTGAGCGTAAAACTCTGATCTGATATGGGTGTAGACTTTGGAAGAAACTTTATCGAATAATATATCCGACGTTAAGATTAAGTTGAAAAACTTGAAAATGTCAGTTTGAAAGATTATCCCAATGTGCTTAGAATTTTGTATATATATTTTCATATCTAATCATGTGATATTTTTCTTCTAAAACTTGCAAATAATACATGTATTTCCTACATGAATGTCATATTAAAAGGATTTTTTTTTTTTTTTTAAATTAATACAAAAACTAATCATTTTACTAAAACTTTTCCACAAACGTGTTATGTTTGAATTTTGTCTCCTAAACCGTCTTAAAATTTTCTAAAAAAAAAATTTGGGACCTATCCCTAGACCTGGCTGGATCTAGGCTCAAGGGAAAGGACAGATGTGCCTACAGCTTTCTGTATAGCATACAACAAAACTGTATTAAGAAAACATGGTCAACACTTTGCAATATCCTTGTATTTTTAATGTTTTTCCTCGTAACATGAAGAATCATGTTTTTAAATATATACAAATAAAACAATTCATAATTAAATTCGTTTCTTTGGAAAAAAAAAACAAGATAATTTATATTTGTAATATTTCAGCTTATGGATAATAATTTAGTAAATATAGGTATGACTTTAATTTTTATTGCTACCGTTTGATAAATAAGCATGATTCATTTGGAACAAAAGAATTTATATGAGACCATAAATCAAATTCAGATGGAGGCATTACAATATTGACTAAAAATTTTTAGAACTTAATATATTAATTCGCATTATGCGTTGGAAATTACCATTACAAGATTAAAAACCTTTGAAGAAAGCAGGCATATATTAGTTAGGTGATAACAATTGTTTCCGAGGGCGTTATAATCCCCGTTCTTCAGACAAAAAGAACAGGTAAAGCAGCATGCGCCCTTAATAATCGATAAGAACGAATTGGGAGCTTGTTCTTAATGTCTCGATTGTTAAGGGCGCATACTGTTTTCTTTTTTGGCCTGAAGAAAGGGCATATAACGCCCTCTAAACAATTGTCGTCACCTAACTGACATATGCCTGCTTTCTTCAAGGAAGTATTGTAACTTTTTATTCCTTATAAGCAGCAGTTTTATTTATTCTAATAGGCTTCCTCAATTAAAAATTTAACGAAGGTACATGACGAAACAAAACATCTTATTAGTTTTCGCATTATGCTGTTTATATTAAGAATTTAATTAAATTAGTCTGTTTTGATGGGGAAAACTTTTCAATGAAACACAAGATGCGACCATTCTACCAAATGTGTTCGCTGTTTTGTTATACATGTTTCAACATGCAATAAATAATAAAATAAAAGACCGAATTGAAAATTCATGGATGCCAGTGATTCTTTGAATTCAATTGTTCTTTTAAAATACTCTGATGGAACATCGGGGACTTTCTTGTCATGCAGCTTGTTGTGCAATCTGGAAGCGGAATTAAACTTCAAGGTGTTCAAAACTAGTGCTAGGTCACAAATGACTCAAACAGGTCGAATTTTTTTTAATTGTTCAGATACTATCTTGACAGAATGCAGCTCTCTCTCTATCTCTCTCAAAACTTTTGTTTAAATGCAATGGCATTAGAATAATAATGTATTTCGTTTCAAATGAATAATCCTATTTAAACAATAAACTTATACTTTTCTAAGCACTGGGATGATGGTATATCAAGTCATGCATTGCATTGCTACTATTGGCAGGGATATGCAATGTTGCAAACATTGCTCTGAGCCAATTAATACATGTAACCCGATATTCGGGATCATATATAATCATACTTATATACTTATTTGTTAACTAACTGTGTATTTTATATACGCTTAATGTGATGTCTATATATTTATTCGTTAACTACTAACTATGTATTTTATATACGCTTAATGTGATGTCTATGTATACACTATGTATTTGAACAGACAAATCAAACGCATGTGCTAACACATTGTAATATGTGGAACTCATGTTGAGATTCTGACTGCGTGTTACTAACCATTTGATTTTTTATGTGGAATACTAATAATATTTCAGCATTGATAGTTTATGTAGTAGCAAGATATTCCTAACTCTTAGTAGATTTTAGTTTGTTTTTGATAATCACTTTGAGTACTTGTATTCCAATACGTTTATATTTTCATTCTTAAATGTGCCATTAATGTCAAAGTGAAAATATGTATTACTTTTATATCAACATCTAACTTCACTGTACTTAGTTTGTTTGAGATTATACCTGTCTGTATTTTTATTGTTTAAAAGTATGTTGTATCTATATTAGCACCCAATTTCTAAAAAAAAAAAAAAAATATTTGAATAACTGTACAGTCATGACAAAGATTCAACCTTGAAAGCAAGTCAGGATCATCCGTTTGGATAACGTATGGCAGCATCAAATAGCTCCCTCACAGCAAAGGTCGTCACATGTGTGACAGTGACGTTGTAGTCACGTGACACCTGGGTCACAATGTGACATCATATTTGTGACTTCTATGCGGCGTTACGTATTAGTAACTTTGTAACCTCATTGTGACTATATTCTGTGACGTTTCCACAACATAATTAACAAGTAACAATGTGACGTCACAAACAAGTTAATATGCGACGTCACAAACGACCATAAAAATGACCAAAATGACTTCGCTGTGACCTCAATATGACATTGCCGTACTGCGACGTCTTGTGAAGTCCCAAAGTCACAGTGTGGCGTAAATCTTACGTCACTGTGGGAAAAAAATGCTGTTAGGGAGAATGCGTTACTGAAAAAAAAAATTCTCATTAGCGTTTAATTTGGTAAATAAATTTCATTATGATGATACATATTTATCTCTTTTTAAAAGTACCGTTCCTCTTTAGTCGATTGAAGTAAATGTAAATGCTTTCCCTTGTCAATATCAAATATATTTACCAAATATACTTGTCTAATATTAAATACAGTAGAGTCCCGATTACCTGAACTAATGTGTTCCGAGAACAACAGCTCGGACATTGCAAAACTGGGTTAACACGGAAAAGGCTTCGTATACTGCACTGTACAATTTAGTGCTTATCTTGAAACAATGTTTTTCTTCTCTCTAGAATCTCTCTCATTCCTGCTATAACATAAATATGTACATATGTAATTATGTGGTTATTTGCTTCGTGTTTAATCTTAAACATCATAAGGATTTAGAAAAGAAGTTTTCAATGTGTTCTGTTTTAAAAAGTTCCTCGCTCGTTTGCTGCGATATCTCCGAGGCACCTCTGATCCTGCTGTTCGATTATCGCAGTGCGATCTCAATCGCATTTAAGCCTTCTGTATATGAAATTCTTGAGTCTTCCGCGAGATTCACCTATTCTTCGTTTTCACTATCTTGTTTACCCTCACTCACTAAATTTATAATCATGTCATCGGCCATCTCCTGTCGCTCATCTTGACAGATAAAAATGTTTCGTGACGACGGGATGTAAGAGTGAAGATCAGAAAAAGTGATGAATCAGTGAGCTATTTCAGGTAGCACGAAACTTCGGATAATCGAAACTCAACTAATCGGAACTTTTCTGTATACATATTTTGTAATTTACTAGTCATCATGTATCCATAACTATTTTATAAATTCTTAAATTTTCAAAAGCACTTTAAGTAAGTAAAAGAAAAACTCTTTGGCATACACTTTTTTTATTTGATTTTCTTATTAAATAATATTTGCTAAAAATAAAGTTTGTTATTTACATGTGAAAAACTTGTTAAATTTCGAAAACTTTCTACCAAACATTGCTCTTTTCACCCTTTTCGTAGAATAATAAGGTAACAATTTTGCTCTATGTGGTGGCAACTAATACTATGTGTATAATCACATGAAAATTCCAGTTTCGATTCACATGTTTTTGTAGAGTTTATTACACGCAGAAATGAAATTTTCTGTTGCATTGACATTAAAACTCAACTGATATAACACATAAGCATTAATTTCAGTCAAATCTAGTTATGCGTCAAAATTAACAGCTTCAGTTAAAATCTAATTTGCCAAACGAACATTGGTTGACTATCCTCTTAACTTTTAAAAATTTTTACTGTACTTTTTTTCCAGATTTAAGTATTTTGCATTTATTATTCTATTGAAACCAAGAAAGTATTTTGTATTTTTCGCGAATGCTGACTTTAAAAGTATTTTGTCGTTTTGCATTTTATTTAAAAAAATGAGTTTCCTTCCCTTCTTTGTTCGTTATTTTAGAATTTAGGTTACTTTTTACGGTTTTGAAAATCGAAACGGAATTAGATTATTCCATGCAAAGCTAGTATCGCAATAGAAAGATGTAGAGAAAACTATAAGTTTCCAATAAGCAATATTGTACATGCTAATAATTAAAAACTATATTTTTGCTGTTTTTTAAACAGATAGTTTGAGTTCAAACTAATTAATATCTAAAACTCTAATTAAAAAATCCTACCATTATTTTTTTCACATTCCAATCAAAAGGTATGCTTCACTTATAGTCAAAGAGAAATCTATTTCTATGATAATCATCTAGTCAATGTACGCATTATGTGCATATGCAGTGGTGTATTCGAGACGGAACGGCCTTCCGTATTTTTTTGTAGACTATGAACTCTTTTTTGAATTTGTTTTCTAAAAGTCACAATAGAAGATTATTATATACACCTAATATTATGAAGCAATGACATAATCAAAGGGGAGGGGAAAAGAATATCTATTTTTTCCATCGCTACTAACAACATATATTATTAATAGTAATCTAATCATGTAATGATTAATAGATTAATGAATTTCTTACTGAAATTAATAGATTAGTAGAAAAATTAATAGATTTCTTACTGTAGGATTTTCAACTTCACATGTCGCGAATCCTTGAACCAAGCTAAAATTGATCTTGAATTTCGAGCAAATTAAATAGAATCTCTGTAAATGTCTTTATTTATCTTTCACAAAATATCTACAGAGATTACTTAGCTAATGGTGGCCATTGCATGCCCCCAGATTATAGAACATTTAAAAATTTATTCCGAAATTATAGCTTGCAGTTCTTTTGGATGCAGTGGTGCATTCCAGCCGAAACGCAGCAATATGAGTTTTTAAGTAGTACGAAATGAATTTAATATTAACTGAAAAAGATCCCGTTTTCATGGCGAACATGTGGCAAATTTGCATATTCAACTACAGTTTTTCACCATCAGAATTATGGAATTCAAATTTTCATGTTCGTACTTGGTTGCGTTATCATTGTTCTGTTGTTGCCCAACAAACAAAAGGGCAGTCACACAAGAATACGCCATCGATCCTGTACGGCAATGCCCATGATTCTTCTGAACAGTATTTTTTATGGTATTCTGGAGTTTTTTCTGATTTTTTAAAATGTATTGTCTTTGTCTTTTATTTCTAAAAATTTTATTGAATAGTTATAAATATATTTTTTAAATTATTAGGATAATAATTTAGGAAATTTAGGAATTTTGTCAGAGATTAGGATATTTAATAAATATCCTGATCTCTGGCATGCTTGTTTTTGCGCATAAAGAAAAGGCGTAGGTAATTATTTGTAGTTAATAGAAGAGCGATCTTATCCTATTATTTCAGGAATACACCACTGAACGTATGAAGACAAATCTGAAAAAAAAAAGCACTCGTAGCTTTTAGAGTGCAGTCGTAGGACATAAATGCATCACCATTTTATATTACTAGCAAATGGAAATTGATATCGTCTTTCGAATAATCTAAGATATTCTGTCTGTACATATAATTTCATTTGGCTGCATAATTATATGACTGCCTTTTTTTTATTGGAAATTGGGTATGAGATATCATTGTTTTGCATTTAGTTCATATATTCTTGTTGAATACTTAGCATTTGTATTTTATTGTCACAGAAGTTTCCGCGCTATTATGAATCTAATGTATATTTTCCGATTACTTTGTTCGTGATGCTTTATACATTTTAGTAATAATCAATACAAAGTATGTTTAACTATTATCCAAGTCATATGGATCTGAATGTTCTGTGATAAAAGCTTTATGTGATATAACGTACAGATTTAAAGATAATTGAAGTCCATAAAAATTGACTTTTGGTTAGGACTGAATATGCAGTTTTTTATAACTAATATGAATCAATTAAAAAATTATAATATCGTTCATTTATAAAAATTTGCTTTTTATCAATTGTTATGCTATATAAATCAAATAAAAATCGTCTGCCGTAATTATGCATACAAATGGAAGGTTTAATTTTCCATTTTTTATTAATAACTTGGCAACTCCTAGTCCTAGAAACTTGAAATATGGACGGGTTATTCGCAGTGAAATAGAGCATAACCATACCAAATTTGGAAACAAAAATTCGTCAAAAAATGTGAATTATTTAAAACAGGCAAACAGACTTTCAATTTTGAGATAGATTTATTACGAACGAATATATGCATGCCTTTACTTTTACTTTACCGTATAACGATTTTTCTAATCTTGTGGCAATTTTCATTAAGGGCCAATTTTCATTAAACTTTTATGGACGACTTTGTGAGTACTACTTCAAATTTGAAATTCATTTTAAAACTTGAAATATAATTTGGTACCTCATAATTGCAATACATTCCAAAGAGTGCTCGCTGAGAAAGTGATCTCAATAAATATTTAAATTCGAAAGATACTATGATTGGTAAATTTATAACTTTGCATATTTAAAAAAATATTTCACTTTTATTGGGATCATCGGCTGTATTTTTGTAGCTATGGCTGCTTTCGATGTCAGCAAACAAATGTTTTGTAATGTTCGGTAATGAATAATATATCAGATAAAAATTATATCTTTCTGAGTATTCAATTGCTTTCTTGTTTTCAAACTGCCCGTGTACTCTTTTAATTTTGAATTTGAATTTCTGCAATAAAAAGGCATCTGAGCCTATTTTTTTTTATCTCTTTTGATCTGTCAATATTCAGTGCCATTATTTTAATCTATTTTCATTCAAATCTAAATTCTTGATAAAGAAATTTGCAAAAATATAGAAATTTCATATGTAATGCTCTCAAGCGGGGGAAATGTAATTTTAACTTTCTTTACTTCAACATTTTTTAAATTTTGTTTTTCAGCTAATTTTTTATATATTTCAAAATAGTTTATATTTAAATTTAAAATTAAAATGAAAATAAGTATAAAACTATGTTGTGTAAAATTTATCTTTCTTATTTACGTAATTGAAGTAATTATATACATAGCCTGCATCGAGTATTTTAAACATACATTCCTTAAGAAAATTTTATGTACTTTTAATTTAACATTATTTATCTTAAAAAAAGATTTTAATATGATTTTCATATGTATTTTGTTTTAAACTCAAGAATTATTAAACGTATTGCTAATATCAAAATCAAATTGTTTTCAAAAACATCGTTTACGTAGCATATCAATATATTAATGAATATTATTTTATTTAAAAAGATCAGAATAATGGAAAACCAGAATAATATAAAAATAAAATAATTATTAAAACAAATGTACTCATACTTACACCCACCTGTAGAAGAGTGTCGTTTCCAAATTTAAAACTCTATCATTTTACAACTGACAGTTCCATGGACCGGTTGCGCAAAGTAAGTCCATGAATGCTGTTATCTGATATGGAAGCGCAATCCTATAAGTACTTATTTGAAATTCTGAAATGTGCAAACTAATTGTTTGACTTTCTTATTGTACATTTTGTTCATTTTAAAATTACTTTTAAAAATCTATATAAAATCTATTGAAGTTCTGTTATATATAAATTATACTTTCTCAATTCAGATACGATAGTTTTAATATTTATGTTTGTTCATTTTTCTCATAAATTTCCCTTCATTTCTTCACTAAGACTAGTTTTCTATTATTCATAATCTTTTAAACGTATTTTTAATGTTATGTTGTTTTTAGTCGTACAGCAATTTCTGAAACTTGCTGATGAAAAGTTATTTAATTGTATGTGTATCATTTTATAACTTGTGGATTAAGAATCCTTAACATTTGTTAATGAATTTAGAAAATACTTTCTGATATTCTGTATTATTTTCTTTGTGTTATTGTGTATTAAATATTTTTACGATAGTCAAAGTTTTATACTGATTCAGCTAATGCCAATCAATAATAAGTGTGCCAAAACGTAATTACAGTGTACTAGCTTATGTACTTAGCTAATCTGTGGAATAAACATTTTTATACTTTTTTAAAACCTTGTGCTAATTTCTTTTCTAATTTTTTACTTTCCTTATATACATAATGTATAAGGAAAGTATTGTGACGGGGTCGAAAATTCGAATTCGAGTTTCCGACGGGAGAGCACGTTTCAAGCATTCCTGATCACGAGTCGAACATTTTTGAAGTGATATCTGTGTGTGTGTGTGTGTGTGTGTGTGTATGTGTGTGTGTGTGTGTATGCGTGTGAAAGTGTGTGTGTGTGTGTGTCAGTGAGGCTGTGGAGACGATAACTGACGAACGAATGGACTGATTCGAACGAAATTTGGTACAAAAATTACAATCCATAAACACTGGAAGCTTATTGTTTTTATACGCAATCGCATGTTCAGAACCCCCCTAAATTAAGTGAAATTTTGAAAAAATTGTCAAAAAATCAAAACCTCTAATAAAGTTACGCAAATAGACATTTTTTATGTAATTTTCCATTAGAAAACGATTGACAAAAATTTTAGAACGCTAACCTGAACCATTCTTGAGATATTGCATATTTTTCAAAATAATTATCAAAAAATCATATAAAATAAAAAAAAAATATTTCCTATTGAGAAGCATGTTCACTTTTCGTATGTAATACCATACGATAAATATTGTGACATCATTTTCGTGGATCTAGCTCGTTCCATTCATGAAAAAAGATACTTTGAGTAATACTGTTGTATTTGAACGCCAATTGTCATTTATCTGTTGTAAGAATAACTTATTTCTGCGTCCATAACGCTTGGCGAGATTTTGGCGACGAATTTGGTGGAATGTCGACGACTGCTTTAAATGTTGCTAAATTAACGAAAACTCGCCAAATGGATAAAAATGACGCTAAATCAATGAAACTGACGACTCATTGACGAAAATTCAATAGATTGAACAGAATATAAATATATCCTATAAAAATAATCTATTTTTTTTACTGTGAAAGTAGTAAATTCATTGCATTATATAAGGAAAGTCATGTGCTGCCCACATCAGATTTTTTTTATTTACATTTCAACCTTTGGATTAGGGCACATCTAGTCCAGTGGTTAAGGAACGGAAATTGCCCTCAGAGGACTCGAGTTCAATCTCATAGTCAATCTTGAAAAAATAGATGTTTCACGTAAAATACATTTTTTTTAACAGGAAAACGAAAAATAACTTGAACTGGGTATCCGTAGTGTACCCTTCCCCATTCTTCTCAGAACTTTGATGCGAAATTCAAATCTGTCATTTGAGCTCTATTTATAACGGATACTGAGAAATAGATGTTTCAGGAAAACATTGCCGTGACAAACCATAGTATAGCAACATTTTTGCCACCAATAATGAGAATAGAAATTTTATGTATTTATCTTTCGATTTTTTAACGCTGATGCAGTACTGCAGCAACTCTGTTTGGCACTTTTTCATAGTATATGTCGTATGGATGGAGGTGAAGCGGCATCTCCATATCAATGCGGGGCACAGCTCGCACTGTCCTTGCTGCAGTTACAGTGCCTAGGCACTTTACTGCGGTGCTGCGCTGCTGAGAATAGTTCGATGAATTCAAAGTCAGCGTGCTTTTGACCTATAAAATGCACCTAATCTCAACCCAATCAGTTAATGATAGAAAACTTTGACTTATCTTCCTATCAAGATGGTCATCAACCAATGCTGGCTGCTCGTATGTGACGTGTACGATGGAAGGTGCTGAAGATTGTGTGTGCGTGTGCTCGCGCTTCTTGTTTAAATGCTTAATACTACTACAAAGCTTCATGATATTGACTGAAATAGAAACGCAATTATTTGAAAAAATTTCTAAATTGATAAATAATTTCCAATACACTAAATTGGTATTTTCCCGTTGAATATAATTTATATGCAGACCACGATTTATTTGGGTTTTTATTGTTCTTTTCGTTTTTTGTTGTTCTTGGTTCACTAAGGTTAATTTTAAAAGCATCTACAGTTTTTTGGGATAATTCGATTACTACTATTATCCATTTCTTCCTGGATATTAAGAAACGGTGGGCTCAACTAAACATGTAGCGACAATGGACATAATTTCACACACACACACACAAAAAAAAAAAAATTACTGTGGAATGCACAAAAATTGTGTTGAAACTTTTAGTAAAAGGAAATAAAATCCTCTATGACTACTGGCTAACGTGCTATTTTTTTAAACATTACAGCCGGCCAAATATAAATTCGAAGATTGCTCTTTACTTTATTCTGATTCCACGGGTCATACAGTCAAAACAAAAGTATCATTAGACTCGGAATAATGTCTACTATAAATAAATGTGTATTTGCATAAAGATCTGTCTTCATGAAATTTTGTGGCTAGCCTTGGAGTAGCCTCATTTTGTCTATGTTTTGAATCCGTTAATAATTTAGTATTTCGAGTTTCTAGAACCAGGTATTGTCGAGATATTAATAAAAAGCAAACATTCCACAGAGATAACATTATGTAAGCGATATCTTTTCGCAAATTTATTTGAAAAAAATTGTATCATGTTGCTCAGAAAGTTTCGTTTATCCGCCATACCGAAGCGGGATGTTATTTCTGCTTTTGGGAGATTATAGGGGTTACTTCCCACTTATGTTGTTCATTGACTTTATTATTATTTGCTTCAAAATTTAATTGCTAGAAATACTGGTTGCTATAAAAAGTGGTTTCTAGAAATAGTGTACACTTTTAGTGTACACTTGCTGCGGGCACAGCAGCTAGTTTTCATGCTTGCATCTGAAAGGATTTTAAATATTCATACACGTTATCAACAACTCTTATTTAGTGCTTAGGTGTTAAATTTAATGACCACTGGTCATTTCGAACATGCAAAGCGCGAATGGAACTGGCTAATTTCTAATAGAATTAAAAACTTACAATGCATCATTTTAGTAAACTTACATCATCCAATAAGTTGGAGGGAAATAGAATCATATTAAATGAAATATTGAATCGACAATTTAATAATATACAAATTTCAAATTTCGAAAATAATGCGATCGCAATCCCGTTACATATAACAACGTACACATATGCTTGAAATCCTAGCTTTAGGAACACCTCTTAGGCGTGTTCTATAGATACGAACATATGAAGGTTCGTAAAATAATAATAAACATATTAATGTTCCATTAACCTTGTTCATATATTCTTTGCCGCTTCATGCAAGCTGATCTTAATGGAATTTGATGCCAACTGCGTGGTAGAACTGAATTTGTCGGTCTCCACTGAGATTCGCAAAATTGGGACACATAGCAAGTTTCCCTTCCCGGTCGTCCAATTAGATACTCTAAGTCCTCTGGACGAGTCGGACGGCCTGGGGCTTTCACATAGCAAGTTTCTTTGTAGGTATTCTTGTAGGCTATTGTAAGTGCCAGTGTCAGTTATTCAATGAAGAATGCATAATAAGAATTTGCTGTCCATGGATCCTGTTGTATAAAATGACAATGCTTTACTAGCTTTATAAATATCCTTTTTAGGCGAGTTCTTTGAACATAGGCGGAGCTAGGGGAGATATTGGGAGTGTAACGTAACCCTAAAAGTGCCACTAGCACTACCAGTGATTTCTCTAATTTATATTGGTGTTATTCATTGCAACTGAATTTATGAGAGCTAAAGGGGCTCTAACGCCCTCAAGCTGAAAATCCTAGCTGCGCCTATGTTTTTGAGAATGACTTAAAATAATGTAACAACCTCCTTGGTATCCACTATCAATCACAATACAAATGTATAGCCTTGAAAAATTCTATTCAAATAAGAGAGAAAGTTATGACCTTCGTTCCGGTCTAAATCGGTTAACCGTTGCCATTGCTATATCTAATCGCTCACGTGTGCTGCCTCATTTAACACATATCTCAGATATGAATGAAAAAAAAATCTTGAGTAACTAAGAAAATGTGAAATGTTTTTGCTCTGTATGTAGGCATTTAAGTTTAGGTCAATTCCACATGGAAGTCTCATTTTTGCATGATTGGCTAGCTAGAAATCTATATTTTTATGATTTAAATAAAAATGTAATAAAATATCCATGTGTATTAGTTAAAAACTTTAGATTTCGTATAACAATATCGAAGAATAAAAATGCACTGAAAATTTAACTGGCATCATAAGAAATTGACACTGTTACATCAGTTACAAAAGATATGTTGCAATTTTTTAAGTTATGGTTGATAAATAAAATATAAATAGGTATGCATTTAGTTTACTAGTTATTTAGTACTGTTTATAAGCAAAAAACCATCATTCTAGCTTTAATATTTTGATAGTATTTAAATTTTTACTGAACAGCAATTAAATCTTGTCCATTTACATTACGTCAATTACACAATTTTAAAATGAAGTTATTGAGGTATATTCATAACAAGAATTATTTTTTAAGTTGCTATATGATATCCAAAGGTAATTAATATTTTAAAGTAAAATTTTACTTTGTCATTTTTAGTAAATGCTTCCTGGTATAAGCCACAAATCGTGTATTGATTGTCACATAAGTTACAGTACACTGGAACTGACCTTTATCGATAAAACTGCCTGCTCAGTTACATTTTCATTAAAAAAAACAAAATTCCAACGAAATAATTCTCTTTGCATAAAAAAATTAGTGAGTAACTATGTTACTCGTTGTAGAGTGATATAACATATCACTCCTTTGTCATATTTCGAATGTACAAAGGTTCATGTGTGTTGCGTTTGACGATGATACAAGGGTGCTTAATGAAGTGTTTCAATATTTTTCTATTTTTAAAATTCTTTGATTTCGAAGGGGAAGGGCGGGGGGGGGGGATTATACAGATTTGATAGAATAATAAAATACAGTTTATTTCGTCCGAATCGAACTACAAACGGCGAAGTTATTGATGATGAATCGTTTGACTGTCACCAACGGCGTTTGCAGTCACCAACTGCCTCTCACATTTCATAATCATATAAAAAAGCTTTTATTTTAGGGGGCTTAAATTTTGGAAGGTCCAAATATTTGCCCCCTTTCCCTTACTGAAATATAAAGTCAGTTTTCGGAAAACTGATTTTTTTTACCCCCAAAAAATAAAAATTTTTAATAAAATGCTTTTATTTTAATGGGCCATTTTCATTAGTAAAAAATTTGAATTTTTTGGTATTTTTTTTCACTTCTCTTTTTCTTTAGCTCTTCTTTTTTAAACTTTGGTCTAGGTCTGACTTCCCGTCTTTAAATTCTGGCTCCCTTCTTGTTCTGGTTCCCATCTTTAAGTTCTAGCTTCCTTCTTTAAGTTCTGGCTCCCGGCTTAAGTTCTGGCTCCCGTCTCGCACTTGATGGGGCCCCGCGTTTTTCAAACGTTGAGGAACATTTTTATTTATATTTAACAAGTAATTGATATTTGGGGCAATTTTTTTTTTTCGAATTTATCATAAAAATCAGTTTAATTAGTCACAAATAGCTTAACATAAAATACTTTTATTTTTCAATAAAATTTTTAAGAAGGAAATTGCTTTGTTCTAGGCGCCGCAAATATTACTCCAGCTCGCTTTGGGCCCCTATGTTTCTTGGACCTTTTAGCGTCGCTTTAACGCGCTTGCCAACCGGTAGTTATACCACAGGTAGTCACTTGAATCGCTAGTTACACCACTGGCAATCACTTGAATAGCTAGTTACACCACTGGCAGCCACTTGAATCGCTAGTTATACCACTGGAAGTCACTTGAACCGGTTACACCACTGGGCGAACATGAAATTGGCGCAGGCTATTTGTGCAGATAGTGATGCACAGATGTCTCCGATCTAAAATTTAAATTTTTTGCACTTTTCTACCAGAATTGTTTTACAGTTTAAATGGAATATACATGATTAGAAGAACATTTGCATAATTAACTCTTAACGCAAAATCCCATTAACACGGAACAGCGGTTAGTAGGGTCAATCTCTCATTCTCCTTTCCGCGCGCAACAACTGCCTTTAACATTTTACTTAGCTCGCTTCGAAGTATTACTTACAGTTCTTAATCTTAATAAAAGAGCGGAGATGAGAACTTTTGTGGAAAGTTTTAGAAAAAGCAAATTCGCCGATCTTCAAAATTCGTGAAGCTTCCGGAACTCGCTCAAAATCGCCAAGTTGACATCGTCGCCATAGTCGCGTGACCTTGACGTTTAAATGATGGCATTGGTTTCCTGTTAGATATTTTAACAATATGAGAGCACTTCCTGTACATACTTCCAATTCATCCCCGTTACATTTATTTCATGATTTACTCCGTACTCCGCGCCGTAAGATGTATCACATCAGAAAATTGACTTACAGATCATTTTAATTAGTAATTCCTATATATATAATAAGTCCTATATTAAAAAAAAAATCTGATGTGGGCAACACATGACTTTCCTTATATTATGTAATGAATTTACTACTTTTACAGTAAAAAAATAGGTTTTTCTTATAGTAGATACTAATATTCTTTCCAAGATATTGAATTTTCGGCAATTAGTCGTCATTTTCACTGATTTAGCGTCATTTTTATCCATTTGGCGAGATTTTCATTAATTTGGCAACATTTCAAAAAAGTCGCCAAATTGGCGACATTCCGCCAAATTCGTCGCCAAAATCTCGCCAAGCGTTATGCACTAAGAAAAAAGTTATTCTTACAGCAGATAAATGACTATTGGCGTTCAAATACAAAAGTATTATTCAAAGTATATTTTTTCATGAATGGAACGAGCTAGATCCACGAGAATGATGTCACTCAATTTATCGCATGGTATTACATATGAAAAGTGAACGTGTTTCTCAATAGGAATTTTTTTTTTTTATGTGACTTTTTCATAATTTTTTTGAAAAATGTACAATATCTCGAGAACGGTTCATGTTAGCGTTCTAAAATTTATGCCAATCGTTTTCTAATGAAAAATTACATAAGAAATGTCTATTTACGTAACTTTATTAGCGGTTTTGATTTTTTGACGATTTTTTCAAAATTTCATTCGAAAATTTAGGGGGGTTCTGAACATTCGATTACGTATAAAAACAAGAGACTTCCAGTGTATACGGATTGTGATTTTTGTACCAAATTTGGTTCGAATCGGTCCATTCGTTCGTCAGTTATCGTCTCCACAGTCTCACTGACACACACACACACACACACACACACACAGACATCACTTCAAAAATGTTTGATTCGTGATCAGGGATGCTTGAAACGTGCTCTCCCGTCGAAAACTCGAATTCGAATTTTCGACCCCGTCACAATACTTTCCTTATACATTATGTATATAAGGAAAGTAAAAAAGCTAGCTGCAGCTTCCGCCATGTCTCTCCTTCTGTTTCAGTTACAATCGGATTAAATATTCTATTTTCTATATAATTTTGAGGTTCCTGCCACATTTTCCTTTTAATTATCTTCAAAATCTAACTTTTGTTAAAAACACTATTGTCATTTCAAAAGGAGCAATACGTATTTAAATAGACTTAGGGCTCCGCCCCTTGTTCGCTAACGCTTGTCAAAGTCTGTAACTGGATTTGCTTCACAAGACGGAAGGTTTCGCCTCTCGCCTGCTAGCGCTCGCTTCACCTGTTCTTTCGCTCCGTCTGCTACGCAAGAGTAATATTGCTACGAATATGTAAAAGTTTAACTCTGCTTTGTCTCTATTCAAGTAATACATAGCGGATCTTTGCTTCTATTCAAGACCTTTGTTGTATTCAAGAAGAAAACACCTTTACAGGCAACCATTCCCATTATGTCAATGTAGGGTTGCTATATTTTAAATTTCGGAACGGGGTTTCCAAATTTGGCGATTTATTGCCAACTTGGAGACTTTTCGAATGTATTAAAACGTCCTCGAAATAATGAATATTCTTGGCGATGTGAGCTCCTTCTGGAAGTTTCTACAGAGAGTATATAAAAGGAGTAAGCGCTCAGTTGGAGAGTAGGTGCGTGATACGAGCTACACTGCTCACAACTGAAATCGCAACACCATAAAGTTGTAGGTGTAGCTTTATGTAAATCAAGCAATGGACACAGTAAGGCGAGATATCCAAATGATCACAGTTTCGTTACGCATAGTGACGTAACACCTTGCCGAGCAGCATAAAATTGTCAGGTAAAATCACACAGTATGCCAAGAGTACATCGATGTACCGCATACTTTCAGTTGCTGTCAACGGAACGGCAACGGTTTTAAGTGAGGGTTGAATGAGCCTTCGGAGAACCGCTGAACTATTAGGTTGTGATGCAAGCACAATTCAACGGTGTGTGTTACAGTTTGTGAGAAACAATGAAACGACACGAGATCAGGTAGTGGAGCTTCAAAATGTACCACACCACGTGGAGATCGTATGCTTCTGAGAAGCGTTGCGCAGGAACCGTTTACCACAGCAACCGTGTTACAACGACATTTATCCCACACTACAGGTAACGTGGTTTCGACGCAAACAATTCGAAACCTTACGTCGTGTCCAGTGGTGTCAAATAAGACACAATTGGTCGACAGAATGAAGAAACATTCTGCTCACGGATGAATCACGATTCTGGTTTAGCATGTCAGATGGCTGTACTCGTGTATGGCAGCGCTTTCAACAACACCACCAGGAAATTTTTTCTATCAGTTGCTACACAGCCCCCCCCCCTTCTGGTAGGTCGGACGGTCTGGGTCTCAACAACAACAACAACAGCCCCCCCCCCCCAAGTGGTGGTTTGGGGTGGTATAACATTTGGTGAACGAACACCTTTGATCCACGTTTCTGGCAGTATCACGGCACAACGATACGTCTCTGACATTGTGAGACCTGTGGTACAGCCATTTCTGTCAACCAGGCCTGGACTGCATTTTAGCAGGATAATGCCAGACCACACACTGCAAGGGTAACTATGAATACTCTACAAAGTTTTGATATCCTGCTTTCACCAGTATATTCTCTGGATTTGTCGCCAATTGATCATATCTAGGGCATCATGGGTCGCCGATTAAGAGAACTCCCAATTCCAGCAAACCATGCCCACTTGCATGCTGTGTAGAATGCCATCCCTCAGCATACCATTGACTATCTCATTGATGGGATGCCTCGTCGTATTCAATCCTGCATAGCCGCTCGCGGTGGGCCTATTCCATATTAATCTAATATCAATGAATTTCCATGCCTTAATTTTCAAGGTATGATTTTTTGATCATTTGCACATCTCCATGTTACACTTATATTCTGCAGATTTCATAAGGATACATCAATTTCTTCATGGTGTTGTAATTTCAGTTGTGAACAGTATAAATTGAATTGTGAGATAAGTCAGTGTTTTGAGATTAATATAGGCTATTTTGTGAATTAGCTGAGCTCTAAATTGCTGTTTTATTGTATTTCATAGTTGTTTAGTGATCTTGTAAGACAGTTATTGAGCTATTCGGTGCATATTGTTCTTGTTTATGCTTATTAGCGATTATAAATAAAAGTGTTAGTTATCCTGAAATTTGGACAAATTCTTATATTCCAAG
Organism: Amaurobius ferox; assembly: GCA_951213105.1. Lineage (NCBI taxonomy): Eukaryota > Metazoa > Arthropoda > Arachnida > Araneae > Amaurobiidae > Amaurobius > Amaurobius ferox. The sequence goes on from OX578134.1 coordinate 33,756,897, forward strand.
AGTACACCCACGATTCTAAAGGATGCATCGTAGCAACATTATTCTTCTTCTACCCAGACTAAAGGACCTACCCGAAAGTGTAAGGTATCTGTTTGGACGGCCGGGACCAGGGCCTAAATAACGCACGGGCCTCCGGGACCGCGACTCTGGGTCATCAAATTCTAAGGCGTCCCTTAAATTTTGTAAGAGATAAAAATTGTAAGACGAAATGATTTTTTTTAATTTAAAACTGGTAATATTAATTTGTATTCTATATAAAGTATGTTAATAGTTTTAAATATTATACATGCTTTAAGATTCAAATATATTACTTTGAAATTGAAAGTTTGGAAATTTTCTACACTTACAAAATGGCCTTAGAGGCTATGATCTTGAGCACACAAATTTATTATGTTGATGGTTTGCATGTATTTGATAAGCCTAGAGTGTACGGGGGACCCGAATTAACACCAGGCTCTGGGCTTCACTATGGTTTGATCAGGCTCTAGTCAGGACAGTACCATCTAATTTAAACCGGAACCCATTGAGGGTAGATTTCATATGGATCGCACCCTCTTTCCTTTACCAAAATCCTCTCAGAAGGACTTGCGAACGCCCAAAATATTTAACGTGCCTGTACTCCGAGTGAGCACAGGGCCAGTTTGGACAGAGCCGGTTCGTCCGAGGACTCGTTTGGAGCTTGACTCGTCCGAGTGCAACCCCCGAGAGCTAACCACTAGGCTGTCTTACCCCTTGTAACAATATTCTTGTTGGGGCCATACATTGTTCGCTGACTTTTTCAACCGTTTGACTTTTTCAACCTGCGGTTCAAAGACTTGACTTTATCAACCTTTTGACACCCTTCGAGTCCCTTGCTCGTTGATGTTCACCAGTATGTTTAAAGTACCTTGCACCAGTCCTAGGGGTTCAGGGACTCCGCCACCTGTTCGCTCCTGTCCATTATAATCGCCAGGGCTCGCTTCGAGCACTCTATCGTAGCAGACGTATTATAAACTGTTGGACTTTCGGTCCTTGTTTGCTAAGTCTCTGACCCTCAACACCCGAAATTCGCTTTCAATGCAATAAATAGTCGTCTTTACTTACAGTATAGTATAATAATATTTATTTTAAATTAAAGAAAATATTTGTTATCTGAAAAGAAAAAAAGCTTCGTTAGTAAATAGCATAGAAATGTTAAATAATACCTATATCGACCAATTTCAAAAGCATGAAATGGCCTTGTTTTTTGCAGAATAAATCAGACAGAGCACCAATACCAACGAGAGCAAATGAGCATCTGTTTACTTTTGTTGGTACTCGCGCTCTATATGATTTATTCGTGGAATGTAAACACTTTGAATGCTTATATCTCTGAACCTAATTAATGAAAATATAAACATGTTTTCTTTCTTTTGCCTTTGCAAATCAGTTGATATATTAAACTTTTTTATATCGTTTATTTATTAACGATTTTTTTTTCATTATTTTTCAGATCCATTTTCTCATCAGTCAGAGCGAAAAAATTGTTTGTGTATAAATATTTGTAATCTATATAACCTATGTATTAGTAAAATACACACTTTAGCAATGCATAAAGTTGTTCACAATTTAGCAATGTATAAAGGTTTTGTATCACAGCCTCATGCGAAAATGAATTCGCTGTGTATTGCAACCTTGGTGTACTGTTTGAAAATAATCGGAGTACATCTGCAAAAGATTAAATCACTGTTATTTCGCTATTTAACTGAATATTTTCTGTGAAGCGTGTCTATTCGAAAATATTACTTGGGAAAAATCTGCGAAACTCCTTTTATGTTGTAAAATAATTTACGAAATTATAATATTACAGCTACAAGCTGAAATCAAACTTACACTGTTTATTGTTAGGAAATAACATTTGTAAAATATTAAATCACTGTTATTATAATAAGAGTATTTTTTCCTTAGGTGGCGCTGAGTACATTACGAAATAACAGTTGTGACATTTCCAGCAAAGAACTGTCTTGGAGTTCTCAGATGTCAACTTGTTTATCAGCAACCGAAAGTTTGCTCAACTCATTCAAATTTCGTAAATGTGTGTTTCCATTTAACATCTGCTCATCATGAGCGAAAAGCTTTCGTTCATCTCCCAATTAGTCAATTTTTTTAACTATTTCCGAGATCCTTACCTTGTGTCACGATTTCAGAATTTTTTCGGAGTGTTCCGCATAGATTCCAGCAAAAATGGTAACTTGAATGGAAGCATCGCTGAAAACAAAATGTGTATCAGCGAAAAGTCTAACTATAAAACAATTACTGTGAACTATGGATCTCATTTAGAAGACACATCTCTTCGACCTAGAAATATCGCTTCAAGTGACTCTGAAAATAGTAAAAATAGCCCATTTACATCTGATGGAGAAGAAATATCAGATGCTGACTCTGATTTAGAGCATACTGTTCAATGCCGAATCGAAAACCGCTTTTGGTACTATTTTTTCAGTTTTGGGGCTAGTTTAGGATATGAAATGTTCTATGCTAGTTTCTTTCCTTTTTGGATATGGAACATTGACGGTGCTGTTTGCAGAAGAGTTATTAATGTTTGGGTTCTTATTATGTATGTTGGACAAGCTGCAAAAGATATAATTTGTTGGCCTAGACCTGCAGCACCGCCTGTTGTGCATTTAGAACCTCAATATGTTATAGAATATGGTATGCCATCCACTCATGCAATGGTGGGTGCTGCAGTGCCTTTCTCATTTTTATATTTCACTCATAATAGATACGAAGTAAGTGGTGATTTCCATTTATGTAAGCAGTTGTATGCCTTAAATACAGCTTATAAAATGATGATTGTAAACTATAGATCTCTTTCAGAATTTGTGATCTTTCGTTTGAGAATGCACAAAAAATAGATTCTCATTAATGAATAGAATATTAATTCTAAAATATTTATAAAGTGTGGTGATTGCAAAAATATCTGTCTTGGTATGCCTTTAAAAACGAAAAGTGTAATATATTTTAATATTTGATTGTATGTCATTTAATTTTAGATTAATTTTTTTGTAATATCAGCTGTCTAGACAATTTTTTTTTATATTAATTCGTTATAGCAGATGAATTTTTAGTTATAAATGACAAAACTCATTGAAAGGATATGAATTTCATAGATAGGAATCATACTTCCAGTACAGCAAATAGCATTAGTGGACCAGTTTTGTTCTTAACATTAAATAGTATATAACTGTGTTGGCAGCAAGAAAGCATAGCAAAATTTCTACAAATGCTGGTTATGACACTAGAAGTATGCTTCCAGTGATAGATTTGCCTGATATAAAATATACAGGGTGCTTTTGAATATATGAAACATTTTATGCCCAAACAAATGATCTATATAAATAAAATTGAAAATCTGTCTGTATGTTTGTCTTGTCACGAGAGAACATCTGCATTGAATGGATGAAATTTTCGGGGTAGACTTAGAATAGCCCCACTTAAAATTTAGTTCATGTTTCTAGGACCAGGGGTTGTCTAGATATTAATTAAAAACGTACAATTAAACCTTTAATAGAGATGGCATTATTATTGAGACGATATTTTCTCTACCAATTTATTTGAAGAAAATGATCTGTCGCTTAGCAAGGGATTTAAATCCATTGTGTCTATGCGGCAGACGATTTTTATTAAATCTTTTCCGATTTAAGTAATACAGATATGTATATAAAATGAATTTGCATTTTTGACTGGATAATATCAATTACGGTCTTCATGTTTAAACATTATTGTTGATATTTTTTGGGGATTATTGATATTTTCAAGTTATTATGCCATTGTTTTATTTTGGCAAAAATTATTGAAACTTATATATTGTATGTTGTATGGGTAATCTACAAATGCACGGGATCTTCTAATCTACGAGAATATAAGTAGTAAAGGTATATTGGCATATATTTTGACATATATTGGAATCAATTATGGCCTTCTGGTATAAAGATTACAGGGATTGTTGATATTTTCAATTTATTACATCATCTGTTTTATTTTGAAAAGATTTGTAATATGGGTATCTGCTAACACATGGACATATCTTCTAATCTACGACCTTATAAGTAGTATGGTTATATCTTCCCATATAATTTTAGAACTTTTATTTTGGCATATATTGGAATCAATTACTGCCTTCAGGTTTAAAGATTACAGGTTTATTGATATTTTCAATTTATATGTGTAAACTACTAATATAGGGTATATCTTCTAATATTCATGAATATTAGTAGTACGGGTACCATACAATTTTAACACTTTTATTTTGCATATATTAATTCAGTTTCATGTATTTTGTAAATCTACTTACAAACGCGGCCAGGATGTATTCTTCAGATCTGCCTATGAAGATAATTTTGTAGAGCGAGAACAGAGATTTTTAAACTTCTTTTTAGGAGCATTAAATTAAATATTTTAACTGAATATTTGAATTAACAATGTCATTTAGTATTCTGAAGAAATTTGCACATGATTGTGAATTTTAAAATTTCTTTATATTTTATACTCTATATTAAGAACGGATATTGCTGGTATGCCAATATATAGGAGAGGTCTTGTAATTGGATGTCATCTTCTGTGAATCTTTTATTTCTTTCATATTGTGTTTTGAGATACAAGTTTCACAACAAAAGAAAAGGAAGATGTCATGAAGATGACAATTTTTACTAAATGTGGTATAATCAGAGTTTACTTGCTGTTGCTGTATCAATCAGTACTTTTTGAACTGAATTGACTCTTATATAAAAACTGTGAGGCAAATATGACTTGCAAAATGTTATTTATTTTTTTCGGTAAATCGATAGAATAGACCCCCACTCTTTTTCCTAAATACAAAGTTGGCACGTTTCTCTGTGTTTTGAAATTGACTTCTCCCCCACTCAAGTGAATTCCCGTATTTTAAAATAGGCTCCTCCTACCAAAGTGATGTATTCTACAGTTTTGAACTAGAATTTTGAATGTAAATGATACTGCAATTCAATTTGAATAAAAGTGAATAATACCCATAAAAAGTAAATAATTCTCATAAAAAGTGAATAATACTCATAAAAAGCTTACAAAATATGATTTTTGTGCATTATAAAAATATTGCATAATGGCAGAATAAAAACTTTTTAAATTTTAGAAACCATATTGAAACACATGATACTTAAAATATTTTTTGATTTTAAATCAATATCAAAAACTTATAACTCGAAACATTGAAAATAAAAAAAAAACAATATTTAGAAAAAATATGAAATTTAAACAAAAACGATTGTACTTTAATGAAATACTTAGAAAAAAGATTGTACTTTAACAAAATTTAAGAAAAAACAAAACTTAGAAGAACCATTTTAAAAACACGATAAAATGCAAAGGACAATTTCAAAACATGGGATGAATAAATAAAAAAACTAACCTTAAAGAATAAGCGCTTATATTCATATTTTCTCTTACATCCACACAAACACGTTTTCTTGAACATGCATACGTACTTTCCACACCAGAACACGTTTTACACTGCCATCCAATTAAACCTACAAAAATATCAACTGAAAATCGTTATAAAATGTTGATGTACGTTAATTACGTAGAAAGTATGAAATATTTATTCCAAAAAAATTTGCAGCAGCAAATCTTAGCGAAAAAGATCTGTAAATATAAGGGTCAACGAATTCGATCGAAAAAGATCTGATGAAATACACAGAAGACTATTGAAATACTTACTGCCTATTAAAATACAGATTTCTAAAAAGTCGTGCTCTGATTGGATGTCCTGAAAGTCATGGACTATCAGATTGGCGAAGTAAATGGAATGAAATTGTAACCCGGTGAATCACGCCAACTTGGCGCACTTTCGTACTTTGAAAAAAAGAGTGGGGGTCTATTCTATTGATCAACCATTTTTTCTTCCCTTCCACGCATGTTTTTGAATGTCTGGTTATTTTATACCTATGTTTAAAAGGATAATAGTTAGTACAAACTTTAATAGAAGTTAAAATTGTCCATCAGCTCAAAAATTTAAATTTATTCCACTCTTGTTTTCAGTATAAATATGTGTGATTTATATAAGCCAGACAGCATTTTTTGCTCTAATACACTGAAATTAGTCTAAAAATAAAATTAAACTGATGTCCATGAACCAAATGCAAGTCTTTGCTCTGTATGCCACAGAACACCTGTTGTACAAACAGCTGTCGCTACAACCCTGCTGTGCCTCCAACAGCCAGCAGGGGTGGATTCTGTAAGGTTTTTTTAGGGTAAGAGCACCACAAATTAAGCCCATATAGCGGGCTGTTGGTCCATGTTCAAATTACCGTAGATCAACTGTTACGCAATTAAACTATATTTGGTGATTTATCGCTTGCTCTCAGCTAAAGGGAAAATACCCAGTTTTTATAATGGATGCCAAAATAAATACTATATAAAGATGTGATTGGTCTAGACCAGTGTTTCCTAAACTTTTGACAAATGAGTACCCCCTCTATAATTTTCGTAACGCTGAGTACCCCTCGTAAAAAAAAATGGATGTATTTTAATAACAATCAAAATGTATTTTTTTTTTCCTTTTTTTGTGACATACACAAAATAATAAGAAAAGAGAAATAAAATTTTTCATAATAAAATATATATAAAGGTTATATTATAAATAACGTTTATTTGGATCAATAAGAAGGATAAAATTGTTTGTGCTGAGATAACAGATTCTCATAATTTGGTTCCCTGGTTGTTAATTTTAATCTGAGATGTGGTTCCACGTCCAATAGTCTGTTCCTTTTTTTCGACTTAAAGTCTACAAATGCTGAAAAAGCAACTTCACATAAATATTGAAGTTGGAAAAGGCAAGATGTATTTTAGAACTTTTTCTGTTAAAACCGGATACACAAGTTGCATTTGTAACCAGAATGATGTTAAAGTACTCTCCTTATGTTTATTTTTCAAAAATCTGTCTGAAGTCAATTCCAACAATTGCTCTTCTTCTGCATGCGACAAATCTTCTGGCATGGATGTTGTGTTAATGTTAAATGGATATCTTATCCATTCAATATTTTTGGTTAAATCAGGGAAATAGTTTCTCAAGCCCACTTGCAAACTCTCCAAATGCTGTGTTATGCATTTCAGAGTATCAGCATCAATTTTAGTAGAATTTTGCGATGGCAGCGTTCACTTTATCTTGAACGTGAAACAATGAAATTTCTTTGCCTTGTAATGATAAGTTGAGGCAATTTAAAACAGAGAATATATCTGCTAAGTATGCTAGTTTACAAAGCCATTTCCAGTCATGTAAACAATTTCTCAACTCAAATCTATCATTAAGAAAACATTGAAGTTCATGTCTAAGTTCAAACAATCGATTTAGAATTTTTCCTCGAGATAGCCAACGAACATCGGTATAATAAAAAAGCTGGGTATGACTACTTCCTATTTCTTCTCATATTTGCGAAAAAAGTCGTGCATTCAAAGGATGGTTTTTAATGTAGTTAACGATTTTCACGCTTTCATCCAGAACTTTCTGTAGATCAGCGGGCATCTTACGTGTTGCGAAAGCCTCTCTGTGAATGCAACAATGTATGGATGACATTTGGGGCAACATTTTGAATTCTTGCAATGAGTCCTTTATTAATTCCAACCATACTTTTTGCTCCATCTGTGCTTATTCCAACACATCTATTCCAATCAATTTTGTTCTCTTGCATAAATTGTTTCATAACATTAAAGATATCTTCTCCTGTTGTGTGATCTAATAAAGGCTGGCAAAATAAGAAGTCATTTCCATCTCCAGTCCATGAGAATCCAAATTTAAGATATTCTTTGTCGTACTTGCGAGTTTTCCTTGCCTTTTTCTTAACAGGTTCTTTCAGAATTGAAGTTGATTCGTCGTTAATTGCATTATTTCCTGTTAGTTGATTACTACTATAATCATTACTTTCTTTCGGTGTATTAGTTTCAGATTTCAACCAGCGATCCATAATCTATGTTAGGGATAAAAATTATATTTTATAAAAATAATCAAAATCAGTGGGACTTACTAAAGCACATAACAAACATTTCCTATAAAAAAATGACACATAAGCTAAAAATACACAGGCGCCTGGAGAAGCCACTACCTATTAACGAAGTAAGTTGTTTCTGTAAAGAAGTGTAAACATATTTCCGCCGTGTCACACCGGACCATCTCACGCCTCACAAGACTGTCTTGACTTGACTCATGAGAACGTAGAATTAGGTACAGCTAAGCACGGTGCAGTGCATATCCCCACCAAACTCCGGTGCAGCGCGTACCCCCACCAAACTCTTCCCGTACCCCTGGGGGTACGTGTACCACACCTTGGGAAACACTGGTCTAGACAAACGTTACATATTTTATAAAAGAAATCTAGGTCTTGGTGGACTTATAAAATGAAATATTCCATTTCACAAATGCACAAAGACTTGGATTTCTTTCATAAATTAATTTTTACAATTCTTACATCTCTACAATTACATCTCTACAATTCTTAAATTTTATTACACTGAAAAATTTCTTTTAAGAATTTTCTTAATAATAAAAAAAAGATATGTATGGTCAATAGAGGGAAATCTAAACATTATATGGCCATGGAATTTGTTACACATGTAAGTACTTCAGAATCCAGAAGGGTGCATCTTTGTGATTTTTTTTTATTAAAATTAGTTTTACAGTTATTATTTTTTTGCCATGATTTTGAGCAATTTTCACACAAATCGGTTCTTTAGTGACTAAAAGTATTATTACAGTTTCCATCTTGACACCATCGGAAAGATCGAAAAATGTTCTGTCCAGTGATATTTGATAGGACAATTCCTTTATATAAAATACATTAAAATTTGCATTTTTTATGTTATCTTGTATTTATTCCGTCACGATCAAAAAAGTAACAGCACAATTCTATAGTTGATATAAACATTGCATGTAATCTTCGTATTCTAATAAAAAAAAAATTTTTTTTTAATCTCTGTAGTTTCATTTTTGGTGATTTTTTTAAGTGAATATATAAAAATAACAAACTGATTTTAACAAATCCCCATGTATGGACGTTTCCGACTTTTACCGTCCATAGTATGCGACTGCAAATGCGCTTAAAGCTTCTCCTAAAAAAATGATTCTGTTCTGAATCTTTTAGTTTTGCTTTGCAAAGAGCTTGTATTTTTTTTGCTTTGTGAATAGCATTATGCATTTGAAAGATTGAGTAGTGTTATCTGTAAATTTATTATAAGTAACAAGCACTAATTTGCGACCCGGGCAATTTGTTCTAATTGCATATAAAAATACTTTTAAATCTAGAGTCAATAATATCGGAACTGTTTTAGGGATAGTACTATCTAGAAATTGAAAAGGTTTTCTAGATTAGAATATCTAAAGAGACAATGTGAATTAGAAATTATCTTAGTCTGTGTTTAGTCTAACGTATTTCAAGCATATAATGAAAACTAATTAAAAAAATAGATATTCCTGATCGATCTAATTTCCTAGGCACATTTATATCCTGAGCATGTTTACGAAATGAAATATTTAGTAGTTTCTAATTTTGATTTATTTATTATATGTACACATTATGGAAACTACATTCTTATGTGATGTGTATGAATTATATTTATTATTGTATGTATTGTGTGTATGAATTATATTTATTATTGTATGTATTGTGTATGAATGATATTTATTGTACTGTGCTGTGTATTATTTGCTTCTATTTGTTTTTAAATTATTGAAATCATATTATATATAAATTAATACTGCCAGCCAAAAATTTACTTATGCAGATTTGTTTCTTTTTATATAGTATCCTGTTATTGTTGGTCTGTTAATTGCTACCTGTTGGTGTGTTTTTGTTTGCTGTAGTCGCCTATATATGGGAATGCATACAGTTTTGGTAAATGCTTTTAATTTTTATGTGAAGTGAAGTTTGTATTACCCTATGTATTCAGAGTATATTTAAATTTATTCTTTTAATTCAAATTTTTTATCCTGCCATATAGCATTTTATCAAGTAGGAATATAATTACTTTGAATTCTTATTTTCACAGTACTACAATGACAGTGTGACAGTATTGGATCATACTATTCCTTCAGCTGCTTGTTTCACTTTTCCCCATCTTAAATTATGGAAAAAAGTCCCTAACCTCTAGTTCGTATAGTTTTTAGAAATTTTTCTTACCCTTTTTTTTTTTTTTGAACATAAATGCTGAAGATATAGAAGGTTTGTGCTTTTTTAAAAATTCAATTAATTAATTAGAAGTAGGGTAACCTAGGGTGATTCTTGATCACTCTGTTTTGGGATTAATTAATAGTCACAGAGTTCTTATCATTATGTTCTAAGAGAAAATCTAAAATAGTGCAATGAGTCCTTAAATAGTCTAGGCTTTTATGCATGATTAAAAAAATTCTAAATTGGCGGCAAATTAGAGGGGGAGGGGGCTGTTTTGTAAACTACAGAAAAAACATTGTTTAAAAAAGATTAATTTTGAAACTCCTACTTTTTACTAAGATACATATCAAACCCACATTTATTTAGGGATTTGTTATTTATACTGTTGGAGATAATCTAATGTTCTGAAACAGTTACACTATTCAACTATTTTTCATTCTTTTACTTCCTCTTCTATTTCTTCTGCTTCTTTCTATTTTTAATATTTTTGTGATATGATTCTGTTATTTTTCGATAAATATAAAAAATACTCATAACTACTTCACCATTTTTTTTAAAATACATAAACATTTATATTTTTAACATCTGCACTTGCCAAAAAAACAAAAAGAAAAGCTTCAACTAAATGAACTAGAACTAGTTGTAGACCATTTTTCTTAGGTTAACATGGGGAAAATGAAACTGACAGCTAAAGAGAGAATATCCTCTTGAATTTCCAAAAAAACTAAACTCTTTGGAACATATTTTTCTTGCACAGTCAAAATAGTTTCATGCATTTCCTTATATAAAATAGCATTTAATCGACCTTTAAAAACATGACCTATTTTTTGTTCATCAATTGAAATAATCACCCCAAACTTCATTCAGATGTATCTATTATTTCAAGGTTCAACTATATCCATGCTATGTACTGGATCAAACATCATGCCAGAAAAAAAAGATTTTACTGTCCATAACAATTTCGAATCTGGCTCGATATGTGTCAGTGATTGGTACCATCTTTCCGCAAAGTATGAAAATAAAAGTGGGAAATGGCTAACAACTGTGAAACGGTTAACACCACCAGCAGTGTTCTCATTGGTTTCACGTCCTACTTTCTAATGCTTGCCACTGGAACTTGCTTTGCCCTATACTCACTAGTACTTGCCTTGTTAGTTCTTTTGTGCTGCATGATATGCAGGCATAATACACCCATTGGGTGTCCACCCAGACTATTTGCAGAAGCTCACTCACCACCATGAGTACATTTTTAATATAGAGAGGTTACACATTTCCTTTTTAATTGCTGCTTGTATGTGGGAACTTATTAAAACAAATAATACATTAAGATGCCTTATTTCATTTTAAGTATGAAATATAATGAAACAGGCATTTTAAGCTTCAATTAAAAAAAATATAGAATAAAATTTGTTACTGTGTGGATTTGAGATATATCCAACTTAGAAATAATAAATATATTCGTTGAAAATAGAAATAATTTATTAATAACTTGAAAATAATTACCTGAACTAATAAATATATGTCATCTTACAAAACATCACCAATCTATCTTTTTCTCATAAAAAAATTGTGGAAAATACCAATAAAATATTTTGAATATTTATGTACATGATCATTTGTTATTTTAATTATGATCTTTATTGATATTATTGAATACTCCATAAATCCTTAATAGAAATGAATCAATAAAAATTGCTTTTAAAAACTTTTTTATTTGAATCGCTGCATGCAGAAAGGGCTTTAGTCCTTAAAACCACTTTTGAGAAAACTGAAAAAAACTATTTGTTGTCTTGTAAGTCCTGTAAGTGCAAGAAATCTGAAAAAAATTACACTTATGGTCTAGTGCATAAGAAAGTTTTCTGAGATCTTTTTAATTTTAATGCACAAAGTTTAGGCCATACAGAAAAAATTAAGACCCTGGACTGAAGCCCTTTCTGCACGCATATAGAAAAGACATGGATTTCTCTCAATTTTATATTATCTTATAAGAAATAATCTTTAATATTTCATTTTTCTTTGTGCGTGGATGACGTATTTCAAAGATTGAAACATTTTTTTAACATATTTAATTGTGAGTAAAGGGGAAAAAGAGTTTTATACATAAATCTTTCAATTAATTGTTGAAATATCGTGTTATTCATCGACATTTTCACTACTTGTAGGCCCCCGGCCATCCAATAAGCTGCTTTAAGTCCTCGGACGAGTCGGGTGGTCTGGGCTTTCGACTACTTGTAGGCCAATTATCAACTATTTTCTTGTAAAATTGTCGATATTCTTCAGAAAAGTAAGAAAGCAGCTTAGATATGTCTTTTATCTCAGCTGATTTAATCAGAACTCTTCCATCAGGATATGTTTTCTCTGGAGGTAACTTTGGAGTAGATTTGCCGGCATGCCTTAGCTTAAAAGTATGACATAAAATACCATCAATAAATTGACTGACAATCATACATCCTTTAGTTTTCTTGCTGTATTTAAAATGCATTAGAAAACTTATCACAAAATGAACCTTCTCTTCTCTAACTGCCCGAGAAAATATTTCTTGAGATATACAGGTCTTTTTATAATACTTTAGCCTCCAGAACCATTGATCCAGATATTTTCAGTTTTTGAAAATTACTTAAATATATTACTATAAAAGTACTATACATACTATAAAAGTATTTTTGATTACCTTTATTATTCCAACTTTATATGGAAATTGTATAGAGATAAATTGAAATCTTTTCAATAAATAATTTAGTCTGAGTTCCTGATATATTTCCTTAGTGAATACAAATCAAATTGATCATTTCTAGTAAGATTTATGTGTGTCTATCCTTAGTCATTTGATATTCAAGAAATGCGACAGTATTTTCTAATTTTTATGGACATAAAAAGTAAGTGTAGATATTTTTTAAATGAATCAAACATATTCATAAAAGTCAAATAATTCAATATATTCAATATTTCAAGTAATAAGTTGAAATGTTAATGCTATCAAGTGACATAAACACGTGTTTCTGAAAATATAGTAAAATGTATTTAAAAGAATATTTTCCCTCCAGCTGCTTGTTTCAATTTCCTCCCGTTAATCTATGAAAAATAGTCCCTATCTTTAGCTCCTTCAGTTTTTAGAATATTTTCTGCATTTTATTCCTAACACAGATGCTAAACAGAGGAATGATTGTGGTTTTTATTTAATTGATAATATAATTTGAAATATATCTAATATTTTTGTAAAATGAATGCATTACTTCTCGATAAATATTAGAAATAGGGGCGGAATCACAATCCAATCCTTCCTATGTTTAGTATCTTTGTTTTAAAAAAAAAAACAGTAGAAAGATATCCCCAAAACTGAACAAGTTAAAGGTTAGGGATTTTTTTCCATAGGTAAACATGGGAAAACTAAAACAAGTGGCTAGATTGGGGGTTGGGGGGATGTACTCTTAAGCTCATTGTTTTGTTATTGTTATCTAGTATATGTGTAATAAATTTAATTATTATTGCATACATATTTAGAAATTTTAGGCCTCCTCCCTGCGAAGGTTTAATGGCATCATGAACATAAAAATGGTATTATGACTATTTTTCACTACAATGATTGAAACTGTTAAGTTTTTTGACCATTGAGCCATAAATAACCCCCATACATAGAGTATAATTATGTCAAATTTTGTCCTATGCTGCCATGTTAAGAGAATATAAAATTTTAATTAAATTTTGAAGTTTTTGCTAGAATTTCAAAAAATTCTATAGAGTTCTAGATTTTTCATTGGCAAAAGCAGATGTAAAGTTTCATGAAAATCTATTAGTTTTTGTGGCAACTATCGTGTACATAAGAAATCAACCACAAACAAATGGACATTGCTCTAAAAATGGTCAAAACATGTTCAGGAAGTCCTAAAACGTATATTGACATCTAAATCTCAAAATTGAACATTTTTGTGAAAACAATACTTTCTATATTGTACTATATAGTATGAGAAAGTAAATATACTTGATCATGTCTTGTTTAAATATCTTTTAATATTTATATTTATTTTACTTTTATTTTATATATATATATATATATAACTTTCTATTTTAATATGAAGCAATTTAAGTCTTTAATGACCTTAAAGTATTTGTCGCAGAAGTTTTTAAAAGCTTTTCTGGATAATTTCTGATATCCAATGAAATTTCAGAGTATTATATGCAACTATATGAATGATGTTATACTATATGAAGTTTAATAAAACTTCATGATGTATAAATATAATTACTTCTTCATAGTACTTCATATATTTTTTCTGTAATCCTTAAGATGTACTTCAAAATTGTTTAATTTTTTAAATGAAAAATCTGAAAGAAACCTGCGTGCAACTAATTTTGTATCATTCTTCTTCAGGATATTATTGGAGGTTTGGCTTTAGTTGCAGTTTTAATGACTGTTATCCTACCTTTCTCTGACATGATTGATCATTACCAGTTAACTGATACATATTCTCCTGTTGTAACACTTGCTCTTATGCTGCTACTTCAGATTATTTACCCAAAGACGCAACGATGGACACCTGCTAGAGGCGACACTGCTGTCATTATGGGCACCGGCGCAGGCTTTGCCTTTGGATCATGGCTCAATTACCATTTAGGAATCATTCGTGGTCCACCACTGCCACCACCTTATAGCATTATGTGGCCAGGGGATAGAGTTTTTGGTTTGGCTTTACTACGGGCTATAATTGGTATACTATGCATTGTTGCCACACGAGCCTTTTTTAAAAGTGTGACTTATGCTGTACTTTGTTTTGTTATGCGAGTTGATGCTAGAGATTTGAAATCAAAACAAAAACTTGTAATAGAGATTCCGTCTAAGCTTATGACATATTGTGCTATAGGTTTTGTTATAACATATGTTGCGCCATTTGTATTTAGATTGCTATGTATTGAAAGGGAAACTATGTTCACAGAAGTGTGATATATGATTTTTGCTTTTATAAAATCTTTATTTATATATTAAAGTTTATTTTTATACCTCAGTATTTATGTTATAGGTTAATATATTTATATTTATCAAATGATTTGACTATGAGCTTTGACTTTTTTCCAGTAAATATCAAATATCACGGCTGGATTTTATTCTTTTACTATATTTTTTTCCTTGGTAAAATGTATAATGTAGCAAATTTAATCTTTATCTAAGTTATTTGTTATGTATATTTAAATTATTTGTTTTAAGAATATTTTAAATTTACACATATTTTTAAATGGGTAAATGTTGGTGGATACAATGTGACAAATGAAGCAGTGACTAAAATGTGTCTAATTGCAATTTGTAAAATTATTTCATAAGAAAGGTTGGTATTCATCTTCTTAAGACAATATTAATTGTCTTGAGCTCAGAGAATTATTTAGCTAATCACTGTTATATTCATCTAACGTGTGCTTTTATGTATAGTGTTACAATTAAACACATTTTGATTGCCTGGATGTATATGATTATATAGGAGAATTCTTCTTTTTATTTATTTGTTTCCATCATGATGGATAACTACATTTTAGTTATTTAGGTATTCAGTTTGAACTATATTTTGAAAAATTAAATATTTTTAATCAACAAAACTCAATTGATCTGTACTTTGTTAACAGGAAATGCAGTGTACCATATTTTGAAATGTACTATTTTTATTAAGTAATATTTCAGTTAATTCAAGTCGCAAGTTTTGCCAATTTTAGTCGTAAGTTTTTACGAGATTTTTTCTGTAAAAATCTTTTTTTTTTTCAAGAGTTAATTGGTACCTGGTTAACTGAACATTCAATGAACTGTGTTTTCAATTAACTAAATTTTCAAACATTATTTATTTGTTTATGAATATACATATTTTAAAGTATACATAATGTAATAAAGTATTCTGAACTATGCATAAAAGACATAGTTTAAAACTTGTAACTAGAAATTAACATTTCGTAACTTCTCGAAATAATAGCATTTGACCTGTTAGTTTAATGTCATTGGCTTCAAGTTTGTATAGTTGCTGGTGCATGTGTGTGAGTAGATCTCAAAGAGGGCTCACTAATATGAAACAAGATGCTCAGTTTATTAAAATAACTTAATTTTGTTTAAACATTTGTTAATTATAATCCGCTTCTATTAAAATTGAGTGTTTACATCTATGGTGGAAAGAGTAAAACCACTGAGTATACTGGAGTGACTGATAGTCTCCTTTAGTTTCTACACTTCTTCTCTTTACCTTCCCAATCAGGATCCTGTATTGCTAAAGGTGTGCTTATGTTAATATGGTATTTAGACAGTTTTGGTCAATGTGACAATATTTCATGTATAGTTCCAAGAGAAAGTATTGCTTATGTGATTTGTTTGTTCTTTTTTCATATGACCTTATTTTCAAGTCAATACAAATTTTTAAAGGTACCGGATTGAAATAAACTTGACAACAGATGTGTGGGTATATGTGAGGAAAACACAATAACTCAACAAATATAAGTATCATCATGAAATTTTGTATTTAGATAGGTTATGCAGAAACCTTGAACTAAAGGTTGAATATTTTATAATTTTTGTAATTTAGATGGACTGCACCATATATATAAGGTTGATGTACGATAAGCAGTACTTCTTTAGTGTAATAAGGCTTAACAAGTATTGCACATAAGTAAAAAAAAAAAAATGCATATTTGAAAAATTCATAAAAGTAAATATATTGTGATTTACTTTACAATATATTGTGATGTACTTTACAATTTTCATTTCTTGTTCAATAAAAAATAGATTATTAGATTATATCTGTTTATTATAGATATTTTTTTCCTTTTTTTTATTCCTGTGCTGAGATCATAGCACTGTAGCTATGAAGTTTAGCAACATCAAACACTTTAAAATCGTTTAAATATTTATTGTAATTGCCCTCATTCTAAGCATCTATCTGAGATAAACTTTGTTTGTCTGAGATGTCTTAATGATCACTACTAGCTCATAATTTTCATAGATATTAGTTTAATTACATTAATAATCAATATATTATTCTTAAGCAGTTTTTCTCAATACATTTTATAAAGAAACCATGTTCTATCCATCAACATTAGTTCATTTGAATACATTTGTACTGGCATGGCATGTATCATGTAAATGTTTGTTTAAATGTTATTCAAGAATCTCAATGCTGAATAAATATCTGAATCATATTACTAGAGTTGGATCCTATTATAATAAGCAGTCAGGTAAAAGCTAATGAATTTGCTTGCTATATTTGAATACTCGCTAAATCTATTCTGAAACAAAACTATATATCAATAAGTAAAAAACACTTTGTGCAAAGGATAAAGAAAAGTTGAGTAACATATTTAAGCACAAATAAAATAATGCGACATACAGCTGTATCGAGAATATGTTTGATCCATTTCATCTGTGCTAGAGAACCAACAAACCGGAATTCAAAGTGATGAAATGGACACAAATAGAAGAAACAAAGAGTTCTATATATCCAAGTTGTGTATTAAAGGTCCACTACATGAAGTCATCCAATATTGAAAGTTGACCACTTGTTCAAAATGGAAAACCGTGGACTTTCAATCCACAACTTGGGTATATATAACCATCTGTTTCATTTAATGCCCATTTTATCTTTTTGATTTCATATTTGTTGGTTCTCTACCAATGACAAAAGGAATCCAACATATCTTTGAAACAGCTATATGTATGCTGCATTTTTATTTTATTTGTACTTGAATATGTTGCTCAAATTTTCCATAAAACTATATTTAGTTTGAGTGGTGAGTAAAGACATGTTCAGGGGGATATAAGAAACATTCTCTCAGAGGGCTTTAAAAGTAAGTGAATAGTGTCGCACAAGTCTATATATGTGCTTATCTCCCAAACAACTTAGGAGTCCATTCTTATACCCCAAGGAGAAATTTGTGAGGACCAAATTTTAGAAATTATCTTATATTTTCCTTTCCTTGAGAACATAGTTCCATTTCCCATTCATCAAAATCATTCATTATCTCTACCCAATTATCTGTGTTTTCAACTTTTCAGCTACTGTAGCCATGTTTTATTATTTATGTGCTTACCGAGTTGTGAGTGAAAGACATTTCTTTGGGGTGTCAGATGCTAATATTTTCTGAGGAGACTGTCTTCCCCCTTAAACCCATACTCTATATACTACTTGTACATCTATGAATGAACACCTGATTGTTTTGCTCTTAATTTTTATCTTTTTTTTTGTTTAATTCAGTTTTGCTTTCTGGTTAAATAATCCTAGGGAAAATATAAATATTACTCATTAAAGTAAGCAAATCGGGTTTGAATTAGCATTGTACTAAATTAAAGTTCATAATTTCCCCATTAAATCCAGAATCTCACTAAATACGAACTTTTTGTGTGAGCTCTACTGTCGATTGTCCATTTATGTGTATTAGCATTTTTTGTTTCTAATTTTTACTTTTGAAAAGCATTTAAAGCAGTAGCAGAAGGGAATAAATCCATATTTAAAATTTTCTATGCCATTAGTGAAAAAAATAGCTGAGCATAGCTAGTTGGATTTTCTCACAGCCTGGAGCACTCATTTGGTAAAGTGCTTGTCTCAATATCAAAAGGATGTAAATTTATTTCCTGCCCTCCATGTTGGAACTCAAACATTTTTCACTCTAAAATGAAATTAAAAACATTGCAAAAATTAAGTATCTGTCTATATTTAAAAAAAAAAGCTAGCAACAGTCATCAATGCTACTGACAAAAGCCTTTTAAAATTTCTGTCAAAGTTAGCACCAGTCTTATGGCATCAAATGATTTGCAATACTATGCAAAATATTTTTGCAATAATATTAGAATACTATGCCATGTGTCACCTCCTATTTTGGTTACAATCGGATTAAAATTTCTATTTTCTATTCATTGAAGTGATTTTTTTTTTATGTCATCTGAAATCACACATAATCCTTTGTTTAATACAGGAAGTTTGGTATCTGTAAACTGATTTTGTGGATCTTTAAACTAATTTTAAGTGAATGCATGGTTCATACCAAAGAAATGAAAAATTCTGCATTAGACGATTCATCTTAAATTCTTTAATATTTTTCTTCATAAGAATTCTCTAGAAACTTAATCTTTGCAGATTCTAGGGGCTTTGAATTTAATAAAGTTTAATAAGTTGCTAATAATTTAAATACCAATGATTTTGCTGGTTGAGAAAAAAAAATGAACTTTTCTTCTGTAAATCCCATGCACTGCTGTGCTAACTTTAGTATTTTCCAGCATAGTGTCACTTCACTGAGAAATTAAGCATATAATTCTGGCATAGGTATGTTTATTTTTTATTTTTTTTATAATATTGACAAAGTAGAGACTTGTGAATGTGTGCACCCATGAAGGGCGAGTGGGGGTGATTGCGAGCTTTGGAAGTTGGTAAACAATTGGCAGAGCCTCAACAGTTGTATAGGCCGCAAGCTCTGACAGTTAATGAAATGTCAGCAAGCAGGGAACAAAGCCCCCTTGTAAATAAAATAAAAACTGAGTTGTCACACTACCCAGGAAAAAGTAAAAATTATCAAAAAGTTGGAAACTATTTTAAAAATTCAAAATCTGCAAATGTTGAGTAATTTAAACATTTTAGTTAGCATCTACTTGTATATAGTTTCTTGATGTATATTAAGTCATGCTGTCAGATATATATATAGAGAAGTTTTCTTGTTCTCTGACAAACACAACAGGGAGCAAGGACCTGTTTTGTTTAGCTGTTAAGAGCAATTGCTGTGATTAATCTGTGTGTAATGTTAGTTTTTTTAACTTATAAAATTTTAAAATCATCTGGAAAAGTTGGAATTTTATTAAGCTACTTGAATGACAATGCTGATAAAGTTATATATGTTGAGACTTTGCAACAGCTTCAAACTTTTATCAGAGTGAGAAGATTAAAATTCTCTTACAGTCTAGAAAGCTAAATTGATATAATTATGACATCAAGAAGTTGCCATTTCGAGTTTTGTTCTGGGGAAATTTTCTTAAGCATCTTAAGTTTAAATGTATGAATTTTATTAATGGCATTGAAAACACATATAAAACCCTATTACTTTAAGCAGTGTATAAATTATCATACAGTTATCCAGAATTATCAATACCTGACTGACTGGTTCTAAGAAAGATATCTGAATGCTCTTCTCTAACCAAAGACTTCTTTATGGTTCATGGAGCCCAGGGTCCAAAATTAACATTTTAAATCCAGATATGTTAATATTTAAAGGCTATATGATGTTGGAATTCCACAAAATGTTATGTCCAGGATCCCTAAAAATCATAAAAATGGCCCTAGCTTAGCAGAATATATAAAAAACGTATATATTATTATGTAATTTTTGGCTATTCAAATGTTCATTTTAGTAACCTGTTCATTGTGTTAGGATAACTATTGTACTAACATGTCAACATTTTATGCAGATTATGTTTATTTATGAGGACTATATCAGGGGTTCTCAACCGTTTCATAAATGTGGGCCATCAAAACCAAAAAAAATTTCAATATCGCCCATAAAAATGTCTTGTATATAAGTAGGGAGTCAAGACTATATACTTAATTAGGTTGTTATCAATTTTTTTAAATTTTATTTCTAATATAAAAAATAAATGAGCAAAACTAATAAATGTTAGCAAGTATGATTTAAAATAGGATTATTGATTAAAAATATGATTAACAAAATGTTTTAATGTGATACTTGTGCTTGTTTGATAGAAGTTAGTTTCTTTACATCTGGCTCTATTTTACTTAATTTTAAATGTAAATTTGACTCCAAATTGATTTTCATTCTATATTTGTTTTTCAAGTACAGCATTGAAGAAAATTCTGTTTCATATAAGTATGTCAAATAAAATGGCATTAAAATATAATTGCTCTTTTTGAAATGCCTTTATAATCTTTATCTTGTTTAATCTAGATGCATATTTGCTTCCCCCAGTACTCGGAGTTGAAGCAACTGTTGCACTAACATTGAAATTGAGCACTACTTTTAGATGGTAAAATTTCTAGAATGTATATTGCACAAATTATCCACATACCGCCAATCATCTTCTCATGTACAGATGGTTGAGAACTGCTGGACTATATAATAGAATTTTCTATATAATTTACACATTCTATCTCATACTTTAATATGTCATTTCAATATATTTTGCTAAAATGTCTTTTTGGGATAAGTTTTCTGTTCATTATCAGGGTTCCCACAATCCTTAAAAACTCCTTATTTTTAGCTTTCGTTTTTAAGGGCCCTTAAAACTACTTAGTTTTCATTAACACTTCTATTTTCCTCCGAAATTGGAGCATGATCAGAGTTCTCCCTAGAGCATGATTCCCGCAATTTGCTGCTAAATCCCACTCAGAAAAAGAAAAATTACTTGTGTTAATTTTTAAAATCCCACTTAATTTTGAAGTTAGGGTAGGATAATCCCACCTAATTTTTTTTCCTAGGGAGAACCCTGATGATCGAATTTCCCCAGTGATGCAATCACTTTTCTATCTATTTTTGAGCTTCACTGCCCGATATCCCAGTGTTACCAGGTCTTTTCCAAATTTCATACCCAAAAATTGACGAAAACTAGCCCAATGTTTAGTGTTGTGAGATTTCGCGCAATGTTGCCAAAAACTACTAAAATTAATAAATTTACCGAAATTCCAAGATAAAATTTACTGGCCTTCTAAAAGTTCGTCAAAATTTGCCCCTAAAATAAATCATCGACTTTTTCTGAAAGTAGCCCAAAAATCTGAAACCAGAAAAATTTCCGTCATGCTTTACCTCAACTCTTTGAAAAAACTAGCCCAATTGAACAGGAAAACCATGGAACTAGTGGAATTCTTAAAGAGGGTTTAGTTTCTTCCCAAATACAGGACTAGAAGTTGTCCTATATTTCCTATATATTTTTTTAAATAGGAAAAACCCCGGAAGCAGAATTTTTTTCTATGTTTTGCGACAAGACTTCTTTGTTCTGCATGCAACACATTGAAAAAATTCTGATTCTGGGGTTTTTCCTATTTTAAAAAACATATAGGAAATATAGGACAACTTCTAGCTCTGCAAATAAGTATATACATCACACCTCAGTGCATCCGTTCCCTGGCCATCCAAATAATTGCTCTATATCTTAGGATGAGTCGGATGGTCTGAGTCTTCGACACCCCAGTGTATTTCCATAGTGCAATGAAGGCCACAATATAGCTAATGGCCTATCTCAATTAGTCCTTATAAAATATTAATTGGGTC
Organism: Amaurobius ferox; assembly: GCA_951213105.1. Classification (NCBI taxonomy): domain Eukaryota; kingdom Metazoa; phylum Arthropoda; class Arachnida; order Araneae; family Amaurobiidae; genus Amaurobius; species Amaurobius ferox. The sequence goes on from OX578134.1 coordinate 33,779,273, forward strand.
CTTAGAAAGTCAACTCCTTATTTTTTATTTTGAAAAAAGAATGGGAACCCTGATTATGCAAATGCAAGGTATATAATATACTAAGTAACAAATTTATGTGATTCATCTATGTATGTGTTTGTGTATAAATATAATAACACACATAACTGCTTGAACTAGAGTTTTTCTGGTAAAATATGACCAAGATGTTTAAAATTGGATTAAAAAGTAATTAGTTTATTTACTTGTTACTTGACTAATGCGTACAAAACAAATTCTTCGAAGTTGAACACTAATTGTCAGTGAAATAAAGTCCATGCAAACATACATAGCTTGTACATAGCTTAAAATTGTCTATTTTTAATTGTACCTTATGAGCTTGTACATAAATTATAAAATTGAATACTTTCTAATTTACATAGAATTGAATATGTTCTAATTCTCTTATTAAATAATATCTTAATGAATTGAGTACAAGTTATTGTATTTCTCAATACTATACTTATGGACAGCTCACTTGTTTGATGGGTTAGCTTCTATTTTAGGCTTGTAATTACTGAGGTAAAATTCATATATTCAAATTATAAAAAATTATAATTTAGGCCTAAATTTATTATAACGAGTTTTCACTTAGTTTTCAACAATCTGACTATAAAGTAGACATTTTTTTACATTACAGGATTAGAATTAAACATTCCAAGAATCTATTTTGTTATTCTGAATATACAGTGTAATCTGAATAATATGGAATCTGCTAATGATCCACTTAATAAGGAAACTTTTCAATGCTGTCAATCAACATATGCTGTAACAAAACCTATGTGAGATGATATTCTACTTAAGACAATTATATTTATATCATATAAATAATTGATTCCTTCATGCACATATTTCACTGTATATTCTTTTAAATATTAGGAATGTATTTCATTTATCTATATATGGCATAATTGTTGCCAATTCTTGAAGTAATTCAGTTTTGATTCAAAACCAGAATACAAATTCATTAGTTGAAAATGAGACTTATAACATGAAATGCTTTATTGAAATGGCATTTGCTGCATCCTGTTCACAATTAGCTAACAGACATTCCAATCATAGTCTTAGAACTTTTGATTATCTTCACAACCATCTGCCTTACAAAATAACTTGTGACCATTTCATTTTCTTTTAATATTTCAGTACTTGATACAGTGAAGTAGGAGGTAACCAGTGCCTCATGACTGAATTTTATGCACACTGCAATGCTTACCTTATGCATGTATGTGTAACATGGTTGATTTATATATATATATATGTTTTTTTTTTATTGTGCATTATTTTGTATTACAATGTTTTTTACATTCAGAGTTTAAGCAAAAGATGATACACAATGATCTTAAGTATTGCAGTTACTTTTCATACAAGACATAGCAGCAAAGTATAAAAAATCAAGTAGTTTATACATAAATTTTTATTGCAATATTTTAATGTTTTAATGTAGTATAGCACATTTAAAATTGATGTATATATTATTTACATAATTTTTTTTAACTTTATCAGTTTTTGCATTCCAAAATTTCTCACTTTTAATAATTTTAAGTTCAAGTTTTCCCTATTATCAGGGAGAAAACTTGTTCTTTGCACTTCTTAGTACCATATTTAATATTGAAAATAGTTTTGAAACAGTTTGCTATGTATTTAAAAACTTTTGAGCATTGAAAGCAAATTACCTTCTATTTTGTTTCATATGGCACTTTACATAATTTCTCTTGCCCACATGTTCTAATTTTTCAAATTTTGATCTTAATATTACAGTTCAGATTTTTATCTGTACATTGTAAAAATCTTTATGCAGATTTTGTGAATATCTTTTGATCACTTTTGATGTTTTCTGTTTTTGTATTTGTTTCTGAATGTGATAACTAAAACATGAATGCTCACATTGCTATATAATTTCATGTTTTACCCCATTAATTACTCGACTGATTATTAATTTGTGTTATTTGATAAAAATTCATTAAGAATTTATATTTTGATAATATTGATCTCTTAAAAATTATTTTCTTTTACATATTGTAAAATTTAACTAATGAAAAAAGTAAGGAATGTGACTGCTTATATACAATAATAAACTGGATCGCAATGTAAAATTCAGTGCAAATAAAGATAAAAAACAATAGATACATTTCAGAAATCAAGTAATTTTCTTCTTCAGTACAACAAACCTGAACTAGAATACCCAAATAAGGGTAAACTGGCTTAGTCTGCACTTATTTGAGCATTCTGGCCAAGGCTTGTTGCACATGCACAGAAGAAGGAAATCTATTGATTTCTGAAATGTACATCTGCATTTTTATCTTTAGTTGTACTACATTTTATGTTGTAAATCTTTATTAATGAAGAAAGTGCTCATTCGATCATCCATTTATCATTTTTGGATCTGTATTTCATGGTTTAATCCTATCTTCAGCAATGAGTTGGTGACTTAGCAATTTAAGTTTTTTAGCAAGGATTCTCAAAATTTTCTAGTGGAAGTTTTGAAATATTTACTTTCAATATAGTATACAGTAGCTAATTTGTATTTAATTTGTCCCAGTCTGGATCTAGACAAAGGTGTTGAAATGTATTGCATTTTTGTCTGGCTTGTATCTTATAGCTGTAATGGTTTAAAATACCACAGTATTATCGATATATTTGTACTTATGTCAGCTGTTCTATTTTGGCAATGTATATCAATACTTCAAATATTTCACAAATTTATTTGCAATGAGAGTCAGAATGTTTTATATTTTTATTTATAGATTTATATATGAACTAAATCAGTTCTGTCAACCCAAGTCGTTCTGTGGGCTAACTAGACAAGCTATAATTTTCTCATAGGTCACACATGAAATAGTGTTTAAAAAAAATTATATAAAAGTTTGTTGGACCACAAAAATAGTGTGTCTAGCTGCATGCACCCAGCAGGCCTCAGATTGGTCAGTCCTGAACTAAATTTTAAGCTGAATTTTCATAGCAGAGATTATTAGCATTTTATGTATCTTGGAATTCTTTAAAATAAAGAGAAAAGTAAAATATTTTCTAAATACCATGCAATGTCTGTTATCTTCTACTGGTACTTGCTAAATATTAAAATTGATTTTTTTTAATATTCTGTAATTGTATTGGAATGTTTACCATTATGATTATAGTTAATCTTTATTCATTAGTGTTCATTAATATTATAGAAAGACTGGATCCTTTGTTCATTTTTTTCTTTTGGTTGTTAATGTTTTAATAAGTTTTTATAGTTATAAAATGAACATTCCTATATTTTCAATGTTAAAACTTCTCAGAGATGTACCCACTTTTTAATGATATTGAATGTACTAATCTAGTCATACATTAAAATTAGGGTTTAAAATACTAGCTTCTCAAATGAAGATATACATTTAAGAACTATATTTTAAATTTATCCAAACATATTATATTTAATTTGATTTTCCATGTTTGTACAATGAAACCTTCCAAAATAGACACTACTCAGGTACTATGAGTCATAGCTATTTATTATATTATACCCTCTTCAAATACAGAACTCACCTGTTATAGATAGTCAAATATTCCTTATCAGAATTTTTTCATTTTTAGTGTTATAGGATCATCTTTCTTTTATGTGCAGTTATTGTGATATTCTGTCCATAAGGCTTCAAAAATATATTGTACACTAATTTTAGTAGCTGACAAAGTTGAATATTTTGTTATATGAGAATGTGCACATTTTGTCATTTGCTCTTTTTGTACATGCAAATGGTAAAAACTGCACAAACTAGAAGAAACGGTAGAGTTAGATATTGGGGAGTCAAGCATTAGTAGTAGAGAATCAAAAATACAAATAAAATGCTTAATGAATTGAAGACATATGCTTTCGAGAGTAATGATGAAAACATATTATCTTATCTTGCAATTCATTTGAAAATGAGATGGTACATTTTGTTATGGGGTGATATATTAGTTATGTTCGGGTTATCATATAATAAGAAATTAATAATATTGATTGGGAGGGGTGTGTGGTTTGCATGTGTCACAAATGCTGCAGATGAGTGGGATTCTTTTATATAACTATGCACCCTGTCATGTAAGGTGCTTAATATCTTGTTGAAGACCCAGACCGTCCGACTCGTCCAGACATGAGCAACTGTTTGGATGGCCGGTCGTAATATCTTGTGACATTTATATTTGTGGGCAAATATTTATCCAATAAGACTGCAAATTGGGATGTTTTACTGAATTTTTAAAAAGTGGGATATTGATGTTTAGTTACTCATTTGAAAATATCATATAAAAAACATAATAAGATGATTATATCAACTCTCTTTTAGTATAATGGACGATTTTACTTGCATAACAAAGTTAAAAAAGTTTCAAACAAATGAAATATTTAAGAAATAAAATCAATCAGTCAGAATTATGGGTATTTGATTTCTACATTGAATGCTAAATTATGACTTGCATTTAAACACCTGCTTATGAGGAAAGACCCTGCTAAACAGGAATTGTTAATTCATAGATGTTTATTAATGCTATAGATTTGCATACTACCAACAGTATATCCAGGCAGGTTTAGGGGCTATAACCCCCATTGGCTGAACAACTACATTGATTCTCTATTGAATTCACATCAGCTAAACAATATTTAGCGCTACAAGCCTCCCCATCCTCCCATTCAATCATCTGCCCCTTTTTTTTATGAAATTCTGCCTATGACTGTTTAGTGTATGTAGCAAATTCTATGCACAACGAAAGTTTTTCTCTTGACAAATTTTGTATGAATCTGTAATAAGTCTAATAATGATTTCCATTGTTTTGTTTAGCATGGTTTGTGGTAAATTTGTATTAAATTTTTATGTGATTTGTTTTGAGAAAAACGAGTCATGTATAGGATGTATAACATACAAATCGGCAGTGTCATAAGAATGTTCTTGTTCTTTGTGATCAGATTCTTTTATTTGTTTCTGTTTCATATAAATTGAAAACTTAATGTTGGTGTCTTGTGTATTTTTACAAACTCTTGTCCTGTTAGCACATTCGTTTTCCGCGTTTGAATATTATTCTGCATTTTGTAATATTGAATATTGTAAAATATGTACAACTTAGGCAGAGTTATACTATATATTGTTATTCAATGCTGATTATTCAGAAGTCCTGCCTTATTAGTGTATTGATGCTCAAATTTTATGCCTTATAAATATATAAACATGCACCATAGAATTATCTACTGCTACAAACCTGCCATATAAATATACTGCATATAAGATATGTAATAATGCCTTGCCTTTTCAACACGTTGTTCAAAAATAGCATTTTATGCATTGATAAGTACTGCATTGATGAAAACTGTTAGTTCAATTAAAATAAATTTTTAAAATGTAAGAGTTTTTATTATATATTGTATTTGTCAGATATAGATTATTTTTTCTGTGCTAAAGCAAAATGTTTTTAATTTACTTGGAATGTTTTCATTGGATGAATCATTGGGCTACTTATTCCTTTAGTTTCACATATTAAAGAGTTGACCTAATTTTGTTTATCCCACATGCATCACATAAAGTACTTTTTCATCTATTTCTTTGTTTCTCAATGGTTGGGAAAACTTATATCTTTATAGTGAATTATAACTGAAGAAAAGTGGGGTAACTGCGATTACTTTTTTACTTCCTTATGTACATAGTATAATGTATAGGGAAAGTATTGTGACTGGGTCAAAAATTCAAATTTGTTTTCGATGGAAAAGCATATTTTAAACATCTCCTGATTTGAATCAAATGCTTTTCAGGGATGTCTGTGTATGTATGTTAGTGTATGAGTGTGTATATTAGTGTGTGCATATGTGAGAGAGAGAGTCTGTGGATGCAATACCTCACAAACAAAGTGGTTTACAATTAATAATTTTGAATGATTTTTACAATTAGTGAATACCCTAATGATTTTAAAGACAATGGAATGTTCAGAAAACCCCCAATTTTCAAATGTATTTTTGAAAAATTATTAAAAAAATCAAAACCTTCAATACTGTTAAATAAATAATCATTTTGTGATAATGGTTCATTATAAATCAAAGTACACAAACTTTAGAATACTAGCATAACCTGTTCTCTAAATATTGCATGATTTTCAAATAAATTTATTAAAATATTGTATAAAATTAAAAAGTAGGAAGTTTTATCCAGTAGGTTAATTTTCCCTATGCATTATTATGCAACAGATTTGTTAACATGATTATCATAGATTTAGTTTGTTCTATTCATGAGAGAAGATACCTTTTGTTATAGTTTTATATCAATAGTCATTTAAGTTACCAAAATTGCCCAGTTTCAATTTATGTGGTGTGATATTAATTCAATGCCAAAAGCATTGTATGTAGATCTTGCTCATTATGATTTTGCTGTAAAAAAAATTTCATTGCATTATGTAGGGAAAGTTATGTGCTACATTTTGGATAATAGCCCTAATGTTTTATTAATTTGAACTTTTTAACCCTTATACTCAACTGTTAATCATGTAAATTATTGGAATAAGATTAAAAATTGAAATTAGAGTTTTCTGTGGATCTACTAGTTTAGGGGCTCTGTAGAACATGAATAAACTATTTTAGAGTGGCGTTTATGTCTATTTGTACAAAATATGTATCCACTTTAAATCAGAACTATTTGGTAAAATTTGGTAAGTAATTCATTTATGTGTTACTCTGATGATGAATAATAGATTTTGGTACAATTTGGAAAAATTGGAACTGGAGTTTTTTTTCAAAATGGTCCATAAAAATGTGAAAAGAAAAAAGAATAAACCCAACCCCATTATTTTAAGATAAACCATTCTCGAGATATTTCAGTTTTATTTTTTATTTTGGTGAGCTGTTAAGTCTGAATTGGCCAATAAAAATTTGTAAAAGCAAACAAATAAAAATGATTAAATGCTCATTTTAAATATATCTTTTTATGGCAAGCTAACAAGGCCAACCCCATTACTCTGGGATAAACCATTTTGGAGATATTTTTTTTTTTTTTTTTTTTTTTTTTTTTTTTTTTTTTAGAATTTTGGTGAGCTGGCAATATATCTAAATGTGCTAAATTACCAAATGTAAAAGAAAATGTTTTGAAACTGCAAATTCAATGTAATATAATAAATATCCATTTTATATTATTTTGTGTAATAAAATTAATACATTGAATTTGAGTCTTTAGAGAAAGTCATGGGTTACTCACATTTGATTTTTTTTGTGCAATATATCTTTCACAGGCATGTAGTTGAAATTGAAATCATATATTATTAAATAAATTTTTGTGGTAAAAATTATTTTTATAAATGTTAAATGTAATAAAAATTGAGGTTTTTCAAAAAATTCTTAGCATGAAATGGGAATAAAATCAAGAATCTCAGGAAAGTTGTGCAAAATGTTTAGAACATGATTATAAAGTCATAGACCTATGGAAGATTGTCAGAGTATAGAAGGTGGTACTAAAATGGGGAATAAATGGGAAATTTTGCTAGACCCTAAATTGAGAAGTAGCTTAAGGATCTGCAGAACATTTCCTACATAAGAAAAAAATAGTAAAATTATAGGAATTTCTCTAAATTAAAAAAGGAAAACAAAGTCTCAAATCAATGAAAGATTTTTTGAATGTAAAAAATGGTAATAAAATCTTCCTGCAATATATGCTTGGAAGATTCTATAAGCTTTAAAATCAGGAACCTTAAAAAACTGATAAAAATTGGAAAATTTCCAAAAATTTTCTAAGTGCTAAATGTAGGGATCAATTTGTGAAGAAATATTTTCTAAACATAAAAAAATAGAATAAAATTGGGTACCTGACAAAAATTATCAGTCGACACAACTAAAAGTAGTGATGAAAGTAGATTAATTTCACTATAAACTACCAATTTTTATATTGTGCTACTCGTAAAACTACTTATTTATATTGTAACATGTTTCTTTAAAATTACAAGAAAATATTGTGTGCCGCGGTAGTGCCTACTTCTTACCAATGCTCTATCTCTGTGGGCAATTTACATTTATTAGAATACAATAGCAAAGTATTGGGAGGTGGGGGAGACAAAGTAGAAAAGTGTCCAACCAAATAATTTATGATCAAGTTATAATTAATTTTGTTTGAATTATATATATTGGATATAAATGTGTAAAATGTTTTACTTGTAAATAAATGAAGGAATATGTAGACATATTTTTGCTCCAACTTGTGCCAGATCCTCAAGTTCTTGCTTATTTTTAAGAGGAGACATCTTTTGAAAAATCCCAGTCAGGTGATATTGTATTGGGAATAGAACTAAAAGTGAATGTATCATATAATTGCTGTATAAGCCTTGGTAGACTTGTCTATGCTGCAGGATATTTTGGAAAAGTAAAGAATCCTTTATCCCTTCACGAGGGGATTTCGTTTTTATTTTGCTTGAATCATTTTGTTTCTGCAAACATAATGTTTGTCTAAGGTCTCTGGAGAGTCATTTTAAAAGTTAATAGTAAATGTGACTTAGAGATTCGCTTAATTATAGCATGTTTTGACATTCTTGGTACAGAGTTTTTCTATATGAATCAAAAATTAAACTTTTAACAAGTGAAAAAAAAAATTCTTATTGAGTAATATATTTATTTTCTTACTTGTTTTCCTTGATGGTTTCCTTGTCACCCTTAATTAAAGGTGAGTGTCAGTAAATCTTCTGCCCTATCCGCTCTTGTTAACTTTCGCAGCACACGTTTTTCACCTCAAACAGTTGCGAAATATTTTCTGAAAGATAAAATGCAATGCTTAGATTATATTAAAACTAAATTTAATACCCGATAAAACATACAATGTATTTTTTTATTTTAATCCAAAATATTTTTGGTGCTGCCATCTGTTGTCGTAATTTAATTCATACCGATTATTTTTATTTTTTAATGAACATTTTTAAATATCGATTCCTTCTAATACAGTATTAAATACAACAACAGATCATATATAATAATGCCGCAATCACGGAAAGGTAATTTCTCATTCTATAAATTCGATAAGGGGAACTGAATGTACATCACTGAGGACTGCAGCTTTGTCTTCAAGTCCAAGTTCAATTATGTTTCCGTGATTGTGGCATTATTATATTTGATCTGTTGTTGTATTTAATAGCGCATTAGAAGGAATAGACATTTAAAAATGTTCATTAAAAAACAAAAATAGTTGGTTATGAATTAAATTACGACAACAGATGGCAGCACCAAAAATATTTTGAATTAAAGTAAAAAGTATTTTCTATGTTTTCTTGGGTATTAAATTTAGTTTTAATATAATCTAAGCATTGAATTTTATCTATCAGAAAATATTTCGCAACTGTTTGAGCAGAATTTCGGCGAAAAACGTGTGCCGCGAAAGTTAACAAAGCTCGGATAGGGCAGAAGATTTACTGGGATCCACCATCGAGGTGAAATATAAGTCGTAATGAAGTTATTCTTCAGTGCATTACTCTTAACAGTTTCTGTACGGGCTCGGATGGTAAAGTTCAAAATCCAATGAATTAAAATATACCACGAAAGATAATCATGCCAAATATGATATGATCTTTCTAGATACACCCGATTTCGAGTTATTCCCGCATAATGAGTATATATCTATGGCGGGCCCAGGATGGGCTATCCCGAATGCTCAAAATACAAGAAATCAATATATACCGTAAAAGACAACGAAATACTAAATTTGGACCTTCTAGCTAGAAAATTAAAATATATCACAAAAGACAACGACATGCCAAATTTCATGTTACTGTGATTAATGGAACTTGATTAGTTAGGACCTAAACAATATGTATTTTGAAATACATCAGAAGTATTCAGCACTGTTTTACCCCAGTACAAGGGAATTATTTTATAGCGCCAACCGCGGCAATAAGTCGCCAAGTCTCTGAGTGTTCCACCCTAAGTCACGTGATGCATGCAGTGGTCACTTTTTCAATCTCTTCTGAATAGCAATGCGCAGTCTACCTATATCTCTGGTCGAAGGGATCCACCTTTTGCAGATAATCCATGTACTAATTTCGACTTTTTATGCACACGTCTGCAAGGAATGACAGACAATGTTAACACATTTGAAAATAATTTTCATTCAATTACCTATGCCTGGCAATAATTGAGGTAAAACTAGTGGAGCTTCAGAAAGAAGGGAAATTAAGAAATTTTTTCACTTATGAAAATGTCTCCAGAAAAAGATTTTTTCTAAGGAGTCAGGACTAAAATTGTGACCCCCAAAAATGTTAATTTTATCAAAACCAAAATCCTAGTGAGGGGGCTCAAAGATTTCGGTGACTCCCTAAAATTTAATCCCTTTAAAATAAAATAATTTTCTTAAATTATTTTATTTTAGGGGACCCAAACTAAAGTTTTGAGAAAACTGAAATTTTTGAGGATCTAAAATTCCTAGTTATACCACTGGTCCTACTTTAAGTTTCAATGAAAGGGATATGTTATACTTCAGAAAAACTTTTCCTCCAAACTCCATTTTTTTTTCAAATTGAAAAAACAAATTTAAAAGAAAATTCATAACGATTGTGGGATTTATCAAATTAGACATGTTAAAGTGGAAACGATTTCATCAGGTAAATTTTTCATTAAGATATAGCTAAAAATCTTCTGCGGCAAAGCAGTGTTAATTCAAATTTTTGTTACGAACTTGTAAAAGTTTCTATCGCAGAATCCGGAAACTTTAATAACCTAAAATGATCTTTTCAACTAATCTCAAGATTTTGTTTTAATTTTAGGCGTTTTTAAATGGCAACTAATCGATGTGCAATTGCAGAAAAAATCGGTAGGATCGCGTGCACATTACGTACGTGAAATGGAATCGAAACCTGTTTACAAATGCTGGTGCTATCTAGAAATTTAAAGTGACTTGGCACTCTAGTACTATTCTATATGGGAGTGCGATCTTAGTTTTGGAACGCACACTTTAGACGATCTCTGAAGTAATGAACTGATATGTTTGATACTATATAATTATCAGTTTATGAGCCATTACTACAGCCTTGAGTATACTCAAGGCTGTAGTAATGGCTACAGAATTACGGCAGTATCCGCAATGGAGGGTTCAATCCTAGGTTTGGGAACTCTCTCTTTAATCGAATGCTGCGAGTATGTGCAGAAAATATTCTTTGAGATAGAATGATGAAGTATATTATTAACATCAGCAAGAGATTGGAGGTTCTTGTAAATTGCAAACATTTCACCGATTGTATCAATCACCAAAATTTCTAATCGTTAATTAATGAACGCTATGCTTAGTATGTTCGGATTAACGATAGATTCTTGTAAAAAGAGTTTCCGATCTCGAATATATAGATACTTTTGAAAAGGAAATTTAAGTCTGAAGTTTGGAAATCAAAATTCCAAGTTTAGGCAACATTGCCAAAATTATAGTGGCTCCATCTGTTGTTGAGAGCATTTATTTTGTAGTTTTGGTACAAATGCTTTATTTTATGTTGTTTCTGAATTAATGTACTATATCGCATTTCAAAATGTAGAGAAAAAAGATAATTTTTTTTATGGAATTTTATATTAAAAATTTGGGATGTTAACTTAAAAAGGCAAAGAGTGAAGTGACACCAATTAAATTTGCATATTTACTTTTAACAATTTCTAATTAATATATAATATTTTTAATAGTATACTTACATTATGCTTATATTTTCGATAGGTTATTGTTCAGAGTTAGTAATACTGTGTTTTTACTACATTATTCCATAGAAATATATTTCTGATACTTTGTGTTTTTAATGTGTTGCCATCTGGTGGCAATAATTAGAATCCATCCCCCCACAAAATCATAGCAAGTTTTGTGATTATGAACCTGGCCATTGTGTAATATGAGCTGAATAAACGGAGCTGTAAGTATTCGTTTTAGGGTGTCAAGGCCCCTTTAGTACCAATAATTTCAGTTGCAATGCAAAATATCAATCAGTAAATTCTTGTGAAAAAATACTGAGGGTGCCTAGCCCCAGGGCCGTTTTTGACCATAAACAAATGCCAGGGCTCATCTTCCGTGCTCAATGTACCTTTTTTTTTTACTATAAAAAAGTTAGAGGGTAGGGGGGCTAAAATTGACTTTTGTCTACTGGCTTCGACAAGGGCTAAGACAGGCAGTCCTATTTAGCTCTCTGTTCCTATGGATCTGACTTTCTCCATCCTCACAGAGCAAGGGGTAACGATCTACTCTAAACTATCTACTCGTAAACTTCATTAAAATCTTCATGTCTTTGGAAACATCAGCTAGGCCGTTGCAGCGTGAGTATCTTCAAGAAATTTAAAGTCTGTGTCATGGAAGTGGAAAGGCTGGATTTACACAATGCTCATAATCCCGGTCGTCCATTTTGTCCTCTGGACGAGCCGGACGGCCTGGGGCTTTCACAATGCTCATAATGATAATATAATACCTTATTAAAAAAAAATTAGAACGATATATTTTTAATTCGTAAATTTAGAAAACCAATGAATGAAATGTACTTCGTTTGATAAACAGCTATCATTTAGCTTTATTTTCTGTCCGGAATAAAACTGGTTTTAAAGTAGAAATTTTGACGAATTTTTGGCTTGAAATGCCCGTAACTTGTAAATTAATTTGAATTTTTAAAAAATATAGCCGAGGTCCATCTTTCAGGAATCTGAGTACCTCCGAAGCAAATTTTACCGCTATCCAACGCTTCGATTTTCTGAAGAAGTTTTTTTTTTTTTCCAAAAAAAACAACTAAAAAGTGTTTGTCCGAGCGAGTTTTAGCTTATCTTTACTTACTCGAAATATTTTCTAAATTATAAATGTAAACAGTAAGCGCTAGAAATGTTCAGTAGGAAATCCTGTTTCTAGATTAACAATTTATTTTTACAAAGCTCTTGTAGTTTTCGAAGAATCGTCTTGCGTAGTTGCAAAAGATGGAAATTTTTCCGTTTTCAAAGTTTGTAAGGGCTATATACATAGGCGCCCATGAAAGGTTTTCCATGGAGAGAGCAAACCAAACCCATGGATGGATAATGGGTACAATATCAACTAGCTGATACCTGTTTTTGTGGCGTTGAATGGCCCTGCCCTATGGGTTCCCATGCTTATATCTCTATAACTAAAAGTAACTAAGTTTGTAGCCCTTTGAAATCTCAACAAAGATATATAATTACATTTCAAATCGAGTTCCTAGTTTTTGAAATATAGTTTAAAATTTTAACCTGTTCCCAATGCTAGGGAAAGTTGTAACATTTAAACTGTCGCGAGTGTTGCAACTCAATGACTTTCCTCCCTGGTGAAATATCAGTGCGTATGCACGAGTTATTTTATTTTGATTAAAAGAAAATTAAGAGATCTTGGGGATTCTAAAAATCTTGACAATGCTTAATGATTGATGAGATTTAACCTTTTGCTTACGGGTGGGACAGCGTCCATCCCAATCGAAAAACCTCCCAAAAAAGACAGGTATTTGACATACCACCCTATCCCAAACAGTTCGATCCCCCTTTGCGAGCATTGGCGTCTTTGTAAGCCAATGTCCGCAAAGGGGGATCGAACTGCTTGGGACAGTGTATGTCAAATACCTGTCTTTTTGAGAGGTTTTTCGTTTGGGATGGACGCTGACCCACCCGTAAGCAAAAGGATTGATGAGATTTAAAGAGAAGAAATATGAAAGTATGAAATTGAAGCATGTACTTTTATGCCGGCCAGGCAAGTTTAATTTGCCTAAATCTTAAATCTCTTTAGAGATACTGTTTAAGTTTAGTTTACATCTCGCCAAGCAAGTTAGTAAAATAATTTAATATTTCGACGCGAAGTCTATGGCCGGGGCATCCCGTGAAATCGGAGCTAAAACCAAAGTCTATGGTCGGGGCAACCGGTTGAAATCGGAGCGAAAACCAAAGTCTATGGCCGGGGCATCCAGTTGAAATCGGAGCGAAAACGAAAGTCTATGGCTGGGGCAACCGGTTGAAATCGGAGCGAAAACCAAAGTCTATGGCCGGGACATCCAGTTGAAATCGGAGCTAAAACCAAAGTCTATGGCTGGGGCAACCGGTTGAAATCGGAGCGAAAACCAAAGTCTATGGCCGGGGCATCCGGTTGAAATCTGAGCGAAAACCAAACTTGCTAACGAGAACAGTCTGAAAAAAATTTGTAAAACTTTACAAGGATATATAATTAGATTTCGGATCAGGTTTTAAGTCTTCAAAATATGGTGGTTATAAATAAATAAGTACAATACACTTTGTGCGAAGGTAAGAAGAACTTGAGAAACGTAACACAAATAACAAGAATAATGTAGCATACAGCTGTTTCGAGGATAAGTTGGATCCTCTTCGTCAGTGCAAGAGAACCAACAAACCCGAAGTCCAAAAGAGGAATTATGCTGCATTATTGTTGTTATTTGTGCTTTTATACGTTGCTCAAATTCTCCTTATAGTAGTTATCATTTCGATATTTTAATATTTTGAACCATTTTGCAAAAGTGGTTCTGATTTCGATATTTTAATGGTTTGAACTGTTTTGAAAGTATCTAAGAAGGACAAATCACCCATAAATAACTGCTTTATTCACGTAAAACCAGTTGATTGGTTGAACCCTGACTCCATCTGATTGGAGTCGCTGCCAAATATATTTATTTATTTATTTATTTTTACAGCGTATGCCATAAAATTAAACTTTAAAATCAAGCTTCAAACTAAATTCTACAGTACATGAAACATTTATCCACTTTAGCTATATGCATTCTTTTCTATATTTTCAAACAAATTTTGCAGATTATATCTCCCATTGCTTTGCGACTAACATTTAATATATTCACTCGCTTAGCTGCTATGAAAAGTAAGCTAAGAAGGGATTAGCTCTGGAAATTATTATTCTCAATCCAGAAATCGTTGCATAATTTTCGCACAGAACTTCTAAGAATTGTCGTATCGAATTCTAAGAGAATTTAGACTTAAATATAAAATCATAAGTCTTGCTTCATCTTACGTTGCATGTTAAGCAGATTTAGAAGCTTAGGCGCTGAGTTAGCGTTTATAAAGCTTCACGTTCCTGTAAACAAAATTTTAGTTTCTTATAACGTCGAATCTTCTTTCTGTTTCAAATATTTCTTAGCATTGACGAAGTTTTTTACTTTCCTATAATACATAGTATGTGTATAAGAAAAGCGTTACAACGGCGTCAAACATTCAAGTTTTCAATAAATTTACACCCTAGATATGATTCAACTTTTTTTTGTGCAACGTCTTTGTATGTCTATCTATTTTAGCAATTATTTCTTAGCATTGAGGAATTTTTTTACTTTCCCTATAATACATAGAATGTGTGAAAGGAAGGTATTGCAATGGGGTCAAGAATTCAAGTTTTCAATGAATTTATTCGTTTCGGACAGCTCTAAACACGATTAAACCATTTTTTATGGGACGTTTGTGTATGTCTGCTTGTGTAATATATGTATTCACTCGAGCAAAGATTTATCCTTTCGAATTGATATTTAGCAGTCTAGTAGACTTATGAGTTGTGCAGATCAGATTTCGGTACAAATCGAAAAATCAAACTAGCTTTTAAATTCGAAATGGCGTTATCCTGATTCTGATTAGATTTTGGTACAAATCGAAAAAGTGAATTAGCTCTTTTACTTAAAGTGACGTTAGAAAAGATGCTTAATAAATTTTGTGGGCGATACACTAAAAATAATTGACTGTTTAAGATAAAATTTTATGCAATTATTTCAATCTTATATGTCCTAAATTTGGAGCATTTCTAAATTATTTAATTATTTGTAAAATTATTTATTGATACTTTACTGAAAGATAAACGTAATATTTTTTTTTTTCAATTTTCCGTAGTTAGTTATTTGCAGCCAATATAATGCAATGACATCTAAATACAGTTTAAAGTGCCATTTTTAATAGTGTACAAAAAAAAATCAAGTAGACATAATATGGAACTTTATTTAATCATCAAAATCCGCGCGCTTCTTAAGCTATACCCGTTCAAGTGCACCACGGCTATGCATGTGAAACAGAAACCGGCGGACATCCGCTCCCGGCGACTCTCCAATCCGCTCCTAATATCCAGAGACACACGCGAGCCATACACCCCTCCCATTAAATATTACTATTTCTTAACGACTCTCTAAAGCATACATACTATACCAACCCCCCAACATAACGCAATTAATTTATTCTCTAACAAACCACCAAGTTTAATACCTCAAACAAATTTTATCTCAAATTTTTAATTTCTGGTCATACCAGGGAAGAAAAAGGGGACTCACTCCCTCTAACTTTATGAGTCATACAATTCAGCTCCTATCACTCTATATAAACAAAGTTTGCATCAATTGCATTGTTTAAAACGCGAATTTGAACATAAAGCAGGAAATAAGTCTCTGTAACTCTATGGTTTATATATTGCTATTCTGAATTTTTAAATTGGGATGACCTCTCAATATTAACTTTCCTATTCAGCAGAATCATGGAAGTGGTCTCAAATTGAACTCCATAAGCTGAAGAGTTTTCCTTTTATTTCCCCAGGCATTAAAGTCTCGTCACCCTGCAATTGTATTAAGTTGTGGCAACGCCTTCGGCCTGTGATTATAAACACAAAAATAGCGAAAATGACCAAACTTTGAGAGGTTATTTCTCCAGATCCAAAGGTTAATTTAAAAAATTGATTTCAGATTTGGATTCAGCATGGTCGAATTAGTATTCATGAGTTTTTTCAGCTCCCGGGGTTGCATTTTGGTCCTATGACATACTGGCACTACGATTTTAGACAGATGATTTGCTATTTTGATATAGAAATATTGATATTTATTTTCTATGGACTTCTATTTTGTGGTAATCAGACATACCAATGAATCCTTTTCAAAACAAAATATATTTCATTATTAGAAAGGATAATAAATAAAATGCATTTTTTTTATTATATAATTTTATTTCAGTAAATAAGAACGTATAAGCGACTTGTAGTCGCATGGATTGATTTAGAAATCCAAAATAAATAAATATTCTTTCGTTTTCCAGAATTAAATATAATTAATTCCTGCCCTCTTTTGGAATACATTTGTACGTTATAAATGTATAAGTTCAAAGGATTTGTAAATGTGATACAACTTTAATGTCTAAAAATTGCAATTTTCAACAATTTACTTGACTTTAATATATACACCAATGGCTCAAAAATATATTTTTGATCAATATCTCTTTTCATCAAAACGTAACAAATCACCAGACGATACTTAAAGGAAGTATACCGAATTATAATAAGAATGTTAATTCTGAAAAGAATAAAAAAAGTCTATTAATTTAGCAAGATATAATAAGAAGACTAAAATATTATTTCTATTGTTTCTTCACAAGAAATATCTGTAAGTTTCCACTCGACTTTTCATATATTTTTATTCCATAGTGTTTATAAACACTATGCATTTGGCTTATCTGTGTTCATATAAAGTATTTTGAAGGTATTAACACATCCATAGCGTAATTCAAATTATCAATTTTCTCCACTAGTATACACTATATGACTTTCAATACTTCCTTGAAGAAAGTATGTATAGGACAATTAGGTGACTGCAATTATTTTGATGGCATTTTAAGCCCTCCTGCTCAGGTAAAAAGTAACAGTGTGCATTCCTAACAACCGCCAAGAACTAACTGTGGTTTATAAACAATATTTTCGTTCTGAATGCTGAAAGGAAGAATCTGAAAAATGAATATTTCGTTTGTCAACTGCCTTATTTAACCTGTATATGCTTTATTTTTCATGTTCTAGTTCTAATCATGAAAATAACTAAACATTATATTTTCCCATAATATGTCCACACATAAAATAACAACGTTAGATGGATTCGTTCTTCAGTTATCTTGCCCCCCCCCCCCCCCACACACACACACCAGTTTTATTGTTCTATTTTTAGATTAGTTTGCATCCAT
Source organism: Amaurobius ferox (assembly GCA_951213105.1). NCBI lineage: Eukaryota > Metazoa > Arthropoda > Arachnida > Araneae > Amaurobiidae > Amaurobius > Amaurobius ferox. The sequence goes on from OX578134.1 coordinate 33,797,190, forward strand.
TTTCAACAACAGAACAAACAGGTGCCACTTTCTCCACCCCTCTATGTAATAATGGCCAATATTCAATAGTTATCCATCTGATTCAGAATTTTCTAAAAGTGTACTCTCCATGGGAAGCTTAAAATATCTCTTTGTTTGCATTTTTAACCAAACAGTCTTCTCTCAAGACCCCCTGTCGATTCCACATTCCACTGTCTGCTGTGGGCGACCATCCAGAGGACTCCCAAACTAAGATTATACAATGGACAACATTGATAGTCCGTTTTTGTTCAAATAGGAATTGTTCCTTGGCACTTTGTTTCCTAAAATGCTTTAGACCCTCCCGCTGGGGATGCACTACATAAATATTGGTGACAGGGTTCTTGGAAAACGGGGTAACTATCTCGCTCGTTCTTCGAATTTCTTATGGGGATTGTGCATGATCTTGTGAGGTAATAAAAAATGCAGGGGAGCTTGCAGATCTGATGTTGACTCATTGTGGAAGAACCTCGAGAAGCAATCAAGATGGTTCTAACTCTTTGGGAAGAACATAAAAGAAACGTTTCCTGCTTCTTGCACTTTTTTAAAGATAATGAAATGCCACTGTAGTAATAAAATTAATGGCCCTATTTAGCTTTTCAACTTGAAAGTGATATATGCACAACACTACAACTTGGGGGGCCCCGGAAGTGCCAGCAGTGTCTGATCCTGCCACTGCCTCTTTCATAGTTTCATTAATAACATCTATGACGTCTATTACACTTTTTATGATGCCTATCCTAGGTGGGAGACATAAAAATAACATATAGTATACCAATAAATATAACTGCTGCTGGTGAAAAAACAAGTACTTTGCACTTCTTTGATCGAAGCAGACATGAAAATTAGATGACTACAATTGTTTCAAGGATGTTGTGAGCCCTTGAAACAAGTGTCATATCACTCTTGAAATCAGGAACGTAGCCAGAAACGAAATCCAAGAGAATCGAAAGTGAAACACAAAGGGTCTCAACCAGAGATCAAGATAACGCCTCTATACGCGTATTTGAAGCTATAAAATAAGCAAATATGTTTTATAAGTTAATTAATGCGTATTTTTAAGCACCGATTCTGTAAGCAAAAGAGAAAAAAAATATTTTTTTTAAATCGCAAATTAAACAGATTTGGCTTAAATGTAAATTTAATTTTGAGAAAGCTGTTCCTTTATGGAAAAGCCAAAAGCAAAGAAGGTTGGGATTTTAAAAGGAAAAAATAAAAGTTATTTGACTTAATAGGTTTTTAATTTTCTTTTCCCCTTGTTTGTTTACAACTATATGGAGAAACTATGCGAAAGGTAACAATTTTGATATTTCATCATGAATTATATGATTAGTTATTTTTATGAAAAAAAAAACATTGCTAATTATACTGTGACGAATTTATGATTCAAGATTCATGACCCTATAATTTTCTTTTATACAAAATACAATAACTTTAATAAATACCTGGAAATTTGAGGGTAATTGTACATTTGTTAAATATTACTCCTTTGTTAAGCACAATTCTCCTTCAAATCAAGTCAGGGAGTATGTTTACTCTCCTGGGAAAATTCTAGCTCGATCTCGGGTCTCAGCCAATTATTCTGAAGGAAGGAAGCACTCACGCTCACTAAAAATGTTTTTAGGGGGCAATGGAGGGAAATGCATAAAAATATTAAATAAATTGCTTTATTAAAATTATTTTAATTAATTTCAACTAAATACGGTGCTTTTGTTGTTGGAGACTATACTATTATGTGCTATTGGGTCAAAGTTTATGTGCTATAAAGCCTATTAATCATTAGTATCTGTAAAATTTTGTATTACTTATAAATTATTAAAAAGTAATTGTAGTATAGCTATACTTTTAATCTAAAAGTTGATTGTAAAAATTCATAATTCTACTATACACCAATTCCAATATTAATATGTAATAATAATAACAGTTGATTTTAATATAAGCATTAACTAGTATCCAAGCTGTTAATGAATCAAAGAAAATTTCTAAAAGTTAATGCATAATACTGATTCTATAACTACTCATCAGTTGATTTTGCCTGTTATGTAGATCTGTGAACCTCGCTACAATACAAAAACGTATCCTAAAATTCTATTGTCTTAATTAAACTTTTGAAACATTTAAATACTTTTAAATTAAATATGTAAATAAATTGATGAACACTAATATAACCACAAATTTAGTTAAACTAAAAGTTCTTATTTCTGTATTATACCAAGCGAAATAATTTATAAAATAACTTTCAAAAAGCAATTTTTCATGCAAAATTTGGATGACATTTTAGACAAAATTCCATATCATTACTAAAAATGTAGTATATTTATTAGAAGGGGGTGTTGAGTATACCTATTAGAGGGGGGAGGGTCTCAGACTATTTGGGTTCTGCTTGTCTTGCCTGAAAAATTAGTCATTTAATTTTCATATATGCTTCTATCGAGGAAGTATAATATTTTTTTTTATAACAATCTATTCAATATCTCTCAAATTCTATCTATTTTTTTCATCGCTGTCTTGTGATTTCGTTGACTTTGGGACCGCTTGAATTTAACGTCGGCAACATCATATCCCTTTCGGCAATCATGTATTTATGCCTATACTAGGCGTAGTTAATCGTCGTGCTTTATGATTAGGTTAATGCTGCTTCGTGCAGTCTGAGTAAATCTTCAATATATGTACTTTACATGCAAAGTTGTAGGCATAGTGCTACTGATTAGGTCTCTAGAAATATTCCCAAAACTTCTATACATGGCAAGTTTTTTGTTAACAATGACGATTATTCCGTTATAGACTATTCCGTTCTGGAGAGTACTAAAAAGCGTATAGGCGTAACTGGTCCAGGTATGCTGAATATGCATTGGGAATGCGATTCCAATATACTTATAGCTTAAAATAATGATTTTGGACTCTAAAATTTGGGGATGGGAGATGAGGGAAGGGGTGGTCCTCACGAGTCCTTTAAAAATAGCCTTGATATATGTTTTTATATGCATTTCTTTAAAAGGCGGAATGAATAATTAAAGTTTTAGAAAGATTCTAAATACCTAGTTGATGTCGTTATATTACTTTCTTTATATACATAGTATAATGTATAAGGAAAGTATTGTGGCGCGGTCGAAAATTCGAATTCGAGTTTTCGACGGGAGAGTACGTTTCACGCATCCCTGATCACTAATCGAACATTTTTGAGGTGATCTCTGTGTGTGTGTGTGGGGGGGGGGGGGGGGGGGGACGATATCTCACGAAAGAATGGAGCGATTCGAATGAAATTTGATTCAAAAATTATAATCCGTGAATACTGGAAGCTTATTGTTTTTAATCACAGTCGAATGTTCAGAACCCCCTTAAATTTTCGAGTGAAATTTTGAAAAAAATCATCAAAAAATCAAAACCTTTAATAAAGTTACGCAAATACACATTTTTTACTTAATTTCTCCTTAGAAAACGATTAGCATAAACTTTAGAACGCTAGTATGAACCGTTCTCGAGATATTGCACATTTTTCAAATAAATTTAACAAAAAATCCCATAAATTAAAAAATAAATATTAACTGTTGGGAAACATGTTCACTTTTCATATATAATATCATGTGATAAATTTGGTGACATCATTCTCGCGAATCTAGATTGTTCCAGTCATGAGAAAAGGTACTTTGCTTAATACTTTTGTATTTGAACTCCAATAGTCATACTTTATCATACTTCATCTGCTATAAGTTATTTATCTGCTATAAGAATAACTTAATTCTTCATCCATAACACTTGGCGAGATTTTGGCGACGGATTTGGCAGAATGTCGCCAACCTGGCGACGCTTTTAAATGTTGCCAACCTGCTGCAGCAGGTGCAATGTTTCTGTCGGCGATTTCCCAAAACACTGGCAGAATTTGATATTCGCAAGTTGATCTTCAAACGATTTCCGTTTTCAACCAACGCGAACGACTACAGTTCACTGGCAGGCATTGTCTTTAAAACACCTACTTCTTCCTTTTCACATCTCGCGTCACATGTGCCTCTACGCCACGGTAAAATGGTTCCCCTCTCCTCCAATCAGGGTTAGAGATATCAGCACAGTCTCCGAAGTTTTTGATCCTACCTTGTATAAATCTCTTGTCGATCAAAAGTACACCGGGCTGAAACTGAGAACTTACGGCTATAACACAGGAAGATTTGATCTCAGTGACATTTATAATCGAATAACGGTAACAAAATAATGCAAATAAAAATGTGTTTTAGAATGCCCAAAATATGCAAATCCGTCAAAATTCCGAATTTCAATATTTTCCCTGTGCATTACCGTGTATTATAGAGAAAGTATAAATACGGCAGACGATAAAAAAAAAGTAATGAAAAATATTCTGAAAAGAAATATAGGAAAGCAATAAGACTTAAGTATTGAGGCATCTTGGAAATAGCTGAAACATGACGAAAAAACTGGCTTGTTCTCAATTTTCGCTGAATTTCACAATGAAAGCTGAAACCATGATTCCGTACGGGCTTTGGATCAAACCACTATCGCAATTACTTAAGAGGTAATAACGAAATGGAGCTATATACAAAATTCGATATACCACGTATATAAATCTCCTCGCCCTTCTCTCTCTTTCTCCAAATGAAACAAAGTATTTTCAATGAGATGCTGTTTCGAAATTTGGAATACAATTATTTTTTTGTGTTTCTAATAAATATTAAAGCTTTTTCTCCTTTTTTGTAGGGTCTGAATAATGTTTTATGAAATGGAGAGAAAGAGATGAAGTACACATAGAAAAAAAAACCCAGTAAGATTTAAAAAAAAATAATATGTGTTTTTTTTATTTAAAATCTAATCTGAAAGAAATTAGAGTTGAATTTTTCATTCGTTTATTTTTCACTGCTTCGGAATTTCCATTTCATTGACTTTTTTTTAAATCTTTTTAGATTATTTCTCTTTTTTAATGTCATTTGTTGCATTAAAAATACATTATTAAAATCAGTTTAGATTTTTCAATTTTGAAAAAGCACTTCTGTGTACTAAGATTCTTAAATTTAATCACTGCTTACAGGTGGGGTCTTTGAAAACGCCAATCCCTATTGGAAGTATCATTTGCGGGACTCTGTACTGAAATTTTTTGCGTCTATTTTTATATTTTTATGTTTACTCATGTTATACATGCTGCCCTACTGTATACTGCCCTACTTTGGCAATGATACTTATGGAAAATCGTGTTGTATAAATGGTTTTGATTGCATTATTTTCTCATCATTCTAGATAGACTCAGTATTTTATTTTTCATTTATGAAAATTTACATAGAAATTTACATTGAAAATATACGAGTGTGTTTGTAATGAAAATAAAATAATTGAATATAAAATTTTCTTCCAGTTTCTTTTTTTTTTTTCTGCAAAGTTAGCAAGTGCATTTTAAAATTTAATCTTTCTTGTTTTTATTAACTATTGTATATATTAATATTGATGTATAGTAGTTATATGGATATTAATAAAGCTTGCAAATATAAATATGCAGTTATTTGTTAATAATTTATATGGATTGAAATATATAATATAGTAACTATTACGGTTTATAAATGCTAACGATCGTATTTTTGGTGAGCCTCCTCCTTCAAAACTTCTGAGCCCTCTTGAATGTCACTCCAGCCCCTTTTCAATTTCATGTCTGGCTATTTTCAAGGCATTATTGGTAATCGCTGTTACTTCAGCTCAACGTATACCAATATTTAGAAATCTCCCAAAACTTAGTCCAATGCAGAAAAATCATAGCTTAATGGGTTTCGTTCTTATTAGAGCTGGTGTGGTAAAACAGTACCCTATCGTGTTATCGCAAATAAATATTTTTAAATAATTCTGTGCTTAGCTCTTCCCATTACACCCTAGTAAAGCACTTGAAATACTTTATAAACATAAGCACCCAACATATTCTATTTACAAAACCATCCCAATAATAAAAAAACATCTATTTTTTTTTTCCGCCCGCTTATTGTACGGTTCCTTGCTCACTCATTGTTGCCTCTCAATAGATGCATGTACTCTTTGTAGTGGGATAAAGAGGTGCGAAGGCTTTTACGGTCAGGGGGGCTCCTACAATCCGGACTTTAAAAGGCTCGCGACACAATGCCAGGAAAATCCTCTACAGGAGGGACGGGAGGCGAAATCCCATGGAATAACACATAAATGCTCGTGTGTGCCTTAAGATTGTATCATAAAATGATTTCAATCTAATATATGTTAAATGTATCGTTCAATTTTAAGGCTGACTTGATCTCTCTTTAAAATCTCTTAACTTTTCTAAATCTAAAAATCTGATGTGGACAGCACATGGCTTTCCCTGCAGACTCAAATTTATTTTTCTTTATTTCTTTAAGAACTCATTAAATTGAGTTTAATTGCACAAAATGACGCTAAATTTGCATTTTTAATTCAATTTCTGCTTTTATTTGGTAATTGGACATTTTCCCAAAGGCGGCATAAAAAATGCGAAAAATCTTAAATATCTCGAGAACGGTTAGTCCTAGAGTAATAGAGTTGTTCTTATTCTTTTCCTCGTCAAAAATTACGTATAAAACCAGCATTTAATTGATACATTTAAACATACGTAGTCTTGTTTTAGATATTGGCGATTTTTGCGGGCCATTTCGTAAAAAAGGTTGGTTGTTCATTCCGAATCGTACCAAAATCTAATCAGCACCAGAGTATCCCATATGTGATTTATCTACCAAATTTTGTGAAATTTGGTCAATTAGTATTTCAGCTAGAGTGAATACATGAGATTTTTGCGGGCCATTTCGCAAAAAAAGGCAGGTTCTTTTTTTCCAAATTATACCAAAAACTAATCAGCACCAGGGTCACACCCGAGGGTCTTACCTACCAAATTTTATGAAATTCGGTTCTTTAGTTTTTGAGTTAGAGTGGATACATACATTGCACAGACACACAGACAGACAGACACACACACACAGACGTCATTCTAAAAATAGTTTTTTCGTATTCTAGAGGTCTCAAAACGTGTAGATCCGTCGAAAACTCGAGTTGCGATTTTCGACATGATTCCAATACTTTCCCTATCCATTACCATGTATTGCAGGGAAAGTAAAAATGTTTCTTTCTACGTATGTACAATCTTTAATTGCTGTAACTTTGTTGTCATATTTGGTGTCTTTCAGATAAACTAGCACAGAGTGATCGAAGAATCTCGCACAACAAATTTTAATATATAGCGTACCGAAAAATTAAAATAGTATATTTTTTTTTTTCAGTTAGTTGCAACTCATACCTTCAAAATTATATTAGAAATATCGTCTGGTATTTTTAATACGTCCGGACGATCATTACAGACCTATTTTTATCAATCGAAGAATATTGCGTTTTTCCAGAGAGAATTTTTTTTTATTTTAGAGCAATATTTCTTCAGCTATTTTTAGGGGAAATTGAAGATTTTCAGTAAAGCAGTCTCTATTTCATGCAGTTTATCCTGGGTTAAAATGGAAGGATTACTTGTTCTCTTTTTGTCTATAACGGAATAAGTGTCTTGGAAATACTCTGCTAACCTCGTAATTGTTGAACTGTTGGGGATTTTAGAGTCTGTTTATTTTTCTGGAACTTTTCAAGAATGGCTAGAGTTATAATATAGCTCTAAAATAAAAATGCTGTCACTCTGGGAAAAAACCATGTTCTTTGAGAAAGAAGTCTATAATTATCGTATGACGTATTAAAAATTAACTGAATAATGGCTCAACTCGTCTTTCTGATGCCAGAATCCATTTTTAGTAACACTTTTTCTTTTCTCAAATTTTACAAGAACAATTTTGAAAAATCCGATATGAGCAACGGCTTTCCCTGCAGACTCAAATTCATATTTTCTTTATTTCTTTAATAATTCATTAGATGGAGTTTAATTGCACAAAATAACACTAAATTTGCATTTTTAATTCTTTATTTGGTAATTGGACATTTTTCCGATAGCGACGTAACAACAATGCAGGAAATCTCAAATATCTTGAGAACGGTTAGTCCTAAAGTATAATGGAGTGTGTTATATTCTTTTCCTCGTCAAAAATTTCGTATAAAACAAGAATTTAATTGATACATTTTAGCATACGTAGTCTTTTTTTTTTTTTTTAGATTTTGGCGATTTTTGCTGGCCATTTAATAAAAAAAGGCAGGTTGTTCTTTTCCAAATCGTACCAAAATCGAATCAGCACCAGAATGTCCCACAAGTAACTTATCTATCAAATTTTGTGAAATTTGGTCAATTAGTATTTTAGCTAGAGTGGATACATGAAATTTTTGCGGGCCATTTCATAAAAAAAGGCAGGTTATCCTTTACCGAATCATACCAAAATCTAATCAGCACCAGAGCATTCTACAAGTAACTTATCTACCAAATTTTGTGAAATTTGATTAATTAGCATTTTAGCTAGAGTGGATACATGAAATTTTTACAGGCCATTTCGCAAAAAAACGCGGGTCTTGTTTTTACGAATCCTACCAAAAACTAATCAGCACCAGGGTCTCTCCCAAGTGACTTACATACAAAATTTTATGAAATTCGGTCCATTAGTTTTTTAGGTAGAGTGGATATATACATTGCACAGACACACAGACAGACGTCATGCTAAAAAATAGTTTTTTCGTATTCTACAGGTTTCGAAACGTGTACATCCGTCGAAAACTCGAGTTGTGATTTTCGGTAAAATTCCAATACTTTGCCTATACATTACCATGTATTGCAGGGAAAGTAAAAATCTGATGTGGGCAGCACATGACTTCCCCTGCAGACTTATATTCACGTTCTCTTTATTTTTATTACATTTAATTCAATTTTCGTTCTCATTTGATAACTGGACTTATTTTCAAAGGTGGCGTAGAGAAAATACGAAAAAACTCATATATCTCGAGAACGGCTAGTCCTAGTGTAATGGGGTTGGTCTTATTCTTTTCTTCGTTAAAAAATACGTATTAAACGAGCATTTTATGGATATATTTGAGCATACGTAGTTTTTTATTTTAGATTTTTGCGGGCCATTTTGCAAAAAAAGGCAGGTTATTTTTTTCTGAATCGTACCAAAATCTAATCAGCACCAGGGTGACCTATACGTTACTCATCTACCGAATTTTGTGAAATTCGGTCCATTAGTTTTTCAGCTACAGTGGATACAAGCTTTTGCGGGCCATTTCACAAAAAAGGCGGGTTCTTTTATTCCGAATCGTACCCAAAACTAATCAGCACCAGCTCCGCCCACAAGTGACTTACCTACAAAATTTTGTGAAATTCGGTCCATTAGTTTTTTAGTTTGAGTGGATACAAAATCTGCACAGACAGACACACAGACAGACAGACACACAGACAGACAGACACACAGACGTCACGCTAAAAATGGTTTTTTCGTATTCTAGAGGTCTCGAAACGTGTAGATCCGTCGAAAACTCGAGTTGCGATTTTCGACATGATTCCAATACTTTCCCTATACATTACCATGTATTGCAGGGAAAGTAAAAATCGGTATTGTGGGTCCAAATGATTACAATTATAGCGTGTTACCCTTCACTTTAAAGGATTTGTCAAAGTTTTCCGATTTATGCCATGCTTGACAATGCAGTCCCCGGCGGGGAGGAACTTTCCCCGAAGAGGACTAATGGTGTTATGAACAAAACAACTGTATCTCGGCTATTTTTCACAACAGTGATTGAAACTATCAAGTCTCATGATCAATGGGCCATAAATAACTCATTTTATGCACGAGTATGCCAATTTTTGTCCTATGCTGCAATGTTAAAAAAATATAAAAATTTGAATAAATTTCGAAGTTTTTGCTCGAATTTAAAAAAATTCTATCTAGTTCTAGAATTTTGATAAACAGAGCCGGATATAATCCATTAATATTTATCGTCCATTAATGCGATAATGTATACAAGAAATCGATCGTAGAGATCAGACAGGCAGACAAACGGACATCACTTCAAAAATAGTCAGAACGTGTTCAAGAGATCTTAAAACATGTATCTGCATCAAAATTTCGAATTCGAAAATTTTCATGAAAACAATACTTCTCTATACTATTTTATATAGTATGAGAAAGTAACATCAGACGATATTTCTGACATATTTTTTAGAATGCAATTACGTCACTTAACTAAAAATTAAATAAAAGAAATTAACTGTAAATTAACTGTAACTAAAAATTAACTGTATTCATAATATGTTTTTTATAATTATCTAGGGGACCCCCTAAATAGCGAATAAAGCACATAGTCCATGTAATAAAGAGGTTTAACTGTGATTCGGGAAAATGATATTTTATACAATACTCTGAGAAAGTAAAAATTTTCAAAGAAACAATACTTTATATTTATTCAATAGTTTAAGAAAGTTAATTCCAGAAACACGATATTTTATGCAGAGTCTGAGAAAGTAAAAAGTTTCGGAAAAACAATATATTTATTTATGCGAAAGTTAAAAATTTCGGGGAAACGATATTTTATACAACAGTCTGAAAAAGTAAAATATTTCGAAAAATTAATACTTTATACAATAGTTTGAAAGAGTTAAAAATTTCGGGGAAACGATATTTTATACAATAGTCTGAAAAAGTAAAATATTTCGAAAAATTAATACTTCATACAATAGTTTGAGAGAGTTAAAAATTTCGGAGAAATGATATTTTATACAATAGTCTGAAAAAGTAAAATATTTCGAAAAATGAATACTTTATACAATAGTTTGAGTGAGAAAATTTTCGGGAAAACGATATTTTATACAATAGCCTGAAAAAGTAAAATATTTCGAAAAATTAATACTTTATACAATAGTTTGAGAGAGTTAAAAATTTCGGGGAAACGATATTTTATACAATAGTCTGAAAAAGTAAAATATTTCGAAAAATTAATACTTTATACAATAGTTTGAGTGAGAAAAATTTCGGGAAAACAATATTTTATACAATAGTCTGAAAAAGTAAAATATTTTGAAAAATTAATACTTTATACAATAATTTGAAAGAGTTAATTTTGGATAAACGATATTTTATACAATAGTTTTAGAAAGTAAAAATTTTCGAAAAAACAACACTTTATACAATAGTTTGAGAGAGTCAAAAATTTCTGAAAAATTATATTTGATTTGATATTTGATTGACAAATTTACACGAAAAATAATACTTTATATAAGTATGAGAAAATATTTTTTTGGGGAAAAACAATACTTTATATAAGTTTGAGAAAATAATTTTGCTTCGGAAAAACAATACTTTAAACAATAATATGACTATGAAATGGCATGAATGAAAACCACTATGACGATTTCCCGTCGGTGAAGTTTCCCTGGAATTTTAATAATTGGAATATTCCTTCTTGATATTTCTGTATAAATGAAAACGCGTGTTATTGGAGAACTATTTATAACCCCACTCGCGCCAGAAAGGCAGCTTTGCGGCACAACAGAAAGTGCTCTGATATTTGGCTCATAATATTCTGCAGTGTTTGCAACCCTAGACACCTAACAACCGCTGAGGAGCTCTTTTGAATGCAAGATTCCTGTTCTTGAGAGTAGCATGGCGTAAAATGGACATCCAGGCGAGCTGATCTTTTTGACAGGCGGGACCCCATAATCGGAGGCCCCGAATCAGCAAGGGGCCCCCACCACCGCGGGGGGCATCAAACGAAAATAAAATTTCGACAACTCGCGAATATGTCGCGACGTCTGTCTGTGGAGTTTTGAATAGAAGTATGGCTTTTTTGAATAGGAGTCTTCTATAAAATGTCAATTTTGCGGGGAGTTTTTTTGCATGAGTGAGCTAGGACATAATAAAGCGGTAGACTGTCTGTCTGGCAATGATGTTTTTAAGGCGTATTTTAGATAGGCTTTTTTTAACCCTGTTGCAAATAAATAAATAATATGAATGTTATCTAATTTTTATCTGGTAATTCCTAGGTATAAATGTCGTTTCATGATAGTTCTTTTAAATTTAAAATTCATGTTATTTGAAATCAAATATAAAGTAATATTTAAAAAAAAATATTTATGCTCTAGCAAATATATTCAGCGCTTCTTGTGATTTAATATATCTGTAGATTTTATTAGCACTCTAGATCATAATGTTCTTCAAAATATTCTGTTTAATTCTCGTATAAAATATATAAGATTTTCTATGATTTTCACAAGCAAGGCTATGATTTTAAAGTAAAAGTGGGAATTTGGTCAACAAATGTTAAAATGTAAATGCTGAAAAACAAGTAAAAGATATTATTACACCATTTATTTTTTTTATTCCGTGGCAACAAGCAATTATACACGATCTAAAGTATGTAAGATTCCCATAATCATAATGTAACTGATGATTTATTAAGCAGTTGAAAATGGCGATAATTAGATGGCCTTATTTTATCTCATTGCAAGAATCAATAAAAGACAATAAATACTGTAGTTTATTAAACTTACTTATCTATTATTTCCTTTATTATTTAAATCGGGAAAAAAAAAAACATCGTCTACCTTATAATTTCATATTTATTAAAATATTTTTACTGCCTTTATTGTTTTTTTATTTTCTTTGTTAAGCAAAGCAATTTTATATTCAACAAAGTTTCAGCAAAAAAATCATTTGAATAATATATTTTTTTTTCAAGGTTTATTGTTATGTTTGTGCTATTTCGCGACATACCCTGTACTGTACTCAAAAATTCGAAACGTAGGCATGGTTGCCCGCAGTAAAGTAAGTATAATTACACCAAATTTAGAAAGAAAATTGATCAAATCTGAGACTTCCTATATAGAATAAATAGACAGGCGAGATTTTCTATATGGAATAAATAGACAGGCGAGCCTTTCAAATTTATGTTTACAGGGTTTCTAGATCTCTCAGCACTTCGATAACTTTATAACGAAAGGACTTTGAGAATGTAGACGTTTGGTCTATTTATAGTAAAAATACTATGACTGATCGAATGAACGTGATTGCAGCGCCCCTAGTGGATAATTTATAAATTTAGGATAACGAACTCGATAACAATGCGAGATAAACAAGGAAAGTAAATTTTAATAGTGTAGAGCATTGTTTAATGAGTATAGGAATCGATACGTTTATTGCATTATTTCTGAATTGACTATTTACACGTACGGTCACGGTTTTATTTACGCCGCTATGTTGGACGGCATAAACGCCGATGTGGTAAGCCATGATAGCTATAGTCATGATGTATATCGTATCAGATACGATAAAAATATAAATGTACGCCTTCGAGAAAGATGTATTGAGAAATTGTACCGCATGTGAACACAACTTACAATAATTGTATCCTTCGAATAAATATATAATTGTACTATAGCAGAAGTTTCGAACAGCAAGAAATGTATACTTTAACACGGGATGGAAAGGCAATTTTGCCGTCCAACACAAGAATGGCAGAAAGTAAATTTATCGGTTGTAACGTCACATGCAAATGGTTAATAGGGCAGTTATTTGCCCATAACTCTATTGTGTCTAATAAATTCCTTAGTTTCATTATCAATTCCTATTCATTAGAACAATGCTCTACAACTTTATAATTGACATTTTCGTCTACCCTACCTTGTTGCCGAGTATTTTATCCTAAACGTTTCCGCTAGGAGCACTGTAATCATTTTTGAGTGGGCATGGTCACTTTACTACATAACGTGCATGATACTATGCAGTGGCTTACACACAGAGAGTGCAAATACAATCCTCTAATATTTTCTGTGCCATAAAATACGACAATTTTGCCTTTAAATATAACGTTATTTATAAATGTATTCATACACAATTAATGTAGTTTCTGCTTATGAGGACACAAATTCATTGGACATATGTCTCGCTTGCTCTTTTCTGAAATCTGCAAAAAATGCGAAATTGATTCAAGTGTAGGGGAGTGCTGACCTTGCATCGTCCGGCTTTCTGTCAAAAGTCGCTTCTTACTCCCACACCCCAGTGATTTACAAAAGTTTTGGAAGAATAAATCAAAGACGGAAACCTTTTAATGGACATTGGTCTGCAGACGGAAGCCCTAATCAGTGCCCTCTCAAGACCCCCAAGTGCGAGCAGGCCAGCGGATACAAAGACCTCGACCCTCCAAATGTCCAAGAGGGAACATTTTCCCACCATCAGCAAGCTCATTAAAAACGGCAGGAAAAGGGGTGTTAAAGGGATCGGGAAGAACGGAAGATTTTTTAATTGTTGCGTTTGTAGAATGAACGGTTTCTTCTATCAAACGAATGTCGAATGATGTGAAGTTGTAGAGCTTTGCATCATTCCATCACAAATTTTTCGCAGGGGTAGGAAAATATTTTATTAAATATCATTAATTATTAATACCAATTAATGAACAATGGTAATTATAAATTAATATTTTATTCATTAAACCTTGTATCGTTGGTCCAAATAATCATTATTATAGCATGTTACCCTTCATTTTATAGAGCTTAAAAAAAATATTGCGATTGATACCAAGTTTGACAATGTACCCCCTCGGGAGGGGTTGTTGTTGAGACCCAGACCGTCCGACCTACCAGAAAAGTGTAAGGTAACTGTTCCCTCGATGGGTGTAGCTTACCCCCGAAGAGCGCTGCTAATGATGTCACGAACATAAAAATTGTATCGCGGCTTTTTTTTTCACTACAATGATTGAAACTGTTAAGTCATAAATAAAACTTATTATGCATAATTCTTAAATAAACCCTTTTATGCAAATATCTATAAACCATAAAAATATGTATTCGAAAAATGAAATTAATTTTAATATTTTTCTTTAAGTTAACTGCTTTACCTCCATTACTTATTTTATTTCCACCTGATCGTTTCTAAAATATCTATTTGCAGTCCCATTGATACACCCAAAAACTACTTCCTACAATAGCTTCTTAAATGTCTTTTCATTTTAGAATAAATATTTTTAACCCGATTTATGGTTGTAAAAGAATATATAATTTTAGGTCAATCCCCTTCCCCACGTGACCATATCATCACACTTTCTCTATATACAACATCGTATCTATAATTAAACTTTTCTCTCCAAATACAGTCTCCTAAGCTCAAATAAAGTCAAAACAGGCGCACGTGACCTGTTTATCACGCACGCAAAGCCTGTAAAAAGATGGAACAATTTTAGTCGAATTAAAACGTTCATAAAGACGTTTCAGACGTGTCAAAGCATCATCTTCTGGATGAACAAGAGAGAAACAGTACTCCTTCTCTATTGGTTGAATTATTGAATTTCCTCGCCAATCGGAGCGCAATGCCGAGACCTGACGCGGAGAGGAGAGAAAGTGAGGTTGCTACATTTGGCTGTGTTATCTTATCGAGTTTTATAAATTTTAATAAAATTATTAAAATCTAAATATCATGCAGTAATTTTAAATAGTTTATGGTTACTGTTTGCAAAATTTCTAAAAATAATAGGACATGAAATAGTTAAAATTTTCTAGCAGTTAAGGGTTCCTACTTCCTGTAAAGGTATAATATATATATATATATATATATATATATATATATATATATATAAATAAAATGAAAGATTTTAATCGAAAATTATGCATAAACTACTGTATGTACAAAAAAACCCATCTCTAGCATATCTGTTACAAATGAGTAACTATAGACCAAGACTAAGGATAAAGATAGAAGGTAACATATCACTACAATGGAAAGGGGGATGAGAAGAATATAAGGATACAAAATTCACAATTAAAAGTATATAAATATAAATAAAAATAAAAAAGAAAACACGGCATAAATGAGAAAAGGTAATAATAATTAGCTCAAGATAAAAGATTAAGACATAGAGAACAATCAATTGAAACTACACAAAAAATGGCGGTTAGTTCGAAATTGCATTCTCATCAGGACAGCCATACAATTCGAATTAAAACCGATAGAATAGCCAGTTTCTGACAATGGCGATAGTATTTAACTATAGACACCATTGGAACTGTCTACTGGCTAGTGGAAGGAGAAAAATAAATTAATTGAATCAGAAAAGTAATACCTCCTCGAACAGAAATATGAACTCACAAGCATTGTTACCACGTGTAAGTTGAAGAAGCGACTGAGCATTTCACCCACCTCACTTCGTCAATGCGAGTGGGCACCGGAATGAATACATTTGAACGATACATAATATATATGGAGACTTTCAAAAATAGTAATCAGTATAGGACTCAGGACAAGTGGAAAATAGTCATTCGAAAAAAGTAAACAGTATTAGACTCAGGCCAAGTGGCAAGTGAGGTGATAAGAATGGATGAATTCTCAAAATTGAGTTATCCAATCAAAGATAAATAATGCATGTGTAAAATTATTACGAGGTATATTTGAAATTATTAATAATAATATTTACAAATACTTCCGGATATTGGTAATTTTGACAAATGTGTTTAAGATTATTGATGTGGAGAAAGTGAAACCGAGGATCAGAAAGTCGATGTATTCGAAATAGCTGGTTTAAAATGATGTTTCTAAACAATTGAATAGAATTACAAGATTGATATGAGAGCAGCTTTATGATAGTGAAGTTGTAAGAATCTTTTTTATCATATAGATTGGTGATTATATGATTATTGAGGGTATCTAAATTTAGGTCTAAAAAGTTTACAGTTTGACTAACGCTAGGCTCATTAGGAATTAATTCTAGGTTAGATGGGTAAAAATCAATATTAATTGGAGAGGAATCATCAATGATAATACAAATCAAGTCGTCAACATATCTATATATAATATATGAATTAGAGTTAAAATGAGATTCATAATAATAAAGATATAAGTTAGCGAGTATACTACTACTACAGCCACCTTGTGGTACACCAGATGTTTGTAAATAAATGTTATCACCTTGGATAATATATATATATATATATATATATATATATATATATATATAACCAGGGTATGCTACTGTTCATGTTTTAAATTAGTCTTATTATATTTATCTTCATATTTATTTTTATTATATATATATAATATATATATATATAAATAAAAAAATTGCAATTTTTATTTATATATATATATATTAGAAAAATATAAGAATAAAAATAATCAATTCAAGTAATCGTGAAATATTAACATCACCATAGAAGCAAAACCACGGTAATAGAAAAGAACAGCACCGGCCCTAATTCAAAGATTAACCAGAATTAAATTCATCTTCAGGTCTGAGTATTTAATTCTAATTAACCCAAACAAATGCCTGTTTCAGATTGGGCAATAGTACATTATTATAAATGCCCAATCTCAGACTACAAGCACCAAAAGATGAGAAATTGAAGATAAGAAAAATTAGGAAATCTATAAATCTATTATTACCATGAGGCAGGAACCCTTCTTCTTTCACCACGTGTAAGTGCGATCAACCGCAACAGTAATATATATATATATATATATATATATATACATATATATATATATATATATATATATATATATATATATATATATGTGTGTGTGTGTGTGTGTGTGTGTGTGCTTATATTACTAATATTTCAACTCAAACCAGTTTTATAAATTTTCCTAAACTTCTTTGTTATTTATTTCCAATAATTATATTTTTTTAAGGAAATGAATTATACTTACAAGTCTCAGGAGTTCCACAGGGTGGCTGCAGTAGCAGTATGTTATCTAATTTATATCTTTATCATTATGAACAGTCTTCTACATCAATAGATTATACATTATACAGTTATGTTGATGATCTGATTTGCTTAGTATATACAGAAAATTGTGTCATAGAAATAGATTTCTATCCTGACAATTTGGAATTAATTCCTAATGAAGCTACTATTAGTAAAAGTATTAATTTTTTGGATTTAAATCTTATTATTGAACCTTCTAATAGAATTGTTACTAATTTATATGAAAAAAAAGACCTTTTTTAATTTTAACATTAATAAAATCTTACCATTTAATTCCTGCAACTCGATTCTATTGTTTAGAAATATTATACTTAATCAACTTTTTAGAATTTATAGATTATCTGATATAAAATTTTATGCTATACGTATTGATAATCTAAAAATTACCAGCATTTTATATAGATATCCCTCTTATTTTGTAAATGGTATAGTTAAAATTTAGATTAGCTGAATTTTCATGAATTTTATTCATGATGTTTTATATATTAGCCTGACATCTCCATACTCTTGTTTTACTTATATTTTATTTTTACATCCACTTACACATTAGCCTTTCTATTATTGCCCCTCTTGATTGTATATTATCTCTTATACTTGTCTTTTCGCATTACTGTTATTTACTTCTTATGAATGGCAACGGTAGATCATATATATCTTTTTCCTTTGTGAATGGCAACACTGGTCTCTTCATTCTGGGTTCCCGAGATCGACAGGTTCGTGTATTTGTTGTGTTAGATTCCAGATATCCCTTTTTCCTTTTATTTTTTCTTCTTTATGTATGTTGTTCAAGTAGAAATAGTTTATAGATATAATCTATCTATTTCTTCAGAAACATACATTTTTGTGTTTGCTTCTATAAAACACTTGGACTTGAGAAAGAATTTTGAAGAAGTGAACAAATCCATGATTTAACCCTAGACCTTGTCCACGCGTATAGCGTTTGTGATTGGATTTCGTCTGTTTTTCTTTTATCGATTCCATACCATTGACTTTTGATGATTTTTTTTTCTTCCATTTGCTTGAAGATTTGTTCATTTATACTTTTATTTTGTAAGCTTGTTAGA
The DNA here is from genome assembly GCA_951213105.1 of Amaurobius ferox. NCBI lineage: Eukaryota > Metazoa > Arthropoda > Arachnida > Araneae > Amaurobiidae > Amaurobius > Amaurobius ferox. The sequence goes on from OX578134.1 coordinate 33,815,898, forward strand.
AAGTTAGGTTTTTCGAGTTACAGCTTCTCACTTTTCTTTCATTGGACTTTCAATTTTTTTTTATTATTGAAATCATTTTATTTATTAGCTGCATTTGCGCAATAAATTAAATGTATTTTGCATTGTCATTCCTATTTACTCATTTTTTACATTTGCATATTTGCAAAGTATCCTTAATTTTTTAAGTATGCTACGGTATTTATAAACAATATTATATATATATATATATATATATATATATATATACATATATATATATATATATATATATATATATATATATATATATATATATATATATATATATATATATATATATATATATATATATATATATATATATATATATATATATATATATATATATTAGGGTAAATATATTTTTAAATGAAGATAATTAAAATTGCTGTTGATTTAAATAAAAAGTGCAGCATCTAAATTCACTTCAAGTATTTCTTTTTTCAATGAAGAATTTTCCATAAGAAAAAGATGAAAATGTAGAAGAATGCCTGTAGAGTGAGTTGAAGACCTAGACCGTCCGACTCATCCTAAGGATATGACCAACCATTCAAACGGCTGGGCCTGTAGAGTGAGTGTCTGTACAGGCCCAGCCGTCCAAATGGTTGCTGTTCAAATGTATAAGAATGTCTCAATAGAAATTTAATTTTATATTAAAATTTATAAAGCAACAGATTAACATATTCTGGTATTCATTGCTAACCACTTAATAGAAAAATGCGTATATTCGTCTTCACGTTCCAAAATCTCCTTGCAAAAATCAATTAAACATAGTCAGAAATAATGAGCTTTTTTAATCATAATAAACCAAGTGACTTATAAAGTTAAAATATTAATTTTTTCCGTCATCGTTATTTTGTCTAGCTGAACAACCGATAAAACACAATAAATACTATTAATATATTCAATTTGTTAATCTACTATAATATCTATTATTGACATTGAAATTGGATAAATATAGTCTATCCTATAATTTGACTGTTTTATTTAAACATTTTTTTACAGAGTAAAAATAATTTATTGCTAAGCAAATGATTTTGTTTTCTTCAAAACTTTTTAGAAAAATTATCGTCTGTCTAATGTTAAATCTATGGAAATAAGATCGTTTTTATTAATATCTATGTAGTAAACATATGTAAAACATAATAAAAAAATGTGTAAACAATATCTGCAGCTTAAACACCATTTTTAGTTAATAACCGTGTACAAATATATGGTTGCAAGTTTCGTTTTCTCCTCTCATCATTGGTCTCCTCCACTGTAATAATTCCATTGGCTTTCAAGTCAACTGTAAATTCGCTTTCACAACAAGGTGAGTTACGCAGCAGCAAAGTTCACCGCATATTGAGGAAGGAAATGCACATATTCTCTAGAAGAATAACAGGTATTAAAGTAATTTTTTTCCTTTCTTTTTGCATATTTCATTACAAAAGGCCTATTTGACTTTTATATAACAATAAATATCCCTGTAAAGGGATAATTATTATTAAACAAAGGAATCACACAAGTGAATATAATAGAGGTTGAAATAATAGTTAATAATAGTTGAAAAATAGCTAATAAAAGTTAGTAATTGGTTGAAATAATAGTTATTTTTGGGTTTCGTTCAGGAACAAAAGTAGTAAGTACTTTTTTAATAAAAAATTCTTAATTCTGTAAAAAGAAAAGGTTTGCAACAAGTCACTTAGACAAATGGGTGCATTTAGCATATTTGAGATGGTGCATACTCATTTTAATTCTAAAAAAATTAATTCAAACTGCTGTTAACATTATCTAAAATAGAAATATGTACTTCGTTAGTAAAAGTATAAACATTTTATTAAAAGTGTTTACCGGTTTCGGGGTAAAAATGAGCTTCCTTCTTCGAGATACTAGGACAAAGTAACACCACCACCCTAGGTGAGAAGGCAACAACTTTACATTTAAATAACAGTATATTTTTAGGCGTTAAAGAAAAGTGCATTTATCTAAATAGATTTTTTAAATTCAACAACTTGGATTTGTAGTCCGATTTTTCAGTTTCTGAGAATTGTATTTTTCGTTTAACCAGTTCTGTCTTTAAAAAATCAATTTATTTACTTATTTAGAATTATTATTATGGTACCGATTAAATTAAGCATGCAAAATTTTGTGTACTTATCTAGATTATTTCGAGAGATATCACGTTACTTGTAGGAAAACAAAATGTATATCTCGAGAACGGCGCACAACAACTAGTAAACTGTATTGTTCATTTTATTTTGGTTAAAAGTATTTAAAAAAATATTCAATCATTTCATACAAAACAACATAATTAATTTTTCTAAGATTTTCTTTATTTTAGATCAAAAACGTGTAATATCTCAATAGCGGATATTATCGTTTTGAAGTTATGTCATTCATTTTTAAGTAAAATACGAATACTGTATATAAAATGGATATTTTTGCAAATAATTTTAACACAATTATATGATTTTAACTTCTTCTCGATATTTTTTATTAAGCATGAAAACCTTTCCCAAATCAATCCCAAATATTAGCCCTCTGGCATCTATTACCTGAAAAATAGCATCGAATTTCATTAAATTAGCTCAATTTGTTCGAGAAATGTAACGCTTTTAACGTATAGAAAAATCAAAATTTTCAATATCTCAAGAACAGTTCGTAATCTTACATACGCAATAAAATAAGATATCTGTCTGTCTGTGTGGTTGTGCAGTCTGTAGTAGGAAAGCTAAGCCTCGTACGGCTATGAAATTTGGTACACAGTTACTTCAGGGCGATGCCCTCGACAAGATATTTTTTATTGTCGTTGTGGTTGTTGTAAGAGGACGTATTATTTAATCTTTCTGTAATTTTAGGTTACCAGAACTTACAGCAAATTCTGGAAAACTAAAGAACACTTTATCAATACGCCAGTTTATAAAAAAGAAGAAAAAATCTCGCCGCTACGCCACGACCGCTTATCTTATATACTGGGCAACGTCGGGTGCAATTTCTATAATTTTAAACACATGATTTTTATTCCTTTCAAGATAAAATTATTAACACATCATTAGCTTATCTAGTAATAGTTGTTGTTGTTGAGACTCAGACCTACCAGAAAGGTGTAAGATAATTGTTTGGACGGCCGGGAAGTGCCACCCAATTTAGACCGGAACCCAGTGGGGGAGGCATCCACAGGGACCGTACCCTCCTTCCCCTACCACCAACCTCTCGGAAAGACTTACGGACCCACATGTTTAACGTGATCGTACTCCTCGTGAACATGGCGGCAGTTTTGGCAGTGGCGGGAATCGAACGCGGGCCTACCGAGTGCAATTCCCGCGCTCTGACCACTGGGCTACCGCGCACTTTATTTAGTAATAGTGAATTTATTTTATATTTTATGAAGTATTTTAGACAAAAATATCAAATATCTCGAAAAGACGCATGCTAACGTTTCATGAATGATATCATTCATTTTAAATAGAATTATATTAAATAGTTATTTTTGCGATATTTTTATATGTAATTTTGATTTTAGAACGTCTTTTTAGATTTTCTAAAAAAAAAAAAATTTAAAAAAAATATTAAAAAAAAAAGAAAAGTTCGAAATATGGAGGGCTTTTCCTTGGTTCATTGATCTCAAAATAAATAAAATAAATTGGCATTTATCGGTTGTAAGAATTGGGCTACATTTCATACTATTTTATCAATTTATTCCAGAGACCACCTGCACAAATACGAACACAAAAACATCAATGAAATAATCGTTGATTCTTATTCAGGGATGCTCAAGTCTTGTAGATCTAGCCAAATACGAGAGTTGGAATTTCGTACGTATCACAATAATTTCCATTTGTACATACTATTTATTGTAGTAGGAAAGGTAAAAAGAAATATAAATTCAATAAAATAAATTAAAACGTAGTTAATGAACATTTTTAATAATAAAAAATGTCATGGGCAATTTTTGCAGCAGTATTCTGCCGAAATACATTGCAACCATTGTGTTTGTGCGCATGGAATAAATTTATGTAATGTGCAATTCTTTTTAATTTTAAAGAGAGTGTGATTTTTATAAACATAGTTTAATACACAAGAATTATTTTTAAATAAACTTTTATTTAAAAAGTTTTTCAATGTTTTTTTAACAACAGTAATAAGAAATTTATGAAGGAACTTGTATATGGTGGCAAATTGTGTGCACACTTCCTTTTCGACGCAAATATCAAGACATTTTATTCTCATTTGTACTTATTTTGCACAGTCATACGAATTTAAGGAAAAATCGGAAGTGTTATCTCAAGAACCATAAATGGAAATCCTTAGTAAACCGCCCTACTTCCTTTCTTCTTCCTCGATCCAGACTGTCAGACCTAACCGAAGGTGTAAGGTATATCTGTTTAGACTGCTGGTAAATGCGACCCAATTTAGGCCGGGATCCAGTGGGGGGCGGCATCCACAGGGACCATATCCTCTTTCCCCGATCACCAACCTCTTGGAAGGACTTACGGACCCCCATATTTAACGTGCCCGTGCTCCGCATGAACACGGAAACACTTGGGAAGAAATGAGAATCGAACTGAGATTATTCGAGTGCAATCCGCTCGCGCTAAGCAGTGAGCTGGCTCCCCCCTCCCTACCACCTTTGGAGTTTTATTCTAAATTCATATCAGTCATCATCTAAAATTTTTAGTAAATTCCCCCTTCATTTCCAGATTTTGATACTGAATTTACATCAGTCATCATCTAAGCTACATCCATAGCAGATTCCGAGAAATAGATGTTTTAAGGAAATTGTAAATTTTTGAATTGTAAGTGACATCGGCAGAACTGGAAATGGAAATCCTTAGTAAGCCTATTAACCTCCTCCAGAATTTAATGTTGAATCCAGATCAGTCATTATAAACTCTATCTATAATCAATCGTAAGAAACTGATATTTCAAGGAAAAAAATTTTGGTCGGAAATGAAAAAGGAACAGGAAATGGGTAATCCTTAGTGAACCCCTTCCACTCTCCCACTCATTATCCTCAGAAGTTTGATGTTAAATCCAAATCAATCATTATTTTAGCTCTATGTGTAGCGGATATTGAGAACTAGATGTTTCAAGAAAAACAAATTTCGTGAAAACAATATAGTATGGCAAATTTTTGCTACCAGCAAATTTAATGGTAATATCTCTAAGCTCTGATTTTAAGTGAACTGAAAAATTTTAATTTTTCATAGAACATTTGCTTTATAGGTCTCAAAATGTTTAAAATAGATCATACAAACTGCTGAAGAAATAGCTAAAAAGTAAAAATTTCGTTAGAAACATAACATCAAAAATAAATTATTAACAGTATCAAGGTTTCGGAGGCAAAAAATAGCCACCTTCTTCAGAAATTAAAATGTTCAATAATGCCACTTCCGTGACACGTGAAAACCGATTTTTAAAATTTGAATTATTTTTTTTTGTTATTTAATGTTTTATGCGATTTCAACCGTTTTTTCCCCCTTTTTCTCCACCATCCAGACATCGTAGAAAAAAACAAATCACACGTCCGGAAAGAGTAGACAATTGCGAGTAAAAATATATCAATTTCAAATCTCAGGGACAAATTCTAATATTTTTAAAGATTTTAAAACAAAAGTTACTTTCGGCTCAAAAAAACGAACTTTCGTTTTTAAATCCTCGCGTCGGGAAAAGTACCGACAATTTCGACTAATAATTTACATTTTTAGAAAGCTCAAAGATCAGGCTTTCTTACAAGCCCAATCTGGTCAAGAAATAAGAAAAAGTTGCCGCAGGATCCTGATTTTAAGGAAGTAATGATTTTCAATCTCTCGGCCAAACCGCGAAAGCAGAGATCGATTTTTCACCCACATGCGCGCGCAGACGCACGGTGTTTCTATGGTGGAGGGGAGGTGGGCGAGGTTATGACGTCACGGTTCTGACGAGGTTGCGTCAGATACGCATAGCGAAATCAAATAGAACATTCGATATTTGTGCCTGCCAAATAATGAATGTGCGTCATTAATTTCAATTTGCTTGAAATGCATTTATTAATTTTTTAAAAACGTCATTTTTTCTTACAACTCAACCCAAACCTTTCACTTTGTTGTGTTATCAGTTTCTTTGGAGCGGTTTATCCGTATCAAGATAAGAATTTATTTTACTTCATTATTGTTCTTTTAAGAACATAAACTTCTCTTTCTCTTTTTATAACATTACGTATTAAATGTATTTACACGTTTATAGTGTATTTTATTTATTTGTTTTAAAATTGTTCTGATTTAAACAGGGGCTATATATTGTTCTGATTTAACAGGTTTTCGACTTCTATTCTAGAATTGTATTTATATTTTTGTTTAATTTGTAAACATTCTATTCAGTTTAGAGTTTATTTTAACAGTGGACTATTGGTATTATGGGTGTTTATAATTTTGTTTCGAGTTTTTATTAAAAACAAAAAAGCTTTTAATATATACAAACTTAAATAATGAATGTTTTTGTTTTTGCAATACATTATTTTTCATCTTAAAATTTAATTATTAGTGTTAACGTCATTAAACTAAAACAAACCATCCATTTTATTAGAAAAAATTATTCATCCATTTTATTGGAATAAAAATAATTCATCCATTTTATTGGAGCAGGCGAGTTTGCCACGGTCAAAATTTTCATGGGTAGCGAACAGGCTGGTCGCCGAAGGCGGCTAGTTGATCAATATTTCTAGCATTTCAGAGTCTTCCTGATTAACGGAAAATTCTTGAAGTTCTGAAATGGCTTTCAGAAAATCGTGATAGAATTTAATAGAAAGTTCTGAGAAAAATGGTTCTAATGGAAATAAATGGCGAAAATAGTTTTACGATTTTTCCATTCTCTGTTCGGTACAACAGGTGCTTTTATTAACAAAATGTTTTTAATTAGCCGTCCGTTTCCGCGTTGTGCAGGTTCCGTTTCACACAGGGGGAAAATAACGTGAATTTCCTATATTTTTGGACGAGGCTAAAAATATTTTCCGCTTATTACAGAATTCCGTTTACGACAGATTCCGTTTTAAACAGGTTCGACTGTACTTCAATTTCCTTATTTGTCAGGTAATTGAATTTCAATTTAAATTACATGATGGTTATCATGAGCCATTATCAAGATATTAAAATTTTTACATTCTCCATCATATAGTGCTCTATATTTCTTATATGAAGAGATTTCCCTGAAATTGTTTATTAAATTTTCTTTATCGGTAACTTGAATTAGCCTACTGATGTTCTATGAAATCCAGTCATTCTTTAATCCGTCTTAATGTTTTTTAACAAAATTAACATTTGTTAGATTTTAGAGAAATTTAAGTGTTGAACACATAAGATCTATACTTTTCTTACATACGAGTATTGTTTGGGGGAAGTATTGTGACGGGGTTGATAATTCGAATTCGATTTTTTGACAGAAGAGCACGTTTCAAACATCCCTGAACTTAATCCTAACTTTTTTGAGGTGATGTCTGTCTATGTGTATGCGTGTATGTACGTGTGTGTATATATGTGAGTATATATGTGTGTGTATATATGTGTGTATGTTTGTGTAATGTGTGTATGTGTGAGTGCAAGTCTGTGGATGCGATATTTCACAAAGGAATAGAGTGCTTCAAATCTTAATTTTGTACGATTATTAAAATTATGACTACTTGAATTTAAACGCGATGGAATGTTTGAATATAAGGACCTTCAATAATGTTGAATAAATAATTATTCTATACGTAATTTTTCATTACAAAATGAGTGACCCTCACTTTAAATCGCTAACACGAATCGTTCTCGAGATATTGCATGTGTTTCAAATACATTTATAAAAAAATGCATAAAATTTAAAAGTTGTAAATATTTTGAAATGTGGCCAGTTCCATATGCAATATTATGCGACAAATCCACTAATATCATTCTCGTGGATCTGATTTGTTCCATTCACGAGAGAAGATACTTTTGTAATAGTTTTGTATTTTGAAGCCAAAGAATTCTCTGATAATTATTTATTTTACGGATAATTAATTAAATGTCAATTACATTTTGATAAGGATTTAGCACGTAAGTATGAATGTGTTATTCTGTTTAAATTAATAAGTTGGCAAACGCGCTCAATTTCAATTTACCTGATGTTCCATGCCAAAATCATTGTGTCATAGCTCTTGCATACCATTATGCCGCTGTTAAAAAAATCATTACATTATGTAGGGAATGCCATATGCTGCCCCCATCAGAGTTTCTTGCTTCAAGCATTACATAGAAAATTAGTTTAATTTTTCTTTTTGATAGAAAAGTAGTCAAAATTTTAAAATAAAAATATACCCTCGAAAAGCAAAATAGTAATACCGAAATTTATTAAACAGATTCAAAAGATATAAAAAAAAATTCGTAAGCCAACGGTAATATCAATATTACCTAAATTAATTTTATAAAATGTTTCAATATTCAATTAGAGCTTTTTATTATAAGAATTAATTGGCCTAGATCAATGCGATTCTTAAGACGTTTCTTGTCTGCATAGTATATAATGAAAATCCCAATAGTTTTGAAAACGGAGTTTGAAATTCTTCCGGGTTTCTGGCGCAAGCTTGTACCGCCAAGCATCGATTGGCGACCACTGACTGCAAGGCAACCCTAGGATGATCGGCATTGACACGTCCATCATTCGCTCGCATCCCACCCGATGTGTTTGACGTAACCAGATCTCGAACCAGATACCGGCCACATCATTAAACCGGTTGCTCTCCCGGTTCTCACCCATCCTCATCCAGTTTTCTCTTCCCGAGGAAATTTATTTTCAAACGCTGCTCTCTCTTTCGGGGATAATTGGATGATTTTTAAGTTCGTCGTTAAGTCGTGGAGTTTTTTGATTTTGTGCTTTTTACGAAGATTTTGGAGGTGTTTTTATTTGTGTGAATTAAACATTAACTTGGAATGATTATTGATTGCGGAGGAGAGTGTTTTCGTGCCGGATCGAACGGAGAGGGAATTCGAAGAATAATTTGGAATATGGAAATGATTCTTTTTTAATATTTGTGGATGTGTTAAAATGATGAAAAGTCAGCAGTGATTGCTTTGATTCGTGAGCTTATGAACTATGTAAATACGGATAAATGAGTTACGCGCGATTGCATGGTGTAACCTAGATGTGCAAAATTATTAAACTTGTTATAGATGGATGTAAATTACATGTGAAAAACTATTAATTGGATTTTCTACAGTTTTCTTTCTGAATGATTTTGAGAAAAGAAGTGTTTTCCAAATGGGTATTATCAGAAGATAACAAACAAGAATGAAGTCTTAAGTTCTCAAAAGAATAAAAATGCCATGACATACGATAAATTTGATTGTTATACAACTGAAAAATACATGGCATTATTGATGACAGGCAGAAAACAATTATCTTGCTTTAATATAAGGCTTAAGGAAGAATTTGGAAAAACAGTGATTTCATTAAATACGTGTTTTGTTAACATCAGGAGTGGTTAGCGTAGCCTTGAAACAAGTTACGCAGAGCAATGTTACCGTTATTGAAAAAGTCTTTCTTCTAAATTTTAGGTATTCTTCACGACAAGAGAGAATTGATGAAAATGAATTTAGCAAAAAGAGCTGTAGAATTGCATAAAGACAAACATATAAACATTTTATTTGAAATGTGAATATTTAAATTTAGACACTAAAATTTAAAAGAACCATAAATAAATTCGTAATATCTATTATTATCCATTATTTAATCAAACGGGCCACCAAAATAAATTTTAAGGATATCGTCAGAATGAAGAAATTATTTAAATTATCATTTCTACGCTTCCTCGTTTTCACATTTCTTAGTTTACAAAATTTAAATATTGGTTAATGCTGCGTTGTTTGGGAATACCCGTTATCAGATTTCATCAATGGCAGGACTTCAACCAGAGACCTCTTCCTGCTGCGCCGCTGCCAATACCCAACCCTCCCGTCAACAGTCATCCCAAGCAATGCGGTATCACAACGACGCTCTTGCTACCACGGTGATTTCCGCAGCGAACATCGCCGCAGTCTCCCGTAGTCCTTCCGGCAGTGCCAACCGACGGCCCACCCCAGTTATTCACGCCGGTGGTTCTTCAAACTGCGGTATAGATTACAGCACAAACAATAACGAGTCTAATAACAGGTCATCCGGCAATGTGTCTACAGAGTTTTGCTCCAAATCTCCGAACAACAAACTCAGTGAATTGCTGTCCGGTCAAAACCTGACTTTCTCTCCGGAACAAGTGGCGTGCATGTGTGAAGCCCTTCAGCAGGCGGGGGATATTGATAGACTGGCGAGATTTCTATGGTCCCTACCTCCCAGTGAGCTACTTCGAGGAAACGAGGCTGTTCTCAGAGGACAAGCTCTGGTAGCATTCCATCGAGGAAATTACAAAGACCTTTACGCAATCCTCGAAAGCCACAATTTTGATCCACAGTATCACAATGATCTACAACAGATGTGGTATAAGGCACATTACAGGGAAGCGGAGAAAATAAGAGGTAGGCCACTTGGGGCCGTAGATAAATACAGACTTCGAAGAAAATTTCCTTTACCTAAAACTATATGGGACGGGGAAGAGACTATCTACTGCTTCAAAGAGAAGTCAAGGATAGCCCTGAAAGATTGCTACAAACAAAATAGATATCCAACGCCAGACGAAAAACGGACACTAGCAAAGAAAACTGGACTGACGCTGACCCAAGTCAGTAATTGGTTTAAAAATAGGAGACAACGGGACAGGACTCCGCATCACTACAGGAGGTATTTATTTTGCATTTATTTCTATATTTGCGCATTTAAAAATACGTTTGAAAATTAATATAAAAGCATGCCTGATACGACCAAAGCGTCCAAATTTCTTTAGACTGATTTAATATTATTTCCTAGAACTAACTCGGAAAGTATTGATTGTGTACTGTGTTTTCGATATTTCTTCCAGGCTAAGAATATAATTTTCTCTAAGAAAGTTTTATATTTTTACCTCTTTTTACGATAGACTTGTGGTTTTTCTCCCTTTTTTCTTCCGTAAGGGGTAAAACATAAATTTTATGAACAGCTAAAGGAATGGTGTTTTTCCATTTGTGAAGTTGATATAAATGTGTTCCATTTTTGGACAACGATCTATGTTGGAGAGATTTTCATTTGCTGTAAATATGCAAATCAGTAATTACATCTTTCTTTTATTACAACCTTTTATTTAACTTTGATTTTTAAATTGATTTGGTGTTTGTCAGTGTGATTTAAATATTTGAGGCTAAAACTAATCAGGTTCCATTAATCATAGTAACATGAAATTTGGTATGTCGTTTTTGGTGGTACATTTTAATTCTTTGGATTTTGAACGATATCGGGTTGGTCCATCATGGGTCCGCCATAGAAATGTACTCGTTCATGAGGAATAAATCGAAAACCGGAGCAGTTAGAAAGTATAAATTTGGTATGTCGTTGTCTTTTGTGGCATCTTTTATTTCTTTGGATTTTGAATTTTATTAGTCTACCCTGGTCCGCTTGAGGAATGTACTCGTCTTTTGGAAATAACTCGAGAACCGAAGTAGCTAGAAATTCGAAATTTGGCAGGTCGCCGTACTTTGTAATATATTTTAACTCTTACAATTTTGAAGCTTATTAAGCTAGCCCGTTCTGCGCCCGCCATAGGCACGTTTTCGTTTTCGTTTTCGTTTTTTTTTTTAATAGCTCATAAACCGGAGCGTTTAGAAAGTCCAAATTTTGTATATCCCTGTCTTTAGTGGTATATTTTAATTTGATAAATATCTTTATCCTCACAAGGAAAGGAAACATGTATACTTTAATTCTTTAGATTTTAAATCTTATCGGGCAAGCCCATTTTGAACCCGTCATAGAAATGTACTGCCTTTTTATGGGAATAACGCTTGAACCAAAACGGCTAAACTGTCGAAATTTAGTATGTAGTTGTCTATTTTGGAATATTTTTGGATTTTGAACCATGTCGGACAAGACCGTATTAGACCCACCATAGGAATGTACTCTTTTGGGGGAACCGGACATCTAGAAAGGTTAAATTTCATATGTCGTTGTTTTTCATATATTTAAATTGCATATATTTTAATAAATACATTTTCCATAGGTTTAAGGTACATATAAATAATAAATAGGTGTACTGCAAAAACTATTTTCTGCTTTTACTTGTTGATTTATGAGTTAAGGACGAGGTTTTAATGGGAAATGTAGCTGGCAATGTAAGATTCACTGCATTATTAACATTTGCGACAATATTCCTGAAAACTAACGGTAAAGAAAAATTTATATTATCAAAATTTCTAACATTGAAAACACACACCACACTGCTTATTTTACACCCACTTTATCATCAATTTGAACATGTTCAAAATGAATGTGATGTTCTATATTATTTAAAGTACATATAATATGCACCTAAAATGTAAAAATAACTGCCCAATTACTTACTGCGCAGATACTTAACTAAACAACCAATTATAATATTTATTAAAATATGTTTGGTTTAAAAACATTTGATTTTATAACTTTTATCTCACCTGGCCATGCTTTTTAAACAATTTTTTTAAATATTTAAATATTATTTGACAAAACATTGAAACATGTTTTAAATTATCGTTTTTTTATTTGTTTGTTTTATTTAAAATTTTACATTATTAAAAAATGTTTGTAACGTTTAAAATGAATAATAAAATTTCTATTAAATGTGTAAACATATATAACTAATTGAATGGAAACTTAGAAAACGCTTGTTATAAACAGTAACATTTTAACTAAGCATTTAAATATATTATCAAATATCAATTGCATTACAATGTAAATACAGTGCAATATCTAAATAATAAAAATTCCTGGGACCATGAATTTTGTGCATCATATATGCATTTAAAGGTACCCGTTATTTAGAAAATGCGATTATATTAAAGACATTTTTGTACAAGTCTAACAGACACGTAATTGATATGGAAGTATTTTTATTAAGTATCGTGGGAAATTTATATCATTTTCAACTATCAGATAAAAATTGTAATATAATCTGCATTTATAGACTACAACTTGCAGAGATTGTGCGAATTAAAACTAATTGATAGCATAAACGCTTGAACAATTTATCCTTAATTTAAGTAATAGAATTAAGTATAGGTAATAATTACTATTATCAAAATTATAATTTAAAGCAGTAAGATTCTTGAATAAATGATAAAATGCATTTTCAAATATTGTGTGTTTCTTACATTCTTAAATAACTTTAATATTTTAGTCACAGAAATTTTGCAGAATAGTGATAACTTATATAACGGAACATATTTCTTTTTACTTTCCCTGCAATACATGGTAATGTATAGGGAAAGTATTGGAATCATGCCGAAAATCACAACTCGAGTTTTCGACGGATCTACACGTTTCGAGACCCCTAGAATACGAAAAAACCATTTTTAGCGTGACGTCTGTGCGTGTGTCTGTGTGTCTGTCTGTCTGTCTGTCTGTCTGTCTGTCTGTCTGTGTGTCTGTCTGTGTGTCTGTCTGTCTGTCTGTGCAGATTTTGTATCCACTGTAACTAAAAAACTAATCGACCGAATTTCACAAAATTTGGTAGGTAAGTCACTTGTGGCCGGGGCTAGTGCTGATTAGTTTTGGGTACGATTCGGAATAAAAGAACCCGCCTTTTTTTGCGAAATGGCCCGCAAAAGCTTGTATCCACTCTAGCTGAAAAACTAATGAACCGAATTTCACAAAATTCGGTAGATGAGTCACGTATAGGTCACTCTGGTGCTGATTAGATTTTGGTACGATTCGGAAAAAAATAACCTGCCTTTTTTTGCAAAACGGCCCGCAAAAATCTTCAAAATCTAAACTAAAGAACTTGGTATACTTAGATATATCCATTAAATGCCCGTTTAATACGTAATGTTTAACGACGAAAAGAATAAGACCAACCCCATTACACTAGGACTAGCCGTTCTCGAGATATTTTACTTTTTCGTACTTTCCCTACGCCACCTTTGAAAATAAGCCCGGTTACCGAATGAGAACGAAAATTGAATTAAAAGTGAATTACATTTAATTGAAATAAATAGAACGTGGATATAAGTTTGCAGGGAAAGTCATGTGCTGCCCACATCAGATTTTTTTATTTTACAGAACAAAACTTTTAAAAATATATACATTTTTCACAGCATTGATAACTTAAGGTAAAGTTCCATACTGCTCCGCAGTTTTAATTACAATTTACTATTATTATTATTATTTTTTTTCTTTCTTTATAATACACAGTATAAAGAAATACTTCAAAAATTCGAGTTCTATTATCAAAATTAGAAAATATTTCATATCTAATAAAATTAGAATATTTCCTAATTTAATTAGATAAATTTTCTAATTTTATTAGATAATAATATATATCTAATAAAATTAGAAAATTACTTTGTTTTAGTTTTTTCTTTTATAATGTACCTGCATATAAAATTCCATAGTGATTCGAGCATTCGTTCTTGAGTTCTGGTGTCCATACCTATACACACACACGCGTGAGCACACAGACAAACGTATATTTGAAAGCGTTTGAAATATATTCAGAAAGTCTTATATGTATTCCGAGTTTGAAGTTTCGAGAAAACATTTTTATCTTTATATAGCAGTATATAAGAACGTAAAAATGAAACACTGGAAAATGTCATACTATGTAGGCGAAACAGACAAATTGTGCAATATTTTTTTTATTTCGCATTCCGCAAGTGCTAATATTTTTCCGCTGAATATTGCATAATTCAATTCCTGTTATATGTATTTGCCTATTGCGAAAATGTCATCTGGAAGAAATGATTGTCATTTTAAATACGCAAATGTCTTACGGATGTGTTTATAAAATAGGAAACAATGTTGAACACATTGGTGTAATCTTCTTAGCGACATTTTGCAATTAATCTACGCAATATATGTTAAAGGAACATTTTAAAACTGTTATGCACTGAAGAATTTGTTTGAGATTATTTACTTTCCCTACAATACAAGGGGGAGTAATGTGTAGAGAAAGCATTGGAATTGTATCGAATATCGGAACACAGAGTTTTCTATGAATCTACGTTTTTCAGGTACTCTAGAACACGAAAAATCCCATTTTTAGCGTGACGTCTGTGTATGTCTGTCTGTGTGTCTGTGCAATGAATGCATCCATTTAACTCAAAAACTGCTAAACGTAATTTTATAAAATTTGGTAAATAAGTCACTTGGTGGTTACCCTTGTTCTGATAGACACCGAACCATTTGGTAAAATAGAATTTGCTTTTTTTTTAGCAAAATGGTCATATTATCAAAACCTGAAAGACTAAATATGCCGAAATGTGTTAAATAAATGCTTGTTTAAACGTAATGAATAAGACACATCTAATTACTCTAAGATGATCCATTCCAGAGATATTAAAGTTTTTAAATTTTTGAGGAGTTGACTATGTTTTTTACTCTAGTTAAAAAATCCAATAAAATTTCTTAAAATTCGACAGGTAACTAACTCACTTAGTAATTATCCTGGCTATGTTAAGATTTTGGTACATAATTCTAAAAGTTAAACTAACATGATTTTGGGAATAGCTCGCTAAACCAATAAATTTTTAAATAAAAGACATGCTTAAAGGATTTTTTAAATGCTTGTTTTATCCTTAATTTTTAAAGACCAAACGAATAAAACCAATTTCATTACTCTAGTACAAACCGTTTTTGAGATATTGAAGGGTTTTTTTACTTTCCCTGCAATACATGGTAATGTATAGGGAAAGTATTGGAATCATACCGAAAATCACAACTCGAGTTTTCGACGGATCTACACGTTTCGAGACCTCTAGAATACGAAAAAACCATTTTTAGCGTGACGTCTGTGCGTGTGTCTGTCTGTCTGTCTGTGTGTCTGTCTGTCTGTCTGTCTGTCTGTGTGTCTGTCTGTCTGTCTGTCTGTGTGTCTGTCTGTCTGTGCAGATTTTGTATCCACTGTAACTAAAAAACTAATGGACCGAATTTCACAAAATTTGGTAGGTAAGTCACTTGTGGGCGGGGCTGGTGCTGATTAGTTTTGGGTACGATTCGGAATAAAAGAACCCGCATTTTTTTGCGAAATGGCCCGCAAAAGCTTGTATCCACTCTAGCTGAAAAACTAATGGACCGAATTTCACAAAATTCGGTAGATAAGTCACGTATAGGTCACTCTGGTGCTGATTAGATTTTGGTACGATTCGGAAAAAAATAACCTGCCTTTTTTTGCAAAACGGCCCGCAAAAATCTTCAAAATCTAAACTAAAGAACTAGGTATACTCAGATATATCCATAAAATGCCCGTTTAATACGTAATGTTTAACGACGAAAAGAATAAGACCAACCCCATTACACTAGGACTAGCCGTTCTCGAGATATTTTAGTTTTTCGTACTTTCCCTACGCCACCTTTGAAAATAAGCCCGGTTACCGAATGAGAACGAAAATTGAATAAAAGTGAAATAAATGTAATTAAAATAAAGAGAACGTGGATATAAGTCTGCAGGGAAAGTCATGTGCTGCCCACATCAGATTTTTACTTTCCCTGCAATACATGGTAATGTATAGGGAAAGTATTGGAATCATACCAAAAATCACAACTCGAGTTTTCGACGGATCTACACGTTTCGAGACCTCTAGAATACGAAAAAACCATTTTTAGCGTGACGTCTGTGCGTGTGTCTGTCTGTGTGTCTGTCTGTCTGTCTGTCTGTCTGTCTGTGTGTCTGTCTGTCTGTGCAGATTTTGTATCCACTGTAACTAAAAAACTAATGGACCGAATTTCACAAAATTTGGTAGGTAAGTCACTTGTGGGCGGGGCTAGTGCTGATTACTTTTGGGTACGATTCGGAATAAAAGAACCCGCCTTTTTTTGCGAAATGGCCCGCAAAAGCTTGTATCCACTCTAACTGAAAAACTAATGAACCGAATTTCACAAAATTCGGTAGATGAGTCACGTATAGGTCACTCTGGTGCTGATTAGATTTTGGTAGGATTCGGAAAAAAATAACCTGCCTTTTTTTGCAAAACGGCCCGCAAAAATCTTCAAAATCTAAACTAAAGAACTTGGTATACTGAGATATATCCATTAAATGCCCGTTTAATACGTAATGTTTAACGACGAAAAGAATAAGACCAACCCCATTACACTAGGACTAGCCGTTCTCGAGATATTTTAGTTTTTCGTACTTTCCCTACGCCACCTTTGAAAATAAGCCCGGTTACCGAATGAGAACGAAAATTGAATAAAATTTAATTAAAATAAAGAGAACGTGTATATAAGTCTGCAGGGAAAGTCATGTGCTGCCCACATCAGATTTTTACTTTTCCTGCAATACATGCTAATGTATAGGGAAAGTATTGGAATCATGCCGAAAATCGCAACTCGAGTTTTCGACGGATCTACACGTTTCGAGACCTCTAGAATACGAAAAAGCCATTTTTAGCGTGACGTCTGTGTGTATGTCTGTGTGTCTGTGTGTCTGTCTGTGTGTCTGTCTGTGTGTCTGTCTGTCTGTGCAGATTTTGTATCCACTGTAACTAAAAAACTAATGGACCGAATTTCACAAAATTTGGTAGGTAAGTCACTTGTGGGCGGGGCTAGTGCTGATTACTTTTGGGTACGATTCGGAATAAAAGAACCCGCCTTTTTTTGCGAAATGGCCCGCAAAAGCTTGTATCCACTCTAACTGAAAAACTAATGAACCGAATTTCACAAAATTCGGTAGATGAGTCACGTATAGGTCACTCTGGTGCTGATTAGATTTTGGTAGGATTCGGAAAAAAATAACCTGCCTTTTTTTGCAAAACGGCCCGCAAAAATCTTCAAAATCTAAACTAAAGAACTTGGTATACTGAGATATATCCATTAAATGCCCGTTTAATACGTAATGTTTAACGACGAAAAGAATAAGACCAACCCCATTACACTAGGACTAGCCGTTCTCGAGATATTTTAGTTTTTCGTACTTTCCCTACGCCACCTTTGAAAATAAGCCCGGTTACCGAATGAGAACGAAAATTGAATAAAAGTGAAATAAATTTAATTAAAATAAAGAGAACGTGTATATAAGTCTGCAGGGAAAGTCATGTGCTGCCCACATCAGATTTTTTTATTTTGAGATGGTGACGTTTAAACTGCATTAAGTTGTCTAATTTAAAAGAAGATGTATTACGTAGACAAATATTTTTTTAGAAAATAATACAGAAAATATTTTTGTACGGAAATAAATCATTTTATTACTTTTAAAAATATTCGCCTTTAGCATCAATACATTTTTTCATTCGAATAAACTAATTTTCAAAACAGTTATACCATTCAGAAGGTAGTATAGCAGAAACATGTGATTTATGAGCTTCAGCTGCTTCTTCTGGGCTGTTAAATCGTTGACCACGCTTTCTATTTTTGACTTTTGGGAACAAGAAAAGCCCATTGAGTGCTAAATGAAGCGAATAAGGATAATGACTCACCAAATCAATATTTCTATTCTTCAAATAACTAATAAGCGGGACGGTGGGAGTCATTCCATTCCCGTTTTCATAAGCGTCGCGCTGGATACTGGGCATTCCTATTATTTATAAGTGGGTGCTTATTTAGGGCCAGAGCAACGCCGAGTAATTCGTTCTATTGGAAATATAAAAGTTAAGTTGTTTACAGAAGATATGGCCAATATATAAATTGGTTTAATTTTGCTGAGATTGTTGAAATTAAGAATTAAATTGCGACCGTCGGTAGATTTGAACATAGAACGTAAAGTCTTCGTAAGTGACAGGCTTCTATTTTGTGATTAGGAAGGGGGGGGAGGGGGTTCCCTGTTATTTATGCGATTAAAATTTATTTATTTTATTAGTTTATGTAACTACCCTACTTAAACACACACACACAAGTAATAAAGATGAATTAAAGTAGAATAATTGAAGGGAAATAGTGAAGCATCCACAACAAGCAAAAGAATTCAATTACTAACCAGAAAAATTCAAGAGAATGCCAATCATAAACAAAAAAAAAACCAGGAAACCACCCGTTTAAATTAAATAAATTAAAAGAAAAGTTAGAATGACGATCAAAGGAATGAAGGTGAAGTAACAGTAAAATCAACAGGGGCGACTACTATACATCAGCTTCTAGCACATTTCATTTAATGGCCTGTTACTGTGAATAAAAGGCCAAATATTGTTCTTGAATTATTAATATTCAAGATCTTTATAATATAATCTCATCTCTTTATAATGCATATGTTGCTAAACATGCCGATCACATTAAAATCAAAAATTTTCCTAATTTTCTCTACTTTATATTATTTAATAACTACATTTTTCAGGGAAATCAATTATATTTACAAGTCTCAGGTGTCCCGCAAGGTGGTTGTAGTAGTAGTATTTTGGTGAATTTATATCTTTATCAATATGAATGTACATTTACATTAACTGGTTTACAAATATATCGATATGTAGACGATCTGATCTATGTTGTTAAAACAGAATTAAATAATATTAACATCGATTTCTATCCGGATAATGTGGAATTGTTGAATAATGAATCTTCTATTAGTGCTAATGTTAACTTCTTGGATTTAAATCTAAGTATCTTCTAACAGAATTATTTATAATTTTTATGATAAAAGAAGTTATTTTAATTTTAATATCAATAAATTATTACCTTTTACTTCTTGTAATTCGGTTCAAATTTTTTATACCATCATTAAAAATCAATTGTTTCGAATTTATAGTTTATCAGATATAAGTTTCATCAATTACATATAAATAATTTTATACAAACTAGTAAATCATACTTTAATCCATTATATTTGGCTAATAGTATAGTAAAAATGTTTAGGGCAACTTAGCGATGTTAAAGCATTTTATTAAGGCTAAATCACTATAGCATTATAATCACTCCCCATTCACACTTCCCTTTTCTTATTATTAACTTATTGCTACTTATGATTATAGATTATATTATTACGTATTTCGAAGCACTTGCATCATCTAACAGTGCATTTTGCCAGGAGATAGATGTAAAGTGTTTATGGTGGGCCTGGTTTATTTTCTATAATCGATTACTACATTCGATTGTCTATTCGATTCATTATTTATTTATTCTTTAAATTATTTTATAGGGTAAATCATGATTATCATTTTTATCTATAAGCATTTTTATCTATTAAGCACTTGTTGTATTTTGAATGCAGTTTATTTGGTCGTTAACGCTTCTTATACGAGTACTTTAAAATGGAATTACTTTTTACAATTTTTAAGAATGACCACATGGTCATTACACATTACACTTTTGGATTGACAATATGTTCTTTACGTTGGTATAGTTTAGGAGATCCAACTTTTACACATGTAAGTCAATTCTTTTTCAAATTCTTCTTCTTTTCTTTTTAGTTTTTCAATTTTCTCAATCTATTTCAATTTATAGTACATTGGGGCGTCATTTTGCCTTTTATTCCCAGTAACAGGCCATTAAATGAAATGTGTTGGAAGCTGATGCATAGTAGTAATTGCCCTCTGATGATTTTACTATTACATTACCGTCATTCCTTTGTTCGTCATTCCAATTTCTCTTTTGAATATTTGTATTAATTTAAACGGGTGGTTTCTCAGCTTTTGTTTCCTGGTTTTCCCCATTCGCACTGTCTACTGGCTGATAGAATGATAAAAATGAAATTAAAATGAAATAAAAATTAGAAATAAATAAATACATAAGTTGAATCCATGTGTTTGAGGAGAGACATGGGGGGGGGGCAGAAAATTAAGTTTCATTTCAATCGGCAATACACACGTTTACCGTAATGAACTCGTACCGGAAAGAACTAGAGAGTGAACGGAAAAGATTTGACAGTTAACTTTTTAATATAAGATTCAGGACATGAGGAATGGAGAAAAGAAAGGTTGATATCCATAAAAGAACGTATCGCCAACTAAGGATAAAGTATGCAATTGTAAAATTACTATGATAAATACTTGAAATTATTTATAATATTATTTACAAAATATTCAGGATAGTGGTAATTTTTACAAATGCACTTACGTTTATTAATGTGTAGATAGTGATACTTAGGATCAGAGAGTCTATGTATCCGAAATAGCTGGTTAAAAATGATGTTTCAAAATAACCGAATAGAATTACAAGAATGAAAAAATAGCAACTTAATGATTTTGAAGTTATAAGAATCTTTTTCATCAAATAAATTGGTAATAATATGGAGAATATCCAATCTTAAATTTAAATCTAAATAATTAATATTTTGAACATTAGGCTCATTAGAGATTAATTCTAGGTTAGAGGGGTAAAATTCAATATTAATATGATTGGTATCAACAACGATAATACAAATTAGGTCGTCTACATATCGATAGATGTAATATGTAATAGATATAAATTTATGTTCATAATAATAAAGATATACGTTTGAAGAATACTGCTGCTGCATCCCCTTTGAAGTACACCTAATGTTTGTAAATAGATGTGATTACATTGAATTATGTAATTGTTGTATAATACAAAGTGCAGTAGTGTAGAAATATTATTAACTATAAAAGGATTATGATTAAAAGTGAGATAACCATTATACAGAGAGACAATAACTTTATATAAATCTTTAATATCTATGTTATTAAAAAGATTTTTAAAATCAAAGGTATCGAAACCAAGAATATGACGTAGCTTGCCAATATGATTAACTAAATCAAAATTATTGTTCAATATAAAATATCCAGAAGCATTATATTTAAGAGAAATAAATACATGAAATAACTGGCATACCCAAGTTCATTATCATTTAAAAAGTTATAAGAATTTCGATAATAAGGAATGTAAAATAAAATATCTAACGAGAAAGATCAATCATGCATAAAGCATTGATTATGAAACACTTTCCAACTTCAATACAATTTTATATAAACATCTCTAAAATGCGATACATTCCTCTGTAATATTTTTAAAATTATCATAATACTACAATAATTTATTATATTTGAAAACTTCATCGAAAACAAATGAACTTTATTCATCTCGAAATATCTTGAAATATAAATCGCCTGGCTCTTCCTATAAAAGCAGCATTTCACTCATAAACTTTTTTCCATTCCTTTCATTCATCACAATACTATAATAATTTATTTTATTTAAAAACTTAAAACCATGGAGGTACAAGTAATTTAACTCTATGCTGAAAACGTCATCGAGAAAATCGTCTGGTTCTCTGTGTAAAATCAATGAATGCTTCATTCATATCAGCCATATTGCATACTCCATGAGCTAAATAATTTTGCGTTAAAGAAATGCAGCACTTCTTATACAACTCATTCTACATCTTTTGGTGTTTACGTTCTCCATAAGTGAAAATTAGGCTTCATTGTAGAAATAATCAAAGTTTTATGGTCATTTAAACTCAAATATATTGTAATTGCGTTGTTTCAGTATGTAGATGCACAGAATTTAAGCAAAAATGAAGCGATTTTAGGACGGATACAACACTAAATGTGAATTAAAAAGAACACACTATCAGATATTTTAAAAATCAATTTCGATTCCTTTATTGACATCGATGATGACTGATGTCAATAAACGAGACACAGAAATACAAAAGCAAGATATTTGAGCATCCTACTCTCACCCGCGAGATCTTATCTCCTCCTCCGAGAAGAGGAGATAGAAGTATATAATTCACAACTTTTGACCTCGTATTCATCCCCTGGCCACTTCAACGCCTCTTCAGAGATAGGGGTTGCAGCTCTTCCAGCTGTGAATCAGAAAGGGGGTGACAAGAATAAAAGGGCCCGTTAATGTTATATAAAATCACTTATTTTACACCGATTTTATTATCACAAGGAAAATATTTCGTACATTTCAATTTAAGATAAACTGGGATTTAAACATGAAAAAATGCATTGGCTTAGCGAGGACCTCGAAAAGGGAGTGAAATGCTGAGCTGAATTTAGTTTTACACTTTGGAGCGTATGGAGGATTCAGGGGCTTACTTACTATCGGATTAAGCGGTTATTTAGACCTTCCCACTTCAAATGGGGCCCCCAAAGTTTTAAATGCTTTATTTAAAGTTATAGGATACATTTTTACTTGATTTTGTAAATATTTCTTTGTCTATATTTCCAGAAATAAGAAAACAAAGACATACTGAAATAGTTAACAGTTTCGACTTACAGGGCTCTCTGAAAATTTTTAGTTGGGAATATATCATAAAATTAAAAAATCTGATGTGGGCAGTACATGACTTTCCCTACAAACTCATTTTTTACTTTCCCTGCAATACATGGTAATGTATAGGAAAAGTATTGGAATCATACCGAAAATCACAACTCGAGTTTTCGACGGATCTACACGTTTCGAGACCTCTAGAATACGAAAAAACCATTTTTAGCGTGACGTCTGTGTGTGTGTGTGTCTGTCTGTCTGTCTGTGTGTCTGTCTGTCTGTGCAGATTTTGTATCCACTGTAACTAAAAAACTAATGGACCGAATTTCACAAAATTTGGTAGGTAAGTCACTTGTGGACGAGTCTAGTGCTGATTAGTTTTGAGTAAGATTCGGGATAAAAGAACCCGCCTATTTTTGCGAAATGGCCCGCAAAAGCTTGTATCCACTCTAACTGAAAAACGAATGGACCGAATTTCACAAAATTCGGTACATGAGCCATTTCTGGGTTACTCTGGTGCTGATTAGATTTTGGTACGATTCGGAAAAAAATAACCTGCGTTTTTTTGCAGAATGGCCCGCAAAAATCGTCAAAATCTAAATTGAAGAACTAGGTATACTCATATATATCCATTAAATGCTGATTTAATACGTAATTTTTAACGAAGAAAAGAATAAGACCAACCCCATTACACTAGGACCAGCCGTTCTCGAGATATTTTAGTTTTTCGTACTTTCCCTACGTCACCTTTGAAAATAAGCCCGGTTACCGCATGAGAACGAAAATTGAATTAAAAGTGAAATAAATTTAATTAAAATAAAGAGAACGTGAATATAAGTCTGCAGGGAAAGTCATGTGCTGCCCACATCAGATTTTTTTTTCTGTTTCATAATCCATTAATTTGAATTTCATTACACAAACTGCCACGGATGATTTGAAGTGATATCCATTTTGCAGTTTAAATACATCTTCTTTTTCATTTGGCAACTTTACGCTTTTTAAAACGTTGCCCGCTCATCAAAATATAAGAAAAAATTAATAAATAAACATAAAATTAAATATCTCTAGAACAATTTATTCTAGAGTGATGGAGTTGGTCTTATTGCATTCATTGGCAAAAATTACGCATGAAACAAGTTTTTAATTAATACATTTAGCATATTTATTATTTTTCTTCAGATTTTGACAATTTTTTAGGGTTATTTCGCAAAAATAAAAAGCCAGTTCTGTTTTTCTGAATTGAGGCAATATTTAATTAACAGCAGTTAACCCAAAAGTTATTTACTTGCCAAATTCTGTGAAATTTTTATCAAATAGTTTTTTAGCTAGAATGGTTGCACACATTGCACAGACAGACAGACTGACACGCACACAGATGTCACGTAAAAAATGGTAGATTTGAGTTCTAGAGTGCCCGAAACGCTTAGATCCGTCAAAAACTCGAGTTCCTATTTTCGACGTGATTCCAATACTTCCCAATATGTATTGTAGGGAATCCATATATATTTTAGGCATCCCCTTGTGTATTGTTATGTATTGTAGCTGGTAAGTTACACGTTGCCAGCTCATCAAAATTAAAAAAAGAATTTTTATTAAAGTCGCAAAAACTCGGTGCGACAACATTTCTAAAAAAACAAAAGTTAAAAATATTAAAATATTGAAATTATTTTTATATATTCATAATCTGTGCAATATTTCGGATAAAGCAGGAAAAAATATTTACATTTTAAACTATTAAGTTTAGGGATATAACCGTCAAAGTGTTTACATTTTTCGTAATACTCAGATTTAATAAAGTTTGCCAAGTATCTGCATATAAAGTAGCCAAGTATCTGCAGACATACGGAAATGACTTTCATGCGTTTTTTAAAAGATAAGTTACACTCATGAGTGTGTAAAATCTCGTACACATCTTGGTAAAGAGTACGAACACCATTAGAGTTTCTAAGACTGCACAGGTGACGAATAAATGAAATACAGGTGAAAAGGGGCGAATACAGGTGAAAAAGGGTGACTGTTAATGAATTCTCTTCAGTACTACTACCAAGCTAATCACTTCAGTACAATTTAACATTTTTTTTTTGTCATTTTGATTGTAAAACGACCTCTGACATTTAAAATTTGGAGCTCCTTCGAATGGCGATCACACAGAGTTCTCTATAAATATATAAAAACAATGGAATGTCCGAGAAACTGCTATTTATATGATTCTGAACAATCATTTATTCGATTTCTAATGTAAAATTACTTTAAAAATGTTTAATAGTTTACCTCGTTTTGAGTCCCATTGTTAATATTTTTAAAAAATTACTAAAATCTGCAAATAATTCAAAAACGATTTATATTAGCCACCTGAAAATGACTTTATTCGTTTGCACATAAAAAAATGCACATAAAATGACAACTTGCGTAAGCAAAAAAAGCATTTTTAATTTTTTTTTAATTTACATTAAAAAAATTAAAAAATGTTAGTATTACGTCAAGATTTCAAGAAAGTTAAAAATAATTTTAGATTTAAAGTAAGTTTAAAGTAAACACATAAATAGGAATTATATCTTAAGTACTTCATTGAAATTATCTATTGAACTGAGTGTGTAATCTTTTAGGCTTCTCGTATTTATTTAATTACATGAATATTTTATTTTACATATTTTGTTTGTTATTTATCACTAATGTGTTAAACTAATATTGGAAATCATTATTAAATAGTTAAGATTCCGGAAACTCAAATATTGGAAACTGACATTGCGAAAATGCTATTTTCCACTGCAAAATTTTAAATTAACTCTTAAAATGAAGTCAATACTTATTATAAATCTTTAATTTCTAATCATTATTTATTAACAATCAAAACCTTATAAATGTCGCTTTATGGAGTCCTAGCTTCTGTCTTCCCTTTTCTTTTTCTGGTGCGTTATTGAAAAAAAAATTCTACTATGCAATGGATTCAAAATAAGAATTATCATAGTAATGATAATAGTAATAATAATTTTAATGCAACGCATTTGAGACGTCGCATGAACAGTTATCAAAATAAAGGCATAAATTGGAGAAGTTTGAAAGTTTATTTTTAAAGCTTCTCAAACCTTATAATTTACAATTCTTTTGTTTAGGCATCAATAGAAATGAAAATTTCTAAAATTTTTGCAAAGCTTTTATGGTGATCAGACAAAATTATTTTTTACAACAAATTGCAAGAAATATGATTGACAGTATAACTCTTGCTAGCAATTGCAATACTTGGTACTTAATAATATCGGCAACTTAATTATAACTAACGTGTTATATCATTAACTGGACTGATTGTGTCTCTTATGGGGCAGGCTTGCTGCATTGATTCTCATTCATACAATATATCATCTTCAAATGATTTTAAAAGTTAAAACTACTTTTTCACCATAGAATCTTTCAAAAAAAAAATAATAATAATATTTATAGTTTGGCGATCAAAATGGTTCTTCTGGCAACCCTTTTAATCACAAGTACAAAACCTCGAAAACTGCTTCTCCGGTTTAAAACAAGGCTAAATGGCCTTTTCTTATCTGGGTCCTTCAAAACTCAAAACCCCCACAAAAAATCCAAACGGCCAGCTATCTGCATCACTTAACAGCGAACATAAACAATTCTTTTTGTACAATAGTCCAGAAAGATCACAAAATAGAATGAATATTCACGGCATGAATATTTGTAGAGAGTGGGGATCGGAGAAGTAAAATATATCTTAAAAAATTAATGGGCGTAGTACAACACTTTTCCTACATAATGGTATAACTTTACATCTTTCACATTGAAATAATCATATACAAGATACATAATGACACAAGGCACAATGGTCATGCTAAAATTAAATCAGAATTTGGATTCGAAGTTCCAAATTAACTTATATTTCACGCAAAACTAACTTGATAATAGTTATAAGCAGAATTAGAATTGTCTGCTAAATAATATTATATTCACATAGAAAGCATTAATTAATTAAAAATTTTTATTTTATTATATTATTGGTATCAGTTTCAATAAACACATTAAAAAACAAGAAATGTAAAAAAATCCAGATTCCACTTAAATACGTATGTCAATAATGTATTTCATTTTACGTTTATCGTCTGCTGGTAATATCTGGACATTATACGCACAGTTGCTAAATGTGCGTATGTAGATAAATAATATACCACAATATTATTGCTAAATTACGATCACGTTAATTGAAATTTAGCCCTTTTTGGCAACTTTATAAAAAGCGCTTTGTTTAAAAATAAAATGACTTTTTTTATACTTATGAACAAAATCTATATTAAAATGAAATTGATATTTAACTAATATCACGTAAAATAAATTAAATTTGGCGAATTTATTTTGGCGTCAAAATGTAAAACTACCATAAAACGCGCTTTTTCTTGTAAATGGAACGTGTTAGATCCACGTGAATTATGCTAATAGATTTGTCGCATATTACTTTATATGGGAAATCAACTTATTTAACTATACTTAATTTTTTTTTAATTTTTAAATAGCTCTTTAATTACAGTTATTCTTTAAACGTTCGATATCTCGAGAAGGTAAAGTGGATGCCATTCGTTTTCTAATGATAAATTGAAAATAAAAAAAGAATTTATTTAACATGTTCGAAAAAAAAAATAATTCCAAAATGTTCCGGCATTCCGAGCATTCACTTGCATTTAGGGTTGATAGGGTTTCAGTATTCACAGATTGTAATAGCTGAAACAAATTTCATTCGGGCGTTCGTGAGATATCGTCTTCCTAGGTTCACGGACACACTCATATATACAGATACACGCAGAGTATTAAGCATATAAGCAACATGCAGGCAGTGTTTCTTTCAGGCATACCTCTGGAGGGCGCGCCTCTCCCACCCCCGGATACATTTTATGTTAACCTAGTTTTTATTTATGTGACACAATATTTCGATATATTTACTCGTATATAGAGGAAATGGAAAATTCCCCTCCCCTCCCAGCCAAAATGTCCTGAAAGAAACATTGCATGCAGTTAGGCACCATTTTCTTTTTTAATTTAAATTTTAAATATTTTTAAGAAACTAAACGAACATAAAACTTAAAATATTATTATTAAATAAACATTATGCAGGCTTCATTTCGATAAGAGGTTGCAATTCGGTCCCATAGTAGCTCAACGGTAGAGCGTCGGCTGGCCAGTAGGAAGATCTGTAGATCGATTCCTTTAGGGGCAGCAAGGTTTTTTACAGTTGTATCAGAAAATAAATAAATTTTATTTTTTTCATCATAAAGTATTTAACAACAAAAAAAAACCTTGATTGTTGCCCTAAACAAACAAAAAAAACTTGATTGTTGCCCTAAACAAAAAAAAAAAAAAAAAAAACCTTGATAATTTCTCTAAACAAACAAACAACAATAACAAAAAAAAAGTGGTTATTACCCTAAACTAAAATTGTAAATCCTGTTTAATCATATAAGCACGCTGTTTGAAGAAATGAAGTAACAGAAAAGTAATTGTATTGGCTTAATTAACATTTAAAACCAATATTTTAAGATTGACTTACAAAAGTGAATATAGAAAACTGTATATTAGATATAACAAGCAAATTTCTCTGTTTGAACTTAAAGTTTGATGACATGGAAATATATTATTTTTATATATAATTTTTTTTAAATAATTTTTCTGTCTTATGCAATACATTTTCCACATTCATATTTATTATACTAACTTTAATAAAGTTAAAATTAACGGATGATATATATATATTTTCCTAACATTCATCTACATTTTTTTTGAAATATATTTATTACTTGACTAATGAATAGACGAAAAGACTAAGAGTTTGCATTTCAAAATTTTATTAATTAAACAAAATATTTGGAGTATAAATCTCCAACAAGTAGGCAATTGATACATATACCTTTGTATGAGGATACTTGTATTAATTACCTAATTGTTTCAGGGTTGGCAATTCAACAATCCGGCAAAATTATTTTTTTGACATCACGTGCTTACAAACGAGATTTAAAATCATCAATAATCGTTTAAAATCGATAAAAACCCTACGAACTTAGAACTCAAATCAGCAGAATCAAACCAATAAACCTTTTTGTACTGATTTCATAATATACCATAAATATGTATATACTTTATGCCTCTTACTATAGAATATGAAATACATAAGTTAGGAGAACATTATCTGTATACAGGGTGTGCCAAAGACATTGATCTCGGCTTTTATTTCTTAAATATTGATTTTAGACATATATAATAAATTACAAAGTTACGTAAAAAAAGGTACAGAATTTTATGAAATCGATTAAAATTTTCAAGGGAATTAAATTTTAAGAAATATAAAATTTAAATTTTTATACGACCCCCGTACAAAAATATTTCCAATGAGTAAAATGTGCTCCATACACTAATAAGATGGTGTACAAAATTTCAGCATTTTATCATAAAAAGTCCCAGAGATATGAAAAGACAAAAATGCTGATTTAAACCACTTTTCGATGCATCAACATGGGTTCTCAAAGGGGAAAAATCATGTCGGCAGATCGCGTTTCAGGGGTCATACACAAATTACGAAAGAAAACAATGATTGCATAAATAAATAATAATTTTGCTATTTATTGGTACAAAAGTATCTACACTGCGTAGAAATAATAACTTTACACAAAGATTACAAAGCTTGTTCAAAATGTTTTCCATCCATACCGAAAAACCATTAAAGATAAGAGGTAGATATTATTTGTCTATGATGCATTTCTGCGTTGCGTCATTTGCACTCTTGCTGTGAACATTTACATTTTAATTTGTGATTAATCTTTTACCAACTTTGTTTAAACATATCTCTGGGACTTTTTATGGTAAAATGCTGAAATTTTGTACATCATCTTATTAGTGTATGGGGTACATTTTACTCATTGGAAATGTTTTTGTACGGGGACCGTATAAAAATTTAAATTTTGTATTTCTTCAAATTTAATCCCCTGAACATTTTTATCGCTTTCATAAAATTCTGTACCTTTTTTTACGCAACTTTGTAGTTTATTATATATGTCTAAGATCAATATATAAGGAATAAAAGCCGAGGTCAATGTTTTTGGGACACCCTGTATACTATGTTTGATCTTTTAATAGAACTGTGCTTACCACGCTTACAAACTTCTATTTTGGTGTGTACGTATCAATATTTTAAAACCAACAAACGTATTTGGTTAAAGTAATATAAAGTAAAATAAAAAGCCCCTTAAAAACTTGGTCGTTGTGTGCTAATTCGCCAAAAAGAAATGTAAGCATCAAAATCGTGAAATAACAGAAATTAAAATTTGATTGTAACCTACCGGCATTCTTTGCAGGAAACATTTACAAACTTTTATCAGTATAGCTGCTGTAGTAGTTAATTATTATTATTATTTTATTTATTTTTTTTACTGTAGAGAGATAGCAAATAACATCATTTATAGGGAGTTAACATGCACCGTTCTCGATGTATTGCATATTTTCGATCTGAACATGTTAAAAAATTATTAAATGTTTGCATTGTGAGGTGGAAAATCATAAAAAATAAATATATTCGCTAGTATTAAACGAACCAATGTTCTGAAAGTGTTTTTTACCACGAATAAATGAATTCAATTGTTTAGAGTCTTCCCGAGTCATATTAGAAATTTGACAAAGAATGAAGAGTTTACCATAAAACATGGTATGCTTATCTTAATGGTAACAACCATAAATGTGCCTATCGATTTTCAAGGAGATTGAGTTATAAGAAATATATTTTAATTAAATATTTAATATAAAAATTTCGCCTAAAATAACTGGTAGTTAAATACTTTTTAATAAAAATGTGGGAACTGAGTGAAATACAACTTGTTTAAAACTGACGTAGATATTTTTACGTTTCATACCATACATGGAAATGCATAGGATAAATTCGTATGGGTTCGAAAAACGTCAAGAATTCAAGTTTTCGATAGATATACATGTTTTAAGCGCTCTAGACGAACTAATTATTTTATTTAAGCACAATTCTGTGAAATAAAATTAGACACTTTTTTAAATGACTTGCAAAAATTGAATAAAAAAATACTGCAATGAAAGAATAAAAATGCTTTAATGTATTAATTAAATATTTGATTTCCATACATAATTTTCGATGGCCAAACAAATAAATTCAACCCCATTGTTCTCGGATAAATCGTTGAGAAATTTTAGTTTTTGTTTTGTTTATTTTTTCTGAATATTGGAGATTTTACGCTATTTTAAAATAGTGTCACGTCACCAGAAAGCATTTATAAAACTATAAATATTATGTAATTTCAAACAAGTATCTATTTCACGCGT
Organism: Amaurobius ferox; assembly: GCA_951213105.1. Classification (NCBI taxonomy): domain Eukaryota; kingdom Metazoa; phylum Arthropoda; class Arachnida; order Araneae; family Amaurobiidae; genus Amaurobius; species Amaurobius ferox. Next base: position 33,847,407 of record OX578134.1, read on the forward strand.
TATTCTGTGCGATGAAGCTAAAATGAATGTATATAAAGAAACAAAAATAACCATGGCTGTAAGGAAAGTTGTTGCTACCTAAATCAGATTTCTTTGCTGAAACTACTTCTTCAACTATAAATACAATTTATCATATCCAAATGAAAACATTAGTTGATCTTGATACATCGCCAATATATTTATAGATCAATGCCAAATTCGCGAAAACAGCGCCAATGTTGCAGTCTATACGGAATTCACACTTAAAGAACTGTACCGTTGACATTTTTTCATTCTCCCTGCAACACTCAGAATTTATTTATGACTTTTCCTCATTTATGCATTTATTTTAGTGGAATTTCCGTCCCTGATAGTGTTAAATGACTGTAGCGAGGTAAAGAAAAAAAAAAAGTACTGATGCTTGTGAAACATTGGGCGCTATTGCATTAACTTTTTTTTTTCAGCAGTGAAATTGAGAATGTGATAAAACCAAAAAATGATCTGTTACTTTACAGGGCAAAAAAATCAGCATTGTTCGTGGGGGTTTAAATCAAACTTTTTATATGTTATAAGTGTATTTTTATCAAAGATTTATCGGTCACTCTAATTTATTTTTTTCGACAGTTTTTAGGTGACGAAACACATATGACATTTTAAAATTTGCGCCGGGAAATTCGCTTAAAAATGTTTTAAATATTACATACTATATTAATGATATATTAAAGTCTCTGTATAGTGAAGGAAAAGCAGAATTGCGATTCATTGCATTTGAAAATAAATAAATAAATAAATAAATAATAAAATAAATAAATAAAAGAATAAAGTAATAATAAAATTAAAAAAAAAACTTGTCACGTGTCGTAATTTTATGAAGTTAGTCATACAACAGGACTGTTCATACAAATTGTAGTCGCCCCCCCCCCCCTACAAATACTATCACGGCTCTTCCCTTCATATTTGCTTATCTCCTCTTTGTGAATCTTTCATGTCTTCCTCTCCATAAAATAGAAAAAAGGTTGGCCGGGTTTCTCTGGATATCCGGACCACCCACTCGAGTGTTGTCCGTCCCCCTTATAGTCAGCCCTACGTACAATAGAACTGTTGCATAGAATTTTAAACTCAGCTTTGCACGAGGCTGCAAGAGCATGTTAATAGTCACAAAATTGAGCGCATGGTAAGATATATTGCTGTCAATACAGTTAATGGACATACGGGGCTAATGAACTCTTAACAAGAGATAATAGCTGCAATGATAGCAAACAATTTGCTATAGTTCTAAGTCTATACCTATAGTCCTATAGCTATAGTCCTAAGTCTACTATATCTTCAGCCATTACTACTGTAAAGGCTAAATTCATACTTATAAAACCCGTCTGTAAGGCGAAGGGGCGCTTCCAAAGTTTGAATTGTATTGTATAATGATGTCAGGGTATAGACATTTATATAATTAGTGGCAAAATTTTTCCATACTATTGTTTTTCGGTAACATTTTGCTTTGAAATATCTTTTTCTCAGGACCTGCTATAGATAGAGCTTAGATGATGACTGATATGAACTTAGCATCAAATTCTAGAGGGAGTTGCGGTTTACTAAGAATTTCCTGTTCTTTTTCCACTCCGGGTCGTCAAATAGGATCGTCATATATAATTACATTGTTACGATTATAAGAATGTATTTAAAATACAAAGCAATTAAGTAGTTCAGAGTAAACCTTTTCATCCATACAAATTGTGAGCCCTCCTATAAACATTTATTACCCCCACCCCCTTCCAGATATTTTATTTTATTATTACCTCCTTGTGAATCTTTCATGACTTAGAAAAATACACCAATTTCTTAAACGGTGAAATCGGTAAAAAATCGGGGCGGGGGTCACTCGAGTAGTGTTCGTCTTCCGTAGGGGCGGCCCATAGATTCATATTTTCTATATCTATGGCGCGGCCCTATTCCCTAATGATAATGTCTGGCATCGTCACTCTCTGAAACTAATTAAATCATCTAATCTCATCACCACATACTCTCGATTTATTTCGCGCCGGGAAGAAGAAGGATTCATTCAAAGTTCGGACAGCTGATACGTAAAACTGCGGTCCGAACACATTCCGATAGAGGTTTGTTGTGACTCATCTGAAACCCAACTCGTCTCGCCGATTCGATGCGTTTCATGGACCTAATTTGCTTACATAATTCAAATATACACTCAATAACCGCGCGAATTTTTCTTGCGATACGAAGCTAAATATTTGCAACAGGTGGAATCCAAATTTTCTTTTTATGTTACGCACTGTGATAGGCTGCATCTGAAAGGATCCAGTGAGTTAATTTTAACTTCAGTGTGACATAATTGTGCTAGAATAAGATGTATTGCTCAACTTTATCACATATTCATTTTCTTTAATATTAGTAGTTCTTCTTGTACCACAATTATTATCAAAACGAAAAAGATGTGTCGTTTGACTTTATATACATAAAGAAGGTATTATGACATGGTCAAAAATCCGAATTCGAGTTTTCGGCGTGAGAGCACGTTTCAAGAATCTCTGAGTTCGAATCGAACGTATTTAAGGAGGTGTCTGTGTGTACGTGTGTGTATTAGGCCGAGCTGATAAAAACTTTGTTTTCACAATTTCAATTACGGCTAATTGCTTTATGAGCGACATATGCTGCACAAAATATTTTATTGAAATAATCGAAATTTTTTCCAATCCTTTCGGAGGTAGAACGTTTGAATAATTTCTAAAAACTATGGTTGAAGCAAAAATTCGATAGAAAAAAATTAAACATATTTTGGATTCGAGTTTGAACGGGAAAACTTTCATTAAAGACTTGTTGTTATATAGTTGATCTACTTTTACGAACTTCAAATCTAATATTATGCCTATCTATCATGAAGCATAGATTATCGACATAAATAAAACTTACATTTTATAATACAGGAAATGTAATCTGCTCGTCAGACCTGACCGCTTCAATTACATTTTGATGGATGTGCCATGAAATTTAGGCCTTATGGGGCACGATAAAATATGGAACGATCTGGATTTTTTTTTTTTAATTTTTCTATTGAATTTTCGCTTCAACTATAATTTTAAGGAATTACTCAAAAATTCAACTTCTAAAAGGATCGGAAAAATTTTGTGTGATATATGTGTCTCATAAAGTATTTCCACATTAGCCGTAATTGAAATTAGAAAAAAGTTATTTTCGGCCCGGTCTAGTGTGTATTTATGTATGTTAGTGTGTGTGTGTACGTGAGTCTGTGGAAATGATATTTCACGAACAAATGGAGCGTTAAAAAATCCGTACGATTATTACAACCAGTGAATACTGGGACCGTATTGATTTTAAACGCAATCAGATGTTCGAAAGACTCTTTAATTTTCGAAAGAAATTTTAAAACATCTATAAAAAAATCAGTGCCTTCAGTAATGATAAATAGATTATCATTTCATACGTAATGTATCATTAGAAAGTAAATAATACAAGCTAGGTGCGAATAAGGCATTCTGTTTGAAGTAATAAGTTCCCAAAACCGCTAAATTTTAATTTTCGTAATGTGAATTCAACGTCGTGTCAAAAATATTGTCCTGTACACCATTAATTCGCTGTCAACGAAGCAAAGTCATTCATTATGTAGGAAAAGTCATTTGCTTCCGACGTCAATTTTTTTTAATTTTCTTTAATTACAATTAAAATTCTATAAAAGTTACATTTCAAGTTGGCAACAACTTGAAAATGATGTAATGCACACGGCTAATTACCATTTGGCTAATCTGTTGCAATATAACTATTTTATTACCATCAATACCCACAACGTAGTTCAAACTGGCAATTTCCCCCATTATATAACATTGCTCTCCCATACCCCATATACTATGTTCTACAATTTCCCCTTCTATTCTATATACTTACCGATTAATATGAGATATATACAGAAGTGGCTGATTCACAACCAGATGCAACAAAACGAGCATAAAATAACAACACAATTAAATTTACATTAGGCACAGAACTAGAGGATTTTTTTTTTGTCTCTTTATAAGCGGCGCTATACAGAGAAGAATTAAAGGGGGAAGCCGTTATATCAGTCACTTCGCTAAGTAAGCATATCAAATTTCATGTAATTTACTTGATTATTTCAAGAAATATCTAGCTGTCTGTGGATAAGCAAAGTTTCGATAATAGTTCAGGATGATTACTAGTTGGTGAAAAGTACTTCAGCCAGTTCATAATAGTGAACATAGATATTTTTTATGCATATGTCATAGGCATATATTATCGTTCTGATAATTATGTCCGCTTCTAAATAAAATGTTTGTAAAATAGCTATTTTTGCAACACATTTTTAACATAATTAGATTTTCATCATGTTTTTCCTCGAAAAATTGAGAACTTTCCCTTAGTGTGCTTGCTCACCATCTGAAAACCAATAGTCGTTCGCGATATATCCGTTGTTGTTGTTGAGACCCAGACCGTCCGACCTACCAGAAAGGTGGCGATATATCCGTTGAAACAATTGGACCAAATTCCATTCGATTTGCTCAATCTGTTTGAGAGATCATCCGGAAAAACAATTTAATGTCTTGAACAGCCCATGGTAACTTCTAAACAAGTTAAACCTTCTTCAAATCGTTAATTCATTTGATAATAGTGAGTTTTTTTTTTATTCTATTATATATGTATTTATTTCTATTATATAGATGAAAAACATAAAATATCTTGAGAATGCTGATAAAAAAAATCACATATTAAATAGTTATTTTTTTAACATTTATTATACGTAATGTAGTTTTTATGGCGTTTTATAGATATTTTAAAATATTAAAATAATTAGGGCTTTGATTCGTTTACTCCGAAAATCAGTTGACAACTAACGTTCATCAATTGAAAAAATAATACCTTTTGGATTTTCTCAACTTCAATAGATATCGTGTCTACAGACAGACAGACAGACACAATATATAGGCGTATCCAGGATCAAGGAAAAGAAAGTGAGGTTCTTGCCGAATAGTGAAGGATTGCAGTGTTAGATACTATTTTCCAATATGGACTCTAAGGGAAGCTAATGCCATTTTTCTCAAGAACTTAGGAATCTCAAACAACATTTCAGATGTAAAATAATGTGTCATCTCACAAACGAAATGGTGATTTTATTCCAATATCATTATTTCACATATATTATATATCAGTAATTTAATTTGAGTGGCTATGAAAAATTATTATAAGAATGTGTAAAATGATAGGCAATAACTCGCTTTTAGTGGGAGTTTCCATAATTTTCTTGTGATGAAAAAAATATCGAATTAAGCACAGAGCAGAAAGAATAAGAACTACTGAATCTCTTCAAGAATTTGTTAATAATTTCCAGACATTAAAATATTCTAAATTTGAAGGTTTCCTTTAAAACAGATAAAGTATGGTTTCAGCATATTAACCATGCGCACTAAATTTCATAAGATTTGCATTTTCAGAAAAAAAATAAAATAAAGTTGAACTTCAGTAGGAATTCGCTATCTATTCTTTCGCCCACAAAATTACAGGTAGATTTGCATTTTTAGTCAAAAAATTAAATCTATTAATATTTTAAAAATTTATCAAATAAATAAAAGGCGAACTTTAGCAGGAATGAAGTTTGTTTCTATTCTTTAAAAATATATGAAGTGTGATTTCAGGATATAAAGCGCGCCCCGTACATTATTGCAAGATTTGCACTTGAAACAATTTAAACAAAGGCATTTATTTCTTAAACTGTTAAAAAATTGAAACGCGAACTTCAACCGGTGTGATACAGATTTGGATCACCAGAAAAATATTTTAATAAAATTATATATGTTTTCCTTTATGGGTCTTGGAAAATAAAAAAGAAAAACTCATTAAAAGTGAACTTCCGCATTGGTGATTCAAATTTGCATTTTTGGAGAGTTAATTTTTTTAATGTATTTTAAAAATAATAATTCAATTTATAGTATGAACCTTAGTTAGTATTACACTCTCCATCCTCCAAAATCATTTCTTTGGCACCAGGACGGATTATCAAAGCGTAAAGATTTTTTATAAGGATAATTTATTTACTACCCAGGCCGTCCAGCTCACCTAAAGGGTGTAGAACAATTACAAGAGACGGCCGATATAGGGACACTTTGGGTTTTAAATGCAGCGATTTGAGTCTCTGTCGCCATTCTTGAGAACATAAGCAGAGTAATAATTATAAATTTCCTATAAGCCGTCATTATTCAGTGCAGCTTGCTAGTTTAAGGAAAGTAATACCCATTGACTTTATTGAACAAAATTTTACATTTTTTAAATTATTCTAAAATATTATTAATGGTAGATAAATATACCATTTTTAAAAGTTTATAGGAAAACTTTGATTCTGAGCGTTAGGTGCCCTCCAATTTTGTTAAATATCCGTAAACAGACTAGCAACACCTAACTTCGAAAGCATTCGGTAGATGGTAGATAAAATAAGACGGTAGAGTTTTCTTTCCATTACATTGCATTAAAACTAGTATTTTTTTTGTTAGCATTCGTATATTAACCTTATCTTTTTATTTTAAAAATATAAAGACAACCAAAAATTGGCTATTATTAAAAGTTTTTAATTAAAATCTCCATCCGCACGACGTACACAAAAATCCACAACCATAGCGCTTTCGGGCATTTTATTATGTCCTTCATCATTGGCAAAGTGACACAACCCCCAGATAAAATGTGCATATAAATAATTTTACGTTTTAAATACGATAAATTTAAAAAACATAATTTAATTACAAAATACAAAATGAGAAAAGGTCATAAATTACAGGTTAACCAATATCTATGTCGTCAAAAGCAACAGAAAGCAGATACTAAATATCCAGAAAATCATACAATGGTTTTTAACACGCAGTGAGTCGAGGACGAGACGCCGAGCATAACTGAGGGTCTGAACAGGATCAAATTTGCAAATACAAGCAAGGTAAAGATAAATGAAAAGGTATTCATAAAGCAAAATATTACGGAGGTTATTGCAGCTAATTAAAAGAAAAGTCTTATCGAACATAGGATGGAAATTATCGTTGATAACAAAATGGGCAAGAGCCGTGGACAGCTCTTGCCCATTTTGTTATTAAATTATGTTTTTTAAATCGTATCGTATTTAAAACCTAAAATGATTTATATGCAAATTTTATCTCGCAGTTGTGGTCTGCGTATTTAAGCTTATATATTCCATGGATTTTCACTTTGCCGCTGCTGAAGGGCATAATAATGCTCGAAAGCGCTTTGGTTGTGAATTTTTGTGTACGTCGTGTTAATTAAAGACTTTTAATAATAGCCAATTTTTAGTTGTCGTTAAATTTTAAAGTGTTGATGATTTGACGTGTTTTCTATATAATTTCATTATCTTTTCATGTTATTTAAAGAAATCCATAAAACTGGCTTGTTAAGCGTATAGGAGATCATTGCCCGATTCATTTTATAACTCTCAAGTTTGATTACGGTGATTCTGCTTACTTAATTTGTGCGTATGCCCTTGGTTCAGTAAAGGCTGAAGACTACTGCTCTAGGTCGTTCAGTTTTAGGATTTTTCCTGGTGTTTTTTGTCAAGCATAGATGCTGAAAAGAGGAAGATTTATGTTTTTCTTTTAAATCGGTAAAATATTTAACAGTATTCTTATTATGTATCGAAAAGTGATCATTTTACAAAAATATTAGAAATACTTCTAATTATTTTATCATTTTTTTAAAAGCATAAATCTTCCCAATTTTAGCATCTGTGCTCGGCAAAAAACACAGGGAAAGCATTTTAAAAACTTAGCGGTAGGGGATTATTTCCCATAGGTAAAACATGGGGAAAATGAAATAAGCAGCTGGAAAAAAGAATATCCTGTTAATACGAAATTTACGAATTAATACGAAGAGCCCTTTCTGTTTTACTAACATAACCAAGACCGTATTCTCATGGAATGGGATGAATACCCCCCAACGATTTAAGATAGGAATGAGGACGAGAAATAATTTTCTCATGTTGGTTTAGATTTTCTACTTTTACATCCGTTTAACATGCAGGAAAAATCGTTCATAACAATTAAATTAGCTAAGTTTGAAATAAAAATATTAATCGTTCGAACTTAGGGAGAACCTGACTTATTAAAATCACGCCCAAGTATACTACCAGCTGCATTACTTCAAGCAGTATCGAATTCTCATCAATTATATTACGTGACATTATAAATTTAGCAAAAAGATAAGTTAGGAAAAATGATTATGCCGAATTTTAGAGGTCGCACTGTATTTGTTTTCAACAACATCAATGTAGAAATAAAAGTTTCTTATCCAGACTGTTGTTATATTGGGTTATGACATCTACAAATTAACCATTAACATTTCTCGCCCGAACCACAGAAACTCCCGTGGGAAAATACCAAAAAATGCTCACGCTAATCATACCACACATGTACCCGCAATTCACTCGTATGCTTACCCACCGACTGGGGGGTCCATCAGTTTTGCTAAATATGAATTTGTTCTGGTCGATGTCAACTCAATCGGCGTCGGCTGGGGGTCATTAAGCCGTAGGGGGTTGCTCCTGTTGAAAACTTGAAGTCGTCGCACCTTTTCTGTTGAATTCCTTAAGGCTGAATATATGAAGGAGTCCTAAAATTACCCACTCTGCAAAATGTGTTAACCATCTGTTTTACGAAAAAATATGTTACTTCTGAAGGATAAAAGCTGTAAAGTTCGTGTTTTAAATTAATTATAGCGATCAGCACTGATGGATTCTGAAGACTGTATACAGGTGGCCGCAAGTTTAAGACGAAAATTGAGACTGATTAGAGAATGTTTTCAAGACACTTGGCATACCTTGAAGACGTATGGTTTGAATAAGTGTGAAGCATCATAAAGAATAGATCAGAAATATAGATATGGGAATATTTTTAGTGCAATTCTGAATGTTTTTCTATATTTATTAACTGCAAATTCGTAATCTCAGTCATATACTATTTTATATGTAATTTGCAATAGGAAAAAAGCCATAAGCAAGATATTGCTATTTTGGGAAATGATTGGTGTGTATGCAAAATAACTTTCTTGAAATATAAACCTATCCGTTATAACCTTAAGGGTATTATTATTTTTCACGTAATTTTTCCCAATAAAAATGTATTTTTCTCATTTCATTAAATGTTGGTATACATACGGTGAGTAATGTGTTTTTCTCCTATTGGTTATAGTTATCGGTATCTGTTTTCTTCAAGGAACAGGTACTAAAATAATAAAGGAAGTTTCATTTCGAATATATAGAGTTCCTAAACCTTTTGCTTACGGGTGGGGCAGTGTCCATCTCAAACGAAGAACTTCTCAAAAAGACAGGTATTTGACATTCTCTATCCCAAACAGTTTGACCCCTCTTTGTAGACAATGGCGTCCATGGACGCCAAGGGGAGGTGCAAAGGAACATGTCTGCAAAGGGGGGGTCGAACTATATGGGATAGGGTATGTCAAATACCTGTCTTTTTGATAAGTTCTTCTTTTGAGATTAACGCTGTCCCCCCCGTAAGCAAAAGGTTAAGCACACCCGAATAACTTTGTAAGTTAGGTCCATGAGTGTACACGTTAGGTTAATCTACGTAGTAAAGGGACCCTATCTGATCGAATAAACGTGATTACCACGCCTCTAGCAAAAACTTGCTAACGAACTTGGCAACAACGCGACGTAGACAAAACATTCCAATTACTAAGTTGTATATTAAGTAGGAATCGACACAAGTAATGAACGAAAAGCATATATGGAATGCAACAAATACCTGCATTACTTAATCGGCTGTTAGATGCGAAACCATGCCACAATACTATTAAACGTTGCGGACGACTCACGAGCGTATGCAAATAAAGACACTGATGGGATTCGCATCTGTGATATAGAAATCCGGATTTATACCAGCTTCCTGTCTATGCAAGTGTTAAGTGCTGTTTATTTTATCATTCCTGAATAGAACAGCAATTCGCCAATAACCTTATTGTGTTAAATAAACGCCTTCTGTAACATTTTTAGGGTTGATTCGTACTACTCATTAGATAATACACTACAACTTTATAATTGGCTTTTTTCGTCTATCTCGCTGTGTTGCCGAGTCCGTTATCAATTTTTTTAGAATTATCCGCTAGTGTCGCCATAATCATTTCTATTCGATCGAGTATGGTTACTTTATTATAAATATATTTAATGTGTAATATTATGGACCCCTTCTTCATATCGAGCATACTTGTCCATATCTGTTTTTTGAAAAGAAAAAGCACTAAAATAATGGTTTCTTTCTATTCCACTTTTTAAAAAAATTCTACAAAAATTTTTGATAATTTTAGCATTTGACTACAAAAATAAAACAGTGGAGCACGGAAAAGTAGAAAATAAATTTCAATTACGAACGAAATTGAATCTAGTTGAGGGTGTAGGCAGATTCAATTCAAAACAATATATAAATCTTATTATTATCTAAAATTGATATTATGCAAAATTGACGAAACTATTTCATCTGTCTATACTATGTCACTATCATCACTTACATCAACTATGTCACTATCGACAATGTTGCATAATATCAATTTTGAATAATGATAAGATTAATGCAATATTGTTTTGAATTGAATCTTCCTACATCCTCAACTGGGATCAATTTTATGTGTAATTAAAATTTATTTTCTACTTTTACATGCGCTACTGTTGATTAGGGGCGGACATTGAAAAACTTGTTTTTTTTTTCTAATAATTTATTACTAGCTATTTGTTGCGGACAATGCCCCACCAAAAAGTAATGATTTTTCTGATGTCATATTTTTTTTTATTTCAGTGACAGCTCGTTGGGTCATCGTACTTCTACGCCGCATCTATGCCACTCTGGTCCCCATGCTACTGCCGTTCGCTCGCCACCTGTATCAACCCAATCCTCCTTATGTGGGCATCACTTCAGTGAGGACTTCCACTTCAGTACTGGTAAACCTATGGATGAACTTGCAGTAATGGCAATGGTCAAATCTGAACCTGGACTCTATCCGTCGGCTCTGGTGTATCCCTCTAGTACATCAGCTTATGATGCCGCAGCCACATTGTCACACTTGCATGCTGCGGCAATGAACCATGCGTAGCAATGATGTATTTTGTTTCGTCCCGTTCAAGAAACTTTTGAATGAAATACCAAAGATATTTGTTGAAGATGTTCCGTTTAAAAACACTACAATGAACTAACTATTTACTTTTTCAAATCGTTGACAATAATGCTGCATTGCCATCACATAAGTGATGAGGTCCTCAAAGCTCATGAAATAACTTCTTTTACCAGCAACCTGCATCAGCAAATAAGAGGAGAAATTTTAACAGTCAAGTAATTACGGAAGAGATGTCGCACACTGTTAATTTTGGCGTTAACTCTGTTGATAAAACGCTAAATCGGATAAAATTTTCATTTTATCCGATTTTTTTTTTTTTTTAGGTAAAGCCTTAACTGTGCTTAAAATGCAAAATCTTCATTAATACACAGCATAGAGCAAAATAGTAACGGCATGTTTTATTCGTTGGTATTTTTAAATTTTTTGATTCATAGCTATTTTAAATTAGTTGATGAATTAGTTCATGTAGCTTTCTGAAATCCTTTAATTTGTTTGTTTTATTTTTATTCCGAAGTCTTTTATCGACTGATATTTTTTTGCAGTAGTTTGTTTTATTGATGAAATTAGCATTTTTAACTTCAAAAGTCAATTTGTTTTTCACAAGCAGTTTTACAAAAGTTTTGCGCATATTGTTAGAAATTAGTTGATTATGTCACTCATGCATCCTCCGAAACCGGTTGTTTCTTTAATTATTACCAAGGCACTTAATTCATAGTTTTATTTACTAAGAAAGCGTTTTAAATCCTTTTATAGTTTTATCTTTCCTCCTTTGTTCTTGTTCTTTTCATTTTCTGGAAATTTCCGTTGGCAATTATTTTCTTACTGGGTTACGTGATACAACTATTTTTGTGACAGAAGAGCGTTATCACTGACGAATATTTCACTTTTTAATTTTTTTACAGCAGTTTGAGAGATTTATTTTAAATGCCTGTTTGAGACATTTATCAAAACATATAAAGACAAAAAAAAAATGTAAAATAAGGCATCAAAAATATATAAAGTATCAAAATCTTATAGTTTGTGACGTATCACTTAAGCAAACCGCAAGACACTGCTGTATGTTATATCCTGCAATTTCAAAACCCACATAGACATATATGTGAAATATGAAACGAAGTTAAGGTAATACAGAAAATGTACAGCAGAATGAATTTTTCTTTTATTATATAATTTTAAATTTTTTGCACCATCTTATGATGAAAGGTCTGCAACAAATGATTAGAAATATTGCAGTTTAGTAAAGGTATGTTGTTATCAAATACGCAGACCTAAATTAATCTATATAAGGCTCCAATGACACTTATAGTAGATCCAAGTTGACTTTTATTGAAATTTCCAGAGTCGAACTTTTTTTAAGTTCAAACAAAAATACTGTAGTAAGGTGCTGCCTTCTTGAATGCAATGTATTTTCTGTAACTTTCGAACAGCATCTTTCAGATTTCCCGAATGTAGGCAGGACATTTAGTGCAGTTAAATCTTTTAAATTACCAAATTTAATTTTGTATAAGTACAAGTGTACCTTCCGAATAAGTACAAATGTACTTTCTGAATAAGTGCAAGTGTATCTTTTGAGTAAGTACAAGTGTATCTTCTGAATAAGTACAAGTGTAGTCATAGGTTTAACAATGCGGGGAAAAAGGGAACTAGATAAACTAAAGACTGCAGCATCTCTCCCGGAATTGCCCTATCTAGCCATCAGAGCAAAATCTATACCGTATAGATCTTGGATTTTATTCTATGTACAAAGCACACGAGTGGAGCAATTGCAATGAATTTATCCCGACATCTTGTTATTAAAACAGTCCTTTGGCTGAAAGTAAGATTGAATAACTATAATAAGCTATTTGCACCAAAACAGAAAACAAACTGAGTAAAATAGCAATTCTTCATTGCAAGTCAGAATCTTTAGTCTTCGAAGACAGCAGAAAATATATTTCCAGGAGCAAATCAAATTTTGTGTTCGCTCTTGTCGCAACATAAAGCTAAGTCTCAATATATTACCTTATGTTGCAAATGTCTAATGCTTTGTATCAATTTAAATATACAAGGTGTCAAAAAAAGCCATAGATCAGTCAAATAACGAGAGAAGTTGGGTTATCGTATATTTACTTCTACGCCTATGTATGGGAAAAACCTCAATACCGCTACACGATGAGACAACCTTGGGTAGGGGGGGGGGGGGGGCTGATTCTCTTCTTTATAGCATAGATAACGGAGTGGGGAATTCTTTAAGATATCCACGTTTAGCGGGGTACGGGGACTATATCGCTTCCTGTTTGAGATAAAGGGAAAAGTCAATTATAAAGTTGTAGAGCATTTCAAAATTTGTACTAAGCATTTCTGCCTCCCTGCAAAAGATAGAAAATAACTCTCTAAAATTTAGAGCGTTATTTTACATCCAATATCGTTATTTAGGGTTTAAACACAAATTTTAAAATAGACAATATTATTATTAATCTGCAGGCAATAATGTAAACGTAGAGATAGATATTGGAAAGCTTTTTATTGCACATGTGCAAGCATGCATAGTTACTGAAAGTGAACAATTTGTATTTTAGGTATAACAAAACAAAATTCATTTTATTCTACTGCATTTTCTAAATGCTTGATTTTGGGGGCGAGGGAGTTAAATTGTATACACTTCTTTCTAGGTTCCTTTCCATTTTTTGAGGAGGAACAAAAATGTTTCGTACTTATTCCGTAGCGCTCTACAACTTTATAATTGACTTTTTTCTCTTATCCCTAACAGGAAATGAGAAAGCCCCCGCACCCCGCTAAAGAAGGGGTCACCCCCCCCCCCCTCCCCCAGAAAGTAATCGTATCGTATAGCGCCGTTGGGGATGTCTATACACGTGCATAAAAAATTGAGACATTCCTATACTTATCAAGTTATTTGATCCATGACTTTCTTTGACATACTGTTTAAGTATATGTATAATAGAACTGTACAGCTTCAAATTAATCCAGTGCATTTTTAAATGAAAGCTGTTCCTATGCCATGCCATATGCATGATTTGTACATGATATATAAAGTCATATCAGTGCAGATTATGGGAAATAATTCCAAAATCATCTGGTTGCTAAGCGAATAAAGTTTTATCCAAAAATGTAGCATTTGCTATTTATATTCATGAACTCAATGTAGTTTATTGTTCAGTACTCTGGTTACAATAGCTTGAATATTTTATTCAGTAAGATAAATTCTGTATTGTATATGTTTATTTGTGATATGATTTTGTAATATAATATTCTTCAAATTTGTTTCCTCTTTGAATTGCTTAAACCCATAGAGAAATACCTCCTTGAGTGAAATCGCTAAATTTCTGATAAAATTCAAGTTTTGATATAATGTAATCCCATAAAAAAATTAGAACCAATATTCTTTTGGTTATTACGCATTAAAATAAGCATACCAAATGTATATTTAATTCACTTAATTTTTTCAAGAGATTCGTGCTACGTTTATTTCTGGTTGAAAGTACTTAAACATTCACTTATTTGATAATAGTGAACATATTTAATTTATTATAATTTTTCGATTTTAACAAGGAGAATCTCGGTAACGAAGCATGTTATTGTTCTGTAAATTATTCCATGCGCTTTTGAATAATACATTACATATAAAAAAATCTGATGTGGGCAACACATGGCTTTCTTTATATAATGCAATGAATTTACTACTTTTACAATAAAAAAATAGGCTTTTCTTATAGTAGATATTTATATTCTTTCCAAGATATTGAATTTTCGTCAATAAGTCGTCATTTTCATTGATTTAGTGTTATTTTTATCCATTTTGCGAGATTTTCGTTAATGTGGAAACATTTAAAAAAGTCGTCAAGTTGGCAACATTCCGCCAAAGTCTCGCCAAGCGTTATGGACGGAGAAATAAGTTTTTCTTATAGCAAATAAATAACTACTGGCGTTCAAATACAAAAGTATTACTCAAAGTATCTTTTCTCATGAATGAAACGAGCTAGCTAGATCGACGAGAATGATGTCACCCAATTTATGGCATGATATTACATGTGGAAAGTGAACATGTTTCTCAACAGTTAATATATTCTTTTTAATTTATGGGATTTTTTGATAAATTTATTTTAAAAATGTGCAATATCTCGAAAACGGTTCATGTTACCGTTCTAAAGTTTATGTCAATCGTTTTCTAAAGAAAATTACATAAGAAATGTCCATTTGCGTAAGTTTAGTAAAGATTTTGATTTTTTGATGATTTTTCAAAATTTCACTCGAAAATTTAGGGGGGTTCTGAACATTCGATTACGTTTAAAAACAATAGGTTTCCAGTATTCACGGATTGTGATTTTTATACCAAATTTTATTTGAATCGATTTATTTGTTCGTGAGATATCGTCTCCACAGACTCACTGACACACACACACACATATTTTCACATAGACATCACCTCAAAAATGTATGATTCGTGATCAGGGATGCTTGAAACGTGCTCTCCCGTCGAAAATTTAAATTCGAATTTTCGACCCCATCACAATACTTTCCTTATACATTATGTATATAGGGAAAGTAATAATTATTTTTGTCACAAATTTTAATATAATCATCTTTTTATAATTTATTATCGATTTTCAAAAAATAATGTCTTAAAACTTGAAAGCGTTCCTGTGGTCCGATTTCTTCACAAATCAGCAAGCCTTTGAATTAAATAAAATGATATCGTTCCAATTGTTTTTTTCAATTATATGTTTAAGTGCTCCATGGGGGAAAATAATTTCAATATCTCGAGAATGGTTCAGGAAGACACACAAACAATGGTGTCTGTTCATTTCGGATTAAAAATACTTACAATGAATTCTCGTATTTTGTAACAGTGGAAATATTTTTTTTTTGATTAGGATTTTTCCCCGGCTTAGATAAAAAAAAGTAAAATATCTCGAAAACGGCGCATGTTAAAGTCTCGTAAATGATGCCATTCGAATTGAAATAAAATTTGACACACAAAATATCAATTTCTGTAACCTTGTAAAATAAAAGTATGTTTTTATAATGTTTTGTCGATTTAAAAAAAAAGTTGAAAAATTTGAGGACCTTCTTTTAGTCCGTTGACTCTAAAAATCGACAGATCACATATATGTATTAACTGAAATACTCGTACAAAATTTCATGCGCTTTGCCAGTGTAGTCGAGAGATGTCG
This sequence comes from Amaurobius ferox, assembly GCA_951213105.1. Lineage (NCBI taxonomy): Eukaryota > Metazoa > Arthropoda > Arachnida > Araneae > Amaurobiidae > Amaurobius > Amaurobius ferox. Next base: position 33,863,705 of record OX578134.1, read on the forward strand.
TATTCACAGCCATCATACGCACAAACATCATTTCAAAGTGGTTGTTTCGTATTCAGGGATTCTCAAAACGTGTCGATTCATCAAAATCTGAGAGTCGAATTTTCGATCCCATCATAATACTTTCCCTATATACACTATGCAGGGAACGTAAAAAATCAGCGGCAAAATTCATGCAGATTTTATGTGTCCTAAAGATTGAAAACTATTATTTTTCCTATTCTACTGTTACTTTTCCTGCACGCACATTATAATGTATAGAAAAAGTATTGTGACGAAGTCGAAAATTCGAATTCGAGTTTTCGACGGAAGATAGCATCGTTTTATGCATGCCTAAACTCGAATAGAATGATTTTGAGGTGATCTATCTCTGTGTGTGTGTTAGTATCATTTTATACGTAAATTTTTATTAGAAAACGAATGACATAAGCTTTAGAACGCTGGATTGAACTATTTGTTTTCAATATATCGCATTTTTTTTTCAAATAATTTCATCTAAAATATTGTATAAAATTAAAGTAGTAAGTATCGTCATATATGTAACACTTGGCGATAAATTTGGCTATCAAAGATGACTCAATGGGAAGACCGCCAACATCGACTTATTGAAAATGATGCCAAACTGACGAAATACCGCCAAATTGGCTAAAGTTACCAAAATGATGCCAATTTGAAGAATTAATAGTTAACATATTTTAATATAAGGACTGTGTGTGCGTCCATAAGCCTGTGAATCCGATATCTCACGAACGAATGGAGCATTTAGAACGAAATTTGGTGTAAATATTACAATTGGTGAATACTAGAACCCTATTAATTTTAAACATGATCGAATTTTTGAAAGACTTCCCAATTTTTGAATGAAATTTTGAAAAAATATCATAAATCATTTCTGCTATATTATTTTTTTTATTAGAAAACGATACGACACGTTTCTGGAGACACCGGACCTTTTTAAAAAAATATATCGAAAAAAAATTGCATAAAATTAATTAAAAGTATTACTTATCGTGAAATACGTTCACTTTCCATATGCAAAATTATGCTCCAGATGTAGTAACATCATTCTCGTGGATCCAATTAGTTCTATTTACGAAAGCAGATACTTTGGGTAATAGTTTTGTATTTTAACGCCCACGCTTTTGCCAATTGCCATTTATTTCACGGGATATTGATTAAATGTTAATTGCATTTTGATGTGGATTTTGGAATGCGAGTATGAATACGTCATTCTATTTTAATTAATAAAGTCGCCAAAAGTGCCAATTTTTAATTGACGCGAAAAAATTTGAATGACAATAACGCTGTGGCTTTATTACTTATTAATAAGAAAGGTCTTCTCTCCGCCTGTCTGTCCCCATGTAATGTTGGCGATAAAATTGGCTACAATTTGGGTTAATATCATCAACTTGAGACTTTTTGAAAAAATCACCAAATTAACCAAAATGTCGTCAAATTGGCCGTAATGACGCTTAATTAACGATAATGCATCCAAATTGATAAAAATTCAGTATCTTGGAAAATGAACTTTTCCAAGATACTGAATTTTTATCAATCCGAGTTCTTTGATAATACTTGTCCCTTTGGAGAATTTAAGATTCTTAATTTGAAATATAGTCAATTTCACTATTTATTGGACAGGTACGCTTTAACTTTTACGACATTACGCACCTCGTCATATGTCGTTCTTAACTTACAGTTTATTTATACGAACATTTGGGAAGATATATAATTGTCATAATAACGAGATTCATGTTCAAGGGATACTGATTAAATGTCAGTTGCAATTTGATATAAATTTTACTAGCGAGTATGAATGTAGTAGAATTGCGTCGATATTCCCCTTTAAATGCAATTGAAAATCGCTCAAAATGTAGGGGCTGAGGCGCTTAATTGGAATTTTCTGCTAATACAGATAAGTTGAATTCCGTCGATCCGCCTCCTCAAATAAGACAGAAAAACGCGGAGTGTGTAGATGGAAGAATGTTTACTCAGGATTTATTCGCATCTAATTAGACTAAATTACCCCCCCCCCCCCTACAGCAATGTTTAACATAGACGTAAAAGACTACTATATAAGTACTACATATGTCTATGGTGTTTAAGGTGGGCGGGAGCTGTTTCACGTAATTTTTGAGAATTTCGAGACAGAAAAAAAAAGGGGGGGGGGGGGCTTTTCCGGAGAGAGCAGATTGGTGGCAGTCATTTTGCTTTGACCAATAAGGTTACCATAGCGTTAAATTCCAATTTACGTGATGCTAATTCAATGTCAATAAGATTATAGTTTGGCTTTATTTATTGATGCACACATTTGGAGACTTTATGTAACGACATTCAGACTTCCATACTACATAAAAAAAGATTAAATACAATATTGACGCATGAAAACCTTAATTTTAATTTATGAATTCTATATTAATCGGAGCATAGCCATCGGTTATATATTATTTTTTTAAAATAATTTAATATCTTTAGCTGATGCTAGCAATTTTACTTATAGCTGAGCATTGTCAAATTATATTTGGGCGAAATGTAAGTTAATTTGGTACCTTCGAAATTGCTTTACATGTTATGATCAAGAAAGTTGGCAAATTGGAATATGCATTTAAATGCCAAAATCTTCGAAAATGAATCATTATTTTGCTGTGAAAAAAGTAAAGGCAATTATGTTGAAGAAATTACGTGTTGTCCATATCAAAAATTTTTTATCTTGGGATTATTTTAAAATTATGTAAGATTGCGTCAAACCTAGATTACTTCCCCCCACTTTCCAGAAATTCGGTGATTCCACTCAAGGTTTGACATTTCAGTTGTAAATAATTTAATAATGTCATTATATGTAACCTGTGAAAAAAATAATAAGGATTCCAATTACATCAGAGATACCCTGAATTACCAAAGATCGTTTAATTACATGCACATTTATTCCAGAAAGTTTTTAATGAAAAATTTTTTTCAATGTTATTTTCATGAATTATTTTTAATAAACGTTATAATTGAAAAGAAACTTTTGTTGGTGTTTAATTCTTTTCTTTTAATATCCTATCGCCGTGGCTCCCAAAGTGGAGTCCTCTAATGAATTGAGAATAAAAATATACCTAGAGAATTAAATTATTATTAATTGAACCGAAAATTTCTACTCTAATCTCTAAAAAGCAGTTTCATTGCTCACATTATAAATTGTAATGATTGCTATTAGTAACGACATCTTGCTATCTTAAAGTTTTTCAATGCTTATATTTAGAAGCATCTTATGCAAATTTCCTGAACTGATAATTTTTAATTCCTGATCTTCTTAAATGTTTACAACGAACTAAATGTTGATTTCATCACATTTAACTTTAATTTATATTTAGTATTTTGAAATTATATACATATATACACTCTGTTGCAAAAAATATATGCACCCATAAGAAATTGAACTACAACCTCGAAACTCGGTATGAATGTATCGTTTGAGGAGATATGCAAATGATTAAAATTTGGAAGCAAACAAAATGTTTTATTAAACAAGAAAGATCAATCATGCTTAAAGCATTGATTATGAAACACTTTCCAACTTCAATGCAATTTTATTTTAAAAAGTCGAAAATGCAATACATTCCTCGGTAATATTTTAAAACTTATCACAATACTACATTGATTTATTAAATTTGAAAACTTAAACCTTCATCGAAAAAAATGAACTTCATTCAAATGACGGCATTGAAATATAAATTGCCTGGTTTAAACATCTCTAAAATGTTATACATTCCTCGGTAATAGTTTTAGAATTATCATAATACTACGATAATTATAAATGATATTTGAAATGATATTTATGATATTTGAAAACTTCATCGAAAACAACTGAAATTAATTCAAATGACATCATAGAAAAAAATAACACGCCTGTATCTCTCTATAAAACAGGATTTCATTCATAACTTTCTCCCATTCATTTCATTCATCACAATACTATAATAATTTATTTTATTTAAACATTTTGTTTAAGACCATGGAGCTACAAAAAATTAAACTCTATGCTTGAAACTTCATCGAAAAAAATCGTCCTTCTCTTTATGAAATCAATTAATATTTCATTCATATCAGCCATGCAGACTCCATGGACTGAATTATTTTGTGTTAAAGAAATACAGTAATTCTAATACAACTCATTCTACATATTTTGCTGTTTACATTTTACATAGGTGAAAAATAGGCTTAGTTGTAGAAATAATCAAATTTGAATGAGAATTTAAACTCAAATATATTGTCATTGTGTTGTTTTAGTATGTAGATGCACAGAATTTAAGCAAAAATAAAGTAGTTTTAGGACGGATACAACACTCAATATGAATTAAAAAGAACTTTAAAAAATCACGATTTTGAAACAAGATGGATGCCATATATCATTTTGAAGTGGGTCATGAGATCGTTTCATATCATGGTCACGTGATCGTTTCATATAAGATGTGTAATTATTATTTTAATTTTTATTTAAAAAACTACTGAATATATTTCGCTGAATTTTTTTTTATATATTTTATGGAACAATTTGACTATTACCTAAAATTTTCGAAGCAATTTGTGAATTTCAAATTCACTTAAAAAATGTTTGAAAAATTAGGTCCCATAGGGATCAATGTATTTCATTTTTTCAACCCGGGTTCAATCCAAAACTAATTGGGTGATATTATTCATTTATATTCCCATAGGTCCTACAGACCGTCTGAACAACATACTAAAATTTCATTTTGATTAAGTCATTTTTACGGCAGTTATCGTGCTAACGGACAGACAGACAGACAGACAGAATGAACAAAGTCATAAACACTTTTCAACTTTGTTGTAAAGTGTTAAAAATGGTGATAACAAGAAAACGATATTTTACTAAGTGGTAAATCCTCCCCTGGCAGCTATACAAGCCAATATTCATAAAGTCAATTAAGCTGCTTATTTTCCATTGCGGAAGATTCTGCCACAAATGTTGCAAATGGTCAGTTAATTCAGTGGTAGACTGAAAAGGCTGCAATTGCCGTCCCAGCATGTCCCAAATGTGTTCTATTGGTGATAGGTCTGGGGATTTGGATAGCCATGGGAGGGTATTGAATCCTCGAAGGAGTTGTTGAGAAAGTCGTGCAGTTTGTGGTCTAGCGTTGCCTTGTTGGTAAATGGAACCTGGGCGGCTTGACAGCATAAGCAGAACAATCGGCTATAGAATATCGTCGGCGTACAAGCGAGTCGTCAGATTAACTTTCAGAACAACTAGAGGAGATCAGTTGTCCCACGAGATAGCTTCCCAGACTGTCACACTACGTGTAACGGCCGTGTGCTGCTCGACAACAAATGTAGTGTAGAAGCATTGGCAGCCCTCGTCTACACACGCATGCGGCAGTTATCGGCACTGAGAAAAAAGCGGGATTTATCGCAAAACACAACATGCATCCAATCGAACGCTGTCCAAACTGACCAAGCTTGGCACCAATCTGCCTATTTTGAAGGGTCAGTGGTTGTGATAGGCACCTTAATGAACGCCGATACCTAATCCTACCTTCTACCAGTCATCTCCGAATGGTATTTCTTGATATGGGATGCATGGAGGATGGTAAATGCCTTTGAAGGGCTGATCGCGAAGCCATTGGTGTGGACGTTGCTTCTCTCCTGACTGCACGAACCTCTCGAGCAGGTATCTGCCTGAGGCATCTTAAGCCTCTGCGACGGTTGCATGTGCTTTCTTTGATCTATTGTTGCCAACACCGAGCAATTACCGCGTACCGAGGCCCAGACCCGAGGGCTCACCAAAAAGAGGCCGAGCAACTAAAATCTCGGGTCGGGAAAAGAAGTCGACCCCCAGCAAAAAGAAGAACCAACGGGCAACCCAAGCCCATCGGACAGAGGAAGCCGTCGACTCCCACCGGCAGCGCATGTACAACCACGAACACCAAGGGATTTATTAACAGAATCAAATGGGTGCCTGGCCAGGGCGATTACAGGTGGCCTACAATATTTCGCATAATTTGCGGGCAAATCCATTTAAACATATATATACATACAACAACAAAAATAGTAGGCTAAAGCATTAAAAATAAAAAATATTGATTATATAGCAATTGCCATATCGCTCCGACCAAAATGGCGACCAGCTTCCCTTAGGTCTATTATGCGGACTCTATCTATACCCGACAATTGTTCGTAGCGCCGTCGAGTGCATCTTAAAAGTATTTCTGTTCATTACTTGCAATACCAAAGCAGAAAATCCACTTCTAATTGCCCGTGAGTGAGCACATGGTTGTTTTTAATGCTGCACGATGAGTCGTTCTCATTCACGTTGCACGAGCCCTTTAACATCATTGGCGCTGACAGTTTGATCACTTTCATAACTCTGAAAACGGCATTTGCATGCAAGTTTAACGTATTCAGTTACGTGCCGAGTTACTGTAGTCCAATTTTGTATGGGTGCATATACTTTTGCAACAGAGAACAACCAGAGTTCAATTTCGTTTCGGTATTTTTTTTTTAAATTACTAAGCAGTCCTTAAGTTCAAAAGTTTGGGAATCGCGGTCCTATCTTATTGTATTTATACTTTCTCTATATGCATAGTAGAACGCACAGAAAAAGTATGGTGATGGGGCGGAAATTTCATAATCAAGTTTTCGGCGATTTTACCCACTTTGAGCACCTCTGAACTTGATACTCGAATCGAGCGTTTTTGAAGATAATGAACATATGATCACAGCATAAAATGTAGCTGAAAGATCATACGTTTCAGAAATCAACGGATTTCCTTCTGCAGGGCAACAAGAAAAGTCCAGAACATCAAAATCAGCGCAAACAAATACTGTCGAACATTAAATATCTAAATGAAAGAACTTGCATTTTACGTTGTGATCCTGTTTATTATTGATTGTGAGCAAAATCACTTTTTTTACTTGTTTCTGAGGAAGTCTGTGAGCATTGTATCTTACGAAAGATTGGATCTATATCTTACGAATCTTTGGATCTATACCTTTCGATTGAATCTATATCTTACGAATCTTTGGATCTATATCTTACGAATCTTTGGATCTATACCTTAAGATTGAATCTATATCTTACGAATCTTTGGATCTATATCTTGCGAATCTTTGGATTTATATCTTATGAATCTTTGGATCTATATCTTACGAATCTTTGGATCTATATCTTACGATTGAATCTACATCCTACGAAAGATTAGATCAAAATGAAACTAATTTATCAAAATATATAAAATACAATACGTGTTAAGCATCGTTAAAAATGTTCGCTTTCCATCTGCAATGTTATGCGATAAGTTCATAGTTCATTAACAATGTTCTCGTGGATTTATTACATTCCATTAATGAGGAAAAAAAAACTTTTTCTAATGCCTTTGTGTTTCAACGCCAATTTATTTGCCAAATTTCACTTATTTCACTAGATGTTAATTACATATCAATGTTAGTTTGATTTCAATTTTATACATGAGTAGAAATAAATGTTATTTTACCATCCAAGCTTTAAATTTTTATTTTGTGGTACAAGTTCTGTAAGGTGAGCATAAATGAGAATGGCAATAAATATTTTCAGAAAATATCAAAATATTTCATCAAAAATTAAGATGTAACAAAAATGGTTTCTTGTCCTTTTTGTCAAAAATATAATAAAATATAATTATATTTTAAAAGTTTTATTTAAAATAGAAAAAAAAGAAAGTTAAAAGTTGCGTTATTTTTCTCTTAAACAACTCTGTATTTCTTGATACAAACTTTTAAAGGAATATTTGCATAAATACATTCACTCAGATCTATATGCATTATTTACAAATGTTTTAAATTAAATGAAATTGCTCAGCTCAAATACCAATTTGCCTGCCCTGTGAGTAACTAATTGTCAATTCATCCAAATTGCTAATACTTATCCTAATGTTAAGATGATTCATAAATTAATTTGGCTCAAATGGCATAATGGCAGAAAAACCAAAAGTCATTTTACATCTCGATTTAAAAAATAATTAGATAATAATGGAATAAAACTACATTTTAAAAGCATTTACGAATCGGTAAACCAATTGATATAGCGGTATTTAGGGCGACAATGGACACAAAATTATTATTATTTTATTTTTTAATGGATTCAGCCATTATTATGCAACTATAGTTAATAATACACAGCATTGGATCAATAAATATTATTTAGTTTTTAAATTATTTAAGAGCAACTTGATACTATGCATTATTTTGTCTTACTTATATGTAGTTAATTAATTACTTTCTCCTTACATACTATAATGTATATGGAAAGTTTTGTGACGGGGTCGAAAATTGGAATTCGAGTTTTCGAAGAAAGAGCATGTTTCGAGCATCTCTGAACTCGAATCACATGCTTTTGAGGTGATGTCTCTGTGCGGTGTGAATCTGTGGAAGCGATATCTCATGAACGAATTGAGAGTTTCGAACATAATTTGGTATGATTTTTATATGGTACAATCCGGTATACTGGAAGTCTATTGAATTTAAATGCGATTGAAATTTGAAAAAAATGAATTTTTGAAAAAAATCGTAAAAAATTAGGACATTCAATAATATTAAACAAATAATGATTTTGCACATATTTTTTTTATTCTAAAACGTATGACACAAATTTTAAAACCCCAGCTTAAACCGTTCTCGAGATATTGCAGGTATTTTCAAATAAATGTATCTAAAACTGTGTATACAAATCAACAATAATATAAGTCTCATGTAATAAGTATATTTGGCGACTAATTTAGCGAAATATTGCTAGCTTGGCGACTTTTTTAATGTGGGGTCAAATTAGTGAAAGTATTATCAAAATGGCAAAAAAAGAAGTTAAAGTTACGAAAATGACGCCAAATTTGATGAAATTACGATTAACATATTCTAATATAATGAAATATATTGCTTAGCAAATGTTGGCAATATTTCTGATTGTTAAGTTATTTGTGCGAAATATAATCTAATTTGGTACTTTAAAATAATTTTACATATTGTCATCCAAAAAATTGCTCAATATCAGTATACGTTAAAAATCGTGCCGTGGATGTTTGCCGTCTTGTCTATCACTATTTCGTTTTGAAAGAAGTAATCTACTTGCATTATGTAAGGAAAGTTATGTGCTGTCCACATTACATTTTTTTGAAAACGCCCCGGACGCAATGGATTTCTGTCAAATTAGCTCTTTTTTTTTTTAAGGTAGTGTTAATAGTTGCAATCAAAAATTGGGATTCACCGTTAATACTCAAAAATAATTTAAGATGAAAAATAAAAATCTCCCGATTTTCGACAAAAACTGGAATTACCACCAACATATTTAAATGTACAGCAATAAAGGAAAACAAAAATCCATCCCAATTTCTGTATTCTAAATTAAATGAGAAAATATTAAAAAAACGTTTAAATCCAATCAAACAAAAAATTTGTCGCTTGGAACATTTTGAAGTTGTAATTATTGCAAAGTTCGTGTTTCGGGAAAAGAGCATTTAAATTTTACATATTCCATTATAACATTTATTGTTTTCAATATTGATACAGTCATAACTTCTGAAGTAAACGTTCGATTTGAGTGCGGTTTTTTGTCATCCAGGATAATTAACGTGTATAACATTATTCTGTAAAAAAATATTGCAAAATATTGTCGATTTTTGCTGATTTGAACGTCCGTTGTCCTCTTAAATTGATAATTTTGTTATGAAATTAAGCATGTATATGAATGTTTCGATTAATATATATATATAGTCACAAAAGTTAGCGAGATCAGAATTTGGAAGGGGTTCTGGTAAGACTGGGTTGTAACACATATTTAAGAAAGGAAACCAACTTCATACAGTTCTGGGCCAGTTTTAGATGTGTAGATAAAAATTTGTGTTTCATAATGAATTTTATTAATTCCGCATATCAATTAGATGTTTGCGGAGGATTACTAAAAATGTAAACACTTTCGACGTTTATATTACCAAACCAAATATATAAAAACATTAACAATTTATACTTGTCAGAAATAGGGTATCATTTATGAATGTACAAAAATAATTTCAATATTTTTATACTTTAAACTATTTTTATTTTTGAAAAAAAAAAACAGCTTTTGTCAGAGAGAGTTTTTTCTTCGATTTGCTTACTTTCAATCGAGATATCTTCTATAAAAAATTGATATAAACAAAAAGGCCCCAAAAATGTTCAGTAGGAAATATCGTTTTTATATCCATAATTTGAGAATCTCCTGTAGTTTTCGAGTAATAGTCGTGCCAAGTTGAAGGAGAATGATAATTTTCCGTTTATAACATTCATAATGCTTATATCTGGAAAACTAAAATTGATACCTTTAAATAGTAATAGAGTAATTTATAAATCTTTAAAAACTCTTTAAAAATCTTTAATTGCACTGGGATATGTAATATTCAGTAGAAAATATAGTTTTTAAATCCATAATTTGCAAATCTCCTGTAGTTTTCGAGCAATCGTCGTGCCCAGTTAAAGAAGAATGAAAATTTTCTGCTTAAAACGTTCGTAATGCTCATATTTGGAAAATTAAAATTGATATCTTTAAATAGTAATCGAGTAATTTGTAAATTTTTTAAAACTCTTTAAAAATCTTTAATTACTTTGGGATATGTAATTGCATTTCGGATCAGGTTCTTAATTTTTGAAATAGATTGGTTATAGCAATGAATAACTCCAATTATTATAATATGCTCATTCTATAGTCGGAGATTTTAACATAAAATGTAAAGTTATTAGATTTTATGCAGACGATGCCAACTTGAATCACATCCTGTAAAATACGTCGGGTCTACGTCGGGTCAAACTTGTACAGTCATGATATTCGCACGTAAGTTATAAATATTAAGTTGTTTAATTATGTATCTTATTTATTATAGGGCCATATTATCTGTTATAAACGAAACAAATGAGGCACAAAACAATGAATATGCGTATTCAACTTTATTGGAGCTCTATTTTACAAGACTTTATTCACGTCGTCTTGTGAAGTTGAAGCCTTGTTGAAAAATTGCCTTGTTGAATAATTGCCTTGTTGAAGAAATCGTCATGCTAAATTGAAGAAGATTGAAAAAAATAAGTTATAAAGATTAAGTTGTTTAATTATGTATCTTATTTACTATAGGTCCATATCATCTATTGTAAACGAAACAAATGAGGCACAAAACAATGAATATGCGTATTCAACTTTATTGGAACTCTATTTTACAAGACTATTCACATCGTCTTGTGAAGTTGAATAATTGCCTTGTTGAATCGTCATGCTAAGTTGAAGAAGATTGAAAAAAATAAGTTATAAAGATTAAGTTGTTTAATTATGTATCTTATTTACTATAGGCCCATATCATCTGTTGTAAACGAAACAAATGAGGCACAAAACAATGAATATGCGTATTCAACTTTATTGGAGCTCTATTTTACAAGACTATTCACGTCGTCTTGTGAAGTTGAATAATTGCCTTGTTGAATAATTGTCTTGTTGAAGAAATCGTCATGTTAAGTTGAAGAAGATTGAAAAAAAATAAGTTATAAAGATTAAGTTGTTTAATTATGTATCTTATTTACTACAGGTCCATATTATCTGGTGTAAACGAAACAAATGAGGCACAAAACAATGAATATGCGTATTCAACTAGTTCTATTTTACAAGATTTTATTTACGTCGTCTTGTGAAGTTGAAAAATTGCCTTGTTGAAGAATTGTCTTGTTGAAGAAATCACCTCGTTAAGTTGAAGAAAATTGAAAAAAATTCCATTTTTAAAGTTTGCAATGCTTATACTCAAAAACTGAAAGAACACTGATTATAAATAGTAAATAGAAAATTTTAGTCATTCAAAAGTCGTATAAAGATATATAATTGGATTTCAGATCGAGTTTTTACTTTTTAAACTAGTGATTCCAATTTTGATATTTAATATTTTTACCTGTTAAAATTTTCCAGTGGGACGGAAGCTGTAATATTTAAATGTTGCATCTGCGTTTCCTGTAGATATCCTAGTAGTCGTCACCGTAGATATCGCAGTAGTCGTTACCGTAGATATCCGAGGATATCTACGACGGTGCATACTTGGTGAAATATTAATGCACAAGCACAAGATATTTCGTTTTATTTCAAAGAAATAAATAAAGTGAACTTGGGGATTTAAGAGAAGTTTCATGATTTATGAAGTTTAAAGAAAAAAAATGGAAGTATGACAAATTCTAGATGTGCCTTCAAACTCATCTGAATCTTAAATCTCACCAGGAAATAAGTTTATTTTCCATGCTGCTAAGCAAGTTAGCAGAATCATTTGACATTTTAACAAAGTCTTGGTCAAGTATCAGGAAGTAGTCGGACCGAAAACTAAAATCTATGAAAAGTTTGCGATAAATTTGTAGACCTTTAAGATCCCTACAAGAATATATAACTTGATTTCAAACTATATTTTTTGTTTTCGAAATATAGCGGCTATAATTTCGTTGTTTTAATATCTTGAGCTGTTTTAATAATGTCTAAAGAAGACACACCACCCAGAAAGAAACGTGACATTCACGGAAAACCAGTTTGGCTTCATCGGATTAAAGCCACTGCCGAACTTTTCAAGTTTTCTCTTTTAATGTAAAGTTTATTTAAATAATATTTATAAACTAATTTCTGAAATGTTCTTTTACTTTCGTAAAACAATTGTTCGCAATTAATTAAAGTTCTTTGTTTTAAAGCTATAATAGTATAAGAGTTAATCATCTAACAAAAACTCAATACTATCTTCATTTGAAGAGCTTAAATACTCTATTTTATTGTTAGCAGAATACGTAAATGCATGTATGAAGCTTAGCTTAATTTTACTTCCCCTACATACATAGTATAATGTATAGAGAAAATATTGTGATGGGTCGAAAATTCGAATTCGAGTTTTCAACGGACGAGCAAGTTCCGTGAACTCGAATCGGAATGTCTCTGAAGTGCCTTTGTTAGTGTGTATGTCTGTTAATGTGTGTGTGTATATGTGTACGTCTGAGACTGTGGATGCGATATCTCCCGAACGAATGGAGCGTTTCGAGCAAAATTTGGTAAGATTATTAGAATCGGCAAATACGAGTGCTGGAACCTTATTGATTTTAAACGCAATCGAATGTTCGAAAAACCTCCTAATTTTCAAATTAAATTTTGAGAAAAAAAATATTAAAAATCAGAACTTTCAATAACGTTGCCTAAATAATCATTTTTTATGCAATTTTTCATTTGAAAACAAATGGCACACAAGCTTCAGCAGGAACCGTTCTTGAGATATTGTACGTTTTTAGAACAAATTTACGAAAAAATAGCACACAATTAAAAAGTATTAACTGTTGTGAAATATATTCACTTTTCATATGCAATATGATACGACAACTTTGCTAACATAATTTTAGTTGATCTATTTTGTTCCGTTCACGAGAGAAATTACTTTGTGTAATAGTTTTATATTTTGGACCCTTTTTACTTTCCTTATATACATAATGTATAAGGAAAGTATTGTGACGGGGTCGAAAATTCGAATTCGAGTTTTCGACGGGAGAGCACGTTTCAAGCATCCCTGATCACGAATCAAACATTTTTGAAGTGATGTCTGTGTGTGTGTGTGTGTGTGAAAGTATGTGTGTGTGTGTGTGTGTCAGTGAGTCTGTGGAGACGATAACTGACGAACGAATGGACCGATTCGAACCAAATTTGGTACAAAAATCACAATCCGTAAACACTGGAAGCTTATTGTTTTTATACGTAATCGAATGTTCAGAACCCCCCCAAATTTTCGAATGAAATTTTGAAAAAATCGTCAAAAAATCAAAACCGCTAATAAAGTTACGCAAATAGACATTTCTTATGTAATTTTTCATTAGAAAACGATTGGCATACATTTTAGAACGCTAACATGAACCCTTTTCGAGATATTGTACATTTTTCAAAAAAATTATGAAAAAGTCACATAAAAAAAAAAATTCCTATTGAGAAACATGTTCACTTTTCATATGTAATACCATGCGATAAATTGAGTGACATCATTCTCGTGGATCTAGCTCGTTCCATTCAAGAAAAAATGTACTTTGAATAATACTTTTGTATTTGAACGCTAATAGTCATTTATCTGCTGTAAGAATAACTTTTTTCTTAGTGCATAACGCTTGGCGAGATTTTGGCGACGAATTTGGCGGAATGTCGCCAACTTGGCGACTTTTTTTGAAATGTTGCCAAATTAATGAAAATCTCGCCAAATGGATAAAAATGATGCTAAATCAATGAAAATGACGACTAATTGTCGAAAATTCAATATCTTGGAAAGAATATTAGTATCTACTATAAGAAAAACCTATTTTTTTACTGTAAAAGTAGTAAATTCATTACATTATATAAGGAAAGTCATGTGTTGCCCACATCAGATTTTTTCAGTTTATTTATCACTTAATGCAACATTATTGACGAATTTATAAACAATTTGTTATTTATCTCTTCTATAATTACATATGCGGTCTTGTACTTACATTTGCATAAGAGTCCAGGCGAGGGTTATGGCGACCCTGCCTCCTATAAGAAATTGAGCAAATTGAACATTCTAACAATTATGTCTAGTTATAGAAGATAAGCATTATTTAGAAAATATCTTCAGGATTCAATTGGGAATAGTCGATACAATATATCAATTGTGTATATGGCCACGCCCACATTTGATCACTTTCACTTTTAGAAATCGGAGATTTCTTGGGGTATTGAAATAGTGTTTATTTATAGTAAATATGAAAGACGAGGATAAATTTTTAAGCAGCGTTCCAAATCACTATTTCTGCAAGTGCTAAAATGACAAATAAAATATACAGATTTTGAAAATGGTGTGGATTTTACATTGACACTAATTTTACCATTTCAAGCAAAAATGTCATTTTATTTTATTTATAGACCGATAGGGCATAGGTAATTTGTTTTCGATTGAAATCATTTTGACAGCTCTTATTTGAGTCCAAAACGGATAGCATTATTCTATTTCCCCATAGAGTATGATATTGCGAAAAATTAAAATGGAAATATTTTTTCGTACCGTCTATTTACCGATAATATTTTAAAAGTATATTTTATATAATGAATAATTCCCTACAAACACTTTTAATAAATATTTTTGGAGTCGACGTCCAGCAAGCGCCAGGAAGTAGAGTCGACGTCCACAACCAGTGAAGTGACTTCCGGGGGTTGCTTTTACTAAGCTGTTGCCATTTTGGAAAAATAAACTAATAATAAAGAATATAAATAAATTAATAATAAATAATATAAATAAATTAATAATAAATAATATAAATAAAGAATAATAAAATTAAAAATTATTTATACATAAAAGTTTTTTAAGAAACATTTGAAAGTAATATACTTTGAACGAAAGGCCTTAAAAATATACATATTTTCAGCTTTGATACTAATTGTGATACAGGTAAATCTATAGAACGTGAATATATGAGTAAATTGAGTGGAGCCCCAGGCTTCAGATATTTAAATTAACAATTGCCTATTTTCCTTTGAATCGTATAGATTTTGCTTCTGAAAACGTGCAATTCTGGCGAAATCCCAAATTTCAATTTTGGATTTCGTCACAGTACTTTCACTATATATTATACTGCCGGGAAAATAAAAATTTAAGAACATCCAAGCGCCTCGAGTTAAACCTATTTATCACGATTATGCCAGAAACCTCAAACAAATGCATAAGTTTGAGGGGTTGAACCCTTTTGAAAATTATACTCTTCATTTATCCCTTTCCATACTCCTTTGACAGGGGGAAGAGCTTGATTCTCCCTACCATATGATGTCTGTTAATATTGCCCTTTAGAATCAGTATAGAGAACCTGAAGCACAAAATCGCGTTATTCTATGTCCAAACATAAATGGTTTATAGTGGGGATCTCCACTCGTTTTTCTCATACATTCATATTCCATAGTGTTGACTTCTGCTTGTTCCCAATTACTATCCGAATGAAAAAAAATTCTAATATGGGCAGCACATTACTTTCCCTACATAATTTAATGTGATTTTACTTCTTTTACAGCGAAATAATAATATACAAGATCTACACCACAATGATTTGGTAATTGAATAGGCATTACGTATATGGAAGTTTGGCAATGTATGAGTTCAAACAGATAGACACACGTATGCAAAATCCTCATGGAAATGTAATTGACATAGATTTAATGTCCCGTGAAATAAATTACTATGGACGAATTCTTGGGCGTCAAAATTAAAAAATATTACAAAAACAAACTTATTTCGTGAATGGAACGAATTAGATCCACCAGAATGATGTTGATTGATTTGTTACATAATATTGCATATAGAAAGATATTAGTATCTCGACAACAGTTCATGTTAGCGTTCTAAAGTTTATATCATTTGTTTTTTATTGAAAAATTACGCGCGAAATGTTTAATTATTTATCATTATTGAAAGTCATGACTTTTTAATGAATTTTTCGACAATTCATTCGAAAATTGGGTAGTCTTCCAAACATTCGATTCATTTTAAAATCAATAGAGTTCCAGTATTCACTTATTGTAATAATCGCACCAAATTATTTTCGAATAGACTCACGAACACACACATAATATACATTCATGCACACGCTTGCGAATACCCACAGACTATTATAGTATTCTGTGCGAATACCCATACATAGTATTCTGTGCGAATACCCATACATAGTATTCTGTGCGAATATCCATACATTAACATATAGTTACACACACCAGCATATAGTTACACACCCTAACATACAGTTACACACAAACTAATATACATACACACACTAACATACTTACACATACACACATACACACACACTAACATATAAACACACACTAACATATACACGCACAGTAACATACACATACACGCAACATACTAACAAATGCACACATACGCACAACACACTAACATATATACCCACAGTAACATATACACACACACTAATATACATACATATACACTAACGCAGTTACTCACACATACACTAACATATACACACGAATGCACACACACTAACATATACATACACATGCACTCACACTAACATATATACATACACTAACGTACATACATACACACTAACATAGTTACACACACACAGTAACAAACACACACATACATTAGCATACATACACAGAAATTCCTTCAGAAACGTTCGATTCGAGTTCAAGAATACTCGAAACTCTTCCGTCGAAAACTCGAAATCAAATTTTCGACTATGTATGTAGGGAGAATAAAAAATTGCATATTTTCAGATTTAAAACGCAAGTTATACTTATAAATTCGGTAAACATTTATTTTTTCAAGTTGATATCAGCTTACTGTTAAGTTTGAATCTATTTGGATTATATCTGTTATTGAAAACTAAACTGACATCATTAGCATACATACCGCAGTTCAATTTATTTCCTTCCTTATATTATACAGGTTTCCCAGAAAAGTTCTTCAGCACCTCAATCAATAACTTTGCAAGAAAAGGTCCTTGAATGCACACGTTGGATCTATCTATAGTAAATTGGCCATGCCCGATCTAATAAAAATGATTTGAGCGCTCTAGTGGAGGATTTAAAATGTTAAGATAACGAACTCGGCAACAAAGCGTGATAACCAAAAAGCCAATTACAAAGTTGCATAACATTGTCTAACGAGTAGAAATCGACATAAACCGCCACAGAAAGCATTTATTTTACACAATTTGGATATTGGCGAATAGCTGCCCTATTCAGGAGTCCTAAAATAAACAATACTTACATTCACAGGTAGGTACGCAGCCAGAAATTTTTTAAAGGGGGGGGGGCACCAACAATTTCTGACGAAAGCATAACATAAAATAAAACACATTTAAAATTGATCAACAATTATATATTTTAAATGCACAATACATTTAGAAAGTTCCTAACTTTGGGGGCGCAGGCCCCCGAGGTCCTCCCTGGTAACGCCCCTGTGCACAGGAATCCAATGAAATGTACTGCCTGTTTAATATGATATTCCTCAGCAACAATGCACATTTGAATTAAAACAAGAAAGATCAATCATGCATAAAGCGTTGATTATGAAACACTTTCCAACTTCAATGCAATTTTATTTAAACATCTCTAAAATACGATACATTGCTCGGTAATATTTTTAAAATTATCACAATACTACATTAATTTATTATATTTGAAAACTTAAAACTTCATCGAAAAAAATAAACTTCATTCAAATGATGGAATTGAAATATAAATTGCCTGGTTTAAACATCTCTAAAATGCAATACATTCCTCGGTAATATTTTTAAAATTATCACAATACTACATTAATTTATTATATTTGAAAACTTAAAATTTCATCGAAAAAAATAAACTTCATTCAAATGATGGAATTGAAATATAAATTGCCTGGTTTAAACATCTCTAAAATGCGATACATTCCTCGGTAATATTTTTAAAATTATCATAATACTACAATAATTTATTATATTTGAAAACTTCATCGAAAACAAATGAAATTCATTAAAATGACGTCATCGAAATATAACACGCCTGGCTCTCTCTATAAAAGCAGCATTTCATTCATTTCATTCATCACAATACTATAATAATTTATTTTATTTAAAAGCTTAAGACCATGGAGGTATAAGTAATTTAACTCTATGCTTAAAAATTCATTGGAAAAACGTATGCTTCTCTGTGCAAAATCAATGAATATTTCATTCCTATCAGCTATATTGCAAGATCCATGAGCTAAATAATTTTGCGTTAAAGAAATGCAGCAATTCTTATACAGCTCATTCTACATCTTTTGGTATTTACATTCTCCATAAGTGAAAATTAGGCTTCGTTGTAGAAATAATCAAAATTGGATGATCATTTAAACTAAAATATATTGTAATTACTTTGTTTCAGTATGTAGATCACAGAATTAAGCAAAAATAAAGCGGTTTTAGGAAGGTTACAACATTAAATATGAATTAAAAAAAAACTTTAAAAATCACGATTTTGACACAAGATGGATGCTATATTTTATTTTGAAGTGGGTCACGTCATCTCTTCATATAATAGTCACGTGATCTCTTCATATTAAAGGTGTAATTATTATTTTAATTTTTATTTTAAAAACCACTGAATATATTTTGCTGAAATTTTGTTTACATATTTTATCAGATAATTTGAATATTTTCTAAAACTTTTGAAGAAATTTGTGAATTTTAAATCTGTTTAAAAAATGTTTGAAAAATTAGGTCCCATATAGTTCAATGTATTTTATTTTTTCAACCCGTATTCAATCCAAAACTAATTGGCTGATATTATTCACTTATATTCCCATAGGTCCCACAGACCGTCTGAACAATATACTAAAATTTAATTTTGATAAAGTCATTTTTACGGCAGTTATCGTGCTAACGGACAGACAGACAGACAGAATGAACAGAGTCATAAACACTTTTCAACTATGTTGTAAAGTGTTAAAAAAAGAATATGACCGTGTATTTTGACGAGCATTGTAGGTGTCTCCGTGTTACAGGTCCCGATGATACGACTTTTTGACACATTAATTGCCTTCCATATCGTGTTTCGTTTCTTAAAGGTGTTGATTCTTACTTTTCAAACGATTCTTACCCATTCATTACTCATTAATATTCTATAACTTTGTAATTGACGCTTTTTGTGCATATCGCTTTGTTGCCGCGTTCGCTATCATGACTTTCTAAATTCTTCGCTAGGGGCGCTGTAATCACTTTTATTCGATCGAGCATAGTTACACTCATGGCTCTTTCCTTACAAAGTTAATGGGTTAAAATTTTCCTAGGATTTCTGTGTAGCATCATCATTGTTCTGGGAATTACCTACCATTGTTTTCTATAGGAAATAATGGTATGAAAACTTAAATATTCGAATAATTCGTTTTCTAATCATGAAAATAATTAAAAATTATATTTAGTTATAATTTTTTAGGTAATGTATCTACACATAAAATTTTAGAGCGGCAGATGCTTTCGTTTTTAAGTTATCGTGTTCGTCCCTCCCACGCATACACAGACATATATAATTCCAAAAGTGTTCGAAACGAGTTCGGGAAATCTTAAAAAGTGTTTTCCCGTCAAAATATCGAATTCGAAAAATTTTTAAAAATAATTTCTCTATACAGAAAAAAGTAAAAATTGGAATTTTTTTATTACGATTTATAGTTCTCGAAATTGTTTTGGAAATTAGTTTATAAATAACGTAAAAATACAATTTCTGTGATTCTTGAATGGTAGGATCAATATATAGTATATAGACATGACTATATTAAACTAAGGGAAGATATATTTATTTTCCAACTTTCCTGTCGGAATCCTTCGACTCTTAAAATTGAGATAATTTTGTTAATAACGGAAACTAATGTAAAAGATAATCAATATTCCTGGGGAAAAAAAAAATTTTTTTAATCCATTTCCAATTATATTACTTTCCTCACTAAAGAGAAACATTGTTTTCGCGTCGCAAACATTTTCCCTCTAAAATGAAAATCTCATCGAAAGTTCTTATTACGAAAAAATGTTTTGGAGCATTTCGTCCATTTGCAGCCGAATTGGAGTAACTTTATTTTACTCGATACTACTCAACCGAATGAAGACACATTTTGCGTAAAGTTAGAATGCTACACAAAACCGAAAACACATGAATAAAAATCTGATGTGGGCAACACATGACTTTCCTTATATAATGAAATGAATTTACTAATTTTACAGTACAATAAATAGGTTTTTCTTCAAGTAGATACTAATATCCTTTCCAAAATATTGAATTTTCGACAATTAGTCGTCATTTTCATTGATTTATCGTCATTTTTATCCATTTGGCGAGATTTTCGTTAATTTGGCAACATTTCAAAAAGTCGCCAAGTTGGCGACATTCCGCCAATTTCGTCGCCAAAATCTCGCCAAGCGTTATGGACGAAGAAATGAGTTATATATATATATATATATATATATATATATATAACTTATTAGATATTGAATTTTCGACATATATTATATAACTATTATTATATATTTATATATTATGTATATAACTTATTAGATATTGAATTTTCCACAATGAGTCGTCATTTTCATTGATTTAGCGTCATTTTTATCCATTTGGCGAGATTTTCGTTAATTTGGCAACATTTCAAAAAATCGCTAAGTTGGCGACATTACGCCAATTTCGTCGCCAAAATCTCGCCAAGCGTTATGGACAAAGAAATAAGTTATTCTTACAGCAGATAAATTGGCGTTCAAATGCAAAAGTATTACTCAAAGTATCTTTTTTCATGAATGGAACGAGCTAGATCCACGAGAATGAAGTCACCCAATTTATCGCATGATATTATATATGAAAAGTGAACATGTTTCTCAATAGGAAATATTTTTTTTTCTATTTTATATGACTTTTTGATAATTTTTTTGAAAAATGTGCAATATCTCGAGAACGGTTCATGTTAGCGTTCTAAAATTTATGTCAATCGTTTTCTAATGAGAAATTACATAAGAAATGTCTATTTACGTAACTTTATTATTTATTTTGATTTTTTGACGATTTTTTCAAAATTTCATTCGAAAATTTAGGGGGGTTCTGAACATTCGATTGCGTATAAAAACAATAGGCTTCTAGTGTTTACATATTGTGATTTTTGTACCAAATTTGGTTCGAATCGGCCCATTCGTTCGTCAGTTATCGTCTCCACAGACCCACTGACACACACACACACACACACAGGTTGGTTTTTGGTGGAAAACGAGGACGCTGCGGGGAACCCACCAAACTGAGGACCTCCAGAAGCAATGATTTTTCTGATATAATTTTCACATTTTAGGCATCCTGGAAGGAAGTTAATGACATATGTGGCAAGAAAATTTTAAAAATAGTTTTATTTCAAGTATGTATTTTTGCAAGGTAAACGAGGACCATGTTTATACACCGTTAGAATGCGGACCATGCATATACACAGTCAGAATGCGGACAATGCATATACACCGTCAGAATGCGGACAATGCATATACACCGTTAGAATGCGGACGATGCATATACACCGTTAGAATGCGGACGATGCATATACACCGTTAGAATGAGGCCCATGTGTATACACCGTTAGAATGAGGGCAATGCCTGGCATTAGATATATAAGTTCTTACCGAGAGTAAACGTACGTATATCTAATATCCAAAAACAAGGGTACGTATATCTATTAACTAAGGATCGTGAATACACATTTTTACTGAGGACACTATTTAAAACTGATAACTGTGTAATATTTATATATATACGCTACATGTGCTGCAACTTCTTTCATTCGAAACTAGTTGAAAAGTGAACTAAAATTACATAAATAAAAGATGCGTTCGTAGTTGGAAGAGAAGAAACATAAGAAAGTATACATTCTGTAACACATGCCCTAACACATAACCGAATGAATGCAAAATTGAGAAAAAATTATTAAACATATAAAAGTGCATTATACACAAAACCCACTTATAAAGGGCGCCCCCCAAAATAAGAATGGCTCTCCCATTGCAGATATCAACATCCATGGACCGGTTTCGTGTTTATTATGCGCTCGTTAGCATGGAAGATACAGCTCGTCAGCTGCAATGGTAGTACAAAACTTGCTAAAATCCGCAATTTTTACAAGCTTTTATGGAAAATGGCAATTTAAATCCTTCTATATGACCGGCATAAAATTGATTAAAAATTGTGGCTGGGATATCTTTCATATTTTTGGGAGACGTCCCTTATAAGCGGATTTGTGTTTTATGAAATTTGCCTTTGCAGCTCCGTGTGGCCTGAGTTAAATTGTAAGCAAATGTTATACCAACCGCGTGGAAGGACTGAAATTGTCAGTTCCCATAGAAGCTCGCAAAAAATTGTAACATGTTTCTTACTATCATTACAGATTTCTGCCATTCCCTGCTGACAAGCGCAGAATAAGAGCGAAACCTGTCCATGGAAGATAGTATCTGCAATGAGAAGTGTCTTTTATATAAAATGTTTTTAAAAAAATAACTTATTTAAAGATGTTATTTGGGCACGATAACATTTTCGCAAAATGCTGTATATACTAAATTATTATTCATGAACCCGGTGGATTTTGCTCTATTGCATACGGTCTGAAGGACAGATGGATGAACTTTGGGGTGGGATAGTCCAATGGTTAAGGCACGGGGATTGGACTCAGAGGACCCGAATTCGATTTCTAGCTCTGCCTAAACTGACGACCCTCTGTTCACGCTGAATACGGGCACGTTTAATATGTGGGTTTGAAAGTTCTTCCGAGAAGTTAACGTTAGAGGAAGGAGGACACTGTCCCTGTGGATGTCGCTCCCACTGGGTTATGGTTTTAATTGGGTGGCATTTCCCCTGACGTCCAAACAGACCGTCCCACTGAATATTTGAAGCTAATATAGCAACAGATAAAATTATATACTTGCGTATGTAATCAGACACTGTATTCTATTTTTATTCCACGTCATTATAACACCTGTCATTTAAATACCATAGCCTCTGCTTCATCCATATGGGCTATCGTATTTTTTAAGCAATTGCATATTTTCGGGTTCTTTTACAGAATAGCATAAAATTAATAAAATCTATTTTAATATATGTCATTAAAGCATTCAATTTTTCTAGATTTTTATATAAAGAATATTTTATTTTGTCCTCTTTTCTTTTATATATTTTTCAAAATTATATTTTGTCCAGAAACAATTTGATTAGTATTAATATATTATTTATTCTCAAAAATTATCTAATCAAATTATGAAATTCAATAACTGTCTTCCGTCAGGATATCTTCCATCAAAATTTTGAATTCGAAATTTCTCAAGAAAACAATACCTATTCTATACAATAGTATGTGAAAATAAAATATATATTTTTTATATTCTGATGACGATTGTGACAGAAGTAGACTTAACCAATGAGGTATAACGAATATATGAAAAAGTCCAGTGGATACTTAAACTCCAGATCCTTTATATTTAAAAAACGGAACGAATCTTCTATTTAAAATAATTTTCCTTTTAAATGACATATTCTTACTTTCTCGTACTAATTGTATAAAAGGAATTTCTATCCTCGAAATTATTCGAATTCGAGATATTAACAAATAAGCAGGTTTCAAAACTTTTTGAGCCCACCTCGAATACTATTGAATGTGTGAGATAAGAACACGATAATAAGGAATGCTGCTACTTATAAATTATATGTGGAATCTGATAGCATGCTTTTTTAATTTTCCTAATAAGAACTCAACTTTTTAGGACTTTCAGATTTTATAGCAATATTTTGTTTTCAATATAATTTTTATTCCCGAATTTATACTAAATGTATAAGTTGTATAACACAGATAAACGTATATTTATCAGCGTGATTAAGCTGTAGCTAATTAAACAAAAAATTACTTTTAATGTGGTATTTCTACGTTATATTTTAGAAGAATAACTTGAATACAAAATTTTAAATATATTTTCTTCTTTACGTACATCAATATATATCCACTTTCTAGATATTTTTTAATTGTAACAACCAGATTGAAAAAATTTTTGAAAATGTATCAAATGAAACAATTAAAAATATTGTTTCGTGTCAAGAAAACGCAAGTGATATTGCCATAACAATAAAATTCAATTGGAGCTCTAGTTACAAATGTTTGATTTTCATTTTCTATGTTCTACATGAGTTTATTTTTAGTTTGAAATTGTAAACTTTCCATTAAATCCTAGGAATGCCAATTTTCATCATGCAATGTCGTGACGTCTGTAACAAACATTTCCGGTTTCAAGGGAGAAGGCGCTAAGACCCACAGGTGCTAACTAACCCATTACTTCTATAACTCTGCCACAAGGTAGAGCATGCCTTCAGGCCACAGTCCCCTTAGTAGAAGATGTCTGCGGGAACAATACTGCTGATAATACTAGGCTTCAAAGGAATCCGAAACCTGTTTGCTCGCTCTGTGGACACCAGAAAGTTTTAAGCCATGCATCCTTCATAAAATGAAACTACCATCTATAGTCTGTGGAGAAAAGAGTCTACCTATACTAATCTACCTATCATCTACCATACTATACCATCTACCTATACTAATGTTGGTCTACGTGTATAGTGCAAAATTCTATTGCGCAAGTTTGTTTTACAATCACACTATAAGTAGATATAAAATAGTATCCAACATTCAAATACGAAATTATTTTTATTAATACTTTACAAAATAGTTGAACAGTGCTTATGACTTTGTTCATTCTGTCTGTCCGTTTACACAATAACTGTCGTAAAAAGGACTTCATCAAAATGAAATTTTAGTATGTTGTTGAGACAGTCTGTGGAACACATGGGAATGTAAATAAATAATATCACCTAATTAGTTTTGGATTGAACCCGGATTGAAGAAATGAAATACATTGAACCCTGTGGGACCTAATTTTTCAAACATTTTTTAAGCGCAGTTAAAATTCACAAATTGCTTCGAAAATTTTAGAAAATATTCAAATTATTCCATAAGATATATAAAAAAAAATTTCCAACAGAATATGTTTGGTAGTTTTTTAAATAAAAATGAAAATATTAATTACACCCATATTATATGAAGAGATAACGTGACCCACTTCAAAATAAAATATGGCATCCATCTTGTGTCAAAATCGTGATTTTTAAAGTTCTTAATTTATATTTAGTGTTGTATCAGTCCTAAAACCGCTTTTTTTTTTTTTTTTTTTTTTTTTGCGTTTTTTCTGTGCATCTGTATTATGCGTCAACGCAATTACAACATTTATTAGCTTAAATGATCATCAAACTTTGATTATTTTTACAACAAGGTCTAACTTTAATAAATGTAAAATGTAAACAAGTAAGATGATTTGTATAAGAATTGCTGATTTTTTTTCAAGCAAAATTATTTAACTCTTGAGTCTGGAATAAAAGTGTTTGAGTGAAATATTCGCTGCTTTTACATAGAAGGTCAGACGACTTATATTTCGATGATGTCATACGACTTATATTTCAATGATTTAATAAAGTTTGAAAGAAGTTTTAAGCATGGAGTTAGAAAATACTTTTACATCAATGGTTTAATTTTTCAAGTGAAATAAATGATTGTAGTTCTGTGATGATTAAAACAAGATCAATCATACATAAAGCATTGATTATGAAACACATTCCAACTACAATGCAATTTTATTTAAACATCTATAAAATGCTATAATTCAGCGGTAATATTTTTTAAATTATCACAATACTACAATAATTTATAATATTTAAAAACTTAAAACTTCATAAAAAAATAACTTTATTCAAATAACGTCTTCGAAATATAAATCGCCTTGGTTCTCTATGTAAATGTAGTAAATATTTCATTCAAACTCTTTTATAATATCTCTCACTTAAATATTTGAAAATTAGGTTCCATAGAGTTCAATGTATTTCATTTTATTAATCCGAGTTCAATCCAAAACTAATCGGGTGATATTATTCATTTACATTCCCATAGATCCTACAGACCACCTGAACAACATACTAAAATTTCATTTTGACAAAGTCATATTTACGCCAGTTATCTTGCGAACGGACAGACTGATAGTCAGAATGAACAAAGTCATAAACATTTTTCAGCTATGTTGTGAAGTGTTATAAATGTCGTCTCTGAATGTAATGTATTTTAGAGATGTTTAAATAAAAGTACAGTTGGAAATCATTACACATAGTCAATGCTTTATGCATGATTGATCTTTCTTGTATTTATATTTAGTGTTGCATCCGTCCTAAAACCGCTTTATTTTTGCATATTATCTGTGTTTCTAAATTCTGTGTCTTTACAATTACAATATTTTTGATTTTAAATGATCATGAAACTTTGATTATTTCTACAACAAAGCCTAATTTTAATGTATGCAAAGTGCAAACTCGATTGTAAGATGAGTTGTATAAGAATTGCTGAATTTTTCAAAGCAAAATTATTTAGCTTTGAAGTCTATAATTTAAGTGATATGAATGGAATATTCATTGATTTTACTTAGATAGAGAAGCAAGCGATTTTATAGCATTGTCTTTTTTGATGAAGTTTTAAGTTTCCAAGTAAACAAATTATTGTACTATGAAAATTTAAAAAATATCACCACTGAATGTATTGCATTTTAGAGATGTTTACATAACATTGCATTTCCGTTGGAAAGTGTTTCATAATCAATGCTTTATGCAAGATTAATCTTTCTTGTTTCTATATCACTATTTTCTCATAAGATGAATTCATTGAGGTAGAAGAAATAAAATTGAATAGTAGATAGAATAAACTCGACAGAAGCAGAGTAAAAATCGAAGACTTGTACCTCAATATAATGAATTACGACAAAAAGTCGAAAATATGTAAAATCGTTCACTCTTCTATTTCCATTTTTCTGAAAATAAAATCCATTTCCGTATTCAATCAAAATTGGAGTCAATTTAACTTCTGTCTCGGATTCTAAGCTACTAAAAAGTCCTTCAGACTGTTGTTAGAACTATTTGCAAGATTTTTGTAAATATTCTAATAAGATTTATATAAAGTGTATTATATTGTATTTTGTACAATCTGTGAGTTGAAGGAGGGGCTCAAAATGTCGAGTACCTCAACTGCATTTACTTTCAAAAATCTATGTCTTATTTTCATTTGATTGATAAAAGCAAGTGCTAAAAATATTATTTGTGCAAATATGCTTATGAAATGAACAATATATGAAATAAAGTATACTATTTCATATATATATATATGAGCTGTATGTTTGAAGAGGAGACCCTAGATGCCTTAGTTTCAACCCTTCATAAAGTCATGTATTTTACTTTATTTTATTATTTTTTTTTGCTTGAGCAATGGAAACAGATACCCAGATTACAATTATTTTCAAATGTTTCGATAAATTATACAATGTATACCACATTATTTATTTTGAGTAAAAGAAAAGAGTCTTGTCTTGTACTATCTTCTATCACTTTCAGCGGAATGGTATAGTCTATAGTATTGTTTTGCAAATATGTGGGTTGCCCCATTGATCACTTAGTTTGAATTTCAAATGACAAGTTTCAAGCAGGGGTACATTTTTAAATTTGAATTTCTTTCTTTCTTTATCTATTTTTTGACACCGGCATAGAAAATACTTCAGCATTTTGAAGTCGTTTGTTTCTTTCATATTCTTTTTATTCCATACTATCCAATTTTCTAGTCAATTATTCATAGGTATTTTTACAATGGTTTGTGCCTATATAGTTTTAAAATTAGTTGATGATGGTACTCATGATGTATTTTCCGAAACAGATTATTATATATTTATTCCATCATGGTGTATTTAAATTTGTAGTCTTGGTCATGAACAAGTTAATCCTTCTTCTGTTTATTTACATTACTCTTAGTTTCTTTTCATTTTTTCTAATTTTCATTTTGCAATTATTTTGCTGGTATGACTTCTCAGTCTTTGATTTGAGGAATGAAGGCTGTTTTTTGCCATCGAAATAGGTTGACACCTTTAATTTGTTCAATGCTAATATTAACGGTGATATATAACATCAGTTTCTCTTCAGCGGCGATTTGAAACAATTTTTATTTTAATAAATTACTTCACTTTCGATCAAAGTCTTCAAAAATTACACTACTTTGGAAGAATGTGAGATTTTAGAATCACCAATATCAGCGAAAGCGGAGTTCGCAACAAACAAAGCATTTGATTATCCAACTTAAACACCAGTATTCTTAGTACAGGCAAAGTATTACTAGAAGCAAATACATATTAAGTGACACGAATAGAATCTGAAACGATGCAACACAAGAAAATATCGCCTAATGCAAATTTGATCTATTGAATGGCCAATTGATCAAGATATTTTTTATGATTAATAAAATTTTTCATAGAGACCAGTTTTTTATTTTTATGGGAGGGGGGGGGGGAGAGTATCATCCCCATTACTTTCTCAAACATTCCTGAGCATAAATTTACGTATTTAGCTCTGCTTCCTCCATCGGCTTATCAACATCTTATGATCCTTCCACAATCTCTTGGATGTGTTTACACTAAACGGTCGTGCACTGGAAATAGAGCCGGCCATTTCTTTTAAGTGCTCCGCAAAAATCCATAAAATCTAAAATTAAAGACTAAATAATATCATTAAATATAATAATTAAATGTTTGTTTTATATATTACTGTTCATGACTAAATGAATAAAATCAAACTTATATACAATAAACGGACTCCGATATATTTTCTGCAACTTGGTGTCATTTTAAAATGCGCTAAGCTACCAAATTGCAAAACAATTATAATAATTTTTAACTTCAAATTGAATTTATATATTTAGATAAATTTCATTTTATGTGTTATTTTATGCAATAAATAGCTGTTTGAGCTATAGCAGCAATATAGCTCAAATATCGCCTAAAGCCTTGAGAAAATATCGCCTAATGCAAATTTGATCTATTGAATGGCCAATTGATCAAGATATTTTTTATGATTAATAAAATTTTTCATAGAGACCAGTTTTTAATTTTTATGGGAGGGGGGGGGGAGAGTATCATCCCCATTACTTTCTCCAACATTCCTAAGCATAAATTTACGTATTTAGCTCTGCTTCCTCCATCGGCTTATCAACATCTTATGATCCTTCCACAATCTCTTGGATGTGTTTACACTAAACGGTCGTGCACTGGAAATAGAGCCGGCCATTTCTTTTAAGTAATATATAAAATAACAGTAATATATAAAATGTTTGTTTTATATATTACTGTTCATGACTAAATGAATAAAATCAAACTTATATACAATAAACGGACTCCGATATATTTTCTGCAACTTGGTGTCATTTTAAAATGCGCTAAGCTACCAAATTGCAAAACAAATATAATAATTTTTAACTTCAAATTGAATTTATATATTTAGATAAATTTCATTTTATGTGTTATTTTATGCAATAAATAGCTGTTTGAGCTATAGCAGCAGTTTAAGCTATATGTACCAACAATTAGTTATACCATTTTTTTACAAACCAACATATGATCGGTAGTATTCAAAGATAATCTACACAAAGGTAGGGGTTGACAAATTTATTGTATTTGCTTACAGTGATTTCTTGAGGTTGTTCGGACTTGAGAGTGAAATATTCCGGTATCGGCCTTGTATATTTCAGCAGAGATAGCATGGGGACTAAGCACAGAAGCACATTATATTTTTAAATTTTAAATTTATCAAATTTTTAAAACTCTATCTTAAGACTCGGAAGTTTTTAAAACTTCCGAGCAAACTTTATGCTTTTCAAACTTTCTTTTCGTAGCATTCCATTCTTTCGATTTTTTCCTTTTATTAGACATGGGATTAAAGTCCGCAATTTAAAACCCAGATAAGGCACTCCCTTAAAATTCAAATACCTTGTACCGAACAGAAGTTCCCTAAACTAGCCCTATTTAAATGGCCACTTCTAAAATCGGACTATTTTCAATTTTATACTAGAAATGAATGAATGTGAATCTACTTAAAAAAGTTGTAATATTTTTTAATTTGATTTTTATCGCATTTTTAGGAGACTTATAGTACTTTGATATACCCACTTTTGAAGGGTTTAGTAAAAAATGCATAGATGAAAATTGTAATTCGGGGTGTCCAAAGAAATCTGGGATGATACTAACACCCTCAGGGAGTCTGGGAAAATCCTAGCTTCCCTGTATATATAATTCCATAATATTCAAAAAAGTTATATTGCCCTAAATCAGCATTGCACTTTTGTTTTCGCTTGACATGATAATTTTAATACATAATGGCTTATTTTGTCATCAATAAATCTCTAATCTGCTCTAAAATATAATTTATTTTAAAATTGATATTTTCAATAAATTCATATGTATAACTTATTGATATTAATTCTCATGCAACTTTTGGCTCCTGAAGTACTTGTGTACAAAATGCAATGAATGTTTTTATAAAATAATAAATCAAAAACAAATATTAAGGTTGTCGGATATTTGAATGCTAATGTAAATTGGAGACTGAAGAAACATTACCTTACGATTAGAGGTGGACTTTTTATTTATTTATATTTTCACGATGGCACTACTCGCAATTCTCACAACAAGTTACTGCTTTCTAAATAAGCAGGAAATTTATCTTGATGTTACGAAGGAATAAATTAGCATAAAATTCTCTTTGTTACATCTTTGGAAGAATTAAAATTACTATTTGGCTTTATTATTAATAAATAACATGTCCATGTGCCCATAAATGAAACGTATACTAATAATAAATGTGTTGGACAATTAATTCCGGAGCAAAATTAAAATCCGGTATCTCGACATTTGTAATTTTCAAAACTGGGATTCCGGTATTTTCAGATTTCAAAATATTAAAACACATAATATATAACTCACATAAAAAATTGTTAAAAGTTTAATAAAAATTATAAGGTCTTCTTCGTAAAATAGCTTTAAAGAAATGGTCTTTATACTTATGTAATTAAACATGAACATACTAGAGAATCAATAAAATGAAATACCTAATGTAATAATATAATAATAATAACGTTAGAACCTGTCAAAGGCAATTTACTGGCTGAAAATGAGAAATAAATTCAACATACCCCCCCCCCCTAAAAATAGGACCATTATATTTAAGGTAATGAAAAAAATTGAAAAATACAACATCAAAAATTTATAGGATCAAAGAAATTAACGGATTTACAAGTTTCAACAGATATTTAAACATAATTATATTTTTATATTTTAGGAAAAATTACCATTTTACATATAATTCTGTATTTAAAAGCCCATAACACAACTTCTAGACCGAAAATTTGAGCTGTTCTTCGGATATTACACGTTTTTGATGCAAAATGGATTAAAAATCTAAAACAATTAATATTTTAACTATTATCTTATGACAAAATGATTTTTAAATACAGTTAACCAATAAGTATTGGACATTATTTTTCAGTAGTTATCCTGAGCCGTTCTCGAGATATTAGATATTTTGCTTTTCCACAGAGAGCACTATATCTAACGAAATATTAAAGCAATTTACACGAGATCCCTTATGCATATTTTTTAACTGGTAACTGCAATAAGTCTATTAATTTTAGGGAGCTCTAATAGTAAACAGGAATTAGATTGTGTTATTTTTCCAACAAAATCGAGATTTGTTAATCTGTAGAGAAAGTCATATGCTAAACACATCATTTTTTATTCTTTTGTTTTATTTATTTTTTTATTTATTTGAAAGAAGAAACGCCTGATTTGAAACACATTCTGAAGTATATTAGATGAATCAAGATTATCATATATGACGAGT
Organism: Amaurobius ferox; assembly: GCA_951213105.1. NCBI lineage: Eukaryota > Metazoa > Arthropoda > Arachnida > Araneae > Amaurobiidae > Amaurobius > Amaurobius ferox. The sequence continues at coordinate 33,896,016 of OX578134.1, forward strand.
TTAAAATATAAAAATCCTTTTTCTGGAGGTATTTTCTTTCCTGTACCAAGGAGTCCCCTCTTTTTTCTTTGACCGACAGCCAGCGGAAAAAAGGGCGCTACATTTGATCTATTGTGCTGTATTACTCCTCAAAGGGTATACCTAGAGGGTGAACTTCAACCAAAGTCCGTAAAGTAATAGAATCTGAAATGGGCAAAGAGCTACTCTCGAAGGAATTGGGTTCAAGATGTTTGGGATAGTATTATGCTATACACCTGTCTTTTTGAGAGACTCTTTCCTTGAGATTGCCGTTGCTCCACTCGTAATCTACACTGATTTTTTAAAGAGATCTTCTCTTTGAAAAAGCAATGAGCTAAAGGGTAAATTTTACTTCCGTACGTGCGACTTTCGTGCAACTGAAATTTTTTCCATTTCTTGCGATTTATGTACATATGAAGTAAAATTTTACTACGAGCGCGTTCCGTACAAGTTAATTTTTCAATAATGTGTGAGTTCCGTACAAAGGAGTATAGGGAATTCTGCCTTTCAAATATAAACGTTTGGTAATGAAATAGTTTTAATAGCAAATTGGGAAATATTTTTAATATTTTATTTTTAACTTAAAAAAAAAATTGCTTTTCTTTTATAAATTTTAACTTTTTGAATTTTTATTCTCAGTTCTTCCTTATACAAATACGAAAACGAAAACACATCGTGCAAATGATTGGGAAAACAAGACTAAGATATTCAAGCAAAAAATAAATAAAATTGTGTCTAACAACTGTTTCGAGAATACGCGAAATCTCCTTCGTCAGTGCTAAAGAACCAACAAACCTGAAATCAAAGAACAAAATATGACACAAAGAGAAGAAACAGAGTGGTATAAATGCTCAAGTCGTGGATTGAATAATGCCAAATATTAATGCTTAAACGACGTGAATCAGGGCAAAGATGAAAAAGTTTTATTTTGTATTTAAAAGGAACCTCTTGTCTTTTATGAAACTTACGACCAGATTCCTGAATTCTTACTGCAATGTGTTTTTTTCATATGCAGACCTCCTTTCATAGGCATAGTTGGAATTCCAAAAATAGTGTGGGGGGGGTGTAGACGATCAAATATGGGTTACACTTCTGAATTTGGTCTATCCTCGAATTATAAAAGTACAATATGTTCTTGTAGGGTCGTAAGCTATATTTTATTGGTCATGAAATGCGATTCATAAACGCATTAGGTCAGTATAGTTGTGCTTCAACGTTGTAGGTCACAAGCATAAAAAGTTGACACCACCGGTTTACATAATACTGATTCTCTGTTTATGACATTTATATTACTGCAGTTAGATGATGGATATAAATGGATGCTCTTTTAGGTTAATTTATTAGAATGTAACCGAAAGATTATTTTCAGCATTGTATCCTCCATTTAATTGTCAACCCCCCAACACACACGCACACACTTTAAGATCCATTAAAAATGTGGGTCCGTAAGTCCTTCCGAGAGGATAGTGGTAGAGGAAGGAGGGTAGAGTCCCTGTGGATGCCTCCCCCACTGGGTTCCGGTCTAAATTGGGTGGCTCTTCCCGGCTGTCCAAACAGTTACCTTACTCCTTTCTGGTAGGTCAGACGGTCTGGGTCTCAACAACAACACTCTAAGATCCTTACTATCCGCCTATTATAATGGTGATGTCCCATTTGATCTCTTCCCATTTTATCCTGCGTCTCTTATTATTCCCATTTCGTCCTGTCTGCACCCCTCCTAATTATCTTGAGGTCCTCACCTGTTGGTAGAGGGGAAAACTGTGTGGGGTCCCCAATAGACTCTTCTCTTCACAACCCTCCTCGCCTGTTGGAGGGATTGAGATTTGTTCCCCTTGCGGCCGTTCCATTTGGAATGACTTTACTTTGTTAAAAAAATATACAGTAAAGACAATTTCCCTTTGGGAAGATATATGTTCGTTTATATCTATTTTATACATAACTAGCAGTATTCCCGTTTTCGTATTGAAAATACATTATAAAGAACTTAAAATTTACCATCAGGTGCACATTCCTATAGTATTCTAAATGACATTGTTATTCAAAACATTCTATTACAATAATTAAATTAAAGCTCCAAAAAGGAAGTTCTCTATTCTCGCTATACAAAACTCAATATTTAGTGTAGTAAAATGATGGTCACGTATACTGCACCCTATTTAAAATGACTGATGGGTAGGTCCTATAATTTTTTTTTATTGTTAATATTGTTAATGAAGACAACATAGAATGAAAATCTCGAAAAATGAACAACCTGAAAATTTTTCTCACGAAGATGGTTAACAATCATTGACATATTTTTCTAATTGTCCGAACAAACATTTTTCATATCTATTTAGAATAATTTACTTGCAATTTCCCAATCTGCCTTCGATTCGACAATATCTTTGACATTTAGGTCATTTTTTCATTACAAACAAATGTGCCTCTGTCTCAAAGAAACGTTAAGAGTTCTTTCAAAAATGCCATGAGTGACATATTATTTTAAAGAATTAGCTAATTGTCATAACATTAATAATTGATAAGTGATAAAAAGGCTCAACATTATTTTCTTTGGACATTAAATTGTGCAGATTTATTTTACGAGATTATATTACTCCAGAACAGTATTATAGTTTTTATTTTTAAAATACTAGATATCTTAATCGAAGCGGTACGATAAATATAAATCCTTTGGACGTTTATATCTCCAAACCTAATAGTTAAATATGTAAACAATTTTTTTTACTTATTTTGTTGAAAAGGAAAATATAGTGCACATTATGATTATATAAAATGATTTCAATATTTAAATATTTTAAATATTTTTTCGAAAAGATCAAAGTTTTTGTCCGAGCAATGATTTGCTTCACTTTGCTTATTTTCAATCGAAATATATTTGTAAATATAAGAGATAAATGTAAATAGTAAGCGACAAAATGTTCAATAGGAAATCTAGTTTCTAGATTTATAATTTGTTTTATTCAGTTTTTCAGGACATCCTAAAAATGTCACTTACCTTAAAGCACTTAAATACTTTTGAAGCAATTTTAAATTCCCTTCCCTACTTGATCATTCTAGAATTTTTCAGGTTTTATTTTTTACTGAAATCACCAATTATTTCCGATTTTGCGTGCCATTTTCTTTGTTTCAAATTTTTTGATATTGGCATTTCATTTTTTTGTATTTCTAAGTTGAATGACCATTTGATATAAAATTTTGCTTTTATTATTATTAAGACTGCAGACTACTAATTTTTCTTGAATTTAAGCGATAACTTTAGGTGATTTTTTATTCATTTAAATTTCTGTTTTATTGTTTAATTATTTATTAGCAATTTCTAAATTATCTTGATCGCAATATTTCGGTCATTTTTTTAAGTTATTTTATCAAGTAATATGAACTCATCATTTTCATGTTAAAATTTCATCATTATGTTTTCTTTTTCATAACTACTAAATTATTTAATTATTTCATAACTACTAAATTCTTTATTTTTTTACTTTTCTGAATTTAAAAGTTTCAATATGGAATTTCGTATAAAAATGGCTAAAAAAATCGAATGTAATATTTTTTTAATTACTCGCATGGGCTAAAATTTCAGATTTTTACTGGTTTGGCTCGCAAGTTCCAGTTCCCGAACTTGGTCTGAGTTTGAAGAAAATTTTGAAAACTAGTTACATTATTAATTACTTTTACAAATTTACACTCAACATTTTCCACAAATGTTTCCCAGCTTTCACTAGTACATGATCAATTTAGGTACAACATATATGAGGAAATCAAAGTTTAAGAGTTTCTGGAAAATACCCACTAAAACCCAACAAAGCCCAATAAAATTCGGGTGGGTTGTGTTTTTAAAAAAATCCTGCGTTTTTCAAACCTTTAAAATTCAGATGTTTAGCACAATTGAATATAAATTATTTCGGGCCGGACCGGGCCGAGATTCAATGGTCTTTGAACATAGCTAGGCCGAGCTCGGGTTCTACACCTGTAAAGTTCTTCGAGCTCGGGCCGGGTTTAAGCATTGACTCTGTCGGGTGGGGTGAAAGTGAAACTGAATTTTTGACTCGTGCAGACCTTTGACGCACGGCCTTTACGTATGTCTATGTGTGTGTAAAGGTGTCCTGGCTATGCCTATGTGTGTGTAAAGGCCTTTTGTAAGGCCTTTACACACACATAGGCATAGCCAGGATCTTGGGATGTTGAAAATACAAAGTTTCGTTTATGTAATTTTTCAAGCAAGAAGAGGTATGACTCTTACCCCCCCCCCCTTTGCCTATGCTACTGTACACACTTACTGATATATACAAATGTATGACCCTAAAAACATTATATTGAAATTCAAACTTGTAAAGCGGTCAAAAATTGGAATTATAATGTTTGGCTAAGTTATAATACTTTTGCTACTAGAGAGTACTTTACAATCCTAGAGAAAGTGATAGGTTAAAAAGTTTTGGACTCTGTTCGTCAATTAAGGGTTTGCACAAGAACCACTACATAAACATATATATTCATGGTACTACAAAACAATTATAAGTATCCATTTCATAGGGATATCTGACAAGACAGGATTTACTCAATCTAAATTATTTAAATATATTTAAATAACACCAAACAACATATTTACAAGCAATATTTTTAATTTGTTCTCCTCGGAACTCATCCCCTAGGGAGTCAATTGCACCCCTCTCAGTTGGGAAAAAGGGTGAGAAACAGGTGTGCATTGGATAAGGGATGAAATGCAACTATTTTAAAAAAGGGTAGAGCAAGGGACGAAATGGGAAGAGATGAAGTGGGAATAAACCATTATAATAAGTTTACATGAGATAGAGAAAATTTTGAAGTAAGAATTTTCAGTAATATGGTTGTAAGCTTTATAAAAAAAATATAAATACATAAATAAAATATTTCAGCTTTGCATTGATGTAATTTTTATCATTAATTTTGAGCATTATTCAATCCATGACTTGGATATATATGCACACCTCTGTTTGTGTCCATTTCGTCTTTTTGACTTATTGGTTCTATAACACTAACAAAGGGGAACCATCTTATCCTCGAAACAGTTTCACGCTGCTTTTTCCTTTTATTATCGATTGAATACGTTGTTCAAGCTTTCCTTATCATTTGCACAAAGAATATTTTGCTTATTGGTGTCCATATCGACTATACAGTATCCAGCATTGTAGCCCCATTTGATCCATGAACCCCCGACCCCGCTCCCTTCTGAGATTCTGGGAATACCTATGAGACAGGCTTGTATACAACAACTAAACATACTGGGTCTTTTAACACCAGCTGCTTATGCTTGGATTTAAAATACAGAGTCATTTTGATTAAGTGTTACGACTTTTTTATACCTTTGAGAGACACAACATTTTAAAGGATGTTCCCATGTAGCTGTATACTACCAACATGGCAGCTAGTTTTGTAGCTTTGGGGATCATTCAGCTGCATGATAAGAAAATCATTAAAATATGATTAGCTATGTATTTCTGAGAAAGTAAATTTCTTAGTTTAAGAAATTTTAGCACAGGAAACAATATGATTCTTAATGAATGCACGGAAACTAAATGCATGTCGGTTTAGCCCGCTCGAGTTATCTTGTGTTATTCATCTGTAAACACATCTCTTACATTTGACATGTTCAGATGTGTCATTTCATCATATCCTGAAGCGGGACACAATCCAATATTTTTGGTACCCAAAAAATATAAATACAAAGGTTAAAATATAATACAATCCAATAAGGTTTAAAATACAAAGAATTAATGTATATCACAAAAGTCAACGACAAGCTAAATTTAGGTTTTCTAGCTGTTCCTGTTCTTGTATTATTACTAAACAAGAAAAATTAATCATGCATAAAGCATTGATTATGAAACACTTTCTAACTGAAATGCAATTTTATTTTACCACCTCTAAAATGCTGGATGACAGGAAGTAGATTTAACGATAATAATATCACATACAAAAAATCATTACATATTTTAGAAAAAATACGGATTTGAGAAAAAATCAAGAAACTTTGGAAATTTTCTAATGATAACCAACAATTTATTTACAATTTAAATTTAAAAGCACATATTTTATCAAACTATTGCAATGATAATCATTAATTATGTAAAATCTGGGTTGTTAATAAATTAAATGGTTCTGTCAAGGTATTCAGAATCTCGACTCGACAAATGAAAGTGCCTCATCATATATAACCTATGGTGGACTAGTTTCGATACGATAGAAATGATTTCTGTTTAAGTGAGGGATATTCATAGGACACAATAATTATCTTATGGGTAGTTTTTAAGTGTTATTTTAAGGATATGTCTGTTAAAAAAAGAATTTATAATCCATACAAAATGACACATTTATCCCTAGTTATGTTAAAAGAATTCTTCAATTTGAAGCTTAAAACCATAAACATAAAAAATTTCGAAAACGATTTCTAAACTATTTAATTCTCTGTACTATGGGGTCCAAATAGAAAACCAAATCCGGCATTATGAGAGTTTTAATTGTCACCCTTACCTTTCCGAAATCATGACTATTCTCTATGTTTACAGTTTTTAAATATAGGTAAACATATCTTGTAATAATTTAACAACAGAGATTAAAGGATCCAAACTTCTGTTGCCAAATGCTAAAAATCAATTTATTGCAAAACTCGATGTTTTATATGAGTGTTGAAAACCCAGGCCGTCCGACTCATCCAGAGGACTTGATTTATAAGAGTGTATAATTTCCCTCTCAATAGTGCTTGCTAATAAGGCATCCTTGGAACAAACCAAAGATAGCCTTTTGAGGGAAAATATTGATATGTTTTTGCTGACAGTTCAATGAAATTTATGAAAATCGAAAATTTTAAATTTTTTAAAAAAGTGTCAAGATAGGTATATAGCTGCCGTCGATCTCAAACAGGGGAGGGAGGTCGAAGATAAAATGGGGTTGTTCACAGTGTTGGATTTAATACTCCAATATAGACTCTATATAGAACATAATGAAATTATATATGAAGAACTAACGTAATCATCAATGGATGGTTATGAGGCCTCCTACATAACTGCAGTTTCACGATATGTCTCCTTCGATACTACAATAATGTCAAAACATGCACTAAAATTTGTCAAAATATGCATGCAACTATGCATCAAAAATTCAAGAAATAATCACTTATAAAATAAAATACATGCATTTATATATTTTGTTCGAATATCATTAATGCATCTGAAAGCATTCAAAAACAGGGAATTTCACCCAAACTCAAGCAAACTATTAATTCAAATCAAAAGTTTTTATATCATTTGTCAAATGCAGTTAAAATTTTCATATAGTGAGTAAATATTATTGCTGTAACCAATTAATGTGTTTTTCTAAGTTCTTGACACGTAGACTTTGTTGTTTATCATCTAAAAACATTTTAATGCCAAAAATGTTCTAATATTGACTGATATTATTGGACAGTACTCGTAATCTTTAGAACTAAAAGTGATATTTAGTTCTTCAATATTTTATGATGAAAACGATTTAGTTATAACTGCGTGTTCACTCTCCTTTTTTTTTTTTTTTTTTTTTTTTCCCCTCTGTTTCTCTGAAATGTGAATAGCAGATTTTACAAGCTGATCTGATATTTTTTCTTCTGAATAATGTTTTCTCGCATTTACACAATATAATAACACCACCTGTAGACAGCTTTTTCTATGATTATAAATGCCTGGTTTTATTCGGTTTGATTTACTAGATTTAATTTTAGGCATTTTTACTCATAATACTTATACAGAAAATTTTACACAACAGCTCTTGGAAAAAACGTATGTAAAACGTCAGGTACTCGTATAAGTTGCTTTCCATTTCTTTTACCAAACCTGTCACTTGTTATTTTACCCTGGAAAGATTTCACCATTTCTTATGATATTTTCATGACCTTAGTACCTCATGTAATTTGGGTGTTGAATGTGAAATATGTTTAGCTTTGTACAATGTTAACTTATCTAGATATTTTAAAAAGGTAAAAAAATAGTTAAAATATAATAAATGCAAGCTAAAAGAAAATAAAGTACTTGAAATATGCATCTAAAGGCCTTATATGCATTTACATGCTCTGTAATTAAGTGTTAAAATATGCAATTGCATATACAGATATGGAATTTCATATAATTCGAGTTTTAGTCATAATCTTAATCAATATATTACTTTTATAAATCAATATTTTTATAAAATATTTTGACTGTGATTATTTTTAAAACGTGTTTGTAAATATATTTTTAAATGGACTTTTAACAAGACATTTAGTTCAAACTATCACATTTTTTTAAAGGATACGCACTGCAGAAATAAATTAATAGTTGCCGAATTTTGCTTTTGAAGGATCCCATCACATTAGCTATTTTTCTAAATGTCTATAAGTGTAAAATTCCTACAAAACAGCCAGTTCTAGCATTCTAAAAATCGGCACATTTATTTTCTTGCATAAAATTATGCATAAAGTACATTTTCACGAGCTAAATATAAGAATAATCTTTTTTTTTATTTTGATGTGAACCGGCTAAAGTGGACGCCACATTTGTAGTTTAGTCAATTTCTTTTCTCTGAATATCTTAAAAAATGATCAACACTTTTAAGACTTACAATAGAATGCATTCACAAGTATCTGGAAGAAAGAATTGTATGGATACATATCGATCGCTTAAAGCCACTCAAAGTTACAACAATATTTACAACCTGTGAGTGGTACTAATATAGCGGGACACCATTAGCGTTATCCTTCGCCCTTTGTCGGCTTTCACCTTCCCGCAGGGTGAAATCACATCCCTCTGAGCTTGACCACTCAAGATAGGCGGAAGGGCGATACTCTCCGTTGCCGTAAAGGGTTTTCATTGTTCCCCGTGCCTGGGGTGAACATTCATTCTCCCCAGACCAGGTATTAAAATTCCCACGTCGGCGATACAATTTGAAAACCTAGCGATTAAGGAAATGACCGGCCAAACCCCGTATATATCCTATACTTAGATATTTCGTCTAATATATCCGTTTTATATTTTATAGTCGTCTAATTCCTTAGATATATAGGATGTATCTCGATACATGACCTGGCGCGGAGGTGGTGATTCTATCCTTTGACCCTACCAGCGCCCTGCCGAACTTTACATGCTGCACTAAGGGTTTTCATCATTTTTACAACTGCCTCAAATTTTAAAGGGTTTCCGACAGCGGATGTATAACCGGAATTAAAGTTGCACATTAAAATTAAAATGTTGCTCGAACCTCTATTGGTTAAATATTCATTATAACATATTTTGCATCATGAAAAATTAAAAAAAAAAATAATCTATATACAATAGTTTCTGATAAGACTCCTATACTCGAATAATGCTGCTTAGTTTCGGGTATACGCTGCATGTTTAGGAGCCGAAAGCAAATAAAGGGCATCAACCGAGCCATATAAATTGCTGATATTACGACGACGTATTGTTGTTCTACTTTAACCTACATATATACTGTCCATAAACTACTATACGGTAAATATGAATGAGAGTGGCAAAAATAGTGCGTTTAAAGGCTACTATTCCGCCCAGCCATACTTTATACTCATTTTAAAGCTATAGATCGTAAGAATTTCGCATTTTTTTAACGTTTCGGTGCGCGACAGTTTCTCTCTCAGAGCAATTTCAGCAATTCAAAGTTAAATTTCATCGATTTTCAACTTACTTGCAGACGCAGATAAAGTTGGTTTATGCCCTCCCCCCTCTTCCATTCTTTTGATCGGAAAAATTAGTAAAATGTCATATGTGTTTAGTGAAACAGAGTGATATTCTTTAAATTCATAAACGTCGAAATATTAAGAAAAATCAAATTCCTTCAAAAGAATAAAGAATTTAATTGTTATGAAATAAACATATTGGGGAATTTTTACAATTAAAAGGTTGCTCAATTCATAACGTCCGATAATATGACGGGGAAAATGACTGAAATATCGGGATCGCGATGTTTTAAAAGTTATAGAGTAAGTGATCAAAAGGTAGAAACAAGAATAGAAATTAATTAAAAATCGCCAATACTCATTGATAAAATCCCATAAATTAAAGAAAAATTAGTGGCCGGCTTTCTTAAAAATAAAAAAGGAATATATAATAGTAAATGCTTTAGCTTGGAAAGGTAAAAAAAAATCAAGATGAGAAAACCCAAGAAACTGCCATATTCGGAAATAATCTGTAATTTTAGGCATACAATTAAAGCTGAAATATTCTTTTCTTGAAAAATTAAAGTGTTATATGGGAGAGGAGGGGGTGCTTTTAAAATTATCACAAAAAGTATTTGAATTATTCATGGTAAATTAATTTTTCTATGATGACCTTGAACACAATTGTATAGCACTTATAAAGGCCTATAACAATAACATTAATATGATTTAGAATAAGATTAAAAAATGAGTAATAATAAATGGTTAAAATATTCAGAAACTGGATAAATGAAAAATCTAAATTTTGAAAACTTATAAGAAATGGAAAGGAAGGGGAAACTGACAAATGACTTAGATTTAGGAAAAACACCTAAAATTTTGAAAAATTATTTAATTTCAAAAATGATAATATAGCAATAATAAAGGCATGTTGGCAATATTGCTCATTAAAAAATAAACATATTTCTGATAATTTATCTGTTTTATCAGAAAAAATAAATTTTGTATTTTGCCAATCTCTTAAATTTTCTCTAATTTTCAAAAATCTCCCCCTCTGCCTCAACAGCCAAATAATAGATTTTATAAAAGTAGATCCACTAAGGAGAGTTTTTCTTACTAATAGACATAGGAGTGCCTCACAACTAACTTTTATATAAATATATGAAATAGATAAATTGCCTGTATCTGTTTTACATTCTACGTGTGGCATACATTATACAGTGTATCCTTTAGCTAAAAAGTTTAATTAGGCCCTTCTAAAATTATTTGGCCTTATCATACGTAATGTGCCCTTTTTCAGAAGGTAGCTCCCTGCCCTTTTGAAATCCTAGAATGAACTATAATATAAATATATATATATATATATCCTTTTTTTTAAAGAAATTTAATTACTTATATTTTAAATACCAGTGACTTACAATTTATTGAAAATGGTCTGAATAGCATTTGTGAAAATAAAATAGACTTAATGTTGGGCTGGAGAAAAATCCCTTTAGGCTGGAGAAATATTCCTTTATATATAAATCAGGCACTAAATATGTATTAAATACCCCTATTTCCCTGTTCCACATATAATGTAAGCAATTGAAAATTGGATTTCATGGTGTGAATGTCTAGTAAAAATAGGCCTGTAACAACACCCAAAAATTAAGTATTATACATCATATATGCAATACAGGCACTAAAGGTACAATACCCCTTTTTCCTTGCATTAACATACAGGTTGTAAGTGCATGAATTGTGTAATAGATGAAAATAATTTGAGAGAAGGACACGCGTGTGGAGCCCCTATATCATTCGGTCATATATTACTACAGTATGGAAGGCTTTTGAAAGATCCCTTCACATTAACTATATTTCTAAATGTCTATAAATGAAAACATATTGTTCTAGCATTCAAAAATCGACTATTTATTTTGTTTTGTGTAAAAATATGCATAGAGTGAATATTCACGGATTACATATAATACTAAGCTAATTTTTTTGTTTTTATTTTGCTATGGGCAGATACCATTTTGGTAGCATAGCTAATCTCATTCTTCTGGAAACATCTTTAAAAAAGGACAACACTCTCTAATACATACAATATAATTTGTTCCCCCAAATTCGAGAGAAGGACATGCCTGTGGAGTTCTCCATCTTTCCGACAAATATATCGACGGTACGGAGGGCTTTCGAAAGATCCCATCACATTAACTATTTTCCTAAATGTCTATAAATGTAGATTTTCTTAAAAACAGATAATTCTAAAATTCCAAAAATCGTCTAATACATTATTTTTTTACATAAAAATAAGCATAAAGTTAATATTCACGTGTTACATAGAATAATGCAGTTTTTTTTTTGTATTAATTTTTTTTTATTTTCTTTTATGCGATCAGGCCGATCAGTATTATAAAATAAGTCGATGCTTTTTAAGTACTTCGAACCAAAAATGAATTGAGATCAGAGCATTTCTGTCTCAATTTTAACTGGGAATAAACTCGGGTACATTGTGCTACTCCAATCAATCGATATATTTGTTTGGAACTTGAGACTAAAATTTTCTCCACTCCTATACAATGATCATATATATATGCTATATGTTTACAGTAGGAAACAAACTTTTCCAGAAAAGCATGTTTTATTTGGATATATTATGCAAAAATTGTGGTCAGTTTTTTAAAAATATTTTTCATATATTCCTCTGCCTGAGCTATCCTGACCGCATAGCAAACACTTCAGAATATATTCTTACTAATTAGATGAAAATACTTCTTGGACTTAACAAATGAATAAATTTTTTAAAAATTATCACATACTTGCACTTATATTCATTTAATATACCAGAGTCGACAATACCGAGCATGAGTCTGTATGAAGTCTTGTACCGACTGTAAAGATTTAGAACCCTAGCCTGTTAATCTCAAGACAAACACTCTAAACTATCAGGAGAATGTGCTTGTGTCAAATGTATGCAGTTTTATCATATTCGCTTGTCAGAAAGTGGTTTTTTGTTTAGTTGGTTGAATACTCATATCAATTATCGTGCAATAGGCAGTTCTACTCATACCGACTAACTTCTCAAACCCCAGCTATTTGCTCTATATACGTATTTCTATATTCTGTTCTATTGTTGTTGTTCTATATCAGTTCTATTGAATTGCCATAACAAATTTGTACATATGGTGTCTTTAAATATCTATACAGGGGAATTTAGCAATATTTGTACTTTTTCCGCATATTAAAATATATGTGTTTTGCGTTTAGTGTTCTATATTTTGGCTTCCATTGTTAAAACATAGAGACTTTTCTAATTAAACGGATATGCAAAATTGTGGGAAGGGGCTCCACTCAGATGGCATTAAAAGACTGTGCCCATTGGGTTTCTGTGGTTTTATTAGTATGGAGCATGAACGCGGTGGTGCATATTCTCTTATTAAGTAATTTCCCCCTTATTAGTATGTCCATATCTACCCTTTCCTTCATTAAAATCAATTAATCCCATATGACTATTTTTTTTTCCTTTCAGCACATAGTATATGACTATATGTAAAAACAATTTTGATGAGTCAAAAATCAAATTCTTGTATTTATTTTGAAGGTTATAGGTTATACGCGTTTTGGAGCATCCCTGAATACGAATTAACCAATGTTAACCATTTGTCTATTTCTTTGTGGGTACAATAGTATCGAACAAGTTGATAATACAGAAAAAAAATTAGTACGATTATTTCAATCGGTAAATGTTAGAAGCCTATTACCTGTTGGAGTAAACGGATCAAATAATAGATCTTATTTATTTTTCATATTTTTCAAATTCGGAAAAATAAGTAAACTTAAACATATGAAAATGTTAGAGAAATATTTATGTATTTATAATGTCAGCTTTTTAACACGAATGTCATCATTTACATGAGGTTTATATGCACTGTTCTTGAGATAGTTTATGGTTTTGGTCAAAAATGGAGCAATTCGAAAAAAAATATATAAATTCCCTATTATCAAATGGGTGAATGCTTTATAAACAAACAGCTTAAATCCGAAATGAATGGACATCATTATTTAGAAATTATCCCGATCTGCTCTCGAGATATTAAAACATTTATTCATCTATATTTTTTTTAATGTAGTGCCATATCTTTCGAACAAATTGAATAAATCGAATAAAGTTGGGTGACCATTTTTCAATCGATGAACATCAGTCAGAGACTTATTAATTTTCGGAGGAAACGAACCAAGTAGAAAGCAATCTAGTTATATTAGACTAGTAATATTTATTTTAGAAAATCAAATAAATAATATAAAAACACAAGAAGATAATATGCGCCCCACTCAAGATATTTTTTTTTTATCTTTTCTTGAAAAATAATTCACATTTAAAAGATACAAACGTATGGTCCGCGTTTTAAAAGTATATATGCATTGTCCGCGTTTTAAAGGTGTATACGCATGGTCCGCGTTTTAACGGTGTATATGCATCGTCCGCGTTTTAACGGTGTATATGCATCGTCCGCGTTTTAACGGTGTATATGCATCGTCCGCGTTTTAAAGATGTATACGCATAGCCCGCGTTTTAACGGTGTATATGCATCGTCCGCGTTTTAAAGGTGTATACGCATGGCCCGCGTTTTAATGGTATATATGCACCGTCCACGTTTCAAAGGTGTATTCGCATGGTCCGCGTTTTAAAGGTGTATATGCATGGTCCGTGTTTTAAAAGTGTATAAGCAAGTTTAAAATTGTATATATTAAAGTCAGATCAAAATTTTTGCTCTCAGACTGCTTACATTTAAAATAAAGTACATCCATTTTCCCGATTTTATGAAGTCTTTTTAAAACTCGCATTAACAGTAACAAATAAACTGTTGAACCATCTCAGCAGAGATGTTTTTCTAACTCACTGAAGAGAAAATGCAGTGTCAAGAGTCTAAGGATTAAAAGAGAATAAAAGAAAGTATTTGAAATATAAGTTTTAATTGAATTTAAAAAAAATAAAATTGCCTTCGCGGTTTGAGTTTATCCGTGTTTTGAATTCCGAACCTGGGCTCCATTTATTACCAGGCAAATGCTTACATAGATACAGAATATACATACAGAGAGAAATACTGTATTTTACAACTACACACAACTCTTCAAAAACTGAATCACACTGTATTTCTATAAATGTTATGCAAAAATATGCTGTGAAGACGCTTGTGTATACATAATTTCTAAATACTTTTAGCTTCTTGGACGGGAATATTTCTTGACATATGGGAAATAATAAAAGGCAGTCTGGCTAGAATCTGTTTCTTATAACATTGACTCCCAAGCTATAAATGGGACCTCAAAAGAAAAAAAAATTCATTAGTTTCAGAAGTGTAATATTTTTCTCTTTTGACGAGTTAGAAATATATTTCAAAATCAAAATTACAAGAATTTGTGGAGGGGTTTGTGCCTGCTAAAAAAATGTATGCATATCTCTTTAGGGGGGGGGGGGATCCTTTAAGGGGGGCTCTAGTGATTCTAGGGGCTCCTAAGAAGCTAATGCCTCAATTTGATAGTTCTATGAGTTGTCCTCGGTTTCCCTCAAAGACCAACACGGGTGTTTCGCAGATTTAGCTAGAGGGCAGTTAACGCCTTCCCTCTGAAAACCAGTTCTGCATACACACAATATGTTGCAATTCTGATAAACCGCGGACGTGTCTTTTTGCAAGACACACACAGATATTCGCGAGCTATACACAGTTATACACAGACTATATACATATACTACCTAACTGGGGACCTATGCCAAAAGTCAACCAAACTTTTTTCAGAATATTATCTGTCATTAAATAGCACATTTCTGCAAAAATCCAAAGCGAGGACGTCCCCACTTGCCGGTGCGTCCCCACTTGGAAGGTGTGTAAACATATGAATGTCCCCACTTCCCACCATACGCCAACACACATACTTTCACACACACACACACACACTTACACACAGACAGACATCACTTCAAAAATGTTTGATTCGTGATCAGGGATGCTTGAAACGTGCTCTCCTGTCGAAAACTCGAATTCGAATTTTCGACCCCGTCACAATACTTTCCTTATACATTATGTATATAAGGAAAGTAAAAATATTTTTAATAGAGCAATTTATTTAATTATCGAAAATTTAATATTTGAATCCAAAACGAAAACATTCCAAGAGAGAAAGTTTTAAAAGAAAACAGTTCGCATTGAGGCCTTTTTCAGCACTGTTGCGCCCTCTTTGATTTTCTCTCCATTCCAGTCATATGGGCCTGTGTATAGTAGGGAAAGTAAAAAATTAACTATTTAGGCAATCGTCTACACACTAAACATAAATATGGGTAAAACCACACAAAAAAAAACTGGATTTACTGCCACTAGGATGACACTTTTAAACATGTAAATTTCCAGTAACATATTCAGATATATCTTTTTAAGTGTACTTAAAAAGATAACTATATCTATATGAATGTGTTATTACTTTCCTTATATACATAATGTATTGTGACGGGGTCGAAAATTCGAATTCGAGTTTTCGACGGAAGAGCACGTTTCAAGCATTCCTGATCACGAATTGAACATTTTTGAAGTGATGTCTGTGTGTGTGTGTCTGAAAGTATGTGTGTGTGTGTCAGTGCGTCTGTGGAGACGATAACTGACGAACGAATGGACCGATTCGAACGAAATTTGGTACAAAAAGTACAATTCGTAAACACTGGAAGCCTATTGTTACTTTCCTTATATAGATAATGTATAAGGAAAGTATTGTGACGGGGTCGAAAATTCGAATTCGAATTTTCGACGGGAGAGCACGTTTCAAGCATCTCTGATCACGAATCAAGCATTTTTGAAGTGATGTCTGTGTGTGTATGTGTCAGTGAGCCTGTGGAGACGATAACTGACGAACGAATCGACCGATTCAAACCAAATTTGGTACAAAAATCACAATCCGTAAACACTGGAAGCTTATTGTTTTTATACGCAATCGAATGCTCAAAACCTCCCTAAATTTTCGAATGAAATTTTGAAAAAATCGTCAAAAAATCAAAACCACTAATAAAGTTACGCAAATAGACATTTCTTATGTAATTTTTCATTGAAAAACGATTGACATAGATTTTAGAACGCTAACATGAACCGTTCTCGAGATATTGTACATTTTAAAAAAACTTTTTCAAAAAGTCATATAAAATAAAAAATATATATTTCCTATTGAGAAACATGTTCACTTTTCATATGTAATACCATGCGATAAATTGGGTGACATCATTCTAGTGGATCTAGCTCGTTCCATTCATGAAAAAAGATACTTTGAATAATACTTTTGTATTTGAACGCCAATAGTTATTTATCTGTTGTAAGATAACTTATTTCTTCATCCATAACGCTTGGCGAGATTTTGGCGACAAATTTGGCGGAATGTCGCCAACTTGGCGACTTTTTGAAATGTTGCCAAATTAACGAAAATCTCGCCAAATGGATAAAAACGACGCTAAATCAATGAAAATGACGACTAATTGTCGAAAATTCAATATCTTGGAAAGAATATTAGTATCTACTATAAGAAAAATCTATTTTTTTTACTGTAAAAGTAGTAAATTCATTACATTATATAAGGAAAGTCATGTGTTGCCCACATCAGATTTTTTTTATACTCAATCGAATGTTCAGAACCCCCCTAAATTTTCAAGTGAAATTTTGAAAAAATCGTCAAAAAATCAAAACCTCTAATAAAGCTACGCAAATAGACATTTCTTATGTAACTTTTCATTAGAAAACGATTGACATAAATTTTAGAACGCTAATATGAATCGTTCTCGAGATATTGCACATTTTCAAAAAAATTATCAAAAAATTATGTAAAATAAAAAAAAAATATATTTCCTATTGAGAAATATGTTCACTTTTCATATGTAATACCATGCGATAAATTGGGTGACATCATTCTCGTGGATCTAACTCGTTCCATTCATGAAAAAAGATACTTTGAGTAATACTTTTGTATTTGAACGCCAATAGTCATTTATCTGCTGTAAGAATAACTTATTTCTCCGGCTATAATGCTTGGCGAGATTTTGGCGACGAATTTAGTGAAATATCGCCAACTTGGCGACTTTTTAAAATGCTACTAAATTAACGAAAAACTCGCCAAATGGATAAAAATGACGCTAAATCAATGAAAATGACAACTCATTGACGCAAATTCAATATCTTGGAAAGAATATAAATATCTACTATAAAAATAATCTTTTTTTTACTGTAAAAGTAGTAAATTCATTGCATTATATAAGGAAAGTCACGTGCTGCTCACATCAGATTTGTGCAATTATAATTCCTCAAAATACCACTCCATTTAATAAAATCAAAGCATCCGCTCTTGCATATTTTCTACTATATTTTTTTATAATAAATATAATCAGTTACTTCCACATATGATCCCACTTAATAAAACCTATTCCCTTTACCACCGAAATACATGAGCTATATGAGGAACAAACCATTTTGCAATGCACTCACTCTTCATTAACTTTTTTCACTCTCGGGCCTTTATTACTTGCGGCAGGTGGTTTGCCACGTGGCTTCTTCTTTTAATAAATGGTCCCGATAGTACAAAGACTCCATAGACCGCTGCATCCGATAACGCCAAAAATACCTGTTGCATCTTTCAGGGGATCTCAATAATTGGGAGTAATGTTTCTGCTCTCCGCATCTTTTGATTCTTCGCCCCCCCCCCCCTCTATTAGAGGGCACTCTTGCTCTACTAAACCCCCAAAATGAAAAGGGGGATCCATTTAATTTGATTGTTGTACTTCCCCGCGGGGAGCTTTTGTCCATAAACGAGGGGGTGGTGAAGGTTGGTTCTGATCCGGCTAGTTCTCAGCATCCAATGCTTGATGGTTGTACCTGATATAAAAAAGAATGATTATTGGTGGGTTTAGGGATCGGATTAAGTCTATTATCCTGATTAAAGGGTTGGGATTTGTTGGTTAAAATTAGGATTAAAATTTTTTTAGGTGCAATATAGTCTAGGAATATCATCGGTCTAGTATTTAAGCCGATCAAAGACAAGGAAATTAAAAAATGAAATTGTAACTTTTTTTAATTACGTTTTATTTTGTTTAACAATGCACGACGCTCGTTGAAAATAGTTGTCTTAATTGGAAATTGGCTCAGTTAGGTTCTGTCCCTCGGTCGATACTATAAGTATGCACAGTTTCAGCCTTCTATATTATCGGGGAGAGGGGGTTGCTGGAAGGTTTGTAAAAACTTTTAGACCGCTTTTCCAATTTTGTCCGTCCCAGGGAGAGAAATTGAATATTCAGCCATGCCTAGTGGTTGATAGGTCCTGTCCCGTGGTCGATACTACAAATGCGCAAAGATTCAGCTTTCTAAGTCACCAGGTAGACTTCTAGATAGTCTCAGAAGGGTTTTCGAATATCTTCTATTTTTCCGCTCCTGGGAAGGAAAATAGGAAATCTGGCTCCGTTAGGTTCTGCTCCATGGTCGATACAATAAGTATGCAAAAATTTAGTATTCTAGATTAATAGCAATGTTTCTACCGCATCTGGAAAAACTTTATGCCCCCCCCCCCCTTTTTTTCGGTTCCCTAGAGAAGAAATAAAATGTCCACCTCTGCTAGGCTCTGCCACATGTCATTACTATAAGTGTGCAAAGATTCAGTCTCCTAGGTCATTAGAGCGTTTCTGGAAGATCTAGAAAGACACAAACACATTAGATGATTATTATATACATTATTGAATTCAAAGCTGCATGCTAGGTCTAAAAAAATTCGTTGCTCTTATTCAGATATTTATTATAAAGTTTCTTTACGTTCTAGGAAACGTTAATTATTCTTGGAACAAATTATTGTGGTAGGCGAGATATGGGAGGTTTGATACATGGTGTTAATAATTAAGATAGAAAATTGAAATCTAGCATAAGTTACATAGTTTGATAAAGGTTACGATATATTCCATAATTATATCCATTTAACAACAAGAAATCTTTAAATACTCACAATTACACAAATATATATGTTCTTAATTATTCTTGATTTCTTAATTATAACATCGTTGATTTTCAACGGGTATTCGGTAAGTTATACCTCATTGCTCAAAATTCTAATACAATTATTTACCACAGTACTCTAAAATTCATTGCTGATAGAACATTTTTTTTTTAATTTTCCAGTAATGTCTCTATGACATCAATATAATGATTTTATGATATACTAGAATAAATCACTCAACGTTACCCGGGTCCAAAATATGCGCCCGCTACATAAACAATACATATACAGATAACACCACTCATTTTCCAAATCGCCTGTTTTAAACTAAAAATCATTCCCACCTTTCATCTCAATCCAAATCCTTCAATTTCGACTACAGTGAATGGAATAGACTTACTTATTTGTAGGTACTGTATTTTAATTCATGTGTAATTGCGAGCAACAATTTGACACGTATACGTACAAACGTCGACTGTATGCGTACAAACGTTGCAACGCCCAAACGCCCATAGTGTGTGATGTCAACAGCCAACAGGAGAAAGAACGGAATCTAAAACCTCGATTTTTATGTTTTCGGTTGAAAATGAACAGAAAATCAGAAAAATAGAGTAATTAAATATTTTCTGCTAAAATGCGAAGATATACACTCCTAATTTTTTTCCAAACTATAGAATAGTATTAATCTTCCTTTTCCGGATGCAACGAATAAGAAAATAAAAAATAAATAAAACATGCCTATTTCGATGCATTAAAAATAAATAAATTACTATGGGAGGAATTGTCCTACGTATTCGGTTCAAAGATCGTTAGAAAGAACGTTCTACGACATTTCTGATAATGTCGAGATGGAAATTCTGTGATAATATTTTCAATCGCCAAGGACTTCATTTATGTGAATTGCTCAAAATCATGCTTCAATATAAAAAAACTAAAAAGCTAATTTAATTAAAAAAATATTTTAAAATAAATGAATAAATATGGAAGGAATTGTCCTACGTATTCGATTCAAAGATCGTTAGAAAGAACGTTCTACGACCTTTTCGATAATGTCGAGATGGAAATTCTGTTACAACATTTTCGATCACCAAGGATTTGATTTATATGAATCGCTCAAAACCATGCTTCAATATAAAATAACTAAAAACTAATTTAATTAAAAAAATATTTAAAAATAAATTAATAAATATGGATGGAATAGTCCTACGTATTCGATTCAAAGATCATTTGAAAGAACGTTCTACGACCTTTCTGATAATGTCGAGATGGAAATTCTGTGATAACATTTTCAATCGCCAAGGACTTCATTTATATGAATCGCTCAAAATCATGCTTCAATATAAAATAACTGAAAAACTAACTTGATTAAAAGAATATTTAAAAATAAATCAATAAATATGGAAGGAATTGTCCTATGTATTTCATTCAAAGATCGTTAGAAAGAAGTTCTACGACCTTTCTGATAATGTCGAGATGGAAATTCTGTCATAACATTTTCAATCGCCAAGGACTTCATTTATGTGAATCGCTCAAAATCATGCTTCAATATAAAATAACTGAAAAACTAATTTAATTAAAAAAATATTTAAAAGTAAATCAATAAATGTGGAAGGAATTGTCCTACGTATTCGATTCAAAGATCGTTAGAAAGAAGTTCTACGATCTTTCTGATAATGTCGAAATGGAAATTCTGTCATAACATTTTCAATCGCCAAGGACTTCATTTATGTGAATCGCCCAAAATCATGCTTCAATATAAAATAACTAAAAATCTAATTTAATTAAAAAATATTTTGAAATAAATGAATAAATATTGAAGGAATTGTCCCACGTATTCGATTCAAAGATCGTTAGAAAGAACGTTCTACTACTTTTCCAATAATGTCGAGATGGAAATTCTGTGATAACATTTTCGATCACCAAGGATTTGATTTGTATGAATCGTTCAAAACTATGCTTCAATATAAAATAACTAAAAACTAATTTAATTTAAAAAATATTTAAAAATAAATGAATAAATCTGGAAGGAATTGTCCTCGATTCAAAGATCGTTAGAAAGAACGTTCTACGACCTTTCTGATAATGTTGAGATGTCAAGTCTGTGATAACATTTTCAATCGCCCAGGACTTCATTTATGTGAATCGCTCAAAATCATGCATCAATATAAAATAACTAAAAAACTAATTTAATTAAAAAGATATTTTAAAATAAATGAATAAATATTGAAGGAATTGTCCTACGTATTCGATTCAAAGATCGTTAGAAAGAACGTTCTACGACTTTTCCGATAGTGTCGAGATGGAAACTCTGTGATAACATTTTCGATCACCAAGGACTTGATTTATATGAATCGCTCAAAACCATGCTTCAATATAAAATAACTAAAAACTAATTTAATTTAAAAAATATTTAAAAATAAATGAATAAATCTGGAAAGAATTGTCCTACGTATTGGGTTCAAAGATCGTTAGAAAGAACGTTCTACGACCTTTCTGATAATGTTGAGATGGAAATTCTGTGATTACATTTTCGATCGCCAAGGACTTCATTTATGTGAATCGCTCTAAATCATGCTTCAATATAAAATAAAAAAATTAATTTAATTAAAATATTTAAAAATAAATGAAAAAATATGGAAGGAATTGTTCTACGTATTCGATTCAAAGAGCGTTAGAAAGAACGTTTTACGACCTTTCCGATAATGTCGAGATGGAAATTCTGTGATAATATTTTCAATCGCCAAGGACTTGATTTATATGAATCGCTCAAAATCATGCTTCAATATAAAATAACTAAAAATC
The DNA here is from genome assembly GCA_951213105.1 of Amaurobius ferox. Lineage (NCBI taxonomy): Eukaryota > Metazoa > Arthropoda > Arachnida > Araneae > Amaurobiidae > Amaurobius > Amaurobius ferox. The sequence goes on from OX578134.1 coordinate 33,918,478, forward strand.
TAATTTAATTTAAAAAATATTTAAAAGTAAATGAATAAATATGGGAGGAATTGTCCTACGTATTCGGTTCAAAGATCATTAGAAAAAACGCTCTACGACCTTTCCGATAATGTCGAAATGGAAACTCTGTGATAACGTATTTGATCGATAAGGACTTTATTTATGTGAATCGCTCAAAAGCATGCTTCCATATAAAATAACCAAAAAAACTAATTAAAAAATATTTCTCGAGGGGAGTTCAGTTAACCCAGTACCAAATTTCGCGGGTGTCTGAAGCTTTGATTTTTCGCTACAGATGACACAGACATCAGACAGCAAGACAAGCATCTTATTTTATATATAAAATTATGCATCATTATCGATGTGAGTGCGTGCATGCGCATTTAGCAATACAAAATCAAAATGGATGGCAAAATTTAAGCATAAAGATAACTCAGTACGAGTCCTTCATAAATGAAAATATATTTATTGTATGGTGAATACGTCTATTAAATCCTGCATTTTATCTTATTGGACAACAAATGTTCCATATTATATTGGACATATTATATTGGACATCCATATTGGACAACAAATGTTCCATATCCAAAGGGTCCAATTTTACTAATAATTTAATGGTTCATATAAACTATTTTGCAAAAAAAATATAAATAAATAAAAATAAATAAATAATAATAAAAAAAAATTCGAAGCACCCCTGAAAAGTAATCCGATCATCTCGAAATTTCGCATGCAAATTCCTTTATACCAAGTATGCAAATAATTAAATTTACAAGGCCAAAGAGTGTTAGTTTCGGTCATAGCGAACGTTTCTGCTGCACAACTAGCATCCTATAAAACAGGCTTAAAATGTGGGCGGTTTATCTTTGCTTGTTATCGTTGCTGCAGTTCTGAGGAGACACAACCAATAATGTCATTAAGACATTGCCGAAGACCATATAAGCAATTAGACGAGTTCGAACGAAGACCATATAAGCAATTAGACGAGTTCGAACGAAGACCATATAAGCAATTAGACGAGTTCGTATAGTCGGGATGCTTGAAGCTGGCTGGTCATACCGAGCAATAGGCCGCCACCTGCACCGAACGGATATTGCTGTGCAAAGGTGCTGGCAGCAATAGTTGCTGCAAGGAACTCATCGGCGGAATGAAGGCTCTGGAAGGTCAAGGTGCATGAATGCGAGGCAAGATCGGATGATTGTGCGAAAGGCCCGAACTGGCCAACGGCATCACTGTCCAACATCCAACTTGCTACAGCCTTTTCCATACCACCCGTTGTACCTTCCACCATCTCACAGCGCTTGGCTGAGATGGGGTTACGTTCACGGCGGCATTTAGACGTCTGTTCATAACCCCACAACATCCACAGAGTCGTTTGGAGTGGTGTCGTAGTGGATCATCATGGTTGCCAACAGACTGGCATCGCATAGGATTCAGCGATGAATCACGTTTCAGTCTTTCAGCAGATGACCATTGTCATAAGGTAAAATTGTCCTTATCAAAAATTACCTGTATAGGACTTACCTATGATGCCGCCACTAAGGGTGGAGCATGTAAGCTCCCGGTTCTCAAGCTCGGAATACGAACACACAAAACATAAAGAAATACACATGCTTAATTGCTCAATTTATTTTAATATTTTACTTAATAGATATCTATTGTATCTGGAGTAACTATGCTATAATTAAATCAATTATTAAAAGACACATAATACTGACAATATCACATTAATATATATATATTTACACACATAATAACTTTGACTTAAATTTCTTAAAAACAGTTTCCTTTAAACAATCGATAAAGAATAGTTCTTATAGTTCAATATTTACGAACTCGTTCATATGTTCTACTCATACGAACTGGTAGTCAATTAATTTAATAATCGTTAAAGGTGTGCCTTCCGTGCTAATAGTGACAATTGAAAGTTGGTTACCTTTTCTCTTTGTGTTACGTGCATATTCGTGCTATTTCAATGATGTAGGAAAACCGTTACACATCTAACTGCACTCGCTACCATTTTGTTGCTCACATTCTATAGACACTTTTCACAAACCCAAGAAAACATGATGCTGACTCGTTCGAAAGTTTTACGTCGACTGGAGTTTTTTTGAATACGGCATTGGGGCGCTTTTTCTTTCCCCCATTCATTCCCTACCACATCTACCATTCGCTGTTGCTGCAGACGGGGATGACCACTGTTTATATATGCATTTGTTGTGATTGGCTCCCTCTGCAGCATTTAGATAGTTCATTATTTAGGTTGGCATTTGTAATTGGGGTGGAAACATGTAATACAAATATTGTGTTACAACCATCGGGTACGTGTCTGGAGGCGCCAGGGCCAGCGGTCCCAATCAGCCTTTGTTTGACGCAGGCACACAGCCATTACCCCTGGTGTGATATTGTAGTGTTATCTTTTACGACAGCAAGTCGCCCCTAGTCATCCTGCTGAAGGCCCAGACCACACGACCAACCCAGGGGGTTTGTGGTAAACCTTGAAATCCTGCGGTCGTTTGCGTTACCCTTCATGGCATGTCATTCTGGGGTCATTTTCCAACAAGATAATGCCACGCTACATACGGCTCGCATATCTGTCGACTGTCTCCGTGCTGTTGATAGTGTTCCTTGGCCAGCAAGGCCACCAGACTTTTCGCCAATGGAGCATGCGTATGGGACATGCTGGGTCGCCAGATTCGGGCACCCCGAAATGTAGCAGATATAGAGCAACAATTGAGGAATGCCTGACAGAATGTATCGCAGGATGACATTAGGAAACTTTATACTCCTTACCTAGACGTATTCAAGCATGCATTGTCGCCAAGGGGGGGGGGGTTCACCAATTACTGATTTGAAAATTCAATGTGCAATTGCTAATCATTGATAAGTCCTGCGGCCTTGATTTTGTAATCATTTCATTAACTGTGTATGAACTGTACGCATATTTAATTTCAATAAAAACAGCCACTTTCTTCATGGTGTTTCATTTTTTCTTTTCAAAAGAGTGTATTTTTCTCTCTGTTTTATTTTTAATTTCATATCAATGCTTAAGATTTAATTTTTAGAACCAGCTGTCCTCGTATTCGTGGCCGGGGGAGGGCCAGCCTTTTTTTCAGTGGCTGTTCCCACCCGCTAGAGAATATTCGCTGACGGCGTTTTATCTGTATTTGAATTGCTTTTCGCTTGCTTCGTCGCCATTCTTTCTTAGCGGTTGTTAAGGACACATTCTGTTTTTCTCTTAGGCTGAAGAAGGGGACATATGTAACGCCCTCACAATAATGTAATCACCTAACTGACTACAATTGTTGCTTTCTTCAAGGAAGTTGTATAAGTTTTTGACTTCAAAATATATCAGCAATTTTTATTTGAATATCATTACATGAACTGGATCAGTACAAAACGACTTTACTGTATACAGGGTTCCTATAGGCACCCCAATAATTTTGTAAGGAAAAGTTGCAGTTCCCTCAGCGGACAATTTAAAAAGCCGAGGTAACGAACTCTGATAGAATATCAAATCCATTTAAAAAGTTGTATTGTCCATGAGTATAAATATACACCAGGAACGAATGAAACGCATATATGGAAGGCAATAAATACCTGTCAGAAAGTAGTATCGTCAGAGCCCATAATACGGCGACACCTGCAATGTCTGCCAAAGTACGAGGTCATATTCTTTTTAGAATTCCAGTGTGCATTGCTTCTGATGGAGGACGTGACCTCGGATGACAGGCTCTATATCATATTCCTATGCATGTAAATGTTGCTTATTGTATGATTCCTGAATAGGACAGCTATTAGCCAATGACTATATTCTGCCAAATAAATACCCTCTGTAACAGTTTCAGGGTCCATTCCTACTCATTAATAAATTTTCTACAACTTTGTAATTGTCTTTTTTCCCTTATCTCACTTTGTCGAGTTTGTTATCCCAATTTTTGAAATTATTCACTAGAAGTGCTGAAATTACTTTTATTCAAGCATGGTTACTACTATAGATAGACCAGGTTTGTACAGTCAACTCTTCTATAACGCTGTACTCTCATAACGCGGTTTCCATATAATGAGGAGCAAAAATTGCGACAGCCCTCCCATAAAGCTGTACTCATAAAACACGGTAGTCTTATAACGAGGTTTCTCTGTAATACAACTCAATTAGCTTAAGCAGCCTCCCTATAGCATGAATTTTTCTATTACATTTTTACGGTTGAAATTAATGGGGAATTCCCCTGCTTTTTAATTCACGTACATCACCATTTTTCAATTTCAGTTATCAGGAAAATCCCCTGTAAATGCAGAAATATACAGCATTGCTGTGGTAGCTCGGCGATATTATTGGCTATACCGTGCTCACGTGGCTTTCTTTATCCAATAGAACCGCCGAATTTATGTTTCATAACCGTATTCATCATAACAAGGTGCTCTAAAAATGCAGTTTTATGTAACGTAGACCGAATGAGCCTGATTTATATGTTCTGAGTTTCGCTTAACGCGGTTTCCATATAACGCGGTACGAATTGTTCTGTTTTGTACTAATTCTGAGTTTTTTATAACGCGGTTTCCATATAGCACGGTACGAATTAATCTGATTTGCACTAATCTGAGTTTCTAATAACGCGGTACGAATTAATCGCGTTATAGGAGGGTTGACTGTACAATCATAAACATTTTCTTACAAAATTATCGGGATACTTAAATACTTTCATAGAAATTTCCAAAGACTCGGACTTTTTTTTTTCAAATTATCAAAAATTCCGAACTATCATACTTCGAATTAACGATATTCTACTCTACAGTTGTGTAACGAAAACCGTACACAATGAATACGTTCCACATAATTAATACACTGCCCTTTTCACTTCATTTTTTTCCTTGGAAAAAAAAATCGTCATCAGTTAAATTGACGGCCGTGCAAAATTCATCTGCAAGCATATCGCCCGCCATCGATCAAACTGCTGCCAGTATTTATTATTTTATCGAGTTTTATAATCTTTATGAATTGAGACTCCATCTGTTCTGCGCAAACCCCGTCGGTGACGTTCAAAGGTGCAGGGCTGGACCCTATTGAACGCACGCTAGCGTTGTTGATTATTGAACCTGTTGAAGGTCGATTTCGAACGTGATTATGGTGAAAAGGGAAGGATATACTTGGGACCTTTATATATATTTCATATTAAAAGTATTGCATTCCCCCAAATTTTTAAGATTTCGTCGGAAAAGTTTAAAACCTAAACGCATTTCGAAGACTTTTAGAGAGCTGTTCATTTGAATATGTGCAGTGTTTCTTTCAGGCATACCACTGGCGGGGGGAGGGGGGGGGTCGAACCCCTCTTCACAGGAGACGAGTATTCGCTCTCCCCCTCCCCCCGGAGACATTTTATGTTAACCTAGTTTCTATATATGTGATACAGCATTAAGATATATTTATATAAGGCAAATGGAAACCTTGTTCCCTCCCCCTAAAATTCATTCCCTCCCCCCCTCGGCCAAAAAGTCCTGAAAGAAACACTGACTGTGTGTATATATGTGTCCACGTATATCTGTATGTCTACGTGTTATCTGGTATGTCTGTGAGATGCGGGCAAACTTAGAATTAAAAAAAAAATATGAAAATTTGCCCAAACTGCTGTCTGGACGGTTAGCTGTTTGAACAGTTAACATGCATAGATCTCTCAAAAAATGTATCAGTTATACAATATTTTTTAATTGTATATAAAGAGGTTCTGCACACTCAAATGTTTCTCCCCCACTGGGTTCCGGTCTAAATTGGGTGGCACTTCCCGGCCGTCCATACAGTTACCTTACACCTTTCTGGTAGGTCGGACGGTCTGGGTCTCAACAACAATCAACAACACTCAAATGTTTAAATTACGGGTTAAATAAGAAACACAATTTCTGTTAAAATAGAAACTTAAATTTGGTATAAGGGCAGATTGTTTGACAAAATTCACAAGAAAAGTAGAATTTTCTAAACTAACATTTGGGACGGTTCTCTACACACTAAAATTTTCGAAATGCAGACTGATTGAAAACCCCACTTTCCGATGAAACAGCACACAAGAAATAGCATTTAAGGTAGTATTGTTCACCAAAATATTCAAATTGCATAATAAACAGCAAACGTAATTCTTGTTAAGGTAAAAACTTGAAATTTGAATAAAAGATGGATTAATAAAACTGACTGAGCGTTCCATAATTTTATCAGTTTGTTCACAACGAAGAAAGGAACTTGTTGCAAAAATATGTGGATTACAACACATAAAATTGCTGCTTGTAAGGACATAACTTTTAAATTCTTCCTTGAAGAAAGCAGCTAGTCCTATAAAAGTGACTTGTTCCATGCCTGCTTTTTTCAAGGAAGTATATATATATATATATATATATATATATATATATATATATATATATATATATATATATATACGTGGACCAGTACTCAAGTTTTTAGAATGTGGCAATACTTCCAGTGCAACAGCTTTCAGTGCAGCCGTTTTTATTACAATTTGAACGTTCACGTGAACATTGGTTGTTAAAGAACTAGAAATGCTGTAAAATTATTTTTACGGCGTTGTTTTGAAGTTCATAAGGTAGTGACATGGCATGGATTTAAGTCGAAGGTATTTTCGAGCTATGCTTTATTCTGACGTTCGACAAGGGTTGAACCGGGTTCAATATCCGGCACTGTCCAAACTGTCCCCGTATTCAAGCGGAGTATGGGCACGTTACATATGCGAGTTCCAAAATTGGTTGATTCGAATGAAAAAATTCATTGATGCTAAAGGCAAATATTTTGAAAAGCAATGAAACGATTTATTTCCATACAAAAAATATTTTGTGTATTATTTTCTAAAAATTTAAATACTACCTTACGTATTAGAAAGTTAAATATGGGGATTATTGTTCGGGGTTTGAAAATTATGACATCATTGATTGGCAACGAGTATTTAGCTAGCTCATATTTCTAAAATTATGATGATATTAATTGTTTGAGTTCATAGCATTTGAGGACAAGCCATACTTGTAGGAGCAATTTAGACCACATAAGCATCTTCACACGCATCCAATTCCTTGTGATGTAATTCATTTTAATATATGTACTGTAATTTTTTGAATCAAAAAATAAAGTTCTCGGCCACACATCTTGCTACCATAAGCCTTCGGGTTGTTCTTGTGGTCTGGGTTTTCAACACTTCGACACGCATCCAATTCAGGATTGATTGGCGAAAATTGACAAATATTTTTAATATTTATCAGTTTTTACAAGTTAAGGTTGAAATCGGATAAGAATAAAATAAGTTCTTGGTTTTCAAACGTTATGCATACAAAGGAACTAGTGGTAAGATAACTTGCAAACAGGGGGGGGGGGGGAAGCCCCACTAGTTTAAAAAGAAAAGAACTGTTTAACTTTTCCGTTCATCAGTCAAGACTATTAAAATTTTAATAACAAAATTGCATCTTTAAGACAATGATTGAATCCATCTAAATAAATATCATCCATACAATCTAAACATTACCATTGTATCGCCCCATCAAACTATATAGAAAGCCCCCCATCTCGTGTTGCTATTGCTATAATGAAGGGGGTTATTCTGATCCTCGGGGAGGACACCAGACACCTTCCATTGAACACTAACGAACCAATTTGAAGCCCCTAAATTACCGTCGAATTCCTTCCATGAAATGGTGGGCATGCTGTAAAAACATTGATCGGATCATAATGATTAGCTCTTAAAAGGGGATTCTTAAGGGTTGTGGCGGTTGAATAGGACTGTGAAAAGGGAAGTGCTACTGATTTCTTTGAAGTGAAGATTTAATTTGATGAAGAATTCGCAGCGTTTTGTTTCGTTTGATGATTTAAGTAACAGCAGGGGCGTCATTTAGGGTGAAGGGACAGGATAGGGTTATCCTCCTCCCCTGCTTCTGATAAGCTTTTTTCTTAACTCTGTCACAGAAAAAATATCTCTAACATCCGTTGCTATTTATCAAAAACCGGTTTCCTGCCAAGAAAATGAAATTACATTACCTCAATTTCGTTTACCTTAGTCTCTTATATACCACAGTTAGATTGCTGAATGGAGCCTCTGTAATAAGTGAACAGTTTTCAGGTGTACGGGAAATAAATAAAAGGTGTTGTACCTCATACTCCCTATGTCCACTGCTATGCCCATCATCTGAATTTATGTTCTGTCCACACTATAAAAGATATCACTTCGTTGACTAACATATTTGATCTTGTCGAAAAATTGCATATGTTTGTACTAAATGCTAATACAAGATATCAACATTTTATTAAAGTACAGGAAATAAATGGCTGGCCTATTGTGCACCTAGAACGTTTAATAAATATACGATGCATGTGGGGCGAACTGGTTTTTATCTATACAAATAAAATAGAAAATTTTAGCTATATACGTAGATGTAATGTGTTATTACAGTGCGTGTGTATGTTTGCTTGTTTCATCGTTATACGGGCGAACGGCAGAACTGAATTTCATGAAATTTTGTAGCTAGTCCTGGAATAGCCCTATTTTAAAGTTAATCTATATTTCGAGTTTTGGGGACCGGGGGTTGTCGATATATTAATAAAAAAAAAGGCACAACTAACATTCCATAGACGAACTAAACATTCCATTATGCAGACGATATATTTTCCGAAAATTTATTTGAAAAAATGGATATCATGTTCATTAGCAGTGCTTAAATGTGTTTATATAGCAGACGATTTTCATTAATTATTTTTTTTTCGGATATAAATAATACAGAAATTGATATACTTTTTAACACTTTACAACAAAGTTGAAAAGTGTTTATGACTTTGTTCATTCTGTCTGTCTGTCTGTCTGTCTGTCTGTCTGTCTGTCCGTTAGCACGATAACTGCCGTAAAAATGACTTTATCAAAATGAAATTTTAGTATGTTGTTCAGACGGTCTGTAGGACCTATGGGAATATAAATAAATAATATCAGCCAATTAGTTTTTTATTGAACCCGGGTTGAAAAAATGAAATACATTGAACCCTATGGGACCTAATTTTTCAAACATTTTTTAAGTAAATTTAAAATTCACAAATTGCTTCGAAATTTTTAGAAAATATTCACATTATCCCATAGAATATATAAAAAAAAATTCAGTAAAATATGTTAAGTAGTTTTTTAATTAAAAATTATTTAATATAGGGAAAAAAACAAATTCAATTAAATTCTGACTTTGGGATATCTTCCAGAAAGAAAAGAGAGATATATTATATAATAAATATCTCTCCATTTGTTTAAACGTTTTGCATATGGGAGTGGCTTCACATTTTAAAATAAATTTGGTAGATAACAATTTTTCATTTTTTTAAATTTTATATAACTCTTCATGATAAATTTATTTGATGGCATTTTTAATGCACTTTCCTACGTCCTAGAGAGTTAAAATTTGGTACACAGCTTAAATTTTTTGAACATTTTATTCGACAAAAATTTGATGGATCTTTAAATATAGATCATACATTTTTTTCGAAATGGCCTGAAAATAATCCCCGTTCACTTCTATAAATCATTGTTGTAATATTGTTAAAAATTCTGATGTGGACAGCACATGTCTTTCCCTGCAGACTCATATTCGTTCTTTTTATTTATTTTTTCTATGACGTCATTTGAATTAATTTCAGTTGTTTTCGATGAAGTTTTTAAATATAATAAATTATCGTAGTATTATGATAGTTTTAAAAATATTACCGTGGAATGTATCGCTTTTCAGATATATTTAAACCAGGCAATTTTTATTTCAACGCCGTCATTTGAATGAAGTTCATGTTTTTCAATGAAGGTTTAATTTTTCAAATATAATAAATTAATGTAGTATTATGATAAGTTTTAAAATATTACCGAGGAATGTATTGCATTTTCGACTGTTTTAAATAAAATTGCATTGAAGTTGGAAAGTGTTTCATAATCAATGCTTTAAGCATGATTGATCTTTCTTGTTTAACACTTTACAACAAAGTTGAAAAGTGTTTATGACTTTGTTCATTCTGTCTGTCTGTCTGTCTGTCCGTTAGCACGATAACTGCCGTAAAAATGACTTAATCAAAATGAAATTTTAGTATGTTGTTCAGACGGTCTGTAGGACCTATGGGAATATAAATGAATAATATCACCCAATTAGTTTTGGATTGAACCCGGGTTGAAAAAATGGAATACATTGAGCCCTATGGGACCTAATTTTTCAAGCATTTTTTAAGCGGATTTAAAATTCACAAATTGCTTCGAAAATTTTAGGCAATATTCAAATTGTTCCATAAAATATATAAAAAAAAATTCAGCGAAATATATTCAGTTGTTTTTTAAATAAAAATTAAAATAATAATAACACCTCTTATATTAAGCGATCACGTGTCCATGATATGAAACGATCACATGACCCACTTCAAAATGATATATGGCATTCATCTTGTGTCAAAATCGTGATTTTTAAAGTTCTTTTTAATTCATATTGAGTGTTGTATCCGTCCTAAAATTACTTTATTTTTGCCTTAATTCTGTGCATCTACATACTGAAACAACGCAATGACAATATATTTCAGTTTAAATGCTCTTCCAAATTTGAATATTTCTGCTATTAAGCCTATTTTTCACCTATGTAAAATGTAAACAGCAAAATATGTAGAATGAGTTGTATTAGAATCGCTGTAATTCTTTAACACAAAATCATTTAGTCCATGGAGTCTGCTTAGCTGATGTGAATGAAATATTCATTGATTTTAGAAAGAGAAGGACGATATTTTTCGATGAAGTTTAACGCATAGAGCTTACTTACTTGTAGCTCAATGGTCTTAATTTTTAAATAAAATAAATTATTATAGTATTGTGATGAATGACATGAATGGGGGAATTATTTATGAATGAAATGTTGCTTTTATAGAGAGAGCCATGCGTGTTATTTTTTTATGACGTCATTTGAATGAATTTCAGTTGTTTTCGATGAAGTTTTCAAATATAATAAATTATCGTAGTATTATGATAATTCTAAAATTATTACCAAGGAATGTATTACATTTTAGAGATGTTTAAACCAGGCAATTTATACTTTAATGCCGTCATTTGAATGAAGTTAATTTTTTTCGATGAAGGTTTAAGGTTTCAAATATAATAAATCAATGTAGTATTGTGATAAGTTTTAAAATATTACCGAGGAATATATTGCATTTTCGACTTTTTTAAATAAAATTGCATTGAAGTTGGAAAGTGTTTCATAATCAATGCTTTAAGCATGATTGATCTTTCTTGTTTATATAAATGAACGGTATTGCAATTTTGATTGAATTATACCAATTGTGGCTGTCCGGTTTAAAGGTTACAGGAATTGTTAATATTTCAATATCTTACGTCATCTGTTTTATTTTGGCAAAGATTTTTTGAACGCATATATTATGTTTTGCCGATTAACTCATATATTGTGTTCAGCCAATTGTTGAAAGAGAATAAAAGTAGTGCGGGTATACTTTCTAACACCATTTTAGTATATATTGATCCATTTTAATATTTTTGTAAATTTGTTTACAAAATGGACCAGGACGCTTTATTCCTCAGATTTGTCAGAGAACATAATTTTGTATAGCAAGAACATAGATTCTTATAATCTTTTAGGGAAATTTTAGGAAGGAAATATTTTAATAATCAAAAGGAAATATTTTTTCCTTTTGATTATTAAAATATCCAATTTTTGATATTTTAATATCAAAAGGAAATATTTTAATAGAATGCTTTAAATAACAGTGTCATTTTGAATATTACAGGAATTTGCACATAATTGTAAATTTTAAGATTCTTTATATTATATATTCAGTACTAAGAATGTGATAGTCTGTTAATGAATTACACAGGTACACTTAAATCAAATAGGCCTTAGGTTTGCTCTTGATAAAGTATTTGGATTTCAGCAGTCCTGAATTATTTATATTAATACATTTTTTCAATTTTTCAATTTTATTAAAATAATTTATTTTATTCGCTTTTAACGATGTTATTATGTTTTTACGCTACTTTCCTTACAATATATGATAATGCATAGGGAAAGTATTGGAATTATGTTGAAACTCGAAATTCCAGTTTTTCATGGATTTACACATTTCGAGCACTCTTCTCACTCCCAAAACAATTTTTAACGTGATTTGTGTGTGTGTGTGTGTGTGTCTGTGCAATGTTTGCATCCGCTCTAGCGTAAAGACTAATTTACCAAATTTCCCAAAATTTGGTAGATAATTTGTGTAACCCTGGTGCTGATTCGACTTCGGAAAAAAAAAAAAAGAAGAACCTGCCTTTTCTGCGAAATGGCCCGCAAACATCGTTCAAATCTAAAATGAAAGACCACATATGCTCAAATGTATCAATCAAATGTTTATTTTATACCTAATATTATGTGAATTATAAGTAATATTACGTATGTTTGTGTTATACGTAATATTACGTATGTTTATTTTATATGTAATATTACGTACTCATACTTAAATAACGTGTTATATACGTTTGATGTCGAAAGGAATAAGACCAACCTTTTGAACTGTGCAACTGACTAACTGTTCTTGAGATATTTTAGTTTTCAGCATTTTTGCAAAGCCGCTTTTGAAAGTACATCCAGTCGCCAAATGAAAACGAAAATTAAATTAAAATTAATTGGCAAAATTTTTGACACTTCCAACCATTTTGTTTTCTCTAAAGAACTGCCCTGGATCTGCCCTAGTAGAGCAACGCGGCCCCCAGGACAATACATTTTTTCCCTAAAAATGTTTATTGTTATTCTAACAATTATAAGTGTTAAGCTATTTATGACTAATTAAACTGATTTTTATGATAAATATGAAAACAATTTTATACAAAATATTCATGATTTCTTAAATATAAATAAGAATGTCTCTCAAAGTTTGGAAAGCACGGGACCCTATCAAATGCGACGTGAGAGCTAGGACGACGTAAAACGCATGCGTTTTAATATGTTTTCACTTAGCCTTCACAAAGGGGAACAAACAGCTCACGAAGTGTGTAAATGGTGTAAGGTTCTAACGGATTAATATAAGCTAAAGCAGTTTTCACAGTAAATTTTAAAACACTTGTCAATAATTTTCAATTAACTACCTATGGCTGACAAAAATTCGAGTAAAACTAATGGAGTTTCATACATAAGAAAGAGAGAGAGAGAGAGAAATTAAAAAAACAATATATATATATAAAAAATTTCAAATTATTTTTAACTAAAAGTAAGAGAAATTTTTTAAATGCTTTTATTCTGGGGGTCCAAACTCAATTTTTTGGGGAGCTAGACCTTTATTCCGGGATGATAAGACACCCAAAATAATAGCATTTTCTTAAATGTTAATTATTAGTTTTGAGAAGCCAAACTAACATTTTGTCTCCCAAAATTTTAGTTTTGAGAAAACTTTTTTTTTTTTTTTTGGCGTGTGGGCGGGGGGCCTTTTATATATTTTGCTTAAGGGACTAAAATTTCTGGTTTCGCCATTGATCCGTCTGTTTCCGTACAACTTTGATATTAGCATGTACGGATTTAATCATGCACATTGATACGGAATTTTAACCTGCAAGTACAAGATTTCTGCTTGTGACAGAAAAAGAGCTGTGAGAAATAAGGAAGGCGGAGAGAGATGTAGAAAAGGTGACAGGGCCTGAGCAAAAAAATAATAGTCGGGGATTGTCAAGTTGTTCTTTTCGCAGTTTAGCGCAGGGTTACATTGGCGAGATATTTTATCGCCAAGGTGTAGAATGTCAAGCGACGAGCTCAGGTTTCAGCTGGGGGTGCGATTCGAGTAAATCTTTGGAAGAGCTTATGGGATCGAAAAAATGAGATTAACGCACCTCTACTTTACTGAATATTGAACTAGATCTCTGATGGAATGTCCTGATAAGCCAGTACAAGTGTAAAGGCTTGTCACTACAGCTATTCAGCAATAGTTTGCTTATTGGCAGTGGCGGATCAGCAATTTAGATGGAATTTTATTACGTCATAGATTATAGGATAATTACTTAATGCTGGAATCCTGTAGTTCATTGACATCATCAGCAGGTAATCATTAAATTTCGGTTATTTGTTTTTTTTAACTTTAAATCTGAGAGTCCGAGACATTTCTGTTTCTTTGTTCGTTCTGCTTATATTCTTTCTTTTTCAAATTTTATCGCAGTTAAAGAGAAACAGTTTCTTGTTAATTCGAATACAATGAGAAGGGCCGGCGCATTTGCATTTGGTCCCTTACAACCAGAATCTCACATGCAGAAAACGGGGTCCAGGACCTAATTGATTTTGGGCCCCACTATCAAGTATTTTAAAATGTCTTATACAGGCAGCAGTAAATATGAGGCATGATCAAAAACTTTACGTTCGAGGTCGCTGCAGGACTGCAGATGATGAAAACATTGATGAAAGTGAAGTTCTTTAAAGGTGGTAATTAGTCTGTGAGAGTAAAAGTCGAATTGTGGCGGAGTGCGTCGTTTGCTGAACGTACAATACACCTATTGGAGACACCATTGTTAGTGCTGCCGAGGGAATTCAAAGCAAATCAATGTGCTGTTATTCATTTTTTGTCAGCTGTAAGAAATCAACTTGTTGAAAGAAACCTACTTCAGCGTCTGCCTCGTGCTATTAACGTTTAGTTCTCTCCAAATGTGACCACGCTGAGGCGAAATTAATTGACCAATAGGAAGGAACGGAGCACGTGAAAGTTCTTCTGGAGTTAAAAAAATTCAATTTTTCTCATTTGGCTGGTCGATTTTGCGATCGTTGTATTTGGTGAAAACTATAGGAGTGAGAAGAAACGTCCCGGAAACCCCAGTGCAGCCAGCCTTATGCCTAGTTTTCACCAAACGCGACAAGCGATGAGCACAAGAAATCAACTGGCCAATGGGAAGGCACGACGACGCGAGAGTTCTCTTAGAGTTGAAAATCTTCATTTTTTTTCTAGACTCTCTAACTTCGTATTGGCTTGTCGATCTTGCGCTCGTCGCATTTGGGGAAAACTAAACGTTTCTGCATGATAACGCGCGCCCTCATGTTGATAATGCTGTAAAGGATAAATTGCAAGCCTTAAAATGGGAGGTCTTGGAGCACCCCTCCCCCCTTACATTCCAAATTTTTTTCTCTTGCAATTTTCATTTCTACGGTCCGCTAAAAATATATATTGAAAGGGCGTTGGTTCCAGCCGGACGATGATGTGAAGTATTTGGTTTTTGTACATAACAGACAACAATCTACCTTGTTCGTCAATGGGACGATTGTCTTGATTCAACAACTAGGGAAATAACTTTAAATTATCAGAATTTACCGACTCCGAACAGAAACTTTTTGATCATTCCTTATACATGTTTGAAATAGATATAACATGTTATAAAACATCACTCTAGATGTAGATAGTAAAAGCTTATAATTGTGTTGTTCTTGTACCCATAGCATAAAATAATTAAAATGTCCGAGTGCAATCTAGAAAATATTTTGTCTTGTGTAAAGTTTAGAATCGAGCTTGGGCTCAGTATCTTATATAATGTAAAAGAAAAAAAAAAGAAACTTTAAATTTGAATTATTTGCAGAAAAAAGTACAACGCCTCCCAATATTTAACGTAATTCTAGGCCAAAATATAGTTTGCTATTGCATTCCTCGTAAAAAAAAAAAAATATTACATTATAGCTAGGCCGGGCTCAGGATTTGTATTTGTTTTGGGCAAGGTAAAAGTATAATATTTCGTCCGTGCAGATCACTAGATTACTTTTAACTGCTACAGTGTAGGGCCGGTTACAACTCAGTGGTGTAGACATAGGCTGGGGTGAGTCATAACTTTCATTGGTTGAATACATTTGTTCTCATTAGGGTCTATATTGGGAAGCGAAATTTACCACTGCAAACCCCTCAAATTCGATCACTGATTTTTCCTTTCACATATCCTGGATATATCTTTTATACTGAGCAACTCTCGGGACCCACTATCATCTATGTTTGTTAAATCTGTTCTATGCACAGCAAACTATATACACTTTGTTGCAAAAACATATATGCAAGGCAACAAGACAAAATGGAACCTGGACGGATTGACAGCATAGGCGGGACAATCGGCTGCAGAATATCGTCGACGCACAAGCGAGCTGTCAGATTGGCTTGCAGCTCAACTAGAGGAGATCGGCTGTCCCAAGAGATCGCGTCCCAAACTGTCACACCGAGTGTGATGGCAGTGTGCCGTTCGACAATAAATATGGTATCGGAATGCCGGCCAGTCTTCCACACACGTATGCGACGGTCATTAGCACTAAGTGAGAAGCGGGATTCGTTGTTAAAGACAACATGCTTCCAATCGGACACTATCTAGGCTGATCGAGCTCGACACCAATCCACACGGCTCTGCCTATGTTGAGAGGTCAGTGGTATCGACATCTAATCCCACCTTCTGCTAGTCATCTCCAGATAGTATCCCTTTATATAGGATATCAAATGCCCTCGAAGGGAGGCGGAGCCACTGGTATGGACGTGGCTCCTCTCCTGACTGCACGATCCTCTCGAGCAGTTGTCTGTGTGGTGCGTCTTGAGCCTCTGCGATGGTTACGTGTGCCTTCTCTGATTCACTTCTGCCAACACGGAGCAACTACCATATAGCTCCGACCAAGATGGCAACTGCTGCTCTTAGGTCTCTGATGCGATCTCTAAATCCGACAATTATTTGCAGCGTCGTCGAGTACGTCTCAAGGGCATCTCTGTACACAATTTTCAGTATCAAGACAGAAAATCTAGTTCAATCGCCCGTGAGTGAGAAACCGATTGTTGTTTGAAATGCCGCACTGTGCGTAGTTCTCGTACGCGTTGCATGAGCCCGTAGCACGTCTACATGGAAATAATGCATTCATAATGGCTGCTGAAAATGAGCACTTGTGGCGTTTTAAATTTTTAAGGAATTGTTTTCTAAATGCTAAAATGTTTTCTACAAAACCAAATTGAAACTGTGAAGTTTTTGGTTTGTAATTGAATCCTGGTTAATTTAAGGCAACAGAATCCAGGCTTCTGGAGACCTTAATTTTATAATAAGGTTGAGTCCTTTACCGTACTTACAGTTGACTAATTTCACAGTGCGTCTAGAACACTTCGCGTTCCATCCCGCTACGGTACAAAACCTCATAGACGTCCTGCTTATTAGAGTTTGCAGGATCGGTGGTCCCGTGTTTTGCAGCATTCGATTCTTGATGATGTGTCCGTATTTTGTAAAATTTCTCGTGCGTCTCTTTTTGTAAAATGTCTCGTGTCAAACTA
The DNA here is from genome assembly GCA_951213105.1 of Amaurobius ferox. Lineage (NCBI taxonomy): Eukaryota > Metazoa > Arthropoda > Arachnida > Araneae > Amaurobiidae > Amaurobius > Amaurobius ferox. The sequence continues at coordinate 33,935,756 of OX578134.1, forward strand.
CACGAGTTTGACAGAAACGAGAAATAGGATGTCTCGTTTCTGTCGAACTAGAGAGGGGTTGGACGGACCGGACCGTAGATTTTCTGGGTAGTGTTTCTCGTTTTTACCAAATTCATTTCTACTCAAGCGAAGTTGGATAGTCTGCAGACTATCCAGGTAAAGCTAGAGACTTATATTTTATTCAAGCTTTACCCAGATGTTTTGGATAATAATGAATGTACTTAATCGGGTTTCAGGCTCTATGTGATAACACACGCATATATAGGAAATCTAATGTGCTTCTTTATAAGCAGTAGTAGGTTTAGTCGGAGAGACTCGGTATGAAGTATATTTCTGTATTATGTAAATGATTCCGAGAACCATTTGGGCAGGCGGAGAGACTCGGTATTAACTGTATTTCTGTATTATGTAAATGATTCTAAGCTTTTATCATTTGGACAGTTGGGGGGGGGGGGGAAGCTAAGTGACCGCTCGCCTAGTTTGTTAAACGATAACTTGCACCGCATTTTACAACAATACGACTTGTATAAATGAGATTGTTTGATTAGAACACAGCTGAGTAAATCCTAAATACAGAAAAGATATAAAGCTAACAAAGATTAGAAACTATAAAATGCAGTTTGTTTTATATTAATTGTTATTTCGAAATCAAATGTATTTTTTGCGCGAACCCTTGGGGTTTTGCGAACCACTGGTCTGAATTTTATATACCGGCGCTACATCGCCAAATCTATTTACCCAAACACAGCAAGCTCCGCGCTTTTCCGATCCGTTCAAAAAAGAAACACACCAAATCCAGAGAATAAAAAGCACCCCCTTGAAAATCTGCACTCTCGGAATTGTGTCCCGGGCGCACAAAGCGCACGCGGAGACTCCGGACTGTTATTAAATCGTTCGATCTCCGGTTTCTCCGGACCTGCCGTCATTACGGGATCGGGTTTCCCGGCCCTAATCATTCCTGTTGCTCGAGCCCGGGCTCCGGTTACAGAAAACGGGGATTTGTTTTCGACGGGGGTCGTATACAAAGTTACGCGGGAGCGTTCCGAGATATGAGAGAGTGCGTTCTGTAGTATAATGTTACAAATTAACTCCTGGAGTTTGTGCAGGAATTCTGCGTGGTGTCAGGTTGGTTATTGCGTTATATTGCTTGGACAATGGAGATCTATGGGGTTGGATGAGCATATGGAGGAAATGACCCTTAACTCTCTTTGGCTACATCATTGGTATAAATTCTATACTAATGGTTGTGCCAATGCTATATTATTGAATGAGTATTTAGGTCTTTAATAATTAAGATCAATTACATAGGATGGACCAAAATTAGCTTCATAAAAAAATAGCAGAAAATCCTGGATTCTCGAGGTTGGAGTGAAATGACTCGTGCAGTAAATACAAATAACTTCCAAAATCATATTTTATACTACTATGCATATTTATGTGTGTGTGTGTGTGTGTGTATATATATATATATATAGATAGATAAGAAAATTTGTATGTATTTATGTATGCATGTCCATGAAATTTTTCTCACTTCTAGAAGGCGGAGAAACTTGCAATTTGGCACACGGATGTTTTACCAGAAAATTAAAAAAAAATCGAAATTTCTCCATGAGGGGGAGCGATTTTATTCCCCATATCTGCTTCATATTTGAAGAATTTTTCCTGTTGAATCGGCTGACATTTTACATCAATAGATAACCATTGTTGTAAAGTAAAAGTTAAAGTTAAACAAGAAAGATCAATCATGCATAAGCATTGATTATGAAACACTTTCCAACTGAAATGTAATTTCATTTAAAAATTTCTAAAATTTGATTCATTCAGTGGTAATATCTTTTACATTATCACAGTACTACAGTAATTTATTATACTTAAATATTTAAAACTGTATCGAAATATAAATCATCTGATTCTTTATGCAAAATCAATGAATATTTCATTCATATAACTTGTATTCCAGACTCCAGAGCTAAATAAATTTGTGTGAAAAAAATTCAGCAATTCTTATGTAATTCATCTTACAATCGCTTGAGATATTTGCATTCTGCATATGTTAAAATTAGGCTTCCTTGAAGAAATAATAAAAGTTTAGGGATCATTTAAAATCACAACTATTGTAATTGCATAGGCACGGAATTTAGATACACAGATAATACACAGATAATATATATGTGTATGTGTATGTACTCAAAGTATTGGAATCGTGCCGAAGATCGGAACTCGAATTTCAAAGGATCTACACGTTTTGGGACTTCTAGAACACGAAAAAACTACTTTTAGGAAGACGTCTGTGTGTGTAAGGGTGTATCTGTGTATGTTTCTGTGTGGATATTACATCCACTCTAATTGAAAAACTAATGGACCGAATTTCATACAATTTGGTAGGTATGTTTTTTGTGGGAAATCCTGATGTTCATTAGATTATAGTACGATTCGTAATAAAAGAATCTGCCTTCTTTGCGAAATGGCCGCAGAAATTGCCTTTATCCACTCTAGCTAAAAACTAATGAACCAAATTTAACAAAATTTGGAGTATAATATTTCAATAACCTACAAGTGATTTATATACCAAATTTAACAAAATTTTGTATATAAATCATTTGTAGGTTATTCTACTACGATTCGGGAAAAAGGAACGGGCTATTTTTGCGAAATGGCCAGCAAAAATCGTTATATATAAAAATAAAAGACTACGTGTGCTCAATTATATCAATTAAATTCCTATATTATATGTGATTTTTGACAACAAAAACAATAAGACTAACCCCATTACTCCAGGACTAGCCGTTCTTGAGATATTCTAGTTTTTTCGCGTTTTCGCTACGCCACCTTTGACAATAAGTCCAGCTATCAAATGAGAACCAAATTTAAGTTTAACGTGCAAATTCAATGTCATTTAAAATACTTATGGCTGTTATTTTGTGCAGATAAACTCAAATTATTATTGAAGAAATAAAGATAACGTGAATATGAGTCTGCAGAGAAAGACATGTGCTGTCCACATCAGAATTTTTAACAATATTACACCAATGGTTTATAGAAGTGAACGGGGATTATTTTCAGGCCATTTCGAAAAAAAATGTATGATCTATATTTAAAGATCCATCAAATTTTTGTCGAATAAAATGTTCAACAAATTTAAGCTGTGTACCAAATTTTAACTCTCTAGGACGTAGGAAAGTGCATTTAAAATGCCATCAATTAAATTTATCATGAAGAGTTATATAAAATTTAAAAAAAATGAAAAATTGTTATCTACCAAATTTATTTTAAAATATGAAGCCACTCCCATATGCAAAACGTTTAAACAAATGGAGAGATATTTATTATATAATATCTCTCTCTTTTCTTTCTGGAAGATATCCCAAAGTCAGAATTTAATTGAATTTGTTTTTTCCCTATATTAAATAATTTTTTTAATTAAAAAACTACTTAACATATTTTACTGAATTTTTTTATATATATTCTATGGGATAATGTGAATATTTCCTAAAAATTTCGAAGCAATTCGTGAATTTTAAATTTACTTAAAAAATGTTTGAAAAATTAGGTCCCATAGGGTTCAATGTATTTCATTTTTTCAACCCGGGTTCAATAAAAAACTAATTGGGTGATATTATTTATTTATATTCCCATAGGTCCTACAGACCGTCTGAACAACATACTAAAATTTCATTTTGATAAACTCATTTTTACGGCAGTTATCGTGCTAACGGACAGACAGACAGACAGACAGACAGAATGAACAAAGTCATAAACACTTTTCAACTTTGTTGTAAAGTGTTAAAAATGAGTTCAATATTTAGTCTTACTATGCTTTTTTTACTTTCCTTATACACATAATGTATAAGGAAAGTATTGTGACGGGGTCGAAAATTCGAATTTTCGACGTGAGAGCACGTTTCAAGCATCCCTGATCACGAATCGAACATTTTTGAGGTGATGTTTGTGTGTGTGTGTGAAAGTATGTGTGCGTGTGTGTGTGTCAGTGAGTCTGTGGAGAAGATATCTCATGAACGAATGGGGCGATTCGAATGGAATTTGGTACAAAAATCACAATCCGTGAATACTGGAAGCCTATTGTTTTTAAACACAATCGAATGTTCAGAACCCCCCAAAATTTTCGAGTGACATTTTGAAAAAATCAAAACCCTTAATAAAGTTACGCAAATAGACATTTCTTATGTAATTTTTCTTTAGAAAACGATTGACACAAACTGTAGGATACTAGCATTAACCGTTCTCGAGATACTGCACATTTTTCAAATAAATTTATCAAAAAATCAAGTAAAATAAAAAAAAATATTAACTTTTAAAAAACATGTTCACTTTTCATATGTAATATCATGCGATAAATTTGGTGATATCATTCTCGTGGATCTAACGCGTTCCATTCACGAGGAAAGATACCTTGAGTAATACTTTTGCATTTGAACGCCAATAGTCATTTATCTGCTGTAAGAATAACTTATTTCTCCGTCCATAACGCTTGGCGAGATTTTGGCGACGAATTTGGCAGAATGTCGCCAACTTGGCGACTTTTTTAAATGTTCTCAAATTAACGAAAATCTCGCCAAATGGATAAAAATGACGCTACATAAATGAAAATGACGACTAATTGAAGAAAATTCAATATCTTGGAAGGAATATAAGTATCTACTATAAGAATAACATTTTTTTAACTGTAAAAGTAGTAAATTCATTGCATTATATAAGGAAAGTCATGTGCTGCCCACATCAGATTTTATTTGTTTGTATATTTGACTTGCATTTTAAATCTTTCAATTCATCATGCAGAAAAATAAAATTGTCCGCTCCGTGGTAGTCTATTTTCAATATTTCCCTAATTTGATCATATTTCTGCTTCTAATTATACTAGAATTTATTAAAGACTATACTTTTTAGCTAGAGTTAGCGAAAGCCGCGTACCAGTGTTTCTTTCAGGCTTACCGCCGGAAAATTTTATTAACTCAGTTTCTATTTAAGTGGCAGCATTTAGATATATTTATATATGGCAAATAGAAAACTTGCCCAAGTCCTGAAAGAAACACTGCGCGTATCCAAACTGCATACTTTACGCGTGTTTATTTAGGGCGTATTACGCCTGTGCAGAGGTAGCATAGCGTCCGATGCACACTGTGTGGGTCGAAGACATTTATTCAGAAGCATGTGCACCTATGCAGCGGATTAATGGCGTATTACGACTGCACAACGGGAGTTGGGCAGTTGTATGTGTGGTCACATAACAGGCGAAGGCGTGTTTAGGCACTTGTTTAGGGCATATTACACCCACGCACTTTTTATCTAAGCTGACATATTGTTAACACGTTGTTTGGTTTTCGAGAATTCGCTGTATGTTCTGGTGTAATTGCAATCAGCTTTTTGAATCTTAAACCCAGAGTAACGTTGAGCATTTGGTGCTAGCTAATACTCGACAACCAACTTTAAATAGCTTGCAGATGAGCTAAAATGTTGAAAATTGCTTAATGCACATATGGTTTCTGGTACTATCAAGGAAATTCCAAAATGTCCACATTTTTTCATATGGCGGATTTTAGGGGATTTGTTTAGGCTTATGTCCGGAAATTCTAAATAACATCCAAATGAGTTAGAATTTTGAAATTTGCAACACATATAATATAGCTCATGTACTGAAATCACAGAGAAAAATCGAAACCTGCTACATTCCTTGATAGGTGGGAATATAGGTTTTTACCAACGAGATACCAAACGAGAATGCTGAAAATTACTACACATATAACCTAAGTCTTCCAAGAGGTTGGTGGTAGGGAAAGGTAGGTACGGTCCCTGTGGATGCCACCCCCACTGGGTTTCGGTCTAAATTGGGGGCTCTTCCCGGCCGTCCAAACAGTAACCTTACACCTTTCTGGTAGGTCGGACGGTCTGGTTCTCAACAACAACAACATATAACTTAAGGACTAAAACTACATATAGATGTTGAAAATATCCGAATTTCTTCATAAGATTGTGTTAGAGATCCGCTAGGTTTATTTTTTAACTATTAATCCCACCAATTTTAGATATTTCACTAATTTGCTCATATCTCAGCTTCTAATTATGCTAGAACTTAGTTTTAAAGACTAATTTTCGTAGCTTGAGCTACCAAAAGCAACTTTTCTCCATTCCAACAAGGCTCAACAGTCTTGAAGGAGCGGCTCCCTAGAAAAACATTGGGGAGGGGGGGGGGGAAATGCACTAAAATGTTAAATTTTAGTTTTTAATAAATTACTGCATTAAAAATATTTTAATTATAATTAAATATATTATAACACAAAATATTAAATTGGTTGTAATTACTTATCAGTTGATAATGTATAACGAGATAATATAGTACTATAAACTAATTACTCATCTGTAAATTGCTCATCAGTCGGCAATGTATAACGGTGAAACTCACAATAATACAAAAGTACCCTAAATACTATATTTTTAATTTAATTTTTAAAAATTTATTTAATTTAAAAATAATTTTTGAATATTTTTAAATTAAATATGTAAATAAATTGATAATCATCAATATAACCATAAATTCAGCAAAAAAAATCTTAATTCTGTGCTATACAAAACAAAGTTTACAAAAAATTCTAAAAATCAGTTTTTTTGTAAAATTTGGATGACATCTATGAAATTTCATACCACTACAACTACAAAAGATTAAATATTTCCATCCGAGGGGCTGAGTATACCTGTTAGGCGGATTATGCCCCCTCTGGCCCCTGCCTGGCTATAGTGATGGTCAGCGGTAGTCACATTTCATGTACTACAAAAAGCATATTTAAAGCATATAACAGTTAACACCCATGCAGAAAGAGTGGAGATGACGCATGTGCAATCGTACAGAGATCAAAGGAGTGTTTATGCATTTATTTTGGGACTAAGAAATTGTCATTATATTTCTTTCAGTATTTGATGCATGTGTTCATTTGTCAAATATTTAGGATCCATAACGACTTATTTCTAATTAAACCGATCAAAGAACTGCTAGTCTACATATACAGGATGAGTCAGAACTCTTGGGACAAACTTTTTGATAAATCACATCTAAACAAGCAATTTTTGTCATACAAAGCAGGGTCGTAACGCAAGAGGTGAACCACTAGACGTCGCTGACATTGAACACAGAGACGACTGCGTCAGAACTAGCCAGGGTTTAAGCTGAGTTTAAAATTTCTTTAGAGACCATTTGATTGGCCCATATCTTCTACCATGCCGACTGGACGACAGAACATACCTTCTATTTTTACAGGAGGTATTGCCACAGTTACTGCAACATGTTCATGCCAACATTAAAACATGTATGTGGTTCCAACACGATGGAGTACTACCCCATTTCAGCGTGGATGTGCGGCACACCTTAGATGTTACATTCCCAGGGCAATGGATTGGTCGGGGTTGTTCCATAGCTTGGCTGGCACGATCGCCTGATCTCAACTGTCTCGGCTTTTTCTTATAGGGCCATATGAAAAGTCTCATCTACGATAGCCCCATTGACTCCGACGAGGACCTTGTTGCTAGGATTGCTGTTGCTGCCGGTGTTGTCCAAGATATACCGGGTGTTTTTGCTAACGTGTGCCACTTGCTACGTCGCAGGTGTGAAGCCTGCATTACTGCTGGTGGTCACACTTTTTGTAAGTGTAGTAACTTTTGTAATTGTATTTGTAAGTGTATAACGCACTTTTTGTAAGTGTATAACAAAGTTGCAGTTTCTGTAAGTGTATAACAAAGTTGAAGTTTCTGTAACTTTGTCCATGCATTCTGCAATTTCTGTCAGTAAAACGTACTTCGTACCTACTCTGTCCTTTTTGTGTTCCCTCTTTTCACGAGAGAGTCAACATTTCTTCATTTCATGAGCTACCACCTAGCGGTTCACCTCTTGCATTATGACCCTGCTTTGTATGACAAAAATTGCTTGTTTAGATGCGATTTATCACCCCTTAACGTTTGGCCCAAGACTTCTGACTCACCCTGTATATAATGGAAATTTTAAAGAAACAATTTACCCTTTTAATTGTATTTCTTAAAGGAGCAAAATGATATCTTTTGAATGTAGAATATAATGCAACATATTTTGTTAAATTTTCAATGACATAAAACTCATCACGCTGCCATTCAGTCAAGTGAATATATTTAAAAATTCTGTGGCTTTAACAAATTGCCTGATCTGAGTTTTCTCTTTGGATGACGCATCAAGAAGCAAATACCTTTCAGTCGAATACTACAAATACTGTTTTAAATACGGAAATCTTCCAAATCAAAATGCCCTGAGAAAAGTTGCTCCAAATGAATATATAGTTTAACTATATAACCTTGGGGTGTTAGACCCATACAAACATTCCAAGGATTCATTGGTGATTTGTTTATAATGCTGAAACTCAGTAGAATTACATATGTTTCACTTATTTATATTGGTTAAAAATTATTACTGTCATAAATGTTTCACCCCAAATACATAAATGATTAAAATACAGTAAATAAAACCCATCAATAATTTTTAAATATTTATTTCAATATAACCAAATAACAAATGTAGAAAGATAAAATAATTTAAATGTTCAAAATTATAACTCACAACCTCTAAAATCATATACAATATGAACCACACAAATGATTAATGTAAAGTATTGTCTGAGCTGAAGCATTTTTATCACAGATAAATAAATATATGCGTTTTAATGAATAATAAAGGCATTCAAAATAAATAAATATTCTATATATAAATAATAATTATTTATACACAAAATAAAATTTTGTCAAATTTATTAAAATTGAAAAATGTTAGAGCTAATACACTATTTTTATTGCAGCTAAAATAATAAATATCTAGGTGTTTTATTGAATAATATAGCAATTTAAAGATAAATATTTTGCAAATAAAGAATATTGATTTAACAGTATTACACATAAAATAAAATTGTGTGTTAAATATATTAAAAATATTGCACATTAACTAATTCAATGCATTTTCTAAAATAATACTGTTATATATTTACCGGTTTATGACACCGAATAATAAACACAATTTAAAACAGTAGAAAAAAAAAAGAAATAAAACTGTCACAACTAGTAAAAGAAAACTCTAATATAAAATTAGTACAAGAGTAAAACTATTAGTATTTGTGTTTTTACAAAAGTTACTAGGGCCATCCTTGGCTATCCAGTTGTTTTATTGTTAGGATACTGTAGATGCATACAAGTACTGCATATTAAATCAAACTAGAAATTTGTAATACTGAACCTTTGAAAAGGGAGAACATGTTGACAGAGGCAGAATGAGACTATCAAATTGGTCCAATTATTCTCAACTTTTCTACCAGCTCTTTCATTTAAATAATGTTTATGGAATTCAGGTTCTCAGTTAGTTTAGCAGTGTAATTATACAGGCCATGTGTAATTACAGTGTGTGTGTAAGTACAATATCACCTGTCTGCCTTTGAATGTTGAAGATGAGTAAAAATAACAGCAGCCCTTAGTTTAACAAATTTAGAATTCAGTGAACAAAATTTTCTGGTCGTAATGTTAATTTTCCTGTTTTTTTTAAATAAGGGCAGAGATCCCACATGCAATGTATACTTAAAAAAAAAAAAAAAAAATTCTAATGTCAATAATGGCATTATGGCAGGGATGGGCAAACTTTCTTACAGGAGGGCCATATGAAACAAATAAAATTTTTTGGCGAGTTAAAAAAAATTATTCAATGCTTCTTCTTCAAAATTCATTTAAAATTTTTTTAAATATTCAAACTACAAAACAATGATAAATGCCCACTAAATTGTTTTTAAGTTCCTTCAGGTTTAAAATGATGGGGTGAGTCTGTGAGATGAGTGAAACTGTGATCAAGCTTTCAGCATTTTTTCATAATCTCTGTTAAACTGTGCGGAGAGAGAAGAATGTGGGCCATATTGAACACATAGATAAAATGTATTTGGCCTGTTGGCTGTAGTTTGCCCACCCCTGCACTAAGGGGGTCAAATGCTGTTTATCTAATATAAGAAGTAATAACATAACATACAATTAGTATTGTTTTAATATATAGATATGTGATTCACAAGTATCAGAGCAACATTTGCCCTTAGTGTCATTGCTGGCAAATACATGTGCGGGGCACATTAATGTCCATATATTGGGATATGGGGTCATAATTCTCACAGAGGCCAAGAAAGTGCTGTGTAAAAACACAGTGAAACAGAAATTTTTTTTTGTTACACTCAACTCTCTTAGTATCTATGTGCATGTAACTATGTGATACTGGAAACTCAAAAGGATACAAAATTAGAAAGTTAAAACAAGTACATAATAAATGCAAATAATTATTGAGTAATATACTTCTGAAAATATAATAGCATTTACTTTTATGTAAACTTTAGATTATTTTTAACAACTTGTACCAAAAACAATAAATAGTTAATAAAAAATATTAGATTTGCAGAAAATAGTTATAAAATTAAAGTGTTTAACTTTTTACCATTGCTATTTTTGTCACTGATCAGTAGTGCTCTTGCAGTTTGTTAGACCAATACTACTCTTCAATTTACATAGAAAATAAATTAATAATAATTTAAATAATAATTTCGTACAACATATTAAAGCCAAATTTATAGGTTCTTATTTTAGTTGATGATATTCTACATTTAAACATAAAGAGCCTTGACAACAATTTACTACATTAAACCATTAAGTTGATAGGGCTCTACGTATTAAAATAAATTAAAATTAATAAAGAAAAAAAAATGCAATAATATATTATGTCAAAGCAGAATCTATTTTTAAGTTGTAGCGAATTGTAAAGCATATGTTCTAATAAAATAATAATCACCTAAAAATTTAAATTTAATTAATTATTCGCTTTCTAGACCATTACTGATCTTTGTTTTTGCATATGAATACATCAAAAACTTTACATTTTCTCTGTCTAGGATAGATCTAAAATGTTGGTTTTAATGGAAGAGATTATCCTTGTTAAAAGTATTTCCATTTAATAAGAGATATGAATGCTTACATGAAGGAAATTAGATAGCAAATAGACAAAATCATTGAATACATACTAAGATACCAGTATGAAAAATATTTTACAATGAAACTGTAATCTATGATATTATTTATGTTAATATTTAAAATAAATCATTATTCTTTTAAATTTTAAACATAAATGCTACTACATTATCAATAAAATCAGGAAAGTGTTTAGGACTTTAAAGCTCTTGAGATATACAAATATATTTTTGTTAAAAATATCAACAGAAAACAGTCTTAATAGTCAATTAATGCAAGATAATCTAAATTTTGCACAATAAAATATTTTCAATATAACATGTTAAGAAAGATATAAATAAAATCTATATAGTAACACTACAAATTAATTTTAAAAATCATAGTGAAATAGATTAATAATACAAGAAGAAAAGTCTCACAGCCTATTAGAATAAAAAAATATTTATGCAATGCTAAAATTCAGAATAGCAAAGCATAACTTGAGTGAGACTAAGGAATGACTTTAGTATATTCTAAATGTATAGGATATTTTCTAGATAGAGAACCATATGTTTCTCAGTGAGTTTGGTAGCTATATAGTTAATAAGTTCAATAGCACAACAATGAGTAACTGGCTCTCTATTAATGTAATCTATTTCACAGAGAAAACTACCATACTTTTCAGAAGAAGAGCTACAACAGTATAATTATGACAATAAACATATTGCACTAGAAAATAAATAACAATAATAATAATAAAAACAGAAATATGCTGCACAAAAATGTAATGCAAATGCTAGAGCTATAAAAAAATATTAGCCACTATTTCAATATGCTGCCATTCAGGTGCAGATCTAAAGAGAGAATCGGTCTTCTAGTCCTTAATCATGTTTATTAAATAATAGAATAAATAGAATAAATTTTAAGGAAATGAAATCAAAAGTCTGTGTTTTTAATTATGTTTTTCATACATAGGAGATTCATCCGGATCTGCTAAAATGCCATTAATTAAACAATTGTTTTTTAAAGTTCACAAGCAAGTGCTTTTTAAAGCTCCAAGGACACTTCCAAGTGGCCCATAAAGGAATCACAACTCCTGTCAAAATTAAATCAAATGTTGCAAATGTTAAGTGCTACACATCAGCAAAAAGCAATTTTCTTGGATCTGCTATGAGATTAATTTTTAGTTTCACAAACATTTATATCTTCTATGGCAGCAGATCTCAAACCTTTACAAGGTTCCCACAGTTTTTCCCAAATAAAAATCAAGCATGCATCAAGGATTTTCAAGAATTTAAATTTCATTTCTCAAGTACCACATAACTAAAAACTTTAAAGGACATGAATTTAGGGAGGGGTCGAATCTTTAACCATATATTTGGTGCTAGAGAATGACTTAATCCTATTTGGACAATCAGAAGAGAGCTTGAGGTAAAGCCATGAGATAAAACTAAAAGTTTGAAACAAGAGAATAAAAATAAAGGACTTTCAAGGACCTATTATAAAATTTAAACACTTATAAAAGCACTTATAAACCACAATAAAATTCAAGCACTTTTCAAGGACTGCGGGAACCCTGCTTTATTATCATGGTCCCTAATATAGTAATTGAATATACCTTCATGACCTACACACCTCAAAGGCTGTCATTTTTTGTATAATATATCATTGGCAAAATACTCTTAATCCAATATGTACAGTTTTATGAAATACCAATGAATTGCTCTTTTAATCCATTTTTTTTGGTTTCATTTAGCTACATATTGGTCTAAGAATATTTTGTAATGATGTAATATTGTACAGAACACGACAGATATTGAGTTATGTAGGTTAAGGAGATGTCTTGCATTACCAAAGCAAGTTGTGGGTAACAAAAGTTTAAGAACCACAGATGAAAGCAATATTGGTTTTAATTACATTTAATTTCAAGTTTAAAAGAGACTTTAAAACTTTTTTGACCCGGGACACACTACGGAAGTATAAAAAAAAATATCTGGGACTCACTTTGGCAATTCCAAATGTTTTCAGTCTTATCATTTTCGATGTTTCAATTTTTACTTTCTCATTACTATAGAATGCAGTATAAAGAAAGTATGTTTTCATGAAAATTGCTGATTTTGAGGTTTTAATGCCAATATATATTTTAGGACCTCTGAACACGTTTTGACTATTTTTAGAGTGATGTCCGTGATCGATTTCTTGTGTACACAATAGCTGCCACAAATATTAATGGATTTTCACGAAACTTTATATCCGACTTTGTTATCGAAAAATCTAGAACTAGATAGAATTTTTTGAAATTAGAGAGAAAACTTCGAGATTTCATATTTTCATAACATGGTTGTATAGGACAAAATTTGATATATTTATGCATAAAAGGGGCTAGTTATTTATGGCTATATGATCACAATTTACAATTTTAGTGTTACAATTTTTGTGTTTGTGACATCATTAGCCCCCTCAGGGAAATTACCCCTTTAAGGGGTACATTGCTAAACTTGGTATCAATCGAAAGATTTTTTCTAGCCCTTTAAAATGAAGGGTAACATGCTATAATTGTAGTCATTCAGACCAATAATACAGATTGTTCAAAAATTTTCTTGCAAAATTTACATTAAAAAATAACAACTACAAGCTGCTTAAAAATGGATTCTGGTATGAGAAAGTCCAGTTAAGCTACCACCCCAGTAATTTATGCCATAATGTATCAGTACTAAAACATTCTTAAATCAACATAGATATATTTAAAATATGCAAAAGAATTTAGACACTTTATTTGATGATTCAAATGACAAAATATATCCACATTATACCAACAAACATTTTAGACTAGACTTATGTAAATATTTTTTCTTCTGCAGCCAAATTAGAGAAAGGGGGTTGTTAACTGCCCTTTGAGAAACATTAGTCTACAACCAGGGACTGATTTATGTATAGGCCACATGAATTGGGGGCTCCAAATTTTACTACGGTCTGAAATAAACAATATTTAAATAATTGAAAATATCAGCAATTTGTAAGAAAACCCTAACAAAATTATTGTTTTAAATATTCTACTCTTATTTTAAGTTAAATTTATATTGCAGTAGTTATCTGCATTTAGAACACTGTTTCACAATTTATTTTATTTTAAACACTTATTTAGTGCTAACGGTACATATTATTTAAAAACACTTTGGTGGGTGACCCTTATCTTCTGCAAATAAAGCCCTGTCCACAACATCAATGTAAATATCTTAGCACAAGATATTAAATAAAAACAATAAACTTCCTTCACTAAACATAGAATAAGTTTACAGATTACCAACCTACGTCGTCTATATTTCAAATCATCACATAAAGGTTGATTTTCTAAAGTACCAATATTTCCTTAGATTTGGCAATACTGAAAGACAGAATTTCAATGTAGAAGTATCAGTGTCCACAGAATCACTAAAAAAACAAAATTTGCTGCAGAATATTTGTTGCCATAGCTATTAATCATTCTCTTAGCTCTGTTTCTACACTGTAAAGTTATTTATTATTGTACCAGAAGGAGAGAAGATGCATGCAACATCACATTTCCAGAAAGGAGCAGCAATTATTTTGCACTTTGCAATGAAACATTTGCATTTATTAGAACTGGTTCTTCTCATGGGTTGCAATGGAATTGCTGAAGTGCTGCCTAAACAAACTTTTAAGTTGGCTTAATTTTTAGTGGGAATATAATTTTATAAATTTTAGATTTACTCACCATTATTGCAAAAATTAAAAAATAATAATAATAATTCTAGCATAAGTACTACAGTGTCATAAATACCGCAATTGGTAAAATATTAAATTTTAAACTTTACCATGGATTTTCATTTGGAAAATGTAGTAAATATTTTGGAAAATGTGGTAAATATTTTGGAAAATGAAAACAAATGTATACATGGAACATCTATTGGATTTTTTTAACACAGAATTAATAAATGAAAAGTAATGAGCAAAAGTGGATGAAGTAATTGTATCCAAGACACGTGAAATAAAACTACAAATGATGCACCAGAAAAACAGTATTATAGCATGGACAAGATGGTAGATGTCAAATAAAAAAGACATATAGATTATTAATTACAGACAAATGAATGACTCCATTGTGAGGTTTCATTCTGGGCAACTTAATGCTTTGACATGTCTTTGCTGAAAAGCAACATTCATGTTTAACAGATTTAAACGTGTAAAAACAAAAAAATGTTAGCATCAGAGAAAAAGTAAATAAATAATAGTACAGCTAAACTTGCATATTCAGAGTTTTCCTTATTTCTCGTAATAGAAATCATGATGTTTTACTACAACATTGTCCAATTTTGGGTATCAACCACTACAGACCTGAACTCGAACTTGTCTTGGATGCTATAAAAACAAATTTCAAAGTTAATCCAAAAACATTACTTAATGAAAAACTATATAAAATATTATCTTATTTCATATACATATTATTTACTAAAGATGATTTTTTTCCTCAAGCTACACTATAGGACTAACTTTTGAGGGAATTTAACTAACAAATAAGAGCAATGTCTTTATACATAACAATCATAAAGCACTATGGAAAAAAAAAGTGGAATATTTAAAAAAAAAATTCTGCATGCTGTAAATGCATTAAGTTTCCAAGTAACACTCAAAGCACACTTAATAAGAAATTTCTAATGTTTCAAAATCTTATACAATAAAAGAAGATGTTTGTGTGTCATCTATAGCAGGAAATCTAAGCTTCGGACAGTAGCAAAATTTGGTATATAGAGGTACTTCAGGTTCTGGTTCAATGAGTTAAGAGATATTTTTTTAAAAATTTGAATAAGTTTTTTTAGTTATTTTATGTTGAAGCATGATTTTGAGTGATATTCACACAAATTGATTCCTTAGTGATTGAAAATATGATCACAGAGTTTCCATCTTGACAACACTAGAAAGATCGATGAATGTTCTTGTTTACAATGTTTGAACCAAATCCATAGGGCAGTTCCCTTAAATTTATTTATTTATTAAATGCATCAAAATATTTATGTTTTACCCTTTGTTTTCTTAGTTTGCCTTCCAAAAAAGTAAGATTAACACAATTTTGTAGTTTGGTAAAAATATGGGTGTATATCTTCGCATTCTAGCAAAAAATATTTCTTTTAATTACTCTATGTTTTGATTTTGTGTTAATTTCCAACCAAAATAAAAACTTTGATTTTCTATAACGCTCTGTTTCAACTCATTTCACAGTTTCAACAGTTGTTATGCAGTGGGCTAAGCATTGCTATGGGAAATGGGGGTAAATAGTCAAACATTACTACACTACTACACATGCATTGGAATGGGTGTGGTAGCCTAGCAGTTAACATGCAGGAATTGTACTCGGTAGGCCCAGTTTTGATTCTCTCTGCTGCCAAAACTGCCACCGTGTTCACGCGGAGTACAATCACGTTAAACATGTGGGTCTGTAAGTCCTTCTGAGAGGTTGGTGGTAGGGGAAGGAGGGTACGTTCCCTGTGGATGCCTCCCCCACTGGGTTCTGGTCTAAATCTTCTCGACCATCCAAACAGTTACCTTACACTTTTCTGGTAGGTCGGACTGTCAGGGTCTCAACAACAACATGCATTGGGATTTGGATTGAAAAGAAAGGTGGAATGATTTTAGTTCAAAACAGGCAATTTGGAAATTGAGTGGTGTTATCTGTATCTGTATTATTTAAGTAGCAGGTGCCTATTTAAGGAGGACTTCAGCAATTGCAGATAATTTGTTCTAGAATTATATAAGAACCTGAGGAAATGGGGCGTTGGCAAGACATTTGAAATGATGGTTGACACAAAAGAGAGACCAAAAAAATGATCATAAATTTGAACAAAATGATTGTACGAATACATGGTAAAGAATAGACCAGATAACATAGCAACTAAAGTGATAATAAGTCACACTTTAGTTTATGAGAAATAAATAAAAAGGGAACTCAAATGCTATTGTATGGGAGTTCAAGCTACGCTGCGGCCAACCTGACGAAGCAATATCAGGGGAGGCAATTCTTCCCCATAACCCACTTCCACGTATGAGAGGGGAGGGGGGGGCATGCATCACCAATCAGAATTTGGGGTTTTAAAGGAAGGTGTTTATCCTCGAAGCCAAGTTAAAATGTTTTTGTCCAACCAAGATTAAAAATATGTTTTATGTGGAGAAAATACTTTTAACGAGTTCAGCTTAAATATTACAAGAGCAAAAAGTTTGGTAATAACTCACAGATAAGAGCGTAAAAAAAAGATGCAATCTACTGGTTTAGCCTGCAATAAAAATCTTAGAGTCTGTGCAACTATTCATATGTGTCAACAAGGTTCCATTCAGTACAAAGGCATGTTCATACTTCTATATGTTCCTATGTCGATAGTTTAAAACATAAATTTCGATCTGCTTAAAAATTATTTTTGGCACTATGCTGGTTTCTCTCTAAATCTCAAATTGTTTAAAAATAGTAAATACTATTATGGTAATTAATAACAAGCATGTTCTTGTAAAATTAAGACAAATCTGCAAATAACTAAATAAAAATGAATTTAAATATTACTAAAGATTCTTTAATGATTTCTTGAATTTATTTTACAGTAATGGCAAGTATATCTCACTGGGATAAATTTGGAGGGTTATTTGCAACACAGTTCCTTTAGGAGTATTTGAAAACTAATTTATCACCGCATATTAAAATCAATTATATATTAATTATTTACGCCACAAAACTTATTGCATTTCATAGGAGTTTTATTTCACAAGACATTATTCACACAAAACCCTTTTGGTTTCATTAGACTGGAGTCACAGCCAATTCTTTTAATATCTTGACACAAATTTTTTTAAATGTTCACTAATTTTCACTCAAATACATTGGCAAAGCTATAGATCTGAGTAATATACAGTACCTAAACGGCCTAATGAAATGAGCTTTCAATTTTCTTTATACATTTAAAAGTATACATTAACCTCCTCATAAAAACAATATATATATATATATATATATATATTTAAAAGAATACTTCAATGGGACATTTTCCTAGCCTAATGGTTAAGGTCTGGGGATTTCACATGGCAGATCCGAGTTCGATCTCTGCCACCTAAAACTATCTCTGTCTATGCAGAGTATGGGCACGTTAAATCTGTAGGTCAGAAAGTTCATCCGAAAAGTGATGAGTCTGGGGAGGGATAGTACGGTCCTTGTGGTTGTCAGCCCATTGAGTTCTAGTCTAAATTGGGTGACATTTTTCCAGCCGTACAAACAGTTACCTTACACCTTTAGGTAGGTTGGACAGTCTATGTAGGGAATAAAATAAAAAATGGGATATTTTCAAACTATTATTAATATTTGATAATTTAACACACTATTATATTCCCCGGCCGTCCAAACAGTTACCTTACACCTTTCTGGTAGGTCGGACGGTCTGGGTCTCAACAACAACAACACTATTATATTCAAAATAGTTTTTATGTTTTACCAGGTGAGCTATGCCTTGTCCTATAATTGCATTGTATTCTTTGCAGCTCAAGCATTAATAGATCCATCTGATGGGTATCTAAAAAAATAAATATGTCTCACATTATGCCTAAACACTTAATTTGTCATCACTTAAAAGACAGATTAATAGAAAGACTTTATAGAAAGCTTATTAAATATTTACCATGTTCACGAACAGCATCTTGGTTATGCCATAAAGAGCCTCCAGGTTTCCATATCTGCTTTGCATCAGGAATCCTGTAATTTATTTGCACAGTATCTCAATCATTCTCAATTATGTTTGCAACATACTTTACTAACCTTCAAAACTTTCACATAATTCCTCAACCTAAGAAAAAATACTTATACATGTTGCAAGATATGGCAGAATGGCAAACTATTTAGTTGGTCAGTGATTGATACAAAAAAAAATGAGTATTTTCATTGAAAAAATTAAAGCTCAGCTACCAGGCTCATATTGAGGGTGATAGCTGAGGATAAGATATGATACTTTCTATTTCACTGTATGAGTCAAGAACTATTTAAACAAGTACAAAAGAAATTTTAAAATTCTTTTAGAGGGTTTTGTGCCTATATTATGTCCTTATTTGATGAACAAATAAATAACCAGACAATAGTTGTGACAGAATATAAAATGAGCAAAATATTTATGTGAATAATGCCTACGGTTGGGGTATCTGGCTAAAATCAGAGCATTATATAAAAAAAGAAAGAAAGAAATACTTTGGACATTTACATCTCTGAACCTAATAAATAAAAATATAAATAACTTATACTTGTTTTGTTGAAAAAAGGGTACCAATTATAACTATACAAAATACATTTAAAAAAAGAAAAAGTTTTTGCTTAAATTTACTTATTTTCAATCAAAATATAATCTAAACTACAAAATATAGATATAAACAGTATGCAACAAAAATGTTTAGTAGAAATACAGTTTTTAGATCAATAATTTGCTTTTACATAGATCTGATAGTTTTCGAGCAATCATCTTGTCAAGTTGAAGATGATTAAAAATCTCCATTTTTAAAGTTTGTTATATCTCAGAAACTAAAAGTGCCAGCTATAAACAATAAGGAAGTAATTTATAGTACTTTCAAAGTCCTACAAAGATACATAACTTTCAAAGTCCTTCAAGGATACAAAATTGGATTTTGAATCAGATTCTTAGTTTTAGAAATATAGTGGTAATCATGTAAAAAATCTACTATGCACAGTCGATCCTGTAGACTCGTAACTTAGAAAGAATATCAGTATACTGAAATCAGTCTACTGAAAATTTAAATGTTACTCCAGTTTAAAAATCATTTCCGTGTTGTACACTCAAAAATTCCAAAGAATATTTCTTAACAATCTAAAATTTGCAAGAAAATTTATGTTAAGCAATCAACTTTCTTTTTTATTTACTCTTTTTTATATTTATTCAATTGCCCATTGATTTGAAATAGTTTACTATCCAATGGATAAAAAAAAAACATCTTTTGGGAGAAAGTGCACTATCTTGATAACTTCATGGTACTATAGCAAAATGTTCAAAATAATTCAGATGTTTTTAAAGCTATTCTAAATTTCATGAAAATTTACAATTTTTGATTTAGCCAATAGTAAAAATGATATATGTCAAGATATTTTACAATATTCTTAAATAAATTGCCAAAATGAATTTATTATAGCAAATTATGAAGACTGTACAACCAATACAACCCTGAGTGGCAATAGTGAATGACAAAGCAAGATGAGGGGATTCTTAATATTGCATTGCATCTTCCAATTCTCAGAAATAATACAGTAAAAGAAAATAATTATACTCCCTGCCCCCCCAGATTTATTTGTAAACAGCAATAATGTAAAAGTAAAAATCTTAAAATTTCTATTTATAACATGGCAGGTAATGACACTCATGAATTAACTTACCCATCAGCTTGACCTAAAGAAGACAGCAATGATGTAAAAATAGCAGGCTTTTCTTCTTTTCGAGTTAGACCCACTAAGATATGAAGACAAACATATTTTAAGATATAAAAAAGAATAAAGCATTTCAAAGCAATTTCTTAATATTATCAAAAATATAAGACGTGTGACACTTCAATCTACTTTTTAAACAATACTAAGACAACAGTTAAACACTACAATCTATTTATAAGCTTAGCTTTTATTTTTCATTTTTCTCTAATTTGAGGCTGGGAATGTTCATAACTATCTTAAATAATCTTCAGAACACATTCTTGTTCATTACGACACAACCTATAATCATTGCAGCAAGATTAGTGTTTCAAATCGGCACCATATAGATGCTGACCTTGCTCTGGTAAGTGTAAGCTGCAATGTCTTGTAGTCCTGAAGAAAAAGGCTTCAAAACTGATTGATACTCTCACTTCGTATTTTATGCTGCATATGAAACTTTATAACCTTTTTAGCTTATAGCAACAGTTTGATAATATTAAAAAAAAAATTAACATAATATATATATTTACTCCCAAGTTATTTTATCTACATCTGGGATCATCCTTGGGCAACTTTTCCAATCACAGGATTCAGAAACTTTTATTCATGGTATAATGAATTTCACTAAACTTTATTAAGTAAATTATTTTATACTTTTACTTTTTAAATTTGTAATAAAATTCAACATATATTAAAATAATAATAAAATGCTTGACTTTCCCTATAACAAATTTTCAATACAGTGATCTCAAGGATATAACAAGCAATTTCAGAGCACATATAATTTTATTATTTTTCCTTGTTTCTTATGAACTCTAATAACACTTGTAATGGACCTTGAACTAGAACAAACTTACTGAAGTAGCATATCTTTAAGTAACTAATGAAAGTATGAATGAGTAAATTATTTTATACTTTTACTTTTTAAATTTGTAATAAAATTCAACATATATTAAAATAATAATAAAATGCTTGACTTTCCCTATAACAAATTTTTAATACAGTGATCTCAAGGATATAACAAACAATTTCAGAGCACATATAATTTTAATGTTATTTTTCCTTGTTTCTTATGAACTCTAATAACACTTGTAATGGACCTTGAACTAGAACAAACTTACTGAAGTAGCATATCTTTAAGTAACTAATGAAAGTATGAATGAGTAAATTATTTTATACTTTTACTTTTTAAATTTGTAATAAAATTCAACATATATTAAAATAATAATAAAATGCTTGACTTTCCCTATAACAAATTTTTAATACAGTGATCTCAAGGATATAACAAACAATTTCAGAGCACATATAATTTTAATGTTATTTTTCCTTGTTTCTTATGAACTCTAATAACACTTGTAATGGACCTTGAACTAGAACAAACTTACTGAAGTAGCATATCTTTAAGTAACTAATGAAAGTATGAATGAGTAAATTATTTTATACTTTTACTTTTTAAATTTGTAATAAAATTCAACCTATATTAAAATAATAATAAAATGCTTGACTTTCCCTATAACAAATTTTTAATATAGTAATCTCAAGGATATAACAAACAATTTCAGAGCACATATAATTTTAATGTTATTTTCCCTTGTTTCTTATGAACTCTAATAACACTTGTAATGGACCTTGAACTAGAACAAACTTACTGAAGTAGCATATCTTTAAGTAACTAATGAAAGTATGAATGCAATATAATAGACAAGAAAGATCAATCATGCATAAAACATTGATTATGAAACACTTTCCAACTACAATGCAATTTTATTTACACATCTCTAAAATGCGATACATTTAGCGGTAATATTTTTAAAAATCACAATACTACAATAATTTATTATATTTGAAAACTTCATCGAACAAAATGAACTTTATTCAAATGACGTTATTGAAATATAAATTGCCTGGCTCTCTATGAAAAAGCAGTAAAAATTTCATTCATAAACATTTATTCTATTCCTTTTATTCATCACAATACTACAATAATTTAGTTTACTTAAAAACTTAAAACCATAGAGGTAAAAGTAATTTAACTTTGTGCTTAAAACTTCACCGAAAAAGTCTGCTATAAAATCGTCTGTTCTCTATGTAAAATCAATAACTGTTTCATTCATATCAACTATATTGCAGACTCCAGCGCTAAATAATTTTGCATTAAAGAAATTCAGGAATTCTTATACAACTCATCTTACAGCTTGATGTATTTACAATCTCCATAAGTGAAAATTAGGCTTCGTTGTAGAAATAATCAAAGTTTGATGATTATTTAAACTCAAATGTATTGTAATTGCGTTACTTCAGAACATTGATGCACAGAAATTATGCAAAATAAAGCGGCTTTGGGACGGATACAACACCAAATATAAATTAAAAAGACCTATAAAAATCACGATTTTGACACAAGGTAGATGCCATATTTTATTTTGAAGTAGGTCACTTGATTTCTTCATATAATGGTCATGTGATCTCTTCATATAATGGGTGTAATTATTATTTCAAATTCTATTTAAAAAACTACTGTGTATTTTTCTGAATTTTTTTTATATATTTCATGTGATAATTTGAATATTCCCTAAAACTTTCGAAGCAATTTGCTAATTTTACATTCGCTTAAAAAATGTTTGAAAAATTAGGTCCCATAGGGTTCAATGTATTTCATTTTTTCAACCCAGGTTGAATCCAAAACTAATTGGGTGATATTATTCATTTATATTCCCATAGGTCCAACAGACCATCTGAACAACATACTAAAATTTCATTTTGATGAAGTCAATTTTACGGCAGTTATCGTGCTAATGGACAGACAAACAGACAGACAGAATGAACAAAGTCATAAACATTTTTCAACTATGTTGTAAAGTGTTAAAAATGGAAACATCAGTTTAGGTATAAATTCTGCCGTCATTAAATGTGTATGCACACTATAACATATTTGTTGACATATACATGAGCAATGTTAAACAAATTGATTATAGAAAAAACACTATTTGTTAGAAAATATATTTTGTTCAATATAAACAGAATGTCATACTTATTTTAAAAAGAAAAATAATGAAAGAAAAAATATATTGATTTTGACTGATGAAAACAGTTCAAATGGATATGTTTCCAGATAAGAAATGTTTTTTAAATATTATCAGGTTCATTAAAATTAAAACTAGTGAATGTAAATTATAAATGACAAATTTCTGTAACTTTTTATTGCTAAAAACAAACAAAAAACATAAAAACAAAAAACCCCTTCAGAATAGATAAGTGAATAGATAATTTGAATAGATAAGTGAATATAGTAAATTAATTTTTTAAAATATATAACCTGCTAAACTCTCGGCTGATCTAGTAGTCACAGATCCACTTCCATCAGATGAAACACTTAGCTTTGATCCAACCTGCAAATTAAAAAACAAACAATATAAGCTAAACTTACAGTATTTGTTAACAACATAGTAAGTTCTATAAAAATTAAAATGACTTGTTTAATAAGAAAATTCTGATATACAAGTACGACATTCTGAAATCATGCTACCACTGCAGCAATCAGTATCAGTAGATGGTTCTACTTTTATTAGAGTTCATCAGCAATGTACAGCCTTTCCTGCAATATCAACAAGAAAATTTATGTGCTAAAATGTTGTAGACATCTGTAGTAACTAACAGTCCGTAATGTCGAATAGCTGGCATCAAATTATCAGAAAATTGCATTCTAATTGCATGAAGTTGCAAGACAAGTATTTTCGATCAGTTTTAACCTATAAAATTTCAAAATCTATCTGGAAAACTTAAGACATTATGAAAATATTTTAATATTATTTGGGTGAGAACCAGCTAAATATTTTGAAGGATTTTGTGTTTATGAACCTTGTCATGCAGCTTGGTGTAGTTCAAAAGCAATCCTGAAAATCTGTTGCCAATTGCATGGTATGATTATGTTATTCACAACACAGATTTAGAAAATTGTGAAACATAACAACTTTTCCTGCTGTTACTGCAATTATCCATTGGTAAACTGAGTGAAATACATCTACCGATGCTGGTTGATTTAGATCTAGAATTATTTCAAATTATTAGAAAGACCTTGTTTGCAAGTGATACTTGTGATTATAAGTACAGTAGCCCCACACTATATTGCGCTTGTCGTGAGACATGGCAAAATGCGCGATATATCCGAATGCGCGATATATCGGGCGATATTATAAAAATTATGCTTTTATGAACACAAGCAATAAAAAGTTAGGAGCGAAAGTACAATAATAAAAAAGAATCACATAATAAAGACAGAAAAGTTCCATTCACCCTTTAATTTTATGTCCAAATGCACATACACATTTAATTGATTATTGTACACACTTCATTTTCTTGCGAAGAAGGTACATACATACAATCTAATGTCAGCTACTTCGATTTTTCTTTCAGAACTTGCTTTCCAGAAAATATCATTGAGCAAATGAATCAACTGCATTTCACTCATATTATTTGAGTTGCATCTTTCAAATGCTGTGCTATGCTCAAGCATAACCACGGCTTCTTTGATGGTGACAGAAGGAGAACTCACTTGTTCATCATCGCTGTCAGCATCTTTTGGGTCCATTTCTTCTCATACATGAGATATGATCTGCTCATCTGAGAGAGTTTCAGAAGTCGGTTCATTATCATCTACATTAATCTAATCTTTCACTTCAAACCGAACGACTTGGATTTTTGAACTAGAAGCTCTATTGAGTTTTCTTCAATATCCTTGAGTTCAACATCATTTAAAACTTTCAGCCAGCATTTGGAAATGGTTTCTGATTTAACAGCGGATCACGCCTTTTGGGAAATGTACATGGCATCTTTTAAGTTCACACTTTTCATTGCCTCTGGCAGTGGTCGTTCTTCAACGAACAATGGATTGCTCAGTAATTTCCGTCAATAATTTTTTTTTAACATGGCGATTATCCTTGGTCCATTGGTTGAAGAAAACTTGTTGTGTTTAGTGGCAAAAACATAGCTTTGATTTTTTCATCTGATGACATAAATTCTTCTTCACCGGGATGAGCACTGCATTAGTCAATTAGGAGCATGGCCTTTTCTTCCAAACCCTTATTTCTTAGATGAAGATGAACTGATGGGATGAAATTAAAAAACCAATTTTTGCATATGGTTTGTGTGATCTAAGTGTTTCTTGAACTTTCGTATACCACTGGCAGATTCTCCTTATTCACATTCTTAAAAACTCTAGGGTTTTTGCTGTTTCTCACAAGGAACATCTTCAACTTATGGCTTCCTGCTTTATTTGCTGCAAAAAGAAGTGTTACCCTGTCCTTTTGCTTTTTGCATTCAAAATTAGTCATGCTTTTTCTTAAAATCCTGTGTTCTGTTTAACAATAACTTCCAGTATAGTGCAGCTTCATCAGGACTGTATATTAGAAAAAAAAAATGGGAGACATAGCAGAAACGCGATATATCCGAATGCGCGATATATTGAGGCGCGATATAACGAGGGGCTACTGTATTGCAGTTAATGAAAAACAACAAAAAATAGTTCACATTGAAATAAAACAACTTTTCTCTGAAATTAAAATACTTTCTCAGCAACAATGTAAACAAATGATTAAAAGTATTAATTTGTTCTAAAGGCAAAGAAAAAAGCTTTTTTTACCAGGATAAATAAAACAAAGCAGCCACTACAACAAAGATAGGAACATTTCAGAAGAAAACACAAATTTTCCTACCTTTGTTGTAATGTCTTATTTATCGTGACAAAAAAGGCTCTTTTTTGCCTTTGAAATTAGTTGATACTTTAAACAGCGTTTGGAAGTAATAAATTATAAGTAGTAAAACTACAGTAGTTACTACTTTTATATTTGTATTTTGTAGTGAAGTGAAATTGGATGTTACATTTTACGTTACTTGTGAGGAAACAAATTAAAATTTTAAGCATATGGTGATAAATGTGGCAGATGTACAATTGTCTATTTTGGGTATGAAATTAGATGGATGCATTGAATGTTCTGTGCATAAACAATGAAGAGTAACTTTGTCTTGATTTTGAACCGGTCCATTAACATGGGTAAATTATTTCCTACTACAAGTAATATTCTTAATATTGAATGGCAATACTAGAAGGATATTGTGATTTGTTAAAATGTTATTAAAAATAAAATGAAACAAATTTCAAAAACTCTTGCACTCAAGAACATTGTTTGATCATTGTTTCCTGAAAGAGATTCTATTAAAGTGTTTCGTACTGTTTGTCATTTCATGAGCTGCTTTCTTTAACATACAGGGTCAATTAAACAGATCAAAAACAAATATCAGATTCTTTTTTTATTGGAAAATATCTGACTCTACTACTATGACATGCTAGACACTTCCATTTATGCTTTGCATGGGTGTGCAAAATGACTATGATCACTAAATTAATTTAGTTTATAACATAACTTTTATGGCTATTAAAGTGAAAAGTAACATTTTAAGTCATCTAATAAACTGCATAGGAAAAAAAAAATTACTATGGAGATGCACAATAAACTATATCATGTACAAAGTTATATGTATGACATGAAAAAATATATTTACATCAGTTAGCCGGATGTTTTACAAAAAAAGGGTTCAGTTGTCAGAAATTTTTAAAATTGAGTTAAAGACCTTATTATGTATAGCTTTTCATGCTGATTCTAAAAAAAAAAGTCATTGCATTGCATGTCTTTACGATAATTAAAACTAATCTTACAAATTTTGCATTATTAATTAAAAACATTAAAACAAAGACAAAAATTAAAGTTTAGGGGTTGATAGCAGGATTGGCTGGTTTCAACCCCATTGATTCAAATTTTTTTCTTTTTTTTTGGTTTAAACCCTTTTATTGGGATACAAAATAGTTTAAACCAAAAGCTTTAGTTAAAATCATAGTTTAAACTAAGGCATAAACTTTTATTTTATTTCTTTAAATATCCGATTATTTCCAATTCTAGTTGATAGAAAAATATTTAATTTCTTAGAAATGGCAACATGCAGAGCATAATAAAAATGTTTCCCATATTTGAGAAGCATGTGGCCACTTAAATCCACTGAAAACTAACAAGTAAAAGCACAACACATAGTTATTTAAAGTACCCCCTTTTATTATTTGTATGAAATACAACAGCATACCGACTTTGATTTTTTATACTTCACTGGTACTCAAGTTATTCTTAAGCGAGTGCATACCTATGGTGAACCCAAGCTAGGCCAGTAAAGCAATTAAGTACTAAATTTAAACATTCTAGTTGCTTTGGATTTCGAGTTATTTTCCAAAAACGAGTACATTCCTATGGCGGGCCAAAGATGGACTAGCCTGATAAGGTTCAAAATCAAAAGAATTAAAATATACTGCAAAAGACAACGACATGCTAAATTTGGACTTTCCAGCTGCTCTGGTTCTTGAATCATTTTCCAGAAACAAGTACATTAATATTATGGACCCAAGATGGGCTAACCCGATAAGGTTCAAAATTAAGAGAATTAAAATGTATCCCAAAAGACATGTCAAATTTCATGTTACTGCGATTAATGGAACTTTATTATTTGATTCACACTAACAAACACCAAATCAAGTTAAATTAAAGGTTGTAAAAAAGTGTACAGTTGTCAGTATAATGGCTATATACCATGTTATCTCAGAAGTAAATTGCTGACAACTGGACTTTTTTCTTGCAAACCATCATATATAATGGATTTTGTTACTAACAAATTTAAATCACAGGTATTTACTGCAGCAGTTTGAGCAAATATTTGGTACACAAAACTACCTTTTTCAGCTCTGCACTGTCAGGCTCCAAAGCTTTTAACCACTGCACTAGAGCTCTTTCACTGTGACATGGTGTTATTCTATCTAGACCAACATTTTCATTAGGCAGGGGTTGAGTAGGCTGTGCAATACATATCAAATCAAAATAGGTGAGCATGTCTTGGAATGTATCGGATAACCTTTCGGCTGCATTGACTGTGTGGTTTCGATAGGCACATCCCTGAAAAGTAACGTTTATAAGTTAATGACCACAGTAAAAGTACATTTTATTACAATGGTTTTTCAAAAGATAAACTTAAATTATCAGCAAAAGTTAAGATTATATTATAACAAATATACAAAAACAGATTTCCCAGAAATAGTTATTACCAGCAGTATATCTGTTTTTAATACAGAATATATAATGAATTTTCTTTTTTAAATTGGCTATTAGTTGGGGAGGTTCTGGTACTGTGTTTTTCTCCATGTATAGTGCGGGTTAGGGCAGTGTGAGGTGAAGTTGTAAAAAGGGAATTTGATGTATGAGTTTGATTTATATGAATTATTGGCCTTCTTTTCAAAATTTTTAGTGGTCTGATGACATTGATATTTTATTTAGAATATGTTTTGATTATGAGTTTAGAAATGATTAAGATGCTATATGTTTTATTATATTATTTACAGTGCGATGTTGTTGTTATTGTAGGCCTTTGTAACCGCCCTGGCCCGGCACAAATAATTTGCTTGTAAATAAATTTGGGATTCCTTTCCGGGCCGGGGTTTTTAAGCAGCTATAAGCCTGATTCGGCAAGCCCCCCCCCCCGGCTTGGGACAACAAAAAAAAAAAAAAAAAAAAAACTATATATATATATAATGAACAGAAACTAAAAATTCCCAATTTACAGTGAACTTATTAACATTAGAAATTTTTTTTTGACATTTCACAATACTTCTCATTAAAAGGAAAGTGGCGAGTTCAACCATTCTGGGATAAACAGATAGAAGAAAAACATACAATTCTATTTATATAGATAAGTATTAATAATTTTACAAGTAAACAATAGCACCTTTGTAGACTATGTTTCTGGACTTCTTATTAGAGGCAAAAATATAGAGATCTTTTATTTATGGCCTTTGAGATTAAAAAGTCTATTTTTTATTTCATTAATTTATAAAGTTTTGATAAATATAGAGATAGAGGCACCAATAATGATCAGTTAACGTTTTCGGATTTTGAATTGCATTACTCAAAAACTGGTTAGGCCATGTGAATTTGGAGCCTCAAATAACGATTGGGTTCCATTTATTTGGAGGTAAGTGGGTTAAGCTCAAAGTGAATAAGTAGTCAGTAGGACATGAAGTCAGACAGTTGCCTAAGTTTTAAGAATGACTCTATCAATGCAACTAATAAAAATTTCATGAAATTCGGTACAGCTGTTCTCTTGTGAAGATGAGATAGACAGATGGATTTTCAATTTTAATTACATAGAGTTCATTAAATGTGACACCTGCACACTTAATAAAAGTTCTGAATATAAAACTTAATCAAATTTAAGCACAAAAGTGGAGCACATTTTATAATTCTGTTAACACTGAAATTGCAGTAGGTAAAACAATATTTTATCTCCAATCACTGTATGTTGCTTTATTTTCAACATTTTTATAAATTTAAATCTAATCAAGTAATTATAATATTATGTTTTAATAGCTTGATTAAAATGATAGTCAGCAGATGATTTTGGTATGTGCCACATAACTTGATTACCATAGTTACCGCAACAGAATAAAAATTTTTAAATAAATTTATTAATAAAATATAATAATAAAAAAATCATCTGCTGTAACTACTTTGCTTACAAATGGAATTAAAAGCAGTTAGAAGGACATAAGGTAGATAGGCAGAAGGACAGAAAGATGCTTAAATTTTAATTGGGACCATATCAAAGATACCCATCAAAATTCATGAAATTTGGTGCAACCATTCTCTATTGATAATGAAACAAACTGGCAGATTTTCAATTTTATTTATATAGACTAGCCATTTCCACCCATGCTTCTAACGAGCGAAATGACTAGCAGTCACTGTGACATTTATACATTTAATAAAAGTTCTAAATATCAAAAACCATTTTAAATAAATACATAAAATTGACACAAATAGATGCTCAAGTCTTCAGGACGAGTCGGACGGTCTGGGTCTTCAACACATTTTACAGTTATATGGAAATTGCGGTATGTAAAGCAATATTTCACTTCCAAACACTGTATGATGCCTTACTTTCAACATTTTCCGACATTTTAATTTAAAAATCAATAGTAAACAATATTTTGAATAGTTTGATTAAATTAATCAACAGACAATTTTGATATTTGAAGTGTAACTATGTTACTATGGTTACAAATGGAGTGCACAAACTACATAAAACAAGAAAGATCAATCATGCTTAAAGCATTGATTATGAAACACTTTCCAACTTCAATGCAATTTTATTTAAAAAAGTCGAAAATGCAATACATTCCTCGGTAATATTTTAAAACTTATCACAATACTACATTGATTTATTATATTTGAAAACATAAACCTTCATTGAAAAAAATGAACTTCATTCAAATGACGGCATTGAAATATAAATTGCGTGGTTTAAATATCTCTAAAATGCAATACATTCCACGGTAATATTTTTAAATCTATCATAATACTACGATAATTTATTATATTTGAAAACTTCATCGAAAACAACTGAAATTAATTCAAATGACGTCATAGAAAAAATAACACGCCTGGATCTCTCTATAAAAGCAGGATTTCATTCATAACTTTCTCCATTTCATTCATCACAATACTATAATAATTTATTTTATTTAAAAATTAAGACCATGGAGCTACAATTCATAAACTTTATGCTTAAAACTTCATCGAAAAAAATCGTCCTTCTGTTTATAAAATCAATTAATATTTCATTCATATCAGCCATTCAGACTCCATGGACTGAATTATTTTGTGTTAAAGAAATACAGTAATTCAAATACAACTCATTCTACATATTTTGCTGTTTACATTTTACATAGGTGAAAAATAGGCTTAGTTGTAGAAATAATCAAATTTGAATGATAATTTAAACTCAAATATATTGTCATTGTGTTGTTTTAGTATGTAGATGCAGAGAATTTAAGCAGAAATAAAGTAGTTTTAGGATGGATACAACACTCAATATGAATTAAAAAGAACTTTAAAGAATCACGAATTTGAAACAAGATGGATGCCATATATCATTTTGAAGTGGGTCATGTGATCGTTTCATATCATGGTCACGTGATCGTTTCATATAAGATGTGTAATTATTATTTTAATTTTTATTTACAAAACTACTGAATATATTTAGCTTAATTTTTTTTATATATTTTATGGAACAATTTGACTATTACCTAAAATTTTCGAAGCAATTTGTGAATTTTAAATCCGCTTAAAAAATGTTAGAAAAATTAGGTCCCATAGGGTTCAATGTATTTCATTTTTTCAACCCGGGTTCAATCCAATACTAATTGTGTGATATTATTCATTTATATTCCCATAGGTCCTACAGACCGTCTGAACAACATACTAAAATTTCATTTTGATTAAGTCATTTTTACGGCAGTTATCGTGTTAACGGACAGACAGACAGACAGAATGAACAAAGTCATAAACACTTTTCAACTTTGTTGTAAAGTGTTAAAAATTGAATTATAAAACAAAAAAAAATCATCTGCTGTAATTATGAATTAAAATATTTCAAGGACAATTGGTTATACACCAATAGAGTTAATTAAAATAACACAAGAGATTTGTTTTGTGTATGATGGTATAAAACTGAATTTCGTGTATCTAACCATTCTCGAGTTATAGTTGGAAGAATGCTAGAACAAATAATTTTAGGATTTATAAATTTTTCGAACAAACTTCCCTGATTTTAGATCTTTATATTATTTATAGGTTATGTACTGCATGTATGCAGAGTTTCAAGTTCTTACTTTTAGTAGTTCAGGCAGTGACATTGATTACTTAGTCAGTATTGCTCAGATGTATGATATAGATAATTTAATTATGAGAATAGTGATGGAACTTAAAATTATGCAAATACTATAAGGATAAAAAATCTAAGGTGTTCAATACATGACTTTTTCAACAAATAAACATAAACAATTTTTGATATTCTGAGACACCAAAATTAAGAGCTTTTCTAGACTCAATGTGCTGAAAATCAGGGAACATCCTTTACAAGTAGCTTTTGTATTTATAAACTTTGCTTTTGCAGTTTTGTGTGGCCTGTGCTAAATTTTTAATGAATTTTATACTGGCTATGTGGAAGGACTGAAATTAACAGTTCCCATAGAAGTTCAGAAAAATTGCGGCAATGGCAGAAAAAGTTTTTTCTGCCATTGCAGATATTGGTTATTTCATGCTAATGAGGGGATAACATGTAAGAAAAAAGTAAATGAATACTGGTATTTGAAATGGGAGTGTCTTACGAATTTTTGGAACGCCCCTTATAAGCAGGTTTTGTGTCTATGAACTTTGTTTTTGCAGCTCCTGTGGCCTAAGTCATATTGCAAATGAATTTTATTTTATGCCAGCCCTGTGGAAGGACTGATATTGTAAGCTTACATAGAAGTTCGCAAAAATTGTGGCTTATAGCAAGATATCTGCCATTCCAGATATAGGTTATTCCATGCTAATGAGTGTATAATAAGCACAAACCAGTCCATGGATACTGGCATCTGCAAAGGGATTGTCTTTAGAGACTTATTATCATTAGAAATAAAATATGCCAAATTTTATGAAAATTGCTTGATTCTCTCAATATACATCACACACTGTATGGGGAAAATAAAATTTCAAATATCTCGAGAATGGTTCAGAGCTCAGATAAATAGTAATTTTTCTGCAAAAATGATTTAACCATTTTAAACATTAAGCTTTATGATATATTAAAATGCTATTCAAACATCATTCTCAAAAGATCTGATGTGGTAGCAGATGACTTTAGTAATCTTACAGCAAAATAATGGTGTACAAGATTCGCAACACAATGTTTTTAGCATTGAATTATCACCACACAAATTGAAATTTGGTGCTTTTGGCAAATTATAAGTCCAAACAAAATGATATATTCATGCTCAAGTGCAAAATCCTCATCAATATGAAACTGACATTTAATGAATATCACATGGAATGACTGTAGGTGAATTGAATTCTTGGGTGTCAAAATACAAAATTATTACAAAAAATATCTTCACTTGTGAATAGAATGAATTAGATTCCAGAGTATGATCTTAGCAGATTTGTTGCATAATATTACATATAGAAGGTATAAATATTGGATGATATTTACTACTTTTTAACACTTTACACCAAAGTTGAAAAGTGTTTATGACTTTGTTCATTCTGTCTGTCTGTCTGTCCGTTAGCACGATAACTGCCGTAAAAATGACTTAATCAAAATGAAATTTTAGTATGTTGTTCAGACGGTCTGTAGGACCTATGGGAATATAAATGAATAATATCACCTACTTAGTTTTGGATTGAACCCGGGTTAAAAAAATGAAATACATTGAGCCCTATGGGACCTAATTTTTCAAACATTTTTTAAGCAGATTTAAAATTCACAAATTGCTTCGAAAATTTTAGGTAATATTTAAATTGTTCTATAAAATGCATAAAAAAAATTCAGCGAAATATATTTAGTAGTTTTCTAAATAAAAATTAAAATAATAATTACACCTCTTATATCAAGCGATCACATGACCATGATATGAAAAGATCACATGACCCACTTCAAAATGATATATGGCATCCAACTTGTCTTAAAATCGTGATTTTTTAAGTTCTTTTTAATTCATATTGAGTGTTGTATCCGTCCTAAAACCACTTTATTTTTGCTTAAATTCCGTGCATCTACATAGTGAAACAACGCAATTACAATATATTTGAGTTTAAATGATCATCCAAATATGATTATTTCTGCAACAAAGCCTATTTTTCACTTATGTAAAATGTAAACAGCAAAATATGTAGAATGAGTTGTATTAGAATTGCTGTATTTCTTTAACACAAAATTATTTAGCCCATGGAGTCTGCATAGCTGCTATGAATGATATATTCATTGATTTTACAAAGAGAAGGACGATTTTTTTCGATGAAGTTTTAAGCATAGAGATTAATTACTTGTAGCTCCATGGTCTTAATTTTTAAATAAAATAAATTATTATATTATTGTGATGAATGAAATGAATGGGAAAATGTTATGAATGAAATGCTGTTTTTATAGAGAGATCCAGGCGTGTTATTTTTCCTATGAGGTCATTTGAATGAATTTCAGTTGTTTTCGATGAAGTTTTCAAATATAATAAATTATCATAATATTATGATAGTTTTAAAAAATATTACCGAGAAATGTATCGCATTTTAGAGATGTTTAAACCAGGCAATTTATATTTCAATGCCGTCATTTAAATGAAGTTCATTTTTTTCGATGAAGGTTTAAGTTTTCAAATATAATAAATTAATGTAGTATTGTGCTAAGTTTTAAAATATTACCCAGGAATGTATTGCATTTTAGACTTGTTTAAATAAAATTGCATTGAAGTTGAATAGTGTTTCATAATCAATGCTTTAAGCATGATTGATCTTTCTTGTTTAATTTTATGTGATTTCTTTGATAAATTTCTTAAGACAAATTTATATTTTGAAAATGGTTTATGACAGCATTTCAAAGTTTGGGTCATTTGTTTTTTTAATAATAAATTATGCATCAAATGATTATTTATTTAACAGGAGAATGCTTGGCTCTTTTAATGATTTGTTTAAAAAATCATTCGAAAAATCTAGAGAATGATTCATACTAGCTTTCAAAAGTTTGTATCATTCATGTTTTTCTAATAAAAAATTATGCCTGAAATGATTATTTATCATTACTGAAGGACATATTTTAATGATTTTTTCAAAAAGTCATTCAAAAACTGGGAAAAGGGGTCCTGAACATGCAATTGCATTTGAAATATGTTTCTAGTATTTAGTGATTGTAATAATTGTATTAAATTATGTCTGAAATGTTTCACTAGTACATGACATATAGATTCATAAACACACATACACACAGACATTACTTCCAAAACATTCGATTTGAGTTCAGGGATGCTTAAAAATGATCTTCTGTTGAAAACTTGATTTCGAATTCTTGACTACATCTTAATACTTTCCCTATACATTATACTATGCATGTATTGAAACTAACAATTATAAAATGATATGCACATATGTTGATATTGGATAATTTTAAGAGATAAATGTTCATACATTCTATGTCTATGATAATCGGATTTCAGTAAGATTTAAACTACTTTCATAAAAAATAAAACTTCTTTATAAATACAACAATAACTACTTACAGAAAATAAGAATAAAGGATCAATTGGATCAAACTTGTAAGATTTTGTTCCACAACATGGAAAACTTCCAGGCTTATGACAATTTTCATTTGGATCATTTTGTGGAAACACAATAGAATCTTTATGGAAGGGACACTTTGTAAAGTCTGAACACATGAAATGGATGCCACAAGTAGTGCAGTGTAAACTGTTAATCAGACCCCATATTCTCCAATAAATTTTCCTCCATGACCGTGAGGTCTGGTAAACATCTTCTAAATATCGGTCCAAATTCCACGTCATATCTCTAAACAAAAGTAAAAATACATGAATTGAAATTTCTCAGCAGCAGAAGCATAGATTAAATTATAACTTCTATAATAATGAAAGATGGTCTGATTGCTTGTTATATAGCAGAAAATTTAAGAGACCTACAGTCACGAAATGTTGTACATAGGTTTATAAGTTAAAACTTGTATAGTCAAAACTTGACCCTACCCCAATATAGCACCAAATTTTGTTGGTAGCACCATGTACTGCATGTTGCTAAAACTAGAACTATTATACATACTGCTCAAATTACAGTCTTGTATTGGTTACCCTCTGTCTTTGTAGGTCAGTTTTTTTTATTATTCAAGTTGTGGGTCAGGTTTCCTTTCCTTTTCAATCCATGAGTTGGTTTACAGGTCTATCACAAAAATTAGTTTTAAAAGCTATACCTTATGACATTTTTTTTCAGTAACTGGATAAAGGCACAAATCAGGGTTAGAAATTGTAAACAGCAGGAAATTGTATATATGTGTTAAATTAAAAACCTACTGAATATAATTTAAAAATACAACCCCATTGCGGGTTGGGAATTCAGATATTCACTGCAGCTTTGGATTAGGTTCTGGGTTCATAGTTTATTTGGTACTTATAGGTTATAGGGACCATGAAGCCAAACACGGCAACACGTTGTTGAACACATCGAGGATGGCTTAATCATATTTTCAGATTGCTGGAGTGGCTACAAAACTGAAGAATTAGAAGAAGCCGGCTTTCAACATTTGAAAGTAAACCACCGGTATAACTTCGTAGATCCTGAAACCGGATCTCATACGTGGACCATAGAGAGACTCTGGGGATCTGCGAAATAGCGAAACAAAAAGCATAGAGGCACTGAGAGACTGCACTTGAACTTATATCTCGCAGAATTTATGTGGCAAAGCGTTATCGGTAGTGATAAATTTAATGAAATTTTATCAACAATAGCTGAGTTTGGGCCGCCACAAATTTCAATGTAACACAATATTTCTTTGTTAAGTAAAGTTGATCAAGCCCCAGTATATATTAAATTTCAATCACTGTGTTTGTAGTAAATTTCTTGTATTGGATTATATCGCCAATATTCATGTTTGCGACAACTCGGAAAAGCAGTCGCTAACACATGGTCCCTATAAGCGATAAGCACAGTTTTTCTATGCAAGTGCGGGTCAAACTTGATCTGCACAGTTCTCTAGCTCAAACTGTTGTTAATGGAATAATACTAAACTAAATTCATTAAGAACAACATGCAACATAAAATAATAGTGTTGACTAGTTTTAAAGGCAAGACACAGCAAAAATCTGATTATTTAAACTTTACTTTGTAAATAGAATTGCTCACAATTTACAGCATTTTTTATTTACCTGTTAATATAAAAGCTTCTAAACTTCAAACAGATAAGGAACAAAATTCTAAATAATGTTTTTTAACTGACCTAAAATCACTGTTATCGCCTTCTGGTGGATGAAAAGGACAATTTTTTGGACAACATTGTAATGTCACCTATTCACATAGCCAAATGAGCATCAACCATTGTGCAAAATGATTTTACCAATTTAATTCCTTTATTTATATTTTTCATTAATGTAATTAGGAGATGAAAACTCAACTCATTCCTGAGGAACAGAGACAGAAATGACAAATTTGCATTTTTATAAGTCAAAACTGCATTTAATATTATAGAATTTTTTTTTTGTTGAAAAATATGCAGAATACATGGTATTTTAAATAATTAATAGAGTAAAAATATCTATTTTAATTATTACTATTATTTTAATGATCAAGGGACACAAAACTTATAATTATCAGATATTCAACCATAAGATACAACCGAACTTCATCAACATGAACACACTTAACATGAATTACTTTTATTACAAACTGGTAATCATACCTTAGACATTATGATTTCAAATAAAAGATGTGTCACCAGGATCTCTAACAATTAATCTTAAAAAGTCACTAAATAGGATAAACAAATCCATTGAACACTGAATATAAACAACAATGTAGACAGTGTTTCAAATGAAAATGTATCACTGGAGCCAGTTTTTGCTGCATTATCAACTGGGTCATTTTATAAAGCACCTGACAACATGTGGATAAACTGGATGACTTTTGAATGCACTGTTTTGATGATATGCAGAAATAGTATCAGATTTTTTAAGTCTTTCTAACTAAAAAATACTGTAATTGTTAATTTCAATGAATATTTGGCAAAAGTTTATGCAACTATTAAACTGCATAGTTTCAGTAAATTATTTTTAGGCCCATAGACCCAAAAGTAATATATTTTCTTTTTATATTATGCAACTAATGCAGTACAATATCTAACTTGTGATAAGACTGTAATCTAATTACATAAAAAAAATTCAACACGAACAGTTTGTTTACCCCCTTTAGCTGTTTGTTGTTAAAAAAAGGTTTAACTGTATAACTATTGAGCATTAATAAAAAATGTGCATACAATTAGTCCTGTCTTTTAAATGCAAACTTTTAAGGTTCAAACTTGCTGAGTTATCTATAGCCATTGAAAGAAAAATATTTCCTAAAACACTTATATTTTACAATACAAGTAGAAGGTTTAGAGACTTCTAATTTTTATTAGCGAAGTACAATATTAACCTCTATTGAAAATACTAGTGAGACCCAAGGGCATTCTGCTCTATAGTATAATTGTTACATATAAATGTCACAATAAAATCATGGTTTTGTTTACAGAAAACAGTGAACGGACAATCACTCAATTTTGATCTGATTACTGAGGTAGTAATAAAATATATATCATCATGATCTTTGTTTATAAAAATAAAGACTAAATAAAACATTAGAATTTGTGACAATGCCTTTTAATAATAAGTTAAATAAAATTAGATTTTAACTCATGCATTATAAATGACATAAGAGATCAATTCATGGAGATAAAGGACTTCCTAAAGCCATGGATCAATCAATTTTAAATCATAATTTATTTTAACTTTTACTTATTTAAAGTAAAAAAAAAAAATTAATTTAAACATTGGAATATGCATTGATGTATTCTGTAGTGAGATACTGATTGGTGTACGATACTCACTCATTAATGTTACATGCGAGAACATGTGAGTTAATGCACATGTAATGCTACATGAGTACATGTGAGAACATCAATCCTCACTCATTAATGTTACATACGAGTGAGCGCTATTTAAAACCTATTTTTGTCCATTACATCATGAAATCGAATTTTCCCAACAGAGTGACTTATATTTTGGGAAAGAGGAGTTCAAGATCTATAAAAGCTCTTCAAACATCACAGTTGGTTTTTTATACGAGTTTTGTAAAGCACCAAAAAACAAATTTTCATTGGAAAAAAAAAATGAATTGATGCCTCAAAATGGCCTCAATAAATGGTTTTGGAATCAGATGTTATTCGCCAATGTACTTTTTGATTTTGTTCACAAGGATGTGTTCAAATTTGAGCTGCAACTTGTGGCTTGGCAGATTTCAGTGTAGATGCTTTGATATTTATATATAAAAAATAAATCATAAAAATACTGATAAGTCATTTTTATTTTTTATTTTATCATTATTGAAAACAAAAACATTTTTTTTTACCAAAACAGTCATTTTTGAGAATTTTATCTACCTAAAATGTCTGTAAAGATAATTTTCCAAATTCCTATTACATTTCAGTCTGCTTATTATGTTTCATTTAGAACATATGAAAATATTTTATGTAGTTAAAAATATGATTCTTTTAAAAATATGATTCTTCTACAAAATAATCCACTTAAACTGCTTTTACTGATTCACTATTTTGCTTAGTGTAACAAGCTTTAATACAATACCACAACTTTAAATATATAATAGCAGCCTTAATAAAATATGCCATTATCATAATTATTATATAAATGGCTAATATGCAATTGGTATTTAATGTATACTAGCCACGGCCAGCCTGATCACTTTTTGGAAAGTTCAACTTGCAGCAGCTTTGATATATCTTCAAAATCATTAAAAAAAATCATTTAAAAAAAATCATTTAAATCATTTAAAAAAAAAGGGGGGAGGAAGGTAGAATTTGTATATTTGTCCATAGATCGGCAGTCAATGCAAATATCGGAGCTTTATGAAGAAATGCAGAGTTGGCAGCTAGGGTTCAGTATTTGCAAGTATAACTATCATTCTTTTTAAAAACGTAGATATTTTGAGCAGTTTTGTTATATTTGAAATGGAGCAAAATCAATAAAATATGTATTTATTATCTGCTAACTTTGATTTTTTTTTTTAAATACTTCTTGAGAATTATAGTCAACGAATAATAATAGTGTTTTTATATTTTAAAACTCTTTGTTACAGAAATCTAAAACAAAACAATTAAATTTATAGCTGGGAAATTTAGTAAATCAGTAATGAAACATGGTAAGAATAATACCACTATATTTTTATCCTTATATGAATATTAAATAAATTACAACAGTTTATAATATAGATTTAAATCAAATATTAAATTATTGTAGGTAAAATAGAATAATTATGAACAAATTTCAGCTTCTAGCAGTTTAAAAATATAATTAAATATTTTTTTATGTTAACAAAACTGTGAAACCCTTTTCCACTAACACCATTTGCTGAGAGAAAGATTTTAAACTTTATCACACATACATTTAGGAAAAATTCGCAATTCCATACTCTAAATAGCTGGAATAAATTTAATAAATATAAACACTCTTTAAAACAATTTCAATTAAAGAATTTAGAATTACAGATAATTTCAAATTTTTCATGCAATTTAAAAATCGTATTTTGATCTATATATAATATGACAGGGAGATGGACTTGATGAAACTACATCCATACAAGTTTCACTTTACCCTGATTTAATCTAAATGAAATTAGACAGCACTTTTTTTAATTTTATAGTAGAAAAACAGATTTACCTCTTATGAACATAAATAAGTTCACCTCTTGGTCCAATTGTCGCTCTAAAAATACAAATTATAATTATAAGCCAATTTATAAGTGCCTCAGTAAAATGTAAAAAAAAAAACTCATACTTTAAATAAGCATTTTACAAAAGGAATACACAATATCAGATGTGCCCAACACATGACTACAGATTTTTAAATTTAAATATTGAGTGAAAACAATACTACAAATCAGAACATTTTTATAACTCAATCTCACTAAAAATAAATAGGTTTTTATTGTTACAAATTAAAATAAAAATACCAAATTTCTTGGAAACCCCATTTTTTTTTTAATACATTGCTCTTCTTTTTGGAAAAAGTCAAATTTCTGATATTTTATAAACAATAACTTTCATTCATTTCTAGTTAAAAGTACTTACACAGCAATCATTTATTTGATAATAGGGCATTTATTTTTAAAGATTTTTTTTCATTTAAAATAAAAAAGCATATCGTGTAAATGGCACATGTTAGATGAGGTAATTCTCATTCAAATTACAAATTACATACAAAATGACTATCTCTGTAATAATTTTGAATATACTCATTGAAAAATAAAAATAATATTTTGAAAGGGGGAGGGGATTGTTTTCTTTGGCTTAATTTCCTTTAAAATCAATTGCGATTTGACATCTATTGATTGAAATACTTTTACCAAATTTTATTCAAATTGCTTCATTTGCTTGATAGAAATGTCTACAAATTTACAGATATAGAGACATCATTGGTTGATCTGTATCCAGGAATTCTTAAAACATATAAATCTATTAAAATCGGAGTTAAATTTTTGACTCAATCACAATACTTTCCATTTAAAAGTACCAAATATTGTATGGAAGATAAAAAGTAAAGTAGGGAAACCATAAAATGTAGAAGAGAATCTTGAAATAAAATAATGCAAAATTCAATAAAATTAGTTTCATATCATAAAAACAAATGCATAGAAGAAAATACATGGCATATGCAGTTGGGTCTGCTTAGATGCATACACTTAGTTCCACTTATTGTATGTGATTAAACAGGGTATGAGATTAAGCGGGTACACAGATTAGATTAATATTCTTAATACCCATCTTGATTATATAAAGATAATGAATATAAAATAATTATAACAATTTACATAATAAATGTAGTAATTTATTACACCGTATACATAATATATTACTACTATTTATTATGTATATACTTTTTGAACAACACAGGGAAAAGCCAAAGGTTACCATATGTAGCATTTATCATTTTTCCTCCCATGTGAAACTGAAAATCAATCCCCAACAGTGAAAATGAAAATCACAAAATCAATATCCCAGTTTTTATGCAGTTAACCAAGGATTGCTATGTGATAAAACGGGTATATTAAACATTTACACTACGGGGTTCGTTTTTTTATCCACAATATTCTATGCATAAAAGTGCGGTATGAGAATATCCGTTACCCAAAACATCACAATATATATATACTTAATTGCCATTGGAACTTCAATTCTATCATTTTAACATATAGGAAATTTGATTCCTTTTCATGACTTCAATGATCTGAAATTTGTTTTCAAAATCAAGACTTTACTATGAGGATTTTTTATTTATCATTCTTTAATACAGCTTATAGAGTTGTAGAGAAAATTGCTTATCTTATATTTCACAAAGACTATCATTACATACCATATAAAAACAACATAATTTATTGAATTAATATGTTTTCAATTTTATTTTAACTGTCTTTAAATTAGTTTTAAAATGTGCAATTTTTGTTAAAATCCAAAAAATAAAAAATTTTCATAAAAAATCATAACTTTTTCTGAATTACATCAACTCCTCTCAAAGAAAAATCCTTATCTGAGAAGGGCATACCAAAATTTTGGAAGGGGAGTTATCGATTGATTGTAGGGCTCACAGGACTAGGCTTGTGAGCCTTGGGTTTGAAGTTGAGTCAAAGTAGACCTAATGACAAACCACTTGTTCAGTCAATAAGAAGGAAGCATATAACCCCCTTCCCTCTGAAATTCCATTGGCTATATCACTCGAGAAGAAGTAAACTGGTTGTACCAATACCTCAAAAAGGGTATTCAAATGTTAAAAATTTGAAAAACATTGAATTAAACTTTTTCCGTAGTGATGGTGAGTTACTACAAGAACAATCATCAAAACATGACTATTTACAATATTTTAGTATACAGACACAGATTATAATATACAGATATAAAAATAAAGGGTGTTAAGGAATCTCGTGAACCAGGCCAATATCTCGAGTAATATTGGAGTTATCATATTTATTTTATGCACATGTATAAGAAACTCCTATAGAGCTACACAAGGCAACCTTAGGGGGTTTGAACCCATTTTTAAGGCATTATGAAGGGCTATCTCGCTTCCTGTTAAAGATAGAAGAAAAAGTCAATTACAAAGTTGTAGGGCATTTCAAAATTAGTCCTTAGCATTTTTGTCCTACAGCAAAAGCTGGAAAATAACTCTCTAAACAATGAAAGAGACAATTTTATTAATATGCAATAGTAAAAACATAAAAATATTGGAAAGCACATGGAGGCATCTTATTATATGTGTGCAAGCATGCATCATTGCTGAAGGTGGACATTTTATATTTTGTGCATAATAAAATCAATTTTATTCTGCCATATTGGCTAAATGTATGATTTTGTGTGTGTGTGGAGGAGGAGGAGTTAGATTGTATACATTGGTTTTCAGGGTTTCTTTCCACCCTTTATAGGGGTAGGCTTATTATTAGTTTTTCAATGTTTTACAATTTTGTAATTGACTTTTTCCTTATCTGTAACAGGAATTGAGATAGGCTCCCGTAATCTCCCTAAAAAGAGGGATCAGCACCCCTGAAGTTGTCTCACGATGTAGAGCCATTGGGTTTTTCTATATATCTGCACAAAAAATTTTTAAGATAACCCTAATACATTATATACCCTAATAAATTATTGGCCTGGTTCCTTAACACCCTATATATAAGTTATTAATAAGAAATTAAAATACCAGAGATAAATATTCTTCTGTTTCAATTTAGATAACACTCAACAGAAGAAATAAAATTATTTAAATCACATACAAAGTACTTTAACTATGATTTACTTCAATCCAATACATACTTTCTACTCTTGCAGGGTATGGATGCTTGCAATTTAGATGCAAAAATCTGTTCACATTGGCTGCATTTCATTAATTTAGGGACAATTCTTTGGTTGGTTACTTTAGCTTCAGGCTTCAGAAGGCGATCCAATAATATTTTATATAATTTTCTAAGAAAGAAAGAGCAGTAATTGTTAAAACAAATCAGCATATTAAAAACAAGCAAAATGCAACAGAGAAAAGTTAATTACATATTTACATTTTTATAACACAGCATAAATAAAATTAAAATAAATTTGTTAAAAGCAGCATTTAATACAAAAATAATAATATCAACCACTTTTAAAGGGTTTTGAGTCATTTTTGTCAGGACACACTTAAAAACTGCAACCTTTACTTGAGAGCTAGATCAAAAACTAGCGAAAGAATAGCAAATGTGACTGAAATAGGAAAAGGAGGTTGCCGTAGGTGAGAAGAGAAGAAAAAAGGTAAAAGCCAAGGATGAAGGAATAATAG
Organism: Amaurobius ferox; assembly: GCA_951213105.1. Taxonomy (NCBI): domain Eukaryota; kingdom Metazoa; phylum Arthropoda; class Arachnida; order Araneae; family Amaurobiidae; genus Amaurobius; species Amaurobius ferox. The sequence goes on from OX578134.1 coordinate 33,980,212, forward strand.
GTAGAACACAATGAATGAATGGTAAAATACCGAAGAGGAAAGTGAACATCTATCAAAGGATTCAAAGCACTTGTTCAGTGAGTATAACTATAAACATAAGAGCACTATTTAGGTAAAAAATACAACTAGGTTTCAAAAGCTGTATGAGTCGACCAAATCAGCAGTAAAAGTAACAGATTCTAAACAAATATGAAAAATAAATAGAAAAGAAAACGGTTTTGAATCTAAAAGAACCATAATTGACAAAAACTTTGGGAAAAACAAAAATTCTGGTTTTGGAAACTAAAAGTCAGCATCATCAATAAAAGCTTTTAATAAAACAAAAATTCAAACAAAAACAAGAGTTAACTACAAACATAGGAGTCCTATTGAATAGGCTCTTATATTTGCACTTTTATTCACTGAACAAATTATTTGAATCAATAAGCAAATTACACTTTATGCAAAAGATAAGGAAAACTTGAGTAACACATATAAGCACAAATAACACAATAATGAAGCATACAGCTGTTTTGAGGATATGCTGGATCCCCTTCATCACTGCAAGAAAACCAACAAACCCAAAGTTCAAAGTAGGAATGGGCTCTATTAGCCCATTCTGCTGAATGGCAACGAGTTTAGCAATTGCATTGCTTAAAACAAAGGTATAAGAAAACTAACTCCTAGGTTTAAGTTATAGCAATAGTTATCCATGAAGTTAGAGATGATTGAATTTACCCTCCATGGTTATAGCTCAAATGTATATATATATATATAATGCTTAGGTGCATTATGCTAAAAAAATACTTAATTATTGTTTGCCTAATGGCAATAAGTTTAGCCTAATAATGTTTAAACATAGCCACCTTTATCTAAAATGAACATTCATTCCCCCTTAATCTATTGTTAAAAAGTGCAAACAATGATACACCCACAAAAGTTGATATATATATCGCCATCTAGTGGTAACAGCTAGAACAAGATAAAGATTTAAAAGACCATAGACGATGTGAATTTGATATCTTTACATTTATACATTGCTAGATATAAATTCCAGCATCACTCAGGGTTATTGTAAAATTAAATCTGATTTGAATTTGCATACAATGAGATGTAAACAAATATAAAAAAAATTCTTTATAGATATCAATATGCAATTTTTAATGAAAATATATGAAAATTTTAAATTTATAGTGCTATATACAATGTATATAAACCACAGCCAATATTTGCCCTGTTTCATTGTGTTAACTAGCAGTGATGGTTCTTTTTTGATCAATTGCTCATAATAGAATTTAAAAGTTTAATTTGTGATGAAATTATACAAGTATACAAACGTTTTTTGAGAAGTCAACAACTTAATTATTAAGAACAAGATAGATTTAAAATGTTCACACTTCAATCTAGGTATGTTGACAGTTAAATTTGTGCCGAAATTATACACATACAAACTTTTTTGGGAGCGGTAGTCCGGTGGTTTACGCATTGGATTTGCATGCTGCCACAACTGCCGCCATGTTCATGCGAAGTACGATCACGTTAAACATGTGGGTCCATAAGTCCTTCCGAGAGGTTGGTGGTAGGGGAAGGAGGGTACGGTTCCTGTGGATCCCTCCCCCACTAGGTTCCGGTCTAAATTGGGTGGCACTTCCCGGCCGTCCAAACAGTTACCTTACACCTTTCTGGTAGGTCGGACGGTCTGGGTCTCAACAACAACACATACACAAACTTTCTCTGAAAAGTCTCTATTTTAATCCATGTTTGACGATTAAATTCCGATCCAAACGATTGACTTCCAAGGGAAATTCAAAAAGACTTATCAGTCTTTCATGTTATTTGATGTACAAAAGGGCACTACATAATAAACTATTGTAAAAGCTAGATATTACAATTTAAAAATACAAGAAAATCAAAGTAAAAAAACAATAACATTGTTTTAGATGATAACTAGCACCACCTAGTGGTAATTTTCGAGCTTGGATGGTTACCTATTTTCGCGGAAGAAAGAACAGGTATTTTAGATAAAGGTGGTTATGGTTTAAAACATCAAGTTAAAGGGAAACTCATACACACCATGGTTTAAAAAAAATTATCTAAAGTATCCATGGAGTCAGAGTCCCTTTACCCCCATTATTATATCTTAATTACTTATACAATTTCCTTCAGGCTTTTGCCCATCAATGAAAAATATAATAACTTCAAAAATGTTATTTGATTATGATCATTTTATGAGCGAATTTTTGTCATAATTACTGTAATATTTTTTGTATTACAAATTGCACATAATTTAATCTAAAGTTAATTTAATTTGAATACGTATATGGTTTATGTTTAATTAGAGGGTCATATAATAATAAAACCACATGTGCTTGGGCATGTTATTGAGGGTAGGAGCCATACCTTCATTCTAATAATGAATTTGAGGCAAACAGAATGAAATATTATGGAATATTAATGTTTGAAAAATTCAAATGGAGATACACACTCCACAGATTGAGTAATAAGTTACCAACCGATAGAAAGTTTTAAAAAACACTATATTGAAGATGTTCTGTATGGGTTCAGCTAGTATAATAATATTTAGTAATATGGGGCCATTCAAGTCACCACAAAAAATATTCATTTTCCCATGGAGGAGGGATTAGGGACCAATCCTACTGATCACAGGATTAGTCCCCAACCAAGGGGATAATACTCTACGAAAAGGGGATTAGTCCTATTGGCTTCTGGGGCACTTTGCTACTCACATTCAGAATTGATTTTATTATTTGAAAATATTCCTGTTTTACTTCTAGGCCATGTGGATGGAAATTTTTGAACACCTTCAATTGCAATAGACTGGCAAAGTGAGTTACGTGGGTTGGCAAACATCAGAGAGCAGCAATAGAGCTCCCTAGTTTTATATACAAATTAATGATTATTGGCCATCAAAATACAAAATTATTATATAAAGTATCTTCTCTTGTGAATGGAACTAGATCCATGAAAATGATGTTAACGAATGTGGTGCATATTTTTGCATATGAAAAGTGAACATATTTAAAGATAGTTAATATTTTTATTAATTTTATGTACTTTTTTTAATAACTGCAATTGAAAAATATACAATATCTCGAGAACAGTTAATTCCAGCATTCTAAAGTTTTGCCATTTGTTTTCTAATGAAAAATTTTATGAGAAATGATTTGTTTATATAACATTATTAACACTAAAACCATCAACGTTATAAAATAAATATTACAACTTGAAAAATGATTTGTTTTTTGTTTTATTTACAATCTGTCATGGAATATTTTTTGAAAATTTCTCTAAAATTTCAAAAACAAAATTTCTTAAAAAATCTGTGTAAAAGTGTATATCAAAGACCAACTTAATTGGGGAAAATAACAGAATAAAAATCTCTTTTAGTTTTTGAGAAATGTGGACAAACATAAACATATAGGGTGATCATCACTAGTGCCCCATTTAATTGATTATATAGCATTTTAAAATAATATTTTAGGGTAGAGGTTCTCAACCTTTTCATAAATATGTACCACCATTCCAAAAATTCAAATATTCCAGTATCACAAACAAATATAAGCCCTGTTTAGAAATAGGAAGTTAAGGATTAAGTTATTGTCACACATGTTTATTTTGTTTCAAATTGAAAAATAAAGAAAATAGTAACTATTAGGAATATGATTAACAATATGATTATTAACAATTTAGTTACTGATTAACAAAAGGATTTCAACTTATACTTCCATTTCTTTGACAGAAGTTGGTTTCTTCTCTTGTTCTATTTTACTTAATTTTAAACATAAGTATTGCACCAAATCAAGTTTCGTTCCATATATTTTTTTATAAGTACAGCATTGAGGAAAATCCAGCTTCACATAAGTACGTTAAACAAAATGGAAAAAAATAATCGTTCTTTCTAAAATGTCTTTAAACTATTTCTTTTAATTAATCTAGAAGCTGACTAAAGAGTTGTTTTTAAAAACATCCATTAAATATCTGTCAAGCAAAACACCAAGAAGTTACTTTTTTCCTTTAGAAGATGGTAAAATTTTTATATTTTATTATGCACAAATTATCCATGTTGTACTGCCAGTCATCTTCTTGCATACCACTAGTTGAAAACCACTGTTTTAGAGTATTTCAACTTTCCTTTTACTGATATTTTAACTATTTCACTTAAGCATATGAAAAATTTCAGATTGTTTGAAAAGTATTAGCAATGAAAACCAGAAAATTCCCTTTTTTTAGACGTAAATTCTTTTAGAGACAGTAATAGAGTCTTATACTTAATTTTCCCTTTAAATGTTTTACAGGGCACAGAAAATTTTTCGATTGCACATTATATAAAAATTTTTTTTACAAGTTGCATGTTTTTAAATTACAGGCACTGCAAGGTGTCTCTACTAGCATGACACAGATGTAACAGTACTACAAATTACTCAGGGTTGCTATGCTATCCAAAGAAAAATAAATCACCATGTTTTGAGTTTTAAAGAATTTTGACTTTTGCAAAAGAACTAAAAATATGTTTTAATGTAACAAATAAATTTAGCAAAAAAGTTAAATATATTTTAGTGAAATTTGATGCTACTGGTAAGACATTGCTAATTTTGTACTATATTTTGATTGTGCACTAAGAGATTGGGGAATAAAATCATCGAAATTATGAAATCATGGAAGCAATTTTCAGAGTTATCCAGGAGTTTTTTGAGTTTACAGGTGTTTTAACCAGGGCTGCAGAGTCAGAGTAAGTAGAAATTTTGGTGGAGTCGGAGACAGAATAAAAAAATTTCTGACTCTGATTTAAAAAAAGAAAATTATTTAAAAATAATTTTATTTTGGAATATTTATTTAAATAATTTTGAAGTATAATTAAAAAACATCAAATACTTACCAATAAGGATCTACTGATATAAAAAATTAATATTCTAATAAAATATGGAATAACACAGAATCATATTCTTGGTGAAGTGAAAGTTATGCTTGTTTGAAATTAAATATAAATAGAAATTGATGCTTCTGAATTAATAATACTACATAGTGCTTCAATCATGCAATCACTCTGTTTAGCACACAGCAATACTAGCCATAATCACACAAAATTTGCCATTTTTAGTAATTTTTACATTAGCAAATGTAGAAAAATTTGTGAGAATTTCGATACTTTTTGGCAATAATCATGATATTCACAGCATTTACCATGGGGTGGGCATGGGGGACAGCCTTTCTCATTAAGGGCTTTTAGCCAATGAATTGAAATAAAAATGAAGATCCAGCAAAAACTACTAATTTCGTAGAAAAAAAAAAGAGGAGTTGGAATTGAAGGTTTAATATACCAATTTCACTCTGCAGCCCTGATTTTAACACCCTTTAAAAATCCTAAAGTTTTCCAGGTAGCTTAGCAACCCTGTTATGAAATCTGCTAAACTACAAGAGATTTATTGAACATACTCTTTAATTTGCCCCGATGGATCTTTCAGAGATTCGACTTCCCGATGATTAAAGAGAATAGCAAGTCTAGGGAAAAAAAAAATAAATGATAATCAAGTTAAAATGCATAAAAATGTAAATAAGAAAGAAAGAATTTTAGTGTTAGAAAATACCTAGTTAAAAGGTCTTCATTTAATGCTCCAATAGGACAGTTATTTTCAATTACACTATTCATATGCCTGTGGCAGTAATTTAAGCACTCTTCAACTAAATTAGACATTTGCAAAAAATCTGCTGATACGAGTAAATGTATAGCATATTTAGGATCTGAAAATGCAAAGGAAAAGTAAGTTGTTAGTTGTTAGTGATGTGAGAAACCATGCAGGGAGGTAAATATATATTATGTTCATTTTAAAACACAACCCATATTTTCCAGCTTTAGTACTGCTTCCACAAAATTTCAAGGACTGATAACGTAAGTTGAATATTCTAGAGCAGTAGAATATTAACTTATGAAGATGAGCAGTTAGCACCATGTGAAGATAAATAAGCAATGATTTTGATATGAATAACATTTATGGTCAGGGTAACTAGCTGAAATCAGAGTGTTGCAAAAAATGTAAGCACTTTGGCTACTTATATCTCTGAACCTAATAGATAAAAATGTAAATAATTTATATATTTTTGGTGGAAGTAGAGTATTATTTATGAATATACAAAAAAATTTTCAATATTTTAAAATTTTGAATTATGAGAAAATAATAAAAAGTTTTTGTCTAAGCAAGTTTTAGTATCATTTTGCTTTTTACACTCAAAATATTGTCTAAACTTTAAAATATAGATACAAACAATAAGTGAAAAAAATTTCAGTAGAAAATCCAATTTCTAGATCAATAATTTATTTTTAGAAGGCTTTTATAGTTTTCAAACAATCCTCTTGTCAAGATTAAGAAGACTGAAAATAGTCCATTTTTAAAAGTTGTAATGCTCATATATCTCAAAAATGAAAAGTACCAGCTATAAATAGAATGAAAGTAATTTGTATCCCTTTGAAAGCCCTCCAAGGATATATAATTTGATTTTATATTAGATTCTAAATTTTCAAAATACAATAGTTATATGAATCGAATTATCCTATTAGTTAGAGATTTTAATGAAAGCATCAAGAAAACAGAAAATGCAAATTTGTTATATTTTAAGCAGGCTGCTTTAACAGTCTGTATATTTAATAAATACGGGCTGCCAAAAGTTCTCGCAAACTGCATGAAAAGAAATTATTTTTTTCTGATACAAACTTAATGATCTAGATTTGGCCTCTTTCATGGTGGCTAATACAAATATCGCTAATTTTGTTGGGCACTGCTTTTAGCAAAGTGTTTCCTACTTGACAGGGGTTTATGCATGTTTTTTTAGGGATATTTATATTTTTTGCATATTAATTTCATGTGGTCACAGGTCAAAGTCTACATTCATATTCGGAATTGGTATTCTGTAAATATTCTATGAAATCCATTTAACTCTGTGGTGGCCCATTAAATCATTCGATAACTCGCTGTTAAATGGTTTGTAAAAAGCATCAAGTTCAAATTTTTAAATAAACGACTGAAATATCACATACTTTACATATTACTTCGTATAAAAATATCAGTGGTGGCTCCATTAACATCCATGGTTATTATCCATGAATTATTAAAGAAAGTGGACTTTATTTTCTAAAATATTGAATTTTTATAATCAATTTGGAGAATAATTTTAGTTGATTTAGAATAATTTTTGTAAATTTGTTAACATTTAAAAAAAATCATCAAATTTGGTGACATTTCTTTAAATTTGTCCAAATTTGTGCGATATAAAATTTGATTAAATGTTCAAATAAACAAAAATCTTCTACATGAAGTATAAGTGGTGTATAAAATGTGGAATAAAAGTAGAAGTGGGTATAAAAACCAATGTATAAATGTGTATTTTTTGCCATAAAATATGTTCTAAATGACGGATAAAAAAAAGGCACTATTTTAGGGCATAAAGAACAAAGGTTTCACGTTTCATCTAAATTAGTTCAGTGGTTCGGGTTGTAGCCCTGTCAAAGGAGAAAAGGAACAAGAATGAATTAAAAAAAAAAAAAAAAAAAGAACATTTCAAACTTCTGTTTCTCTAAGACTATTGAATGAGTTTGTTGAAATTTGGGGGTACTATGTGATCTGGGAAATACATACCTAGAACCAGAAAATCAAATGCCCAGAATAATCTGGAGCAGAAGTATAAAGTGCTGAAAACCTCTAGTCATCATCCAGTCTAGTAAACAGTAATGCGGCAGCACACATTTTAGTTGGGTTTTTACTTAAAAGAACAAAATATAATAATTGGTGGTAAAAACTTAATACTTGGTGACAAAATACTGCCACATTTCTAGAGGAGTAGATATAATACTTTTTATCCCATCTGGCAGTTTGCTGCTAATGCACTTCTAATCCATTGTGAAAATAGTATGAGATTAAACTATGTGTTTTAAAATGAACATCATGTATAATAATGACAAGCTAAATACTTTTTTGTTATTGAATATTGACAGAAATAGCATTAGTACTAAAGGAGTTAATACTGTTCATATGGAATAATACATAACACATGTAATTGGCGCTACATAATTGCTATCTTAGCATGCAATCTTTTAAGCATATAATTAAAATTATATTAAAGAAAAATATAGCTTGTTACTTTTTGTTATTTGTTAATAAATTAATAGTTCTAAAGCATTTGCATCAGTATAATGTTTAAATATATGTAGAATGCCCTAGTAATTTTTTTTTTCAAGGGTTTGCATCAATGGTTACCAACAGCTGATGAGCACCAATATTGATAAAAATTGATTTAGTAAAACTTTGGAAGTATGATTCCTGCTTTGAAACAGCCCTTTCTCATCTAAGCTCTCTTATAAGAAGAATTGATGGCAAGAGTTATCGTTAATTACATTAGGATTAACATAATACATTTCTATTTGTGCAAACTACAAAAACTTAGATGCTATAAAGATTTTTTTTTTATATTGCTTTTAAATTGTTCATATTTTAAAAATGCAGTATTTACTCTGGAATTTTTTTTTTTCTTTTTTGAGAACTCAATCACCAAAACTCAATTTCAAATTGTCAAACACAATCATCATTTTAACAAATTTTATTTCATTCAAATTAAAAAGTTAATTTTATTTACTCTGACATGCCAACATATTAAAGATAATTTCTCGATAATCTAAAGTTTACAAAGAAGACACATATCCTTTATTACAGATGTATATTATAATAAATCATGGTTTTATTATATAAACAAATACTCATAAAGGTAATTTATTGAATTTTGACTTTATTTTTATTGTAATTTATTGAATCAGTTGACTATTTCTCCACATTGCATACAACCATTGGTGGTGCTAGGAAAGGTTTAGTGTGTTAAGCACACTTACAGAATCAGAAAACACAAAAACACCTTTTTTGTAAATTGTGAAAAATGCAATTGAAATAGACACAATTGCATATAGTTTAAACACTTTTTGTGGCCCTCCTTTTATTGATTGTTAATTTCAATTCATGCCATGCCAAAATATAGAAATTATTTCCACATAGGTTGGCAATAACTCAACTGTCAATTAAATGGACATTTATATATGGTGATAAAAATTTGGCACAAGTTACATCAACATTAGGTTATGTTAACCTAGGTAAGAAAAAATAAGTAGAGAAATGAAAAGTAAAACAAAATAATACTGTAATTTTTTATAAACAAATTCATTTTGATATGTATCACATATAACGTCACCATCAGTTAATACTTAAAATAAACTAATGAGAGTATTACTTTAAATTAATTTTGTATGGGACTCGGGACAAATGTTTTTCTATGAAAAGGAACAATCGGGGAGATTTTAACACCAGGAGACACCCTACAAATCTACACCAATAGAGAATGGTGGAAGCCATTGAAGAAGATATTTTGACCTAAGAAACATGACTGCATGCATGACAAGTAGGAATTCACTACATCATGCGTCAATCAGAGATGATGAAACAAATTTTTTTTGACCAACCAAATGGGCACTATGCTTCAACATGATCTTCACTTGCCATCCTGCCTCATAAAACACAATGGCAACAATGTTAAATCTGGTATAATAAAAATATTTAGGCCAGAAGACTGATACCCTTTCTCTTAGCCGACCGTCCAAACAATTACCTTACACCTTTCTGGTAGGTCGGACGGTCTGGGTTTCAACAACCCTTTCTCTTAGAATTATGAAAAATATTTACAGAAAATATATAGTCAGGTATCAAATATTAAAATCCCCTGCTCCTCACTGGTGAGTTAATATTTCTACTAGGCAATAAAAACCTATGGGAGAGTAAAAAGTCAGGTGAAGAGAAAAATTTTGTTGTTAAGTAACTGTCTCAAGTATCCATCTTAGTACATAACCATATAGTTTAGCAAAAATTAAATCTTAATTTAAGTTACTCAATGGGTCAGCTTTCATATATAGCATGTTTCAAAAGAAAAAGACACGGTTATAACTTTTGAACCACTAGTGCTACACACATACTTCCAATAGGATAATTGTTTTAAAATTCAGTATTCTCAGCAGGCTTTTTTTAATGGGTGCACCACCAGGCTAATTTTATTAACAACCATTTGCCTCACCATCAATCAATTGCCCAACCATCAATCATTTGCCTCACAATCCAACATGTGTTTATTTAGTATCGAAAAATGCCAGATAACAGGTGTCCATACAAGTAATTTAAATGCAACAAATAAATTTCAAACAATTATAATATAAAACTACTTTACATTCTTAAAAACAAAGTATGCAAGAAGATTCAATCAGTTTCAGATGCATGTTAATAATATTAAATAAATATTAATATCTTATTTTATACCAAATTTGAATTTCTTGCCACCACTAGAATCAGAAGTGATGTAGTCCATGATCTTTCTGAAGACAACAATATCACAATGAACAGATATGGTCAGCTCCCCTTCAGGCTCCACATCAAGGCAATCCTTGAAATAGGGCATTCGATTGATAAGTATGTCATAGGGGCATGAAAACATTTCTTCAAGGTTTTTGCAATCATCAATGACACGAATGCTTATTTCCCTTCTGGAAATGTAAAAATATACTTATGAGAAATTATAATGTATAGCACAAAGCAACTCAATATTTGAAATCATTTTATTCTTAATTGTTATTCATTTACAGCATGAAGCCAACTATAATGCACATTATATATATATATACTGGTGTTCAAAGCAGTTATCTTCACATGCAGAAAAACACTGGTTTCTCAACATCTGTTTAATATAATTGAATAAATTCATTTTAGAGTGATACATAGCACCATAACACATAAATAACAAGAAAGATCAATCATGTATAAAGCATTGATTATGAAATACTTCCAACTGCAATGGAATTTTATTTAAACATCTCTAAAATGCGATACATTCAGTGATAATATTTTTACTTTCCTTATATATATATATATATATATATAATGTATAAGTATTGTGATGGGGTCAAAAATTCGAATTCGAGTTTCTTATCTAAAATTTATTGAAATAAATTTTAGAAAGCTAGCATGAAACGTTCTCGAGATATAACACATTTTTCAAAAAAATTATCAAAAAATCATATAAAAAAAAAAAAATTACCTATTGTGAAATATGTTCATTTTATATACGTAATATCATGCGATAAATTTGGTGACATCATTTTCATGGATCTAGCTAGTTCCATTCATGTGAAAAGATACATATTTTTGTATTTGGTATGCTAATAGTCATTTATTTGCTACAAGAATAACTTATTTCTCCATCCATAACACTTGGCAAGATTTTGGCGGAATGTGGTCAACTTGGTGACTTTTTAAAATGTTGCTAAATTAACGAAAATGTCGCCAAATTAATAAAAATCATGCTAAATCAATGAAAATGACGACTAGATGATAAAGTTTAATACCTTGGAAAGACCATAAGCATAGACTGTAAGAATAACACATTTCTCCGTCCATCCGTAACATTTGGTGAGAAATTTAGCGGGATGTTGCCAACTTGGCGACTATTTTAAATGTTTTTAAAATGACAAAAATGTCGCCAAAATGATAAACATGACACCAAATAGGAAGTAATGATTCCCAAATTCTGATTTCCATCATATGATGGGCATATCTTCTAGTATATAAGAAATACACTTTTCTCCATTTGTCTAACACTTAGTGATGCATTTGGCAAACTCAGTGAATAATTTAGCAAAGTATTTCCAACTTGGCGATAGTTCACCTAAGATTGACAAAAATATCATCAAAATTGCAAAAATGACGTTAAATTAATGAAAATTATGCTTAATTGATGACATAATTATTAAGGCTGACGTTAATTTAATATATGGAATATATCGCTTATTGAGAATGCTATCAATATGGATGACTGTTTATTTAGAGTAGTGCGAAGTATAAGGTAATTGAGTATTTTGAAAAAGTTTTACATGTTGACATCCGGAAAATCGCCAAATGTACAATTCAATGATAAAAACACAGAGCCATGGATCTTATACATTATTTTTCGACTGTAAAACTTGTAAATTTATTGCATTATATAAGGAAAGTCATGTGTTGCCCACATCAAATTTTTAAAATTATCACAATACTACATTAATTTATTATATTTGAAAACTTAAAACTTCATTGAAAAAAATGAATTTATTCAAATGACGTCATTGAAATATAAATCACCTGGCTCTCTATGTAAAAGCTGTAAATATTTCATTCATACACTTTTATTTCATTCCTTTCATTCACCACAATGCTACAATAATTTAATTTAAAAACTTAAAACCATGGAGGTAAAAGTAATTTAACTCTATGCTTAAAACTTCATCGAAAAAGTCTGCTATAAAATCGTCTGCTTCTCTATGTAAAATCAATGAATATTTCATTCATATCAGCTATATTGCAGACTCCAGAGCTAAATGATTTTGCGTTACAGAAATTCAGCAATTCTTATACAACTCATCCTACATCTTTATGTGTTTACATTTTTCATAACTGACAATTAGATTTTGTTGTAGAAATAATCAAAGTTTAATGATCATTTAAACTCAAATATATTGTAGTTGCGTTGTTTCAGTATGTAGATGCCCAGAAATTAAGCAAAAATAAAGCAGTTTTAGGATGGATACAACACTAAATATAAATTAAAAAGAACTTTAAAAAATCATGATTTTGACACAAGATGGATGCTATATTTTATTTTAAAGTGGGTCACGTGATCTCTTCATATAATATGGGTGAAATTATTATTTTAATTTTTATTTAAAAAACTACCAAATATATTTCGTTGAAATGTTTTTCGTATATTTTATGGGACAATTGGAATATTTCCTAAAACTTTCAAAAGCAATTTATGAATTTTAAATTTGCATAAAAAATATTTGAAAAATTAGGTCCCATAGGGTTCAATGTATTTCATTTTTTCAACCTGGGTTCAGTCCAAAACTAATCTAATGATATTATTCTTTTATATTCCCATAGATCCCACGGATCGTCTGAACAACATATTAAAATTTCATTTTGATTAAGTCATTTTTACGGCAGTTATCGTGCGAACGGACAGACAGACAGAATGAACAAAGCCATAAACACTTTTCAACTATATTGTAAAATGTTAAAAACTGAAAAATTGAAAATGAATACATATGATATGAAACTAATTATGAAACAATTTGCTACTTCCATTAATGTCGGCCCAACCTCTAATTGGCCGACAGCTCACCACCTCAAAGATTCTTTCTAAATTATACTATGACACTTCGGAGTTATAAAATACAGTCTTGAGTCGATAAACACTGAAATCAAATCCTTTGCAGAAGTTCATAGGGAAATATACTTCATGCTCAGTGCTTGTACTACTTAGCTTTATGTATGTAAAGATAATTTTGAACATATATATATTATGGTTTCATAGTCAAAAAGTTAACTGGCTACATTACATTGACTTCTTCAGTAATCACAGAGATATGTAACATTTTAGAGCACAACAATTTAGAGCTATTCTGTGCTTAAGATCACTATAAAGAACAAAACCAGTCCCCAGATGAAGTTATGCATTTGAATCTCACTGAGAGTGTAATTTCAAATGTTTAAAATTATCCAATAATCCAATGCAATTGTGATGCACTTACATTTGCTGATTAGAGTACAAGATATTTAAATTCATATGTAATTATTTATTTTTATTTCTTTCCAAGTATGCCTTTTTATCATGCCTTTTATAAACAGTTAAAAAATATTTTATAAATCTTCTAAATTTAAGTTTTGACAAAAAAATTAATTTTAACTGTTTCTTTATTTCTTCATTTAAGGATATTTTTCATAATTAAGAACAGTTTTTTATATTAAGTGCTTTTTATGCAAATTTTAATATAAAATTTACAATGTGTGTGGAAAACATTTCTTTTCAGAGAAATATTTTCAATTAATTTTATTTAAATATTACAGATGTAACAATTGATATTGTGATATTGTATCTATATACATAAAATTGAAAATTTGTCTGTATGTTTGTCTCATCATCATGGGAGAAGGGTCACACTGAATTTCATGAAATATTGTGAGTGGTTGTGAAATATCCCCATTTAAAATTAAGTCCATGTTTCGAGTCTCTAGGACTGGACGGTGTTGAGATATTAATAAAAAATGAACCTCCACAGAGATAGCATTATGCAGACAATATTTTTTGCAAATTTATTTGAAGAAAAATATATTATGCTGCTTAGTAACAGAATTACATCTAAAGTGTTTAACAGCAGATTATGTTATTAAATCTTTTCTGATTTAAATAATAAAGAAATGTAGATAAAACATTTTTTTATTGGAATTACATTTCTGACTGGATTATATCAATTGAAGCCTCAGGGTTTAAGGACTAAAGGAATTATTGATATTTTCGAATTATTACATCATCTGTTTTATTTTGGCAAAGATTTTTCAAACTTATATATTGTATATAGCTAATTAACTCATATATTGTGTTTAGCTGATTTTTGAAACAGAATAAAAGTAGTATACAGGCATATATTTTAATACCATTTTAGTACTTTCATTATAGCATATATTGATCCAATTTCACATTTTTTATTGTTCTAATGTCCTTCTAAGAATTTGAAGAACCTGACGCGATTCCCTAGCCGTTGGTGGTGGCAGTTCATTGTTTTCTACTTCTTCCTCATCTGCTTCTCCAGTTGTTTCTTTGGATTGTTGAATTGTTAAAACAATGTTTTCTTCCATTTTTTCAGCTGATGTCGGTACGTTTCCATCGATATTGACCCAGTTCCAAAATTCTTCTGTAAGCTCCTCGTCATTGCGTGGGTCTTCTTGCTCCTGTGGAATGTTGTTCACTACTTCAACTATGACTCCCGATTTTTTGAAACAATTGAAAATTGTTATTGGAGTAACATTTTTCTATGCATTTATTATCATGTGAAAGGCATCAAGAAGACTGACTGATTTCGCTATACTATCACTAGCAGTAGGCTTCGTTGGATCGTCTATTGCCTGAACAATTTTCATTCTTATATCCTTGCGATAATAGGTTTTTAAAGTTTTTATGATTCCTTGATCCAATGGTTGAATAACTGATGCGGTATTTGATGGAAAATAAAACAGTTCTATGTTGTTTAACTTCAACTCCGGATGGGCAGTGCAGTTATCGAGCAAAACTGCAATTTTTTCTGTTCCAAGCTCTGTGTCCCATTTCCTCATGTATTTTATGAAAATCTCGCTCATCATCTATGCCTTTGTATTGCTTGTGTATTCTACGGGAAGCTGTTTTACACCTTTTAAACAACGTGGGCTTATGCTCGTTCCTATGACGAATGGTCTTTTCTTTACTTTTCCAGTCATATTACATGTCAGGAGAACTGTTATCCGAGCCTTTATTTTCTTATCTCCCGACCGATTGCCATCTTTGAACATCAGAGTATGGTCTGGTAATGCACGATAATAAAGCCCAGTCTCATCCATATTATAGATCTGATTTTCAGAATATCCTTATAGGACTGAATAGTTCTGGCAGAATATCTTGCACCCATTTTTCGGCAGAGCTATTATCGACATCTCCCTTTTCACCATATTATTTTGCATAAACAATGTTGTTTCTATTTTTCCATCTGGTCAGCCACCCGTCAGTTGAAGACCCAGACCACACGACCAACCCTAGGGTTTACGGTAGCAATATGTGTGGCCGGAGCCACCCGTCAGTTGTATCAAAGTCCTTGATTCCAAATTTTTCAGCAAATTCTTCGGCTTTCAAGCTTAATATTGCGCGTGACAGTGGGGCTTTTTTAAGTCGTGCGGCCTTGAACCATTCCAAGAGAGCTGCTTCGACATCTTCTGCTTTTCCAACTCTTTTACTGTTTATGATTCGTGTTTCTATTCAATGCATGATCATCTAAGATTTTACTCCTTTGTTTCAAAAGGCGACATAAAGTTGACTGAGGAATGCCCAATTTCAAAGATGCTTCTCTCTGATTGCATTTCAGCAGAACATCAAATTTTTTAAGAAGTTCATATTTTCCAGACAAGCTAAAATCCTTACGTTTTGCCATCGAATTCACAAAGAAGGGCTTACAGTAACACGACACACTAATAATGAACAAACAAAGTGACCATCTGTGCCTTTTAACCTCAACCCCAACATTCTTACCCCTTCCCCTTTCACCTCCTTTCCTTTCTCAATCCTTCTGCCACACGTGTGTGGGAGTGGCGTCTTATCACAGACAGGGGATTAATGTTTCTAAGAAATCTGGGTCTGACTTTGTTGTGCGCCACATGGCACACTGTTTGTCAGGCTTGGAGAAAGAACTCCAGAAAAAGCTGACATTGGGAAAAACACAATGGAAAGATCAAACAATGAAAAACGAGAATTGAATAGCAAAAATTTTTGATCCATTTATCCGGCGCTTTTGATTCAAATAGCCGGCAGAGTCTCAATGTAAAAGAGTGATTCCGTTCCGTTTTCCATGATTTGATTCGATAAAGCGGCTGATCCAATTAAGCGGCGGCCACTGTATTACCTCTGAGAAGTCACCAAGTTGGTGATAAATTGCCAAATCTGGAAATAGTCCCGAGTGTTCAAATACGGCAACCCTACATTGATGTAACAGGAATGGCATCTTGCACAGGTTTTCTTTTCTGGTTTTTAAAACAGCCTTCAGTGAAAGCATTTTGCATGTTTGTAACACTACCTCTTTCTTAAAACTGCACGTCCTGGGCAGTATCAACCTACTTGTGGTCCAAACTATGGCTATTCTTTCAATAAGGATGACTTTGGGCTAGGTTGAAGATGATTTCTTAATTTGATAAATAACACTGTTTATCCTATTCATTATGGCGCAGGATCCTACCTAGTAATGCTGTAGTTTTAGCAAAAATCTTGGTCGTCACTGAGAGTTGAACAGTCACACTTCAGTCGTCCAAACAGTAAGTCACATGGTAGACGCACATCTAAGTCAGACTTAATGGAAAACGGCTGGTTGACTTGTGAGCAGCACTTCTATAAGTCAGCAAAAAAAAAGTTCCTGATGATCCCAATCTTGCTGGTTTCTGGATAAGAATATGGAGAGATGGTTAAACATCGTTCTGTTGAACCTCTCTACCATGCCATCCAATTGAGGATGAAGAGTAGTAGTTCGAATTTTGTCTATTCTGAATAGTTTGCATAGTCCCATGAATATGCCAGAGTTAAAATTCGCTCCCAGGAGGCCAAGGCTCTTTGCGGCGTACCAGTGGTGAACAGGGGGAGTATGCTAAGATGAATTTATTTTAATTTTGTGGAGGGAATGAATTTCTGAAGGACACAAGACAGAAGAGCTGGGGTCAGGGTAGTCATACCCCTTTCTAGCCAGCTCATCAGCGATCTCGTTTTCAGGCACACCGACATGTGACGGTATCCACTGAATACACACAAATTTCCTCTGACCAAGCCTTGCCAACTTGGAAATAATACTCTGACCAGTCCTTTCCTCCATTCAATTTTTTAAATATTGAATGGAGCTTCTGCTGTCCGTCAGGATCCAAATACTGTCCCTATCAGAACAGAGTGCATGATCAAGAGCACTACTGATAGCGATAAGTTCCGATCTAAAGACGGAACAATGGTCAGTATTTCTAACGCTGCTTCTAATAACACCCTCGGAAGTGCTAATATAGATGCCACTCCCTACTCTACCCGTATCTTATAGGGTACCATTCGTATAGATTACCAAGGTCCGGTCAGAAATAGCATTAATGACTTCAAGAGCCATTTGCTTGAGTAGTTCCGGATGATGCTTATGCTTTGTAATACTAGTCAACAAATCCTCCCGGAAATCAACATGTTTAAAAGAAACACTAGGAGTGAGGCAATTAAAAGGTATAGATGGCTCTACATTAGAACCAATAAAATCAAGTTCTGATAAAATTACAAATTCTAATGTATTTATAATAGTTATTCACATTAAAATTTAAACAGTGTGAACTAATATCGGATTTCTACTTTAAAACACAGATAAATATGATTGAAAATATAAGACATGAATTTCACAAATATATCCTTCTGTTTAATAAACATATTCTTATATCCATATAAACTTGATAGTCCTTTTCACATTCAACTTCACATTCAAAAGTACACAGTACAATTAGCTAATGTCAAATTTCTACTTTAAATGGAAAAATATAATTGAAAATATGAAATATGAATTTTATGACAAATATACCCTTCTGTTTTATGAACATATACTTGTGTTTGTAAAACAGAATACAACATCCGTGTATTCCTTTCATAAACTTGATAGTCCTTCACATTCGAATGTCCACAGTATAACTAACTAATGAATGTCAGATAGTATATCTACTTTAAATGAAGAAATATTTAGTAAAACTTTAAAACACAAATTTTACAAATATATTACTTCCTTGGAGATTATTTGCAGTCTTTGTTATTTAAAGTAGCACAACTAACATATATTTTTGTTCAGACAAATGTAGTGATCAGTGAATAAGGGTGTTAGTCTATAAACAACAATCATCCAAAAATAGTTCACGAATATTCAGGTAATAGTAATTTAATTAAATTAGAATATTAAATGGCTCTTTCTAGGAAGATCAGTACTGTAACAGAATGCCTTCAACTTACTCCTTCACAAAATTAATGTTTTAATATTTAATCAATTTATAAAACTCTTTAACAGTTCACTTTTAATGACTAAGGAACAACTTTAGTATTGTATTCAATATTTATATGTAAAATTGTGTCATAAATAAAAATGGATATGCATAAGTAGAATTACAAATAATCAAAATAATTATTAAAATTATGAATCCACAATCACATTTTTAAATAAAATGATTAATGAGATTATTCGATATTTACTTTGGAAATAGTATATAGGTAAGCACTTAATGTTATTAATATAAATAATAATGAAAAAAATATAACTATTTTTGAACTCACTTTCCAGGTGAACTGCCAGCACCCTCTGCACTTGTAGAAGGAACAGCAGCATCCGTGCACTTAGCTAAAAATAAGTATGTGTTCAAAAGTATCACATAATTCAAACAAATAGTTCAGTACTGCTATTGTTTTTAATGATATATTACAAATCACAAACGGACAACCTTTGTGTGGTATACCTCTTATACTTCATTATCTTACATTTTGACATAATTTTTATAAACCTAATTTGTTTAAACTTTTGAATATAATAGGAAAAAATAAGATGCTAAAAATTAAGTATGGTTGGATTTCGAGATAAAGTAGACATGGCACTTAAATTTTAAAATTACTTTTATCATGTGTAGTGTTATGCATCATTCTTTTCAGAAAATAATGAACTTTTCATACCGAACAAAAATTTTGTTAAATAATACAATAACCTTGAAAAAAGTAAGGTCAAAGTCACTTATTCTCTTTATGTTGTTGTATTATGTTGCTGTAAAATACTAATTTCGATACAACTACAACTGTTATTATATTAATATAAAATTTACAAATATGCTAACATTTAACCTTTGATGGTGTAGTTAAATTATTTATTAAATTATTTTATACAAAAAACGTTATTAATTGTTAAATTAATTTTTAATAATGTAAAGGTGATTTTCCCTTCATTATCACCTACTGCTTACCAACTGCCTCAGCAATTATCCTTTCAGTCGAGATCTGTACTTTTTTTTTATAAAACAAGTTTTGGGTCTAAATTAATTAGAAACAACTACATTTTTAAGATATTTTTGATTAGATTGTTTTTCTAGCAACAATGGAAAGACACTTTTTATAATAATTGAAGGACATTGTAGTAATGGAAGGAAATCATGAGTAAACTTAATCTGATCAATTTTAATTGAGGATTTTGACAGCTGAAGTTCTGTTTCAAACTACAAAACGAGTTATTAAATATGGAAAAAAAATTAAATACTAATTTTAAAATCAATGTTTGTTAAAAAAAGTAAATTTACCAATGTTATGTTCATTATGAATACACAATAAGTAAAACTGCTGCTTGTGAGAATAAAACTTTCAATACTTCCTTAAAGAAAGAAGACATATGAAAATTAGGTGACTATAATTGTTTCAAGGGCATTTTACAGCCTCTTCTTCAGACCAAAAATTAGTGCCTTTTCTTAACAAATGCCAAGGAAGAACTTCAAGGTCGTAGGCAGACAAACAATTGAATATATAGATATGAAACACTCAAACTGAGAATTCATAGTAGGGGTAACAGACATAGAAATCAAGACCTCGACCATAAACATGTCAACTTAGGTCAATAAGGTGGTCTAGTCCACCCATTACGTTTAGTGATAAAATGGAACAGACCCATTGATATGAGATTTAAAATAAAGTTGAGAGAGATAAAATTAAAACCTACTAATTAAAACCTACTAGTATTCAACTAGTAAAAATAAGGGAATGGTCAGATATTAAAGGGAGGAAGAAATAGAAAACTCATATAAAAAAGGAAAGATAGTAAAATTGCAAAATAGTAACTAAATAGGAATGAAAAATGATAACAATTAGGTAGGTAACCATATTCAATATCCACGAATATAAGTAGTAAATTACAAAATTAAGGAAACAAGCTATTTCAGGGGTAAAATGAGTTACCTGGCCATTCATACATGGCATCTTGGAGCTCAGAATTTGTCCAGCTCTGTGCAAATAATAAAATGTCCCAACAAATCTAAACAAATTATAAAAGACTTGGACAAAATAAATATAAATCAAGTAGATATGGTACAATATTTCACACATTTTATATAAATAATTCAATAAGGATGTTCGATTGAATTTCATTTTAAATCATTCAACTGTCTGGAACATTTGATGCTTTATACATTTTGACATACACATGACTATGAGGACAATGAACATTATGATGGGATCAAAGATATACATGGATACAGTAAGAGTCACTAGAAAATGGGGGGGGGGGGGGGGGGGTTAACCAAATATTTTGTTACCCATTTCTCCTAACTTCAATGGGTTCCTGGGAAAGAAGATGGGGAGGGTTTTGTGACACAACCATCCCTTGGCGACTCTACTGTATGGATAACTTTTATCCAAGACTGCATATATGTTTTGAAACTATATATTATAATAGTTTTGCTAAAGATGTGCAAAGCATGTTTAAACAAATTGTTGAACGTCGGGTTGTCGTTTATAATTATGAAGAAATTCAAAGTTGATGCTTCACATGCCTAATTACAATAAATACTATTAAGTGATAATAATTACTTATTCTAGATGAGTCTGCACTTCTGTGACCCGTACTTCTTGCACTGCTCGGCTTTCCACTTTTCTTTGGATTACGGGGTGGATGCTTGGACACTTTTTTTGATGGATTAGCTGACATTTTAATACCTAATTAAATAAAGAAGTTAAATGATTAATTTTAAAATTCAAAGATCTTGATCTCATGAAACGTGTTTATAGTAGCATTAACAAACCTAGATTACAATATTGAGTAAACGATTGTATCAGTATTAAGGATGTTTATATTTATAAGCGTGAACACATTAAACAAATCATCAGACCACTAAATTTATGAAAACATATTAAATTACTCATAAAGAAAACGAAATATTATGAAGAAAATAAATACATTATATCACACATCAACATCTTTGTTTTACTTGTATCATAGCAACGTAAAACGGAAGTTTTCGGATTTTCCAGTACGTGGAAGCTTTTCAATATGGCAGATGCTGCCATCTAGTTACAAATATTTAGTTATGACCAAATACAAAATATTAGTTAAAAAATATTTAGTTATCAAAGAATTTCATAAAAATGTTCTACATAAATTTACATTTATGTAATGAATTGTTTCCCTAAACCATTATAAAACTACAGTTACTTGAAAATGCAATTTATGCCCATACTAACTAATTCATAAGGGCCTTTATTATGCGAAAAGCATTTTCAGTATGTTCAAGTCCAGTTGTGCATTTTTAACAGCAGGAGATTAGGTGAATATTCATCTAAAGATGTATTTATAATCTCAGCATAAGGTTATTGGCTTGAAGCTATTAATTTTCCGTTCGGAAGGAGGGGGATGGTTAGGGTGAATGAATATGATCTCCCCATTTTGTTCATTACCAAAACTCACAGGGCAAAAATTCTACCCTGTCTGCCCAATTGTGAATTTTTTAGAAAAAATAACCGGAATTTCTTCATGAAAAGTCATGGAATTTTTACGAGGAATGAAATGCAATCACGGAAATGGGGTGACACGAATTTTAATAACTCAATAGGATTACAGAATATTTATTATAGTAATTCGAAACCAATTTGTAGGGCTGTTATCGTCACTTAATTCCTAACTCTTTTCAGTTTTAACAAACATTTGTGACCTTTAATTGTCTTTAAAATAGTATTTTAATTTAAAACGAGTTTTTAAAACTGCTGAAAGTATAGCTAAAAAGTAAAATGGCATAAACTAAATTAGTAACTGTAACAATGGTGTATTGCCAAAAAAATATAGTACCAAATGACCGGAACGCTAGTCGATTACAGCAAAATCTACGTTTTTTCATTTGTAAAAATAAATTAGTCAAATACTATAATATTTGTTCAGTATTTATTTATAATTACTAAATAAAAATATTAAGAGAAAAAAAACAAAACAAAAAACAAACAAACAAAAAAACAACAACAGAAAAGTAAAACACGAAAACAAAAATTCCCTAATAATGTTTGTTCAAATGAATCTTAGAAATTCCCATACGAAATCGATTACATATACTGGAGTGACTGCTCTTTTCGTTTGTGGATTAGCAACAGAACGATGAGATCGCAGCCAAGTTCGGCCTATCCGCGCTTTGTAAATTTCGTTGGATCAACTATTTCACAAAAATACTGCTCAAATAAGTTACAAGATTTTTTATAAAAAATTAAATGTAATGCGTAAATTATATTAAAATTAGTTTTAATACTCAATAAAATACATAATATTTTTTATTTGAATTTAAAATTTTTTTTGGTGCTGCCATCTGTTGTCGTAATTTAACTATTATCATTTTTTAATGAACATTTTAAAATGCTCTTTCCTTCCAATACCGCATGAAATGGAATGGTCTGACCTTCCAATACCATATGAAAAGTGAACATGTTTCTCAACAGTTAATATATTTTTTTTAATTTATGGGATTTTTTGATAAATTTATTTGAAAAATGTATATCTCGGGAACAGTTCATGCTAGCGTTCAAAAGTTTATGCCAATCGTTTTCTAAGGAAATATTACATAAGAAATGTCTATTTTCGTAACTTTAGTAAAGGTTTTGAATTTTTGATGATTTTTTCAAAATTTCACTCGAAAATTTAGGGTGGTTCTGAACATTTGATTACGTTTAAAAACATTAGGCTTCCAGTATTCGCGGATTGTGATTTTTGTGCGAAATTTCATTCGAATCGCTCCATTCGTTCGCTAGATACCGTCTCCACAGACTCACTGGTACACACACACACAGACATCACCTCAAAAATGTTTTATTCGTGATCAGGGATGCTTGAAACGTGCTCTCCCGTCGAAAACTCGAATTCAAATTTTCGACCCGGTCACAATACTTTCCTTATACACATTATGTATATAAGGAAAGTAACTAGTCCAAACATAGAAGTACCTATTTAAAATTTTCTTCAAACTCGAACCAAGTTCGGGAACTGGAACTAGCGAGCCAGACCGGTAAAAATCTGACATTTTGGTCCATGCGAGTATTTAAAAAAAATATTACATCCGATTTTTTTAGCCATTTTATACGAAATTACATATTGAAACTTTTAAATTCACAAACGTAAAATAATAAAGAATTTAGTAGTTATGAAATAATTAAATAATTTAGTCGTTATGAAAAAGAAAACATAATAATGAAATTTTAACATGAAAATGATGAGTTCATAATGTCCGATAAAATAGCGTAAAAAATGATCGAAATATTGCGATCAAGATAATTTGGGAATTGCTTATAAATAATTAAACAATAAAACAGAAATTTAAATGAATAAAAAATCACCTAAAGTTATCTCTTAAATTAAAGAAAAATTAGTAGCCTGCAGCCTTAATTATAATAAAGGCAAAATATATTATATCGAATGGTCAATGAACTTAGAAATACAAAAAAAAAAAAAGAAAGATCAATCATGCATAAGCATTGATTATGAAACACTTTCCAACTGAAATGTAATTTCATTTAAAAATTTCTAAAATGTGATACATTTAGTGGTGATATCTTTTACATTATCACAGTACTACAGTAATTTATTATACTTAAATATTTAAAACTGTATCGAAATATAAATCATCTGATTCTTTATGCAAAATCAATGAATATTTCATTCATATAACTTGTATTCCAGACTCCAGAGCTAAATAATTGTGTGTGAAAAAAATTCAGCAATTCTTATGTAATTCATCTTACAATCGCTTGAGATATTTGCATTCTGCATATGTTAAAATTAGTCTTCGTTGAAGAAATAATAAAAGTTTAGGGAACATTTAAAATCACAACTATTGTAATTGCATAGGCACGGAATTTAGATACACAGATAATACACAGATAATATATGTGTGTATGTGTATGTACTCAAAGTATTGGAATCGTTCCGAAGATCGGAACTCGAATTTTCGAAGGATCTACACGTTTTGGGAATTCTAGAACACGAAAAAACTATTTTTAGGAAGACGTCTGTGTGTGTAAGGATGTATCTGTGTATGTTTCTGTGTGTCTGTGAGGATATTATATCCACTCTATTGAAAAACTAATAGCCCGAATTTCATAAAATTTGGTAGGTATGTTTTTTGTGGGAAATCCTGATGTTCATTAGATTATAGTACGATTCGTAATAAAAGAATCGGTCTTTTTGCGAAATGGTCGGCAGAAATTGCCTTTATCCACTCCATTTTTTCAATAATAATTTGAGTTTATCTGCACAAAATAACAGTCATAAGTATTTAAAATGACATTGAATTTGCACGTTAAACTTAAATTTGGTTCTCATTTGATAGCTGAACTTATTGTCAAAGGCGGCGTAACGAAAACGCGAAAAAACTAGAATATCTCAAAAACGGCTAGTCCTAGAGTAATGGGGTTAGTCTTATTCTTTTTGTTGTCAAAAATCACGTATAAAATAGGAATTTCATTGATATAATTGGGCACACGTAGTCTTTTATTTTTGTATTTAACGATTTTTGCGGGCCATTTCACAAAAATAGCCCGTTCCTTTTTCCCGAATCGTACTAGAATAACCTACAAATGATTTATATACCAAATTTTGTTAAATTTGGTGTATAAATCACTTGTAGGTTATTGAAATATTATACACCAAATTTTGTTAAATTTGTTCCATTAGTTTTTAGCTATAGTGAATAAAGGCAATTTCTGCCGGCCATTTCGCAACGAAGGCAGATTCTTTTATTACGAATCGTACTATAATCTAATGAACATCAGGATTTTTCACAAAAAACATACCTATCAAATTTTAAGAAATTCGGTCCATTAGTTTTTCAATTAGAGTGAATGTAATATCTTCACAGACACACAGAAACATACACAGATACACCCTTACACACACAGACGTCTTCCTAAAAATAGTTTTTTCGTGTTCTAGAAGTCCCAAAGCGTGTAGATGCTTTGAAAATTTGAGTTCCGATCTTCAGCACGATTCCAATACTTTGAGTACATACACACACACACACACATATATATTATCTGTGTATCTGTGTATTATCTGTGTATCTAAATTCCGTGCCTATGCAATTACAATAGTTGTGATTTTAAATGATCCCTAAACTTTTATTACTTCTCCAACGACGCCTAATTTTAACATATGCAGAATACAAATATCTCAAGCGATTGTAAGTTGAGTTACATAAGAATTGCTGAATTTCTTTCACACAAATTTATTTAGCTCTGGAGTCTGGAATACAAGTTATATGAATGAAATATTCATGGATTTTGCATAGAGAATCATATGATTTATATTTCAATACAGTTTTAAATATTTAAGTATAATAAATTACTGTAGTACTGTGATAATGTAAAAGATATCACCACTGAATGTATCACATTTTAGAAATTTTTAAATGAAATTGCATTTCAGTTGGAAAGTGTTTCATAATCAATGCTTACGCATGATTGATCTTTCTTTTTTAACTTTTTTCAATTTTAGGGTGTACCTCATTGCTTTGAAAATTATTTTCTCGGAACTAGGCTACCGGTACTATGATTGCTAACAAATACAATGTTATTTTTGTATTACTTATGCTACAAGTAAAATTAGATGACATTGTAAAAAAAGGATATGACTGTCTACTGACTAGTCACATATATAATAAAAAAACATATGAATTATAGTGAAGAGTTTATAGGCCTACGGTACAGCTAATTGTATACTTTGTTACTATATATTTCATTTCCGCAATGTCTAGAAGTAAGCCCTATGTGATCGCATGGCCATTAGCCAAAGTTCTGTCTGTTAAAAAACAGGTCTCATACTAAAAAATACAATTATCAAGTGCCACATTGACCCTCGTTGCACTGAGATACAGGACCACCAAAAGGACCCTTTTTTGTTTCGTCAGATACAAAAGTAGCTATTTTTCGGCAGCACTGAGGGTGAGCCATGCAACAGATGAGCTAATTAAGTTAATTCTGGGTAGTACTATACAAGTTAAATCCGAAAACTATAGCTGACTCTCAGTGCATGGGCCCATGAGGTCTCAAATATAGCGCTTTTTCACTTTCTGTGGCAAAGTTTGGCCAACCCTGCCAGGCTGCTCTGAAGGTCAGCCATGAAATTTACAAAATAATTCAATTTAGCTACTAAAGGTCATGTTGTAATCACAAGAATTACTTTGGTTGATGCTCAATGCACAGAGATAATATAATAGAGAGATATGTCGATCTGAGAAAAATACTGGGTCACGACCTGCTTTAGGAATTTTTGTGGGTCACAAAAAATTTTTTTTTGTAGAAAAAAAAGAAAAAAGTGTCTTCTAAAATCATTGGAAGAAACCACCATAAAAATTTCAGCAAAATCAAAAATGGTGTGTATAATGACACCCCCATTTCTGCCTCATTCTTATAAAATCTGCCTCTTACACCTTTTATATGAAGCGATCACGTGACTATTATATGAAGAATTCACGTGACAAACTTCAAAATAAAATATGGCATCCATCTTGTATCAAAATCGTGATTTTTAAAGTTCTTTTTAATTTATATTTAGTGTTGTATCCGTCCTAAAACAGATTTATTTTTGCTTAAATTCTGTGCATCTACATACTGAAATAACGCAATTACAATATATTTGAGTTTAAATGATCATCCAACTTTGATTATTTCTACAACGAAGCCTACTTTTCACTTATGGAAAATGTAAATAGCAAAATATGTAGAATGAGTTGCATAAGAATTGCTGCATTTCTTTAACGCAAAATTAATGTAGTATTGTGATAATTTTAAAAATATTACCGAGGAATGTTTCGCATTTTAGAAATGTTTAAATAAAACTGCATTGAAGTTGGAAAGTGTTTCATAATCAATGCTTTAATCATGATTGATCTTTCTTGTTATTTTTATGTAATATTTTTTATAAATTTATTAGAAAAACGCGCAATATCCTGAGAATGGTTCATGCTAGCCTCCTAAAGTTTATGTCATTTTTTTTAATAAAACATTACACAAGAAATGATAATTCACATAATATTATTAAATGTTCTGATATTTTAATGATTTTTTTCTATATTTCATTCGAAAATCTGGGGGTCTTCCTAGCATTTGGTTGCATTTTTAAAATCAATAGGCTTTCATTATTCACCGATGTGAATATTTGTATCACATATAGTTTGATGTCCTAAATTTGTTCCTGAAATATCGGACACACACACAGAGACATTAGCTCAAAAGTGCTCAATTCGAGTTCATGGATGCTTGAAGCGTGATCTTTTGTTGAAATTCGAATCTTCGACCCCCTTCACAATACTTTCCCTGTACATTATACAATGTATGTAGATAATGTAATAACCTTGGTGTTTGAAGCTGCAAGAAAAGGAGTTTCATTTAATAGTAGGGAATAGTAGGGGGTTCTGGCTCACGCGGTGCTATACTTTAACATGGGGAAATTGCGGTGCTAGTTCTCCCATGTTAAAGCATAGGCGCACCTCATGAGCAGGGGTGCAGCTTCCACCAGCACGTGACTTTCCATGATGTCAGTCAAAGGTTAGGATGGATCAGATGATTTTTTTTTTCTTTTTCTTCTTTTTAAATGTTAATGTTTTATAAATTTTAAGAAAGTGTCACTTTTAGCGTTTTTTCACAAAAAGTTTTCAAAACGTTAAAAAAACAACAAAAATGTACGTTTTTAAAATAAATTGTGGTTTTTAGATTGTTTGAATTCTCTATGGGAAATAACATGGGTTTTCACACTTTTGTGTATTTTTTGTAAAAAAAATGTGCGTTTTTGCAAAAGTGTTACCAAAAAAGCGTTTTTTAAAAAATGTTACATTTTGCGATTTTTTTTCAAAATGCCGTTTTCTCTATGGGAATTAACATAGGTTTTCGCACTTTTACATTTTTTTTTAAAAATGTGCGTTTTTGCAAAAGTGTTACCAAAAATGCGTTTTTTGAAAAATGTGACATTTTGCGATTTTTTTCAAAAACATACTTTTTACTTGTAAAAACTAACAAAAACATGTTTTTAAAGTAGCAGAATCGCGTGAATTGGTGTTTTAAAGTAGCAGAATCGCGTGAATCGGTGTTTTAAAGTAGCAGAATCGCGTGAATTAGTGTTTTAAAGTAGCAGAATCGCGTGAATTAGTGTTTTAAAGTAGCAGAATCGCATGAATTGGTGTTTTAAAGTAGCAGAATCGCGTGAATTGGTGTTTTCAAAGTAGCAGAATCGGGTGTATGGGAGGGGTGTGTTTCCTCAACCATTTCGGCCTTCGATTTCAAAATTTTAAATAATCATAGATACCTATTTTCAACAATCTAAATGGGATAAGGTCTCTTTCATACATTAGGTGTTGTTAGAAATATATATATTTTTTTAAATTGTGGTCCCACCTCCACCCGGTGTATAGGATACACCGCCACAATTCAATCTAGCATGACCTGCTCATTTAAATTTGATAATGACCGTATGCTAGGCTCTTGATACCATCCTTTAAGATATGTCGCTTATCATCATAGGGGGATAAGCCCATTTTAATTTGCTTCACAGTATACATCTGATGGTCTTTACTTGCAATTTTAAATTGCTCCACTCTATTATATCTTCGCCTTGTTAGGCAATTATAATAATCTTCATGATGGATGTGTTTTTTTACAACATTCTTATTAACACCTTTAGCAGTCTTTTTATCCGTAAAGGGTGTTTTTAGGCTATACATTTTCGATCTTAGGCCTACAAATTCCACGGCAGGAGTTCCATTCAACTCGTCTTTCATTTTTCCAATCCTTTTTTTATTCTTATTGGAATGGAGTGGATGTGTTGGAGGATAATCCGAAAAGTCAAAATAGTCTTCATAACTTTCAAAATCTTTGTAAATATCCTCTGTTTCAATTTCATAGCACAGGGAATCGGTGTCTGTGAAAAGCAATTCGGCTCGGCTTCCATACATCTTCTTAATAAAATCATAATGAAACTCATACATAAGTGTTTTACTCAAGTCCAGTACTGAAAAACCTGCATAGATGGGTCTATTCAGTTTCAAATGAGTCTTATGCATATGAACTGCTACCAGATCTTCATTAAATATTTTGAAGGAGTGTAAGGCTGGTGATGCAAGTAATTTTTTCAGTCTCTTCTCAGTCTGTACTAGCTTAACATCCATTCTTTTTCTCAAATTTTCCATAGTTTTTCCAAACACTGCGTTATTCATAAGTTTGAACAGATCTTTTTCAAAGGAATTTTTTGCTTTCATTCTCTTCTCAGTGTTAAATTGTACATAGGGCTTCAACCAGGGCTCTTGCTTAAAAGTTAATACTCGATGGATTTTCACAAGTTTCATCCCTAGCTTCATATACTGCTTTAAATTTCTATAATGCAGAACATATTTAACCTTATGATTCAAATTAGGTGTTAATTTGATCTGGTCCTTGCATATTTTCAAATTCATTTCTTCAGATAAATTCCGGCTATACTCCGAAATCAGAGATGGGGTGATATGAACTCTTTCGGGTGCTAGAGGATAATCATTATGCTTATCATGCAAATCATGGGGATAGTCTATATCCGCTTCGATAATATATCCCACAGGTGAGTCATCTTCAACAGCAAGTGGATTAAAGTTCTGAATGTCTTGAGAATCAAGCCATCTAAAATCCGATACGGGGAGTGCTTGGCTTAGAGCCCACCCATATAGATTATTAGCATCCAGGTACATTATATATTTGCTAGGTTTCGTAGAATCAAAATGTTCCAAATACTTGTTATTAGCCTGACTAAGGCGCTTACTAATAACACTAATACCGCCTCTTATACCTTCTTCTAAAAATAAGTACATATCAGGATCTGTAATCAGTTCTAATGATACTCCACTAGTCTTCAAGGCTGCATTCCAGGCAAGAGATGGCAATGTTAAACAGTGGGCAGCATCTATTCCATAATAATTCAATGTCAAATCACGGAAATTCTCAAAAATGTCCGCTAATAGAAGAATATCAGTTTTTATGTACAAGTCATGATATTCCCCCATATTCTTTATCTTTAAAGATGTCCAAACATGTTGAGCATAGGCATAGGCATCATCAGAGACCTCCTCTCGATTTAAATCATCAAAGAAGGCCTCTTTAGTGGGTAAGCTCGTTTCTTCAAACTTGGTAGCACAATCCATATAAGAATAGGGGTAAACACCCTTTCTAGTCACTAAATCCACTTGATCACTTGTAAAATGTTCTTGGGTGATACGAAACTGATTGGATTCCAAACTAGAACTTAGTTTCTCAATAGAGGCAGGTAAGAATTGAAGAGAATCTATAAACTGTAAACTTCCGAGGCTGAATGTAATATATTGCTGCATATTGCTACTGATGCATTCAATCCTCTTTCCTTTAAATTCACCGATCCCCTGCATAATTAAATGTCCATCATACCCCTTTAAATTATGAAACACAACGGGTATGCGTCGTCTTATCTTGTAATTCAGATTACAATTAGGATGGGCTGCACCTCTGTACTTGGAAGTTAAGTGGCAATGGTCTCTCACACGCTTTTCTCCTAAAGCCTTGTTACAAATATGGCAGAGAGTAGCATTTTCAAAGTTTTCACGATCTTCAGCAGTAAAATTCATTTTCATATTTTCTCTCAGTATTCTCTGAATCTCTTCTTCTTCTTGAATAAGGGCTTTCAAAAAATGATGAATCACATCTTCACCTCTATAGATAACAGGTCCTTTAAAGGTTTTTCCATCAGGCCCAATAATAATATAGGCAAAACCACAAGGAACATGATGAGATAAGATACTCTCATGTGAAACAGAAGGGGTATTCTCACATATATCCACTTTCATTAGGAAAGACTCAAAGTCTGCGTATACCACAAATGGTACACGCATTTGCATGTAAATACTTTGAAATTTCAAAATCTTGTCATTGTCACTGGGAAACTCCACTCTCTGTAGGCCATACTGGCTACATAATTCAATATGCTTCTTTAAACGAGCTTCAGATGAAAACCGCTGTAAACAGTAGTCACAAAAATATTGCTTCTCTTTATGTTTTCTTATACTGTATAAAAGTCTGCTCATACTTCTAATACAACAGTAATGAGACTGCTCATCATTACTAATAAGCAGTAAATTACAGTGTTGTTCTCGTCTATTAGATGATATATAGAGCGGAAACACCTTCTTATCTTCATATCCAAAGACACTCAGGCTCACATTATTATTATTTCGCTCAAATAATTTAACTTGGTGTAAAGGAGTGGGAAACTCGATTCCATCCAGATTCAACTTGCATTCATGCTCGGTATATTTGCTGACACGAGATGTATTCTTATAAACTGGATAAAGTTCTGCTAAGATGGACCACATAAAACATTTCTGATCACTATTTTCCACATTAATAATAGCTTTCTTGGCTAATAGTTCTTTAGGTAGCGGGATATAGCTTGAAGCAGCCAGAGGATCATATGTCCCAACATCAATCATGAGTTCCTCGATTCTCTCTAAGACCCAACCGCTACCACGGCCTTCATAGGTTTCGAACGATGTTAACACTTTTGCAAAGGCAGTATCCATATTAGAATCCAAATCTTCTTCTGTAATGTTTTTCATACAAGAACTTCTGAAATAGTTTATACAGTATTCCTGTTCTCCTTCAGATCGGAAACGAGTAAAACGGCAACATACATTTATGTACCATATAATACTACGTTTCAAAGCAATTTCCTTTAGCACTACTTGTTTTATCTCAATTCTATGAGAATCCAAAAAGGTAAGTAAATCTTTTTCAGCATGACCAGCAATTTTATAAACAGTCACAGTACCGTTTAAAGCCTGTTTGCAGGGTTTCTTAGTCGCCTTCTTCTTCTTTTTATTCATACACGGAGCATCTAATCTTTTTCTTTTAGTGCCTCGCATAGGCTTATCACCATGAATTGACCGTTCATGAATCTTCTCATGACGTATCAGATCATCTTTTCTTACAAAAGCCGCCTTACACAATTCACATATGTAATCCTTCTTTCCATCATGAATCCTCATATGGCGCACTAAGCTTCGTTTTGCCATGAAGCTCTTCGTACAAGTCGAACACACCTTTAAAAAATAAAATGCAAGACTTTAGTATAAACACGCTATTCTCGATAACAATGTAATACATGTCTCAAGATGTATATAAAGAAATCGCTAATCCATTATACTATCCCCATTAGAAATAATAAAATTCCTGAATTAAAGAATATATCCAGATACAAGACATTTCATGTAAGATCCCCAAGACATTTCATTAAATTCATAAAAACACTCATTAAAAAGTTGTTACGCATCATAAAAATACAAAGTTTAATAAAATGAGAGAATAAAATCACATTAAAACAAGTACTTACATGCCCAATCCTGTTCAAAGAAGGTGCATTACGCATAGGAACATCAGTAACGGTAGGGATAGTACCTCCGATATTACTTTCTAAGGCAAACATATTCGCAGAACAACTTCAAACACGTCTTAACAGCACGAAACTCACAACAGAAATGATAAAATCGCTGCTTGAAGACCACCTACATCCATTCATAAAAAATAGTTCTTGGTGTATCCGTAGGCCGAGAGCATGCCAAGGTCACGTGATAGTTATATCACGGTTACCGTTAAACTTGCAACACACGAATGTAATTATGTACACATTCGATAAAAAATAAACAATTCCTTCAACATCGCAATCGATTATATCCTTTTTAATAATCGTAATCGATATATTAAATAAATTCACATCTTTAAAAAATAATAGATTTTAATAAAATAATGAAAGAAAATCCCTTTGCGAGACCCCTTAAAACCTCCAATCCTTAAACAATACAGCAACGCGCAAACCTAAAAATCCCGAATAACATATACTCCTCTCTCCCCCTTCCTCCCCGAGACACCAACACTCACTTCTCCACACGTTAAACGTAACCCATAGCAACCGGAATCCATAATAAAACATTCACCTTCACCCCCAACGTACATCCAAATACACAGTCATTCAACGTGAAACCCGTAATTTTACAGCAAAACGCACTTTACAGGGATTCATAGAACAAAAAATCCTAAAAAATCAACAAATTCACCCAGAAACTAGCTAAAACCCTCAAATTACTTATAATTATCATCTACATATGCTATATAACCACTTACAACCTTAAAAAGGTGAGTATGCTAGTAGTAAAGAAAGGGGCGTTCGCCAGAATGCGGTTGAAGCAATGCCGCCTAAAAATAGTTTCTGGAAAGAAAAAATAAATATTTTTTGGTATTTCCAGAAAGTATCCTCTATGTCATATTTTGGTAAAATTAAAAAAGTTTTTAAAAAATTTTAAAAACTCAATTTTTTATTAATTTTCACAAAATTCCTAATTTTCCTATTAGTACCCCTTTCTACCGCTAGGGGGCGCTGATGGCACTGCTCCGCCTTCGTCGGTGTTGCCATCCAGAAAAAAGTTTCTTCCGTACTTAGAAAAAAATTCTAAGTTCTATCCCCGATAGTTCCAATTTTCACCGCTAGGGGGCGCTGAGCATCGCTGAGCCTTCGCAGCTGTTGCCACCTCGAAAAAAGTTTCTTCCGTACTTAGAAAAATCTCATTCCAAAAATTTATTTCCCCCTCAACCCCTCATACAAGACTACGACATCGTTGCCACCCGAAAAAAAAGTTTCTCAAAAATTTTTACCCCCACCTTTTTTCATTTTCCCCCCTTTTACACCCCCGTCCAGGATTACGAAAATCCAAGATGGCGGCCATTTTGCTGAGCGCTGAGCATCGCTGAGCCTTCGCAGCAGAACTCTCCTTCCTTTACTACTAGCATACTCACCTTTTTAAGGTTGTAAGTGGTTATATAGCATATGTAGATGATAATTATAAGTAATTTGAGGGTTTTAGCTAGTTTCTGGGTGAATTTGTTGATTTTTTAGGATTTTTTGTTCTATGAATCCCTGTAAAGTGCGTTTTGCTGTAAAATTACGGGTTTCACGTTGAATGACTGTGTATTTGGATGTACGTTGGGGGTGAAGGTGAATGTTTTATTATGGATTCCGGTTGCTATGGGTTACGTTTAACGTGTGGAGAAGTGAGTGTTGGTGTCTCGGGGAGGAAGGGGGAGAGAGGAGTATATGTTATTCGGGATTTTTAGGTTTGCGCGTTGCTGTATTGTTTAAGGATTGGAGGTTTTAAGGGGTCTCGCAAAGGGATTTTCTTTCATTATTTTATTAAAATCTATTATTTTTTAAAGATGTGAATTTATTTAATATATCGATTACGATTATTAAAAAGGATATAATCGATTGCGATGTTGAAGGAATTGTTTATTTTTTATCGAATGTGTACATAATTACATTCGTGTGTTGCAAGTTTAACGGTAACCGTGATATAACTATCACGTGACCTTGGCATGCTCTCGGCCTACGGATACACCAAGAACTATTTTTTATGAATGGATGTAGGTGGTCTTCAAGCAGCGATTTTATCATTTCTGTTGTGAGTTTCGTGCTGTTAAGACGTGTTTGAAGTTGTTCTGCGAATATGTTTGCCTTAGAAAGTAATATCGGAGGTACTATCCCTACCGTTACTGATGTTCCTATGCGTAATGCACCTTCTTTGAACAGGATTGGGCATGTAAGTACTTGTTTTAATGTGATTTTATTCTCTCATTTTATTAAACTTTGTATTTTTATGATGCGTAACAACTTTTTAATGAGTGTTTTTATGAATTTAATGAAATGTCTTGGGGATCTTACATGAAATGTCTTGTATCTGGATATATTCTTTAATTCAGGAATTTTATTATTTCTAATGGGGATAGTATAATGGATTAGCGATTTCTTTATATACATCTTGAGACATGTATTACATTGTTATCGAGAATAGCGTGTTTATACTAAAGTCTTGCATTTTATTTTTTAAAGGTGTGTTCGACTTGTACGAAGAGCTTCATGGCAAAACGAAGCTTAGTGCGCCATATGAGGATTCATGATGGAAAGAAGGATTACATATGTGAATTGTGTAAGGCGGCTTTTGTAAGAAAAGATGATCTGATACGTCATGAGAAGATTCATGAACGGTCAATTCATGGTGATAAGCCTATGCGAGGCACTAAAAGAAAAAGATTAGATGCTCCGTGTATGAATAAAAAGAAGAAGAAGGCGACTAAGAAACCCTGCAAACAGGCTTTAAACGGTACTGTGACTGTTTATAAAATTGCTGGTCATGCTGAAAAAGATTTACTTACCTTTTTGGATTCTCATAGAATTGAGATAAAACAAGTAGTGCTAAAGGAAATTGCTTTGAAACGTAGTATTATATGGTACATAAATGTATGTTGCCGTTTTACTCGTTTCCGATCTGAAGGAGAACAGGAATACTGTATAAACTATTTCAGAAGTTCTTGTATGAAAAACATTACAGAAGAAGATTTGGATTCTAATATGGATACTGCCTTTGCAAAAGTGTTAACATCGTTCGAAACCTATGAAGGCCGTGGTAGCGGTTGGGTCTTAGAGAGAATCGAGGAACTCATGATTGATGTTGGGACATATGATCCTCTGGCTGCTTCAAGCTATATCCCGCTACCTAAAGAACTATTAGCCAAGAAAGCTATTATTAATGTGGAAAATAGTGATCAGAAATGTTTTATGTGGTCCATCTTAGCAGAACTTTATCCAGTTTATAAGAATACATCTCGTGTCAGCAAATATACCGAGCATGAATGCAAGTTGAATCTGGATGGAATCGAGTTTCCCACTCCTTTACACCAAGTTAAATTATTTGAGCGAAATAATAATAATGTGAGCCTGAGTGTCTTTGGATATGAAGATAAGAAGGTGTTTCCGCTCTATATATCATCTAATAGACGAGAACAACACTGTAATTTACTGCTTATTAGTAATGATGAGCAGTCTCATTACTGTTGTATTAGAAGTATGAGCAGACTTTTATACAGTATAAGAAAACATAAAGAGAAGCAATATTTTTGTGACTACTGTTTACAGCGGTTTTCATCTGAAGCTCGTTTAAAGAAGCATATTGAATTATGTAGCCAGTATGGCCTACAGAGAGTGGAGTTTCCCAGTGACAATGACAAGATTTTGAAATTTCAAAGTATTTACATGCAAATGCGTGTACCATTTGTGGTATACGCAGACTTTGAGTCTTTCCTAATGAAAGTGGATATATGTGAGAATACCCCTTCTGTTTCACATGAGAGTATCTTATCTCATCATGTTCCTTGTGGTTTTGCCTATATTATTATTGGGCCTGATGGAAAAACCTTTAAAGGACCTGTTATCTATAGAGGTGAAGATGTGATTCATCATTTTTTGAAAGCCCTTATTCAAGAAGAAGAAGAGATTCAGAGAATACTGAGAGAAAATATGAAAATGAATTTTACTGCTGAAGATCGTGAAAACTTTGAAAATGCTACTCTCTGCCATATTTGTAACAAGGCTTTAGGAGAAAAGCGTGTGAGAGACCATTGCCACTTAACTTCCAAGTACAGAGGTGCAGCCCATCCTAATTGTAATCTGAATTACAAGATAAGACGACGCATACCCGTTGTGTTTCATAATTTAAAGGGGTATGATGGACATTTAATTATGCAGGGGATCGGTGAATTTAAAGGAAAGAGGATTGAATGCATCAGTAGCAATATGCAGCAATATATTACATTCAGCCTCGGAAGTTTACAGTTTATAGATTCTCTTCAATTCTTACCTGCCTCTATTGAGAAACTAAGTTCTAGTTTGGAATCCAATCAGTTTCGTATCACCCAAGAACATTTTATAAGTGATCAAGTGGATTTAGTGACTAGAAAGGGTGTTTACCCCTATTCTTATATGGATTGTGCTACCAAGTTTGAAGAAACGAGCTTACCCACTAAAGAGGCCTTCTTTGATGATTTAAATCGAGAGGAGGTCTCTGATGATGCCTATGCCTATGCTCAACATGTTTGGACATCTTTAAAGATAAAGAATATGGGGGAATATCATGACTTGTACATAAAAACTGATATTCTTCTATTAGCGGACATTTTTGAGAATTTCCGTGATTTGACATTGAATTATTATGGAATAGATGCTGCCCACTGTTTAACATTGCCATCTCTTGCCTGGAATGCAGCCTTGAAGACTAGTGGAGTATCATTAGAACTGATTACAGATCCTGATATGTACTTATTTTTAGAAGAAGGTATAAGAGGCGGTATTAGTGTTATTAGTAAGCGCCTTAGTCAGGCTAATAACAAGTATTTGGAACATTTTGATTCTACGAAACCTAGCAAATATATAATGTACCTGGATGCTAATAATCTATATGGGTGGGCTCTAAGCCAAGCACTCCCCGTATCGGATTTTAGATGGCTTGATTCTCAAGACATTCAGAACTTTAATCCACTTGCTGTTGAAGATGACTCACCTGTGGGATATATTATCGAAGCGGATATAGACTATCCCCATGATTTGCATGATAAGCATAATGATTATCCTCTAGCACCCGAAAGAGTTCATATCACCCCATCTCTGATTTCGGAGTATAGCCGGAATTTATCTGAAGAAATGAATTTGAAAATATGCAAGGACCAGATCAAATTAACACCTAATTTGAATCATAAGGTTAAATATGTTCTGCATTATAGAAATTTAAAGCAGTATATGAAGCTAGGGATGAAACTTGTGAAAATCCATCGAGTATTAACTTTTAAGCAAGAGCCCTGGTTGAAGCCCTATGTACAATTTAACACTGAGAAGAGAATGAAAGCAAAAAATTCCTTTGAAAAAGATCTGTTCAAACTTATGAATAACGCAGTGTTTGGAAAAACTATGGAAAATTTGAGAAAAAGAATGGATGTTAAGCTAGTACAGACTGAGAAGAGACTGAAAAAATTACTTGCATCACCAGCCTTACACTCCTTCAAAATATTTAATGAAGATCTGGTAGCAGTTCATATGCATAAGACTCATTTGAAACTGAATAGACCCATCTATGCAGGTTTTTCAGTACTGGACTTGAGTAAAACACTTATGTATGAGTTTCATTATGATTTTATTAAGAAGATGTATGGAAGCCGAGCCGAATTGCTTTTCACAGACACCGATTCCCTGTGCTATGAAATTGAAACAGAGGATATTTACAAAGATTTTGAAAGTTATGAAGACTATTTTGACTTTTCGGATTATCCTCCAACACATCCACTCCATTCCAATAAGAATAAAAAAAGGATTGGAAAAATGAAAGACGAGTTGAATGGAACTCCTGCCGTGGAATTTGTAGGCCTAAGATCGAAAATGTATAGCCTAAAAACACCCTTTACGGATAAAAAGACTGCTAAAGGTGTTAATAAGAATGTTGTAAAAAAACACATCCATCATGAAGATTATTATAATTGCCTAACAAGGCGAAGATATAATAGAGTGGAGCAATTTAAAATTGCAAGTAAAGACCATCAGATGTATACTGTGAAGCAAATTAAAATGGGCTTATCCCCCTATGATGATAAGCGACATATCTTAAAGGATGGTATCAAGAGCCTAGCATACGGTCATTATCAAATTTAAATGAGCAGGTCATGCTAGATTGAATTGTGGCGGTGTATCCTATACACCGGGTGGAGGTGGGACCACAATTTAAAAAAATATATATATTTCTAACAACACCTAATGTATGAAAGAGACCTTATCCCATTTAGATTGTTGAAAATAGGTATCTATGATTATTTAAAATTTTGAAATCGAAGGCCGAAATGGTTGAGGAAACACACCCCTCCCATACACCCGATTCTGCTACTTTGAAAACACCAATTCACGCGATTCTGCTACTTTAAAACACCAATTCATGCGATTCTGCTACTTTAAAACACTAATTCACGCGATTCTGCTACTTTAAAACACTAATTCACGCGATTCTGCTACTTTAAAACACCGATTCACGCGATTCTGCTACTTTAAAACACCAATTCACGCGATTCTGCTACTTTAAAAACATGTTTTTGTTAGTTTTTACAAGTAAAAAGTATGTTTTTGAAAAAAATCGCAAAATGTCACATTTTTCAAAAAACGCATTTTTGGTAACACTTTTGCAAAAACGCACATTTTTAAAAAAAAAATGTAAAAGTGCGAAAACCTATGTTAATTCCCATAGAGAAAACGGCATTTTGAAAAAAAATCGCAAAATGTAACATTTTTTAAAAAACGCTTTTTTGGTAACACTTTTGCAAAAACGCACATTTTTTTTACAAAAAATACACAAAAGTGTGAAAACCCATGTTATTTCCCATAGAGAATTCAAACAATCTAAAAACCACAATTTATTTTAAAAACGTACATTTTTGTTGTTTTTTTAACGTTTTGAAAACTTTTTGTGAAAAAACGCTAAAAGTGACACTTTCTTAAAATTTATAAAACATTAATATTTAAAAAGAAGAAAAAGAAAAAAAATCCATCTGATCCATCCTAACCTTTGACTGACATCATGGAAAGTCACGTGCTGGTGGAAGCTGCACCCCTGCTCATGAGGTGCGCCTATGCTTTAACATGGGAGAACTAGCACCGCAATTTCCCCATGTTAAAGTATAGCACCGCGTGAGCCAGAACCCCCTACTATTCCCTACTTTTAATTCAGATGAAAATTAAATAAAAAATCAACCTATTCAAGTGGGGGTAATAAAAACTTGTGCGTAGTATAAGATTAAAAGTAATTCTTTTTATTTTTTTCATTTTTTCATTTAACAGGGGAGGGAACATAACTTTCAGACATATATAACTCTGGATACGGGAACAGTTTGGACAGATGTCTGTGTGTGCGTGTGCGTGTGTGCTTCTGTAGAAACAAATCTAAGCGTCATATGGCCATAAAATTTCGTACATATTTGAGGACCTGATAAGGTGCGCCTCAGCGTTATCTTTTTAAATTTGAAATTAGTATTTTAGTTATTTTACGTTTTACCCCGATTTACACAAATCAATTCCTAAGTGGCCTAAAATATTATCAATGA
Source organism: Amaurobius ferox (assembly GCA_951213105.1). Taxonomy (NCBI): domain Eukaryota; kingdom Metazoa; phylum Arthropoda; class Arachnida; order Araneae; family Amaurobiidae; genus Amaurobius; species Amaurobius ferox. The sequence continues at coordinate 34,020,886 of OX578134.1, forward strand.
GTTTCTATCTTGACAAAACCGGAAAGATTCGAAAACGTTTTTTCTGACAATGTTTGCACCGAATCCGTGGGATGATTCCTTTATATTTAATTATTGTTTTAAATACATCGATATTTTCATTTTTTAAGTGATCTGATCTATATATCGTCGTATCCGGAAAACTAACATTATCACAATTCTATAATTTGACCTTATATCTCAACATTCTATCAACAGCAACAAAAAAAAAAAAAAAAAAATTTGATATCATAAGTAATTTCAATTTTTGTAATGTAATAAGTGATCGCATTTAGTCATTGCAATGGATCGCCGTGCACTCCGTGAGAGGGGCGAACGAACTGCGCATAATGGATGGGTTCTTGACATCCGGGAAGAAACTTCTGGAGAGAGGTTTTGAAACTTATTCTATTTTTTGCTTTACGAAGAGAGGTTTCTTTTCTTTCTTTCTTTTTTTATTTTGCTTTGCGGATAGCGTGCTTGGTGAATTGAGTTGTAATGGGCATTTTTTTACGACCTGGGCAACACGGGGCAATTCGTTCTAGCCTTAATTAATAATGGTCATATGACGCTTATATTTTCTGCTACAGACTACACACACACAAGCATAGGGATCGTCTTTTATTAAGTACCAGAAATTGTAACCAGCGTTGTGCGGGACTTATAGCAAGGTTCAATTAAATACATTAAATTTTCTGAAAGGCCCAGTCGCCTGTTGCGCGGACACAATCGAACACATATTCGTTCTAAATAAGCACCTAATCAGTAATCACACCATATTTTCTAAATGGTGCGAAATCTAAGCGCCCACTGCGTACAAATAATTTAATTAGTGCGAGCTGCTTAAATAATACATTTAAATTCAATTTCAAATGGCTTCGATCTGAAAATTGCACGTTTCAAATCCCACGCGCTCTATGCAAAAGTACCCGCATGCGACGGATGGAATTGTGGAAAACCTCAAAGGCACGGGATGCTTTTCGTGCGTTTTAAACCTCTCCGATGCGTTTCAAACTAATTCAAGTCCGGAGATTCGAACAGCTTTAAGACGTGACTATGCATACTCTTAAAGCCTGGTGTAATCCTGTGTAATCCCGAGGCTTAGACTAGGGACACATTTAGATATGATTTCGCATTATGCACGTTGCTTTTTCTTCGTGTTTTCAAGAGATGTCAAAATAGGTTTCCGTGATCGTATTATGTATTAGTGGGCGCTTATTTAAGACTCGCAGCTAAGACCCAGACAATGCCGGGTAATTTGTTATAGTACATAATAAAGGACGATGTCTGTATGTGTGTTCAGTCTCTAGTGATAAAACTAAGCGTCGTACGGCCATTCAACTTGGTACACAGGTACTTAAGAACATGTGAAGGTGTACCTCGGCGTTATTGTTTTAAATGAGGGAATAAACTAATGTGTGTAATTCTGCAGATAAGGGTAGGTTGACTGATCAATTATGACTCTTACCTACGCTACTGCGTTGAATTGCTTATACAGCTAGCATATGATAGGATGTGCAACTCCGATTTGTCAAAATGGCAATGCGTGATCTGCTTTCAAGCCGCTAGGTATATTGATTGCTGCCAACATGCCATTGTTCTCAAAATACTGTTTTCATTTCAGGTTATGAGTTTCTCAATTTCAGTTTAACTGGCACTCAATGTCCTGATTGCTCAACACGGTGTCACCTGACCACTAACTCGCCGAGGCAGATAGAAAACCACACAATAATCGTTTTTTTTCCTCTTCCGAAAAAACAATCGGCATTTTTAAGCGATCAGCCCAACCGCGGAGCTTTCAGGTTGGATTAGACGCTTCATTGCTTGCTGAAGCGCTGGCCCACCCGGCCTGCTTCCTTCGTGCCTGAACTGCCCTGAAATGCGATATCATAAGAAGCACATACCACCTGAGTTACACGCTTCCATTCATGCAGCTACGGAGCTTCGTTCATAAAATTTTATACGTTTTAGTTTTTGACGACGCAATTCGTCGGTAATACATCAGGTGCTGTTTCTTACAGTGTGTGTGGCACGAGTGGCATTCTTTGCATAAAATGCCGCCATAATGTGAGTCTCCACTCGACTTTCTCATGCATTCACATTCCATAATTTTTACGTGCATTTGAATCACAATAAGTGTCAAAGAAGGAAATTTTAAAAAGAAGGAAATTTTTTGGCGTCTGTTTGCGAGTTTTTCTTTTAAATAAATTTAATTGTTTAAAGCAAATCAATCAAGCTGATGACTTGAATGCATTCACTTGGTTTGTGTTATAATTGTTAATACCATTTACATGCATAACACATTTTAAACTATCAATAATTAAACATATACCGTTCGTGAGACATTTTATGCTTTGAATTTAAAAAAAAAGATGAATCAAATAAACTTGCTATTATCAAATGAGTGAATGCACTGTAAATGCTTTTAACCTGAAATGAATGGCCACCAATATTTAAAAATTATGAGATGTTTTCGAGATAGAAAGGTTATTTATTCCCTATTTTACATTCAGTGCTATATCTCTGAAATCATTGAGCGAAATATTAATTGAGCAAATCGAATGGTATGATTGTTTCAATCCAAGAGTTTCATAAGCATATGGATTTTTGGACCGAATGGATCAAAGGAAAACTCTCGATTCTTCCCTACTGACTCCATATGTTTGCTCATGAGATAGCTCTATAAATCCATTGAATTAGTTCTTAAAACTTTTTTCACGAAAAATTCGATTTGGAAGGAGTCACATAAAGACTTTTCCCGTGTCGAATTCAATCAAACTAACTTGGCATGTCTGCTCTAATATCCATTAAATTACTATTTAAAACCTTTTTCTGAAGAAATATAATTTAAAAGAAAGATGTAAAAAACCTTGCTGCTCTAATTAAGATTCAAACTATGGATCTTCGTAATGGTTAGCTGATGCTTTAAGGTTGAACTACTAGCACGGAATTGCAATTTCTTATCGTTAAAGTGGACTTGCATTCTCCTCCTCCTAATGCCATATTGATGTGCAAGTTGATAATATGATTTGATCACCTCCTGTTATTACTTTCCCTATATCCATAATGTATAAGGAAAGTATTGTGACGGGGTCGAAAATTCGAATTCGAGTTTTCGACGGGAGAGCACGTTTCAAGCATCCCTGATTACGAATCAAACATTTTTTAAGTGACGTCTGTGTGTGTGTGTGTGTGTGTGTGTGTCTGTGTGTGTGTGAAAGTATGTGTGTGTGTGTGTGTGTCAGTGGGTCTGTGGAGACGATAACTGACGAACGACTGGACCGATTCGAACAAAATTTGGTACAAAAATCACAATCCGTAAACACTGGAAGCTTATTGTTTTTAAACGTAATCGAATATTCAGAACTCCCCTAAATTTTGGAGTGAAATTTTGAAAAAATCGTCAACAAATCAAAACAGCTAATAAAGTTACGCAAATAGACATTTCTTATGTAATTTTTCATTAGAAAACGATTGACATAAAGTTTAGAACGCTAACATGAACCGTTCTCGAGATATTTCACATTTTTCAAAAAAAATTATCAAAAAGCCATATAAAATAAAAATATATATTTCCTATTGAGAAACATGTTCACTTTTCATATGTAATACCATGCGATAAATTGGGTGACATCATTCTCGTGGATCTAGCTCGTTCCATTCATGGGAAAAGATACTTCGAGTAATACTTTTGTATTTGAACGCCAATAGCCATTTATCTGTTATAAGAATAACTTATATCTTCGTCAGTAAAGTTTGGCGAGATTTTGGCGACGAATTTGGCGGAATGTCGCCAACTTGGCGACTTTTTGAAATGTTGTCAAATTAACGAAAATCTCGCCAAATGGATTAAAATGACGCTAAATCAATGAAAATGACGACTAATTGTCGAAAATTCAATATCTTGGAAAGAATATAAGTATTTACTATAAGAAAAACCTATTTTTTTACTGTAAAAGTAGTAAATTCAATGCATTATATAAGGAAAGTCATGTGTTGCCCTCATCAGATTTTTTTTACCTCATGTTAGCCTCATGGTACTACTATTTCTATCCATATTAGCATCCTGAGTGGTCGTTGGAATCCCATTTGAATGCCGGAAGTCATTGAATCTATACTATTAGTACTAGGGTCGCTTTCAGACCCCAACATACCTGCACTAACTTGAAAGATTAAAATTGTTCGGGTGCCATTAAAAAGAGCCTTGTTGTCCTAACTAGGAATCGATGAACGGATTTTCATATTGGCCAGACGAGATTCTATCGTTGAGCAACTATGGAATGGAATTGCAAGGTCTTATCATCGTCGAAGTGAATTCTGCAAGGAGCAGACTTGCTTTTGAAGTTTTTTCAGTAGCGAAATCTATCCCACTGATTCAGCATGTTCAATCTTGAGACAGATCTAATATCCAGCGAATTGCTTTTATAATAATTTTTTTCGTTAATAATTTTTACTTTCCTTATATGCGTAATGTATAAGGAAAGTATTGTGACGGGGTCGAAAATTCGAATTCGAATTTTCGATGGGAGAGTACGTTTCAAGCATCCTTGATCACGGATCAAACATTTATGAGGTGATGTCTGTGTGTGTGTGTGTGTGTGAAAGTATGTATGTGTGTATGAGTGTGCGTGTCAGTGAGACTGTGGAGACGATATCTCACGAACGAATGGAGCGATTCGAATGAAATTGGGTACAAAAATCACAACCCGTGAATAATGAAAGCCTATTGTTTTTAAACGCAATCGAATGTTCGGAACTCCCCTGAATTTTCGAGTGAAATTTTGAAAAAATCATCAAAAAATCAAAACCTTTAATAAAGTTACGCAAATAGACATTTCTTATGTAATTTTTCCTTAAACGATTAACATAATCTTTAGAACGCTAGCATGAACTGTTCCCGAGATATTATACATTTTTCAAATAAATTTATCAAAAAATCCCATAAATTAAAAAAAATATATTAACTGTTGAGAAACATGTTCACTTTTAAAATGTAATATCATGCGATAAATTTGGTGACATCCTCGTGGATGTAGCTCGTTCCATTCATGAGAAAAGATACTTTGAGTAATACTTTTGCATAACTTATTTCTCCGTCCATAACGCTTGGCGAGATTTTGACGACGAAGTTGGCGGAGTATCACCGACTTTTTTAAATGTTGCCAAATTAATGAAAATCTCGGCAAATAGATAAAAATGGCGCCACATCAATGAAAATGACGACTAATTGACGAAAATTCGATATCTTGGAAAGAATATAAGTATCTACTATAAGAATAATCTATTTTTTTTTTGCTGTAAAAGTAGTAAATTCATTGCATTATATAAGGAAAGTCATGTGCTGCCCATATCAGATTTTTACTTTCCTTATATACATAATGTATAAGGAAAGTATTGTGACGGGGTCGAAAATTCGAATTTGAGTTTTCGACGGGAGAGCACGTTTCAAGCATCCCTGATCACGAATCAAACATTTTTAAAGTGATGTCTGTGTGTGTGTATGTGTGTGTGTGTGTATGTGTGTGTGAAAGTATGTGTGTGTGTCAGTGAGTCTGTGGAGACGATAACTGACGAACGTATGGACCGATTCGAACCAAATTTGGTACAAAAATAACAATCCGTAATCACTGCATGCCTATTGTTTTTATACGTAATCGAATGTTCAGAACCCCCTAAATTTTCGAATGAAATTTTGAAAAAATCGTCAAAAAATCAAAACCGCTAATAAAGTTACGCAAATAGACATTTCTTATGTAATTTTTCATTAGAAAACGATTGGCATAAATTTTAGAACGCTAAAATGAACCGTTCTCGAGATATTGTACATTTTTCAAAAAAATTATGAAAAAGCCACATAAAAAAAAATTCCTATTGAGAAACATGTTCACTTTTCATATGTAACACCATGCGATAAATTGAGTGACATCATTCTCGTGGATCTAGCTTGTTCCATTCATGAAAAAATATACTTTGAATAATACTTTTGTATTTAAACGCCAATAGTCATTTATCTGCTGTAAGAATAACTTTTTTCTTAGTGCATAACGCTTGGCGAGATGTTGGCGACGAATTTGGCGGAATGTCGCCAACTTGGCGAGTTTTTTGAAATGTTGCCAAATTAATGAAAATCTCGCCAAATGAATAAAAATGATGCTAAATCAATGAAAGTGACGACTAATTGTCGAAAATTCAATATCTTGGAAATAATATTAGTATCTACTATAAGAAAAACCTATTTTTTTACTGTAAAAGTAGTAAATTCATTACATTATATAAGGAAAGTCATGTGTTGCCCACATCAGATTTTTTAAATTTGGATGAAGGAGTAAATGCATTACTTTTATTTTCCGGGGCAAATTCTGTTCTGACTCCGCCTGGCTTGATAAAGTTCTACTACCCATTGAAGTATTTTTTATCGCTTTTTTAATACAGTTCTAATTTGGAAGAAGGAGTAACATACTTTTTTTTAAAATTTTTCTGGTGGCCAATTCTGTCTTCTCTAATGTTTACCCACGAGAAAGATATAGTACACATTGAATTACTTTTTAAATCTTTTTTCTTGGAGATTTTTACTTTCCTTATATACATAATGTATAAGGAAAGTATTGTGACGGGGTCGAAAATTCGAATTCGAGTTTTCGACGGGAGAGCACGTTTTTAGCATCCCTGATCGCGAATCGAACATTTTTGAGCCGATGTCTGTGTGTGTGCGTGTGAAAGAATGTGTGTGTGTGTGTGTGTGTGTGTCAGTGAGTCTGTGGAGACGATAACCGACGAACGAATGGAGCGATTCAAATGAAATTTGGTACAAAAATCACAATCCACGAATACTGGAAGCCTATTGTTTTAAAACAGAATCGAATGTTCAGAATCCTTTAAATTTTGAAAAATCATAAAATCAAAACCTCTAATAAAGTTAATCAAATAAACATTTCTTATGTAATTTTTCCTGAGAAAGCGTTTGACATAAACTTCAGAACGCTAGCATGAACCGTTCTCGAGATATTGCACATTTTTCAATAAATTTATCAAAAAAATCCCATAAATTAAAAAAAATATTAACTGTCGAGAAACATGTTTACTTTTCATGTGTAATATCATGCGATAAATTTGGTGACATCATTCTCATGGATCTAACTCGTTCCATTCACGAGAAAAGATATTTTGAGTAATACTTTTGTATTTGAATGCATAATAGTCATTTATCTGCTGTAAGAATAACTTATTTCTCCGTCCATAACGCTTGGCAAGATTCTGGCGACGAATGTAGCGGAATGTCGCCTAATTGGCGACATTTTTAAATGTTGCTAAATTAACGTAAATGTCGCCAAAAGGATAAATATGACGCCAAATCAATGGAAATGACGACTAATTGAAGAACATTCAATATCTTGGAAGGAATGTAAGTATCTACTATAAGAATAACATTTTTAACACTTTACAACAAAGTTGAAAAATGTTTATGACTTTGTTCATTCTGTCTGTCTGTCTGTCTGTCTGTCCGTTAGCACTATAACTGCAGTAAAAATGACTTAATCAAAATGAAATTTTAGTATGTTGTTCAGACGGTCTGTAGAACCTATGGGAATATAAATGAATAATATTACCCAATTAGTTTTGGATTGAACCCGGGTCGAAGAAATGAAATACATTGAGCCCTATGGGACCTAATTTTTCAAACATTTTTTAAGCGGATTTAAAATTCACAAATTGCTTCAAAAATTTTAGGTAATATTCAAATTGTTCCATAAAATATATATAAAAAAAATTCTGCGAAATATATGCAGTAGTTTTTTAAATAAAAATTAAAATTATAATTACACCTCTTATATGAAACGATCACGTGACCATGATATGAAACGATCACATGACCCACTTTAAAATGATATATGGCATCCATCTTGTTTCCAAATCGTGATTTTTTTAAGTTCTTTTTAATTCATATTGAGTGTTGTATCCGTCCTAGAACTACTTTATTTTTGCTTAAATTCTGTGCATCTACATACTGAAACAACGCAATGACAATATATTTGAGTTTAAATGCTCATCTAAATTTGATTATTTCTACAACTAAGCCTATTTTTCACCTATATAAAATGTAAACAGCAAAATATATAGAATGAGTTGTATTAGAATTCCTGTATTTTTTTAACACAAAATAATTTAGTCCATGGAGTTTGCATGACTGATATGAATGAAATATTAATTGATTTCATAAAGAGAAGGACGATTTTTTTCGATGAAGTTTCAAGTATACAGTTTAATTTTTTGTAGCTCCATGGTCTTAAACAAAATGTTTAAATAAAATAAATTATTATAGTATTGTGATGAATGAAATGAATGGGAGAAAGTTATGAATGAAATCCTGTTTTTATAGAGAGATCCAGGCGTGTTATTTTTTCTATGACGTCATTTGAATTAATTTCAGTTGTTTTCGATGAAGTTTTCAAATATAATAAATTATCGTAGTATTATGATAATTCTAAAACTATTACCGAGGAATGTATAACATTTTAGAGATGTTTAAACCAGGCAATTTATATTTCAATGCCGTCATTTGAATGAAGTTCATTTTCTTCGATGAAGATTTAAGTTTTCAAATATAATAAATTAATGCAGTATTGTGATAAGTTTCGCAATATTACCGAGGAATGTATTGCATTTTTGACTTGTTTAAATAAAATTGCATTGAAGTTGGAAAGTGTTTCATAATCAATGCTTTAAGCATGATTGATCTTTCTTGTTTTAACTGTAAAAGTAGTAAATTCATTGCATTATATAAGGAAAGCCATGTGTTGCCCACATCAGATTTTTAGTTTGGTGAAAGAAGTAATATTACATTTTAAAATTTTTCGGGTGATGGCATCTAATCTGCTGATGCGTATCTTTATTCATGAGAAAACTCTAGTACCCATTGAATTGTTTTTTAACACTTTTTAAGCAGAATTCTAATTTGGAAGAATGAGTATATATTTTAAAACTGTACTCGTGGCGAATTCTGTCTTACTGACTCCGTATGTCTATTCATGCGAAAGCTCTAGAACACATTGAAACCTTTTAAATCTTTTTCCTTTTAGAATTCTAATTTGGAAGAAGTGAAGTTACTTTCTAAAACTTTTTCCGCGGTGTCTTCTAGCCTACTGACTTCGCATGTTTTTTCATGAGAAAGCTCTAGTACCCATTAAATTATCTTTTAACACTTTTTGAACATAAATCTAATTGGGAAAAGGAGTAAGTTTACTTTTAAAACTTTTCTCGTGGCGAATTCTGTCTTACTGACTCCGTATGGCTACCCATGAGAAAGATATAGCATCCATTGAATTACTTTTTAAATTTTTTTCGCTGGACAATTTTAATTTGGACGAAGAAGTGGCATTACTTTTTAAATTTATTCGGTGGTGACTTTTATTCTACTGACTCCGTATGCTTTTTCACGAGAAAACTCTAGTACCCACTGGATTACATTTAAATACTTCTTTTGAGCAGAAATCTAATTGGAAGGAGAAAGTAACATTACTTTTTAAAACTTTTCTCGTGGCGAATTCTGTCGACTCCGTAAGTTTTTCATGAGAAAGCTCTACCCTTTGAATTACTTTTTTAGTCTTTCTCTGTGGAGAATTTTAATTTGCGAAAGGGAGTAACACTTTTTTTAGAACTTTTCTCGCTGAAAATTCTGTTCTACTGACTACGCATTCTTACTCCCGAGAAAGGTTCAGTACCCATAGAATTACTTTTAAAATATTTTTCTGCCGAGAATTTTATTTTGGAAGGATGGATAATATTACTTTTTATAACTTTTACCCTGGAGAATTTTGTCCTATTGCTTTCGTATGTTTGCTTATGAGAAAAATTCAGTACTAATTAGATATCAAGAAATTCTGTCTTATAAAGAGGAGGAAAGTGAAGTCACAAAGTGAGGGAAAATATAAGCATCTCAGGAAATTGGTAATTTCACAATAGAGATGTAATAACTGACATGTTAATTTGTTATTGAAAATTCGTTTGTTCCATTGTGCAAACAATGCGCCATTGCACGCATACAAAATTATAGGTTTGCACGTGAGTTAAAGGCCACATCAATTGCTTTGAAGAAAATAAACAATAATAGATGATATCGACAATTTTACTATCAAAGTTAAGTAATGAAGCTTAATTTACGTTAGGCACTATAATTTTTAAATTGTCATAATTGCGTGTCTTATCTACAGCAAGTTTCTCTAGAGAGTATAAACAACAAACCCACAATGCCATCTGATAACGGTGAATGAAGATGTTAAAAAGAGATATCATAATAACAAGTCAAATTAAAATGTAAAGCGCAAGTTTATTTATACGACATGATAATAGAAAAGAATAAAATGGCAGTTTGAAATTACTCAGTCATTGCTATAGCAATAATAATACCGAGTTAACAATAGACCTTTATTATTGTCTTATTCCACTTCTTTTGAAATCCTTTCCAACGTATTTCGTGCATTAGTTCTTATTATGTTCCCATCAAGCGAAATAACTGCATGGAGTTACAATTACATTTTTTTTAATCAACTGTCGGAAAAGTAAGTGCCATATGTTGCGGAGATAGTGCGAAAAGAAATGGAAAATCACACACAGAGACACATTAATGTGAATGGAGAGGGGAAAAAACTGCGAACCAGCGGAAGAAGTTACAAGAAGGTTTATCTCGAATACCATCTGTCTTTTCTGACACGGGGTAGTTATCATTCGTTTCTTTATCTTAATAAAAATCTTACGGGTCAACAGATGGCGCTGAAATATTTTGGTTAGTGATAAATCGGGACGGTAAAAATGCCAGTTTCTTACTGCTTAACGCAATGTTGGGAGGTGCCAAAAAGAGAAGCCCATTAAACACCCTGGTATGTTTATTAGAAGATATGAGAGTCATCACTTTGTACATCGGAAGATAATTAAAGTGGGTCTGGTTCCAGTTGATGAGAAAGAAAATACACGTAATGATAACTTCAATATTCAGACTGCATTGCAAAACATTCGATAATTCTTTTCTGAAAAGGAAAAACTGTGATAAATTCAGTTTTATTTTAAGAAGGGCAAAGCTCTATACAGTGACGTCGTAGAAGGGTAGGGGTTGGGGTTTGCAACAAAATAATTTACAGTTTACAATTATCCAAATATCATTTGGTCGAATTCTAGTTTACTTATAATGAAATTTAAAAGCCTTAAATTTTAATATAAAAATTAAATATATATATTTATTTCCCTATACACTGTAATATATAGGGAAAGTATTGGAATCGTGTCGAAAATTGCAATTCTAGTTTTCAGATCTACACGTTTCAAGCACTTTGGAACATGAAAGAACTATTTTTAACGGGGCGTCTGTGTGTGTGTCTGTGCAAGATATGCATCCCTCTTAACGCAAAAACTAATTGAGAAAATTTTACAAAATTTGGTAGATAAATCACTTGCGGGTTATGCTGGTACTGATTAGATTTGGGCGCGATTTGGGAAAAAAGGAAACTGTCATTTTTTGGGCCGCAATATGTTCGCAAATGGTCCGCAAAAATCGTATGTATCCACTCTAGTTGAGAAACTAATTGACCAAATTTCCCAGAATTTAGTAGATAAGTAATTTGTGTGTGGCCCTAGTGATTAGATTTTGATACGATTCGGGAAAAAAATAATCTGCTTTCTTTTTTGCAAAATGGCTTGCAAAATTTGTCAAACATATAAAATAAAAGTCTAAATATGCTCAAATGCATTTCTTAAATGCTTGTTTTATACATAATTTTTGATGACGAAGGGAATAAGACTCTAAAATGAACTATTCTAGAAATATTTATTCTTAATTTTGACACTTTACAACATAGTTGAAAAGTGTTTATGATTTTGTTCATTCTGTCTGTCTGTCTGTTTGTCTGTCTGTCCGTTAGCACGACAATTGCCGTAAAAATGACTTTATCAAAATGAAATTTTAGTATGTTGTTCAGACGGTCTGTGTGACCTATGGGAATATAAATGAATAATATCACCCAATTAGTTTTGAATTGAACCCGGGTTGAAAAAATGAAATATATTGAATCCTATGGGACCTAATCTTTCAAACATTTTTTAAGCGGATTTAAAATTCACAAATTGCTTCGAAAGTTTTAAAAAATATTCAAATTATCCCATAAAATATATAAAAAAATTTCAGCAAAATATATTCAGTAGTTTTTTAAATAAAAATTAAAATAATAATTACACCTTTTATATGAAGAGATCACGTGACCAATATATGAAGAGATCACGTCACCACTTCAAAATAAAATATGCATCCATCTTATGCCAAAATCGTGATTTTTAAAGCTCTTTTTAATTCATATTGAGTGTTGTATCCGTCCTAAAACCGCTTTATTTTTGCTTAAATTCTGTGTATCTACATACTAAAACAACGCAATTGCAATATATTTGAGTTTAAATGAACATCCAATTTTGATCATCCAACAAATGATCATCCAACTTCTACAACGAAGCCTAATTTTCACTTATGGAGAATGTAAATACCAAAAGATGTAAAATGAGTTGTATAAGAATTGCTGCATTTCTTTAACGCAAAACTATTTACCTCATGGAGTCTGCAATATAGCTGATATGAATGAAATATTCATTGATTTTACACAGAGAACCGGATGATTTTTTCGATAAAGCTTTAAGCATAGAGTTAAATAACTTGTACTTCCATGGTCTTAAGTTTTTAAATAAAATAAATTGTTATAGCATTGTGATGAATGAAATGAATGGAGAAAAATTTATGAATGAAATGCTGCTTTTATAAAAAGAGCCAGGCATTTATATTTCGATGACGTCATTTGAACAAATTTCAGTTGTTTTCGATGAAGTTTTCAAATATAATAAATTATTGTAGTATGATGATAATTTAAAAAATATTATCGAGGAATGTATCGCATTTTAGAGATGGATGTTTAAACCAGGCAATTTATATTTCAATGCTGTCATTTGAATGAAGTTCATTTTTTTTCGATGAAGTTTTGAGATTTCAAATATAATAATTTAATGTAGTATTGTGATAATTTTAAAAATATTACAGAGGAATGTATCGCATTTTAGAGATGTTTAAATGAAATTGCATTGAAGTTGGAAAGCGTTTCATAATCTATGCTTTATGCATGATTGATCTTTTTGTTTTAATTTTGAGGAGCTGAAGACGGGGAGGAGGGGGGGGGGGATTCACGGCAGTTAAACAATTATTTAATGAAATTTCTAAAAATTTAGTAGTTATGTCTCTTGAAGGTTATCCTGATGCTGCTTAGATTTTGGTTTGACTCGGAAAAATATAACCGATCTTTTTTTTTGCGAAATTGCTTGAAAAGATCGTTAAAAACTGAAATAAATAAATAAAATGGGTGAAATATATTAATTATATACTTGTTCTTTATGTAATTTTCAAAGCTAATCAGAGTGACCTCGCGACTCTAGAGAAAAACCGTTCTCCATATATTTTAGTTTTTTAGAACTTTAAGAAACTGAAGACGTTCTGAAAAAAGCATCATGTTTCCAAATGAATTGAAGATGCATTAAAAATGAAAATTGGATATACTATCAGAAAAGTATCCATGTTATTTTCGGTAATTGGACTCAATTTAATGCATCATGAAATAAAAAAATCTGATGTGGGCAGCCCATGACTTTCCTTATATAATACAATGAATTTACTATTTTTACAGTAAAAAAATACATTATTTTTATAGTAGTTATTTATATTCTTTCCAAGATATTGAATTTTCGTCAATGAGTCGTCATTAACGAAAATGTCGAAAATGTCATCATCATCAATGAGTTATCATTGATTTAGAGTCATTTTTATCCATTTGGCGAGTTTTTCGTTAATTTAGCAACATTTAAAAAAGTCGCCAAGTTGGCGACATCCCACCAAATTCGTCGCCAAATTCTCGCCAAGCGTTATGGATGAAGAAATAAGTTATTCTTACAGCAGATAAATGACTATTGGCGTTCAAATACAAAAGTATTACTCAAAGTATTTTTTTCACGAATGGAGCGAGCTAGATCTACGAGAATGATGTCACCAAATTTATCGCATGCTATTACATTTGAAAAGTGAACATGTTTCTCAATATTTTTTTCTCAATTTATATGACTTTTTGATAATTTGTTTGAAAAATGTGCAATATCTCGATAACGGTTCTTTTTAGCGTTTTAAAATTTATGTCAATCATTTTCTAATGAAAAATTACTTAAGAAATTTCTATTTGCGTAACTTTAGTAGAGATTTTGATTTTTTGACGATTTTTTCAAAATTTCAGTCGTAAATTTAGGGGGTTCTGAACATTCGATTGCGTATAAAAACAATAGGCTTTCAGTGTTTACGGATTGTGATTTTTGTACCAAATTTCGTTCGAATCGGTCCATTCGTTCGTCAGTTATCGTCTCCACAGTCTCACTGACACACACACATACTTTCACACACACACACACTTTCACACATACAGACATCACTTCAAAAATATTTGATTAGTGATCAGGGATGCTTGAAACGTGGTCTCTCGTCGAAAACTCGAATTCGAGTTTTCGACACCGTCACAATGCTTTCCTTAAACATTATATATATAAGGAAAGTAAAAATAAGAAAATTAATTCGAGTCTGTACGGAAAGTCACGTGCTGCCAACATCAGATTTTTAATATTGGAACAGAATGGTTCTCTATGGAGGTCTATGACACATAAAACCACCACCTTGGTTTCGCTACTGATGAAGACTAGAAATCTCTTAACAAAAAATTCCTTATAGTCACAAAAGTAGAAATTCTACCCATTGGGAACTTTCCACCATCTGCAATATCCACACCTGTGACCGAAACGGCTCAGTCTCAGGCCTTCAGATTCGTAAGAACCTGGTTTGAATTGTGACATGCGTGAGCGTATGTGCTCATTGTGTTTCAGAATCCACTTTTCACATTACTTTCTTCTGAAGGCAGTTTTTGAGTGCATAAAAAGGTTAGCAGAGTGTCAAATAAATTCAGTCCAGACCGAAAGTTGCGAGCATTGACTGAGGAAAGTTTTCTCGTTAAATTTTTTATTAGACGAGAAAACTTTGTGCTTCCGACTGAGCAGTTAGATTTCTATAGCATACGGAACAGCTAAGTGCATTATTTTTACAGTGTCAATTATAAGTTGACTTTATGCTTCCAATGTCAACGTTCAAATAGTTTCCGTTGTTTCATATATCAAAACCATTCAAAACAGACGCAGAAATAACAAAATAGAACAGCACGAACTTTTTACACCTTGAAAACCAGCGCATTTTAAGTTTTGTATATAATATGCACTGAACTGAGTGAGTGCTTGAAGGGATGATGTATCAAAATTATACTATAGTTAAAATCTTGGTGTTCGATTTGACTCAGCTTTGAAATTAACGGAAACATTCAACATTTCAAAATTCCGAATTACGGGTGTTGGTGCAAAAAATTGTCTCAAAACTCAAAACTCCTTTGTTTAATTATCGAGAATTTCTACTCTAGCCTGAATCTTGGTTTGTGGCCTCATTCAATACGCCTCAGACTCCAGGTCAAAGAAAAAATTAAATATTTCGAAAATTCGAATTAGGGGTGGTGATGCAAAGGAATCTCTCTATATTAAAAAAATTAGGTAAAGCCGCCGCCGTCGCTGACCAAATACTCTTAAAATAGAGAGATTTTCTGTCAAGGCTAACGCCGGACCTATGGCATTAAAAGATTTACAATTTGGCGTGATGATGTAGAATACATTTTCATGTGTCGCGTCCTATTTTAGTTACAAAATTATAAAAATTTCTATCTTTTATGTAATTTTCAAATGAAAATATTTTTACACTACTTTTTTTATGAAAAATTTATTTCCTGTCATTTATTTTCAAAATCTTATCTTTCATTGTTGTAAACGCTGCTGCCATCTCCAAAGAATTAACATATAAATGATTTAAACTAGTTGCGATTTAACGGTGTTGCCATTTCAAAAGAATTAATATTTAAATTATTGATTTAAACAAAAGGAACGCTATTTTTGTCACTATATAACGAACAAGTGGTAAAACGTATAGATCGTGAAGCGAGATCTGGGGGTTGGTGAGTACTAGTAAACAAGTGCAAACAAGAGTGCAAGCGATCAAGAGCAAACCCTTGCAACGGGCGCACTACCTCTGCGTCGCAGGCGAAAAGAAAGGACCCGGAGAGTAGGAGGTGAAGCCTCCCGACTCGCGAAGCAAGTCAGGATGGTTGGTGAGCGTCAGCGAGGAGGGAACGGGGCCTCTAGTAACTAAAAATTTCGAAACTTTTCAAAATGACTAAACACTTTTATTGGAACCAGAATCTGGGTTTTGATCTTATTCGACCCGTCTCAGCTTCCAGATGAAATTTTTTTCAACGAAAATATCTAAATTTTAAAAATTCGAATTAGGGGAGACGATACAAAGGGATTTTCATAACATTTATACGACCTTGCTTTTTAAAATCCATTTTTATGCTTAAATTTGAAATGGTTTTTAATCTTCTGAACTTTTGTGTGTAGGTGTCACATATAGTGACCACCAGACATTGAGAATGTGCATGTAAAATGACTAGTTTCCTATATGCCTTTAACACAGGAAGTTCTTGCATATTACTTTCCTTATATACATATAATGTATAAGGAAAGTACTGTGACGGGGTCGAAAATTCGAATTGAAATTTTCGGCGGGAGAGCATGTTTCAAGCATCCCTGAACACGAATCAGATGTTTTTGAGGTGATGTCTGTCTGTGTGTGTGTGTGTGTGTGTGAAAGTATGTGTGTGTGTGTGTCAGTGAGTCTGTGGAGACGACATCTCATGAACGCATGGAGCGATTCGAATAAAATTTAGTACAAAATTTACAATCCGTGAATACTGGAAGCCTATTGCTTTTAAACGCAATCGAGTGTTCAGAATCCCCCTAAATTTTCGAGTGAAATTTTGAAAAAATCATCAAAAAATTAAAACTTTTAATAAAGTTACGGAAATAGACATTTCTTATGTAATTTTTCCTTAGAAAACGATTGACATAAACTTTAGTACGCTAGTATGAACTGTTCTCGCGATATACATTTTTCAAATAAATTTATCAAAAAATCCCATAAATTAAAAAAAATATATTAACTGCTGAGAAACATGTTCACTTTTCATATGTAATATCATGAGATAAATTGGGTGACATTCTCGTCTTGTTCCATTCGTCTTGACTATCCTAGCTTGTTCCATTCATGAGAAAAGATACTTTGAGTAATACTTTTGCATTTGAACGCCAATAGTCATTTATCTGCTATAAAAATAACTTATTTCTTCGTCCATAACGCTTGTCGAGATTTTGACGACGAAGTTGGCGTAGTATCGCCAACTTGGCGACTTTTTTAAATGTTGCCAAATTAACGAAAATGTGTGTGTGTGTGTCAGTGAGTCTGTGGAGACGATATCTCACAAACGAATGGGGCGATTGGAATGAAATTTGGTTCAAAAATCTCAATCCGTGAATACTGGAAGCCTATTGTTTTTAAATGCAATCGAATTTTTAGAACCCCTCCCTAAATATTTAAGTGAAATTTTGAAAAATCACCAGAAAATCAAAACCTTTAATATAGTTACGCAAATAGACATATCTTATGTTGTTGTTGTTGAAACCCAGACCGTCCGACCTACCAGAAAGGTGAAAGGTAACTGTTTGGACGGTCGGGAAGTGCCACCCAATTTAGACCGGAGCCCAGTGGAGGAGGCATCCACAGGGACCGTACCCTCCTTCCCCTACCACCAACCTCTCGGAAGGACTTTCGGACCCACATGTTTAACGTGATCGTACTCCGCATGAACACGGCGGCAGTTTCGGCAGTGGCTGGAATCGAACCCGGACCTACCGAGTGCAACTCCAGCGCGCTAACCAATGGGCTACCGCGCCCCGACATATCTTATGTAATTTTTCCTTAGAAAATGATTAACATATACTTTAGAACGCTAGTACGAACCGTTCTCGAGAGATTGCACATTTTTCAAATAAATTTCTAAAAATATCCCATAAATTAAAAAAAAAATCTGATGTGGGCAACACATGACTTTCCTTATATAATATAATGAATTTACTATTTTTACAGTAAAAAAATAGGTTTTTCTTATAGTAGATACTAATATTCTTTCCAAGACATTGAATTTTCGACAATTAGTCGTCATTTTCATTGATTTAGCGTTATTTTTATCCATTTGGCGAGATTTTCATTAATTTGGCAACATTTCAAAAAGTCACCAAGTTGGCGACATTCCGCCAAATTCGTTGCCAAAATCTCGCCAAGAGTTATGCACTAAGAAATAAGTTATTCTTACAGCAGATAAATGACTATTGGCGTTCAAATACAAAAGTATCTTTTTTCATGAATGGAACGAGCTAGATCCACGAGAATGATGTCACCCAATTTATCGCATGGTATTACATATGAAATTCTGACGGATACCTTCTAGTTCTGTATATAAGAAATGCGCTTGCCTCTGTTTGTGTACAACACGATGCATACGGGGAACTTTGTTGTTGTTGTTGAGACCCAGACCGTCCGACCTACCAGAAAGGTGTAAGGTAACTGTATGGACGGCCAGGAAGTGCCACCCAATTTAGACCGGAACCCAGTGGGGGAGGCATCCACAGGGACCGTACCCTCCTTCCCCTACCACCAACCTCTCGGAAGGACTTACGGACCCACATGTTTAACGTGATCGTACTCCGCATGAACACGGCGGCATTTGTGGTAGCGTGCAAATCTAGCGCGCAAACCACGGGGATACCGCACCCGAGATGGCCAACAGCACGCGGTGTTCCGAGGTGGTCACCCACCAAGTACTAACCGCGCCCGATGCTGCTTGACTTCGGTGATCTAACGAGAACCGGTGTTTTCAGCACGGTACGGCCGTTGGCATACGGGGAACTTTGTGAATAACCTAATGAAATGTCGCCCCCTTGGCGATATTTTGCCCCAGATTAACGAAGATATTGTCAAAATTGCAAATATAACACCAGTTTAATAAAAATGGCGCATAATTGATGAATTTATTGTTAAAATATTTTAATACATGGACTACGTTGCTGATTGAGGATGCTAGGATAATATTGATAATTGTTAATTTAGAGTTGCATGAAACATAATTAATTGGGTACGAAATAGCTTCACAAGTTGTCATCCGGAAAAGCGGCATATATGCAATTCAATATCATAAACACTGTGCTGCGAATATTTTCATCATTTTTTCACTGGTTATTTTATCTCAAGTTTTCAATTTCTAGTCACCATGGAAGAAAAGGAACTGAATCTCTCTAACTTTATATGGGTCAATATATAATTCAACGTGAAAAACATTCTGCTGTAGATCTTGTATATCTTTTACTTTCCCTGCAATACATTGTAATGTATAGGGAAAGTATTGGAATCATGCCGAAAATCGCAACTCGAGTTTTCGACGGATCTACACGTTTCGAGACCTCTAGAACACGAGAAAACTATTTTTAGCATGACGTCTGTGTGTGTGTCTGTGCGTCTGTCTGTGTGTCTGTGTGCCTGTCTGTGTGTCTGTCTGTCTGTGCAGATTTTGTATCCATTCTAACTAAAAAACTAATGGACCGAATTTCATAAAATTTAGTAGGTAAGTCACTTGTGGGCGAATCTGGTGCTGATTAGTTTTGGGTACGATTCGGGATAAAAGAATCCTCCTATTTTTGCGAAATGGCCCGCAAAAGCCTGCATCCACTCTAGCTGAAAAACTAATGGATCGAATTTCACAAAATTCGGTAGATAAGTCACTTGTGGGTTACCCTGGTGCTGATTAGAATTTGGTACGATTCGGAGTAAAATAACCTGCCTTTCTTTGCGAATTGGCCAGCAAAAACCGCCAAAATGTAAAATAAAAAATCTACGTATGCTCAAATATATCCATTAAATGCTTGTTTTATACTCTATTATATATAACCTTCATACTCTATTATATATATTGTTATATATATCCATTAAATGCTTGTTAACGAAGAAAATAATAAGACCAACCCCCGTTACACTAGGCCTAACCGTTCTCGAGATATTAAAGTTTTTTCATATTTTCTCTACGACACCTTTGAAAATAAGTCCAGTTACCAAATGAGAACGAAAATTGAATTAAAAGTGAATTAAATTTAATTAAAATAAAGAGAACGGGGATATAAATAAGTCTGCAGGGAAAGTCATGTGCTGCCCACATCAGATTTTTTTATTGTTTCTTCGTTAGATCAATACTTTTTATAAATAAATGCTAGTTATAAAATAAGAAAACTCTTTGGCTTATTGATCAGCTGCGGTTGAGAAACTAATATGGTACTTCACATAAGAATACATGAAATATATTTTTTTCGGCTGCTCCACCTCGGGGCCTGGGACAAGAACTGCACTAGGCCGTCCCTTGTGCACAACATTTCCCATTTCAACCTTTTCCCATTCGAAATACGCAAAAAGAGGGATCAAAGTTTGGGGGAATGAAGGAGTTTAAAAATAATGTACTCTTGAACAAGTGTACCGAGGCAAGAAAGAGTTATTCAATGTGATGGCAAACATTTTGATGATTATTCTTTTCTCATTATTTTTGTTAATTAGCATTGATTAATAATAAAAAATTTCTAGATATTTGCATGGCTCAATATGGTACGAGGGATATTGCAATTTTATCAAAAAAAAAAAAATAATCCTGCTGTTTCTATCCCTTTTATCCCCGCGCTCTAATCACATGACTTACTTGCATTTCAGATCATTTACATCCATTGTCTTGCAATTTGCATAATTATATGGCCAAAGTTTCATGGTGTTGAATTTTCTATGTTGGTGGGTAATGTATTTGAATTATTAATTAATCAATTTGGAGTCATTTTCGCTAATTTAACGTCATTTTTGCAATTTTGACGATATTTACTTCAGTCTTGGGCGAAATACTGCCGAGTTGGCGATTTTGTTAAATGAGTCATCAATTTTATCAAATTTGTTGTAAAGCGTTACAGACTAACGGAAAAAAAAACACTTCTTGTATATAGATGACTGTTGGCGAATTGTTAGGCTTCAAAATAAAAAAAAACTATTACTCAAAGTAACGTCACTTATGAATACAACGTAATAGATTCACGAGAATAATGTTAACAAATTTATCGCATAATATTACGAACAGGATATACATATGAAAACGTCGAACCTATTTCACCATAGTTAATACTTTTTTAATTTTATGGGATTTTTTATAAATTTGTGAATTGAAAAATTGAAAAAAGTGAAATATCTCAAGAACGGTTTATGCTAGCTTTCTAAAGTATATGTCTATCGTTTTCTAATGAAACATTACATACGAAATGATTATTTATGTAACAGTATTGAAGGTTCTGATTTTTGATAATAGTTCTCAAAATTTCATTAAAAAATTTGGGGGGGGGGGGGGGTGTTCCAAGCATTCGACTGCATTTAAAATCAATAGGCTTCTAGTATTCACTGATTGTAATTTTTGTACCAAATGTCGTTCGAAGTACTCAATTTGTTCGTGAGATATCGTCTCCAGACTCTTTCTCTTTCGCTCTCTTTCTCCTTCACACACACACACACACACACACACACACACACACACACACACACACACACATACATCACCTCAGAAACGTTCGATTCGAGCTCAGGGATGCTTGAAACGCACTCCTCCGCCGAAATCTCGAATTCGTCACAATACCCCGTCATAATACTTCGATCCCGTCACAATACTTTCCCTAGGGAAAATAAAAATATCGTTTGTGCTTAAAATTAGTTTTAATCGGATGTAGCAAACAGACTAAACCGAATGAAGTTTACAGTAAAACATTAATTTGCATCAATAGATATTTAAATATATAACATCTGCAAATTACATAAAACTATTATTTGCATGTATGAAATATCCCCAGATGGCTATCTAGGCAACGTTTTTTGCCAAATAGTTCGCGTAATTTCAATCTGACCACTTTCTTTTAAAAACCTCATTTAATGTACAATAAAATATTACCCGAAGATTTCATCAAAATCAGTTGATTTGACATCGTCAGTTCATATATAGCACTATTGGGAGCACGTTACACGCAATTTTATTCAAAAGAAGTTCAGATAGATATATTTATCTTCACTATCTATAAAAAAATAATTAAGTTTTAGAGAATCTATCGTCGGAAAAGTCGTATCAATAAAGGTGGCGCAGCAACATAATTGTTATCCAACCACATTTAGCAAGGGAAATGACACACAAAACATTAATTTAAACTTTATATCCAAATAAAAAAAATCTGATGTGGGCAGCACATGACTTTCTATACAATGCAATGAATTTACTACTTTACAGTAAAAAAAATAGGTTATGCTTATAGTAGATACTTATACTCAGTCCAAGATATTGAATTCTCGACAATTAGTCGTCATTTTCTTTGATTTAGCGGATTTTTTTTTATCTATTTCGCGAGATATTCGTTAATTTGGCAACATTTAAAGAGTAGCCAAGTTGGCGACATTCCGCCAAATTCGTCGCCAAAATCTTGCAAGCGTTCTGGACGGAGAAATAAGTTATTCTTACAGCGGATAAATGACTATTGGCGTTCAAATACAAAAGTATTACTCAAAGTCTCTTTTCTCGTGAATGAAACGAGTTAGATCCACGAGAATGATGTCACAAATTTATCATATAATATTGCATATGAAAAGTGAAAATGTTTCTTAGCAGTTAATATATATATTTTTTAATTTATGGGATTTTTTGATAAATTTATTCTAAAAATGTGCAATATCTCGAGAACGGTTCATGCTAACGTTCTAAAGTTTATGCCAATCGTTTTCTAAGGAAAAATTACATAAGAAATGTCTATTTGAGTAACTTTATTAAAGGTTCTGATATTTTGATGATTTTTTCAGTATTTCACTCGAAAATTTAGGAAGGGTTCTGAACATTCCATTGCGTTTAAAAACAATAGGCTTCCAGTATTCATGGATTGTAATTTTTGTACCAAATTTCATTCGAATCGCTCCATTCGTTCGTGAGTTATCGTCTCCACAGACTCGCTGACACACACACACACACACACACACACATACACACACACACACACGCGCGCGAGCGCATCAGACATCACCTCAAAAACGTCTGATTCGTGTTCAGGGATGCTTGAAACGTGCTCTACCGTTGAAAAATTGAATTCGAATTTTCGACCCCGTCACAATACTTTCCTTATACATTATTGTATATAAGGAAAGTAAAAAATGGTCACATAAGTTTAAAGAAGTTATCCTCAGACATTATGAATCAGTAAGGAGAGCGAAAATTTTATTGGACCACGTTCAGCAACGAATTCGCCTTGTAAAACTTTAGTTACCACTTAATATCCCAAATCCAATTAATAAATTTTTTGGAGAAGTTTTAATGGGATAATGCACATGAGTAAAAGGCACCTGTGTAGCGGGCGCTTATAGAGGGTATATGAGGACTACGAGGCTGCGTAGCAAGCACACATTTGTTTTAAAAAGGTTATTCTTAAAAGGATGAATGTCTTAGCAGATATCTAAGATAGACTAAGATAACTTTTTTAAAGCTAGAAGAAAACAAGTATCTAAGGGTTTGAAACTTCTGATGAAAAAAAATCTGATGGAGGCAGCACTTGAATTTCCTTATATATAATGCAATTTGATTTAATAGTTTTACAGTATAAACTAATTTATAAGATCCACGGTACTGGATTTTTATTGTTGAATTGTACATTTGGTGATTTTACGTATGACAACATGTAAAACTGTTTCAAAATACTCAACTTTTACTTTGCGCAACTCTAAATAAACAATGATCAATATTGATAGCATCCTCAAGAAGCGATATAGTCCATATATTAAAATACTTTAATAATTACCTCACCAATTAGGCGTAATTTTCATTAATTTAAAGTCATTTTTTCAATCTTGACGATATTTTTGTCAATCTGGGGGGAAATATCCCCCAGTTGGCAATACTTTGCTGTGATATTCGCTAAGTTTATCAAATGCATCACCAAGTGTTACAGGCAAACGTAGAGAAGAGTATTTCTGATATACTAGACGGTATGCCCGTCATATGACGGAAATCAGAATTTGTGACACATTACTACTCATTTGGTGTGATTTATATCAATTTGGCGACATTTTTGTCATTTTAGCAACATTTGAACTAGTTGCCAAGTTGGCGACGTCGAGCTAAATCTCTCGTCAAGCGTTACGGACGGACGGAGAAATGTGTTATTCTTATAATCTACGCTTACGTCCCTTCCAAGATATTGAACTTCCATTATCAAGTCGTCATTTTTCATTGATTTAGCTTCATTTTCATATATTTGGCGACATTGTTGTTAATTTGGCAACATTTGAAAAAGTCGCCAAGTTGGCGACATTCCACCAAAATCTTGCGTTATGGATGGAGAAATAAGTTATTCTTACAGCAGATAAATGACTATTACCGTCCAAATACAAAAGTATTACCTAAAGTATATTTTTTCATGAATGGAACAAGCTAGATCCACGAGAATGATGTCACCAAATTTATTGTATGATATTATTTATGAAAAGTGAACATATTTCACAATAGGTAATATTTTTTTTTATTTTATATGATTTTTTGATAATATTTTTGAAAAATGTGCAATATCTCGAGAACGGTTTATGCTAGTGTTGTAAAATTTATGTCAATCGTTTTCTAATGAAAAATTACATAAGAAATGACTATTTATGTAACTTTATTAAAGGTTTTAATTTTTTATGATTTTTTGAAAATTTCATTCGAAAATTTAGGGGTGGGGGTGGGGGTTCTGAACATCTGATTGTGTATAAAATCAATTGACTTCCAGTATTCATGGATTATAATTTTTGTACCAAATTTTGTTTAAATCACTCCATTTGTTCGTCAGTTTTCGTCTCCACAGACTCACTGATACACACATATTTTCACCCCCTCCCCTCCCCCCCACACAGTCATCATCTCAAAAACGTCTGATTCGTGTTCGAAGATACTTGAAACGTGCTCTCCCGTCGAAAATTCGAATTCGAATTTTCGACTCCGTCACAATACTTTTCTGATATATTATATGTATATAAGGAAAGTAATAAATACATTTTCATTTAATATAATTATGGAAGAATGACTACTTAAAATCTCCCGTCAACAGTAGAGATCCGAAGGGTCTTTACCGAACCGGGTCAATAGCACGTAGTCAGAAATAAAATCGTGGGGGGGGGGGGGGGGGCACAATTCCTGACGAAAATAGCAATATGTTCAAAATACAGAATTATAATTGATCAATAATTATATATATATAAGGAAAGTAATAAATACATTTTCATTTAATATAATTATGGAAGAATGACTACTTAAAATCTCCCGTCAACAGTAGAGATCCGAAGGGTCTTTACCGAACCGGGTCAATAGCACGTAGTCAGAAATAAAATCGTGGGGGGGGGGGGGGGGGGGGCACAATTCCTGACGAAAATAGCAATATGTTCAAAATACAGAATTATAATTGATCAATAATTATATATTATAAAATTTTAAATACGTGTACATCTCATATTTAGAAATATACTAAATGACAAAGGTTGGAAAAGCATTCTATTTAAAGAGATTGTCTAAAACATATATAAAGAACCTAAATCTCTATGGAGGGAATAGGCCCCCGAGACCTCCGTGGCTACGTCTCTGAACCAACAGAGCTCTTGAGTAGTGGTTCTCAAACGTTTTCCTTCTTGAAGTGCTAAAATTTTCAGCGACTTTAGCCTCTATGTGCCATATTTTTTGTCGTTCATTTTTTTGTGCAATAATGCATCTGTTGTAAAATGTGTTTAGAAATGTGTACATAAATGTGTACATAAATATTTTGATTATTTTAGAAACAATTATAAACATTTCCTCTGCATTTCAATTGCAACCAATCAGTCGATAAAATGTATAACCCCTTGTCTAAATTTAAAAAGTGATAAGTGACAGTAAAAAGTGACAGATATGTCATTAAATATGAGTGCTTATCAAGATGAAAACTTGTTTCGTATTATATTCCTGTTTCAAATATGAAAGGTTCAAGTTATAACCTCGGAGGCACTCTTCAAGGCCACAAGCTGATCGAGAAATTGTGAATCACACTTTGAGAAATTTTGCCCTAAAGAATGCTTTTTATGCTTAGAGAGAACACCAGAAAAATGAGAGAAATATAGTTCCTTTAATCTTCGACAGATGGCAGTAAAATACTGTTGAACAAGTTTCTTAAGTCTGCACTTCTCATAAAAGGATCTGCTGTGCTTTTACTGTGAAAATATTAACTAGACTGAAATTTTTTTATACTAAATACAAAAATTTGGAAGATTATTGCACTTTAATGGAAAATTTATATTTGTATTAAGCTATCCTTTAAAATGAAATTTTATATGAATTATATCTTACCGGAAATTGTTACAAATAATATTGTTAATAATAAATTCAAGATTTTGGGTGAATTTCAAAATTTTTATATACGAATTGATAAGAACTCGAGTAATAAGGAAGTAATAATTTAAATAAAAGAACGTAAGTTCAGAAATTTTCAGTGAATTTTCTCGCAAATTCCAGAAAATTATCCAAAGTAAATTTAGAAATATTTATCTAGTTTGACTATTAAAAAAAAAAAAATTATACGCTTTGAAACAAGTCCTACTCCTTTGAATAAACTCCCCTTTTATGGCATCACTGTAGCATTTTGTAAATGTAGGGCAGTGCTGGCTGCCCATAATCATATTTATGGTGCTACCTATAGGGGGTCACGGTGATACTATTCGACTGGGGGGAGGGGCATAACTCCCATTACTTTCCTTATATACATAATGTATAAGGAAAGTATTGTGACGGGGTCGTAAATTCGAATTCGAGTTTTCGACGGGAGAGCACGTTTCAAGCATCCCTGATCACGAATCAAACATTTTTGAAGTGATGTCTGTGTGTGTGTGTGTGTGAAAGTATGTGTGTGTGTGTGTCAGTGGGTCTGTGGAGACGATAACGGATGAACGAATGGACCGATTTGAACTAAATTTGGTACAAAAATCACAATCCGTAAACACTGGAAGCCTATTGTTTTTATACGCAATCGAATGTTCAGAACCCCCCTACATTTTCGAATGAAATTTTGAAAAAATCGTCAAAAAATAAAAACCACTAATAAAGTTAAGCAAATAGACATTTCTTATGTAATTTGTCATTAGAAAACGATTGACATAAATTTTAGAACGCTAACACGAACCGTTCTTGAGATATTGTACATTTTTAAAAAAATATATCAAAAAGTCATATAAAATAAAAAAAAAATATTTCTTATTGATAAACATGTTCACTTTTCATATGTAATACCATGCGATAAATTGGGTGACATCATTCTCGTGCATCTAGCTCGTTCCATTCATGAAAAAAGATACTCTGAGTAATACTTTTGTATTTGAACGCCAATAGTCATTTATCTGCTGTAAGAATAACTTATTTCTTAGTGCATACCGCTTGGTGAGATATTGGCGACGAATTTGGCGGAATGTCGCCAACTTGGCGACTTTTTGAAATGTTGCCAAATTAACGAAAATCTCGCCAAATGGATAAAAATGACGCTAAATCAATGAAAATGACGACTAATTGTCGAAAATTCAATGTCTTGGAAAGAATATTAGTATCTACTATAAGAAAAACCTATTTTTTTACTGTAAAAGTAGTAAATTCATTACATTATATAAGGAAAGTCATGTGTTGTCCACATCAGATTTTTTTTTATTTTTGAGGAAGATATAAATTCACAAAGAGGGACAATCAAATACGAACGAAGGTGGTGTTGGCAAAAGTTTGTAGTTGCCAACTATTTGTTTTGGTAGACCTGTGTAGAGTGTTGATGTTAAACGCATACATACACATTTATTACATCATTTAATAATTTCAAAAATATATCTGCAGCCTATAGTAAAGTACTTTATTGCTAAGAAGCATCTTTTGAAACATCTAATCCTACTGGAAAAACCGCTTCTGTCAAAATTTTGCAGGTGATGAATTGTTAAGATTTCTCAACAATTTGTGCATGCCAGGGCGTTTAATTTTACTGTAATATATTTTCAAAAACCAGTTGCATCGGCTTCTTGTGCAAAGAATATTTCAATTTACTCTGTGTAAAGAAGGAAGTGAAATAATTTAGGCTTCGGTCGATGACTTGCAGCTGGTAAATTGGATTATTTTGGTTTTTATTGAGCACAAGAGGGTTACTTTGAATAGAATCTACGGTTTAATACCGATTCCAACTATACCACAAGTATCATACTCACAGAACCCACCTATAGGAGGCGAAGTTAAAAGTGTGGACCCATCGCAGATAACAGAATTCGTAGACTGGTTTTACACTTTTATTTAGTCATCAGCTTTGAATAGTTGATACTTGCAATGGCACAGAAAAAAGCACAAGAAAGATCAAGAAAGATCAATCATCCATAAAGCATTGATTATGAAACACATTCCAACTTCAATGCAATTTCATTTAAACATCTCTAAAATGCGACGCATTCCTCGGTAATATTTTTAAAATTACCACACTACTACATTAACTCATTGTATTTGAAAACTTAAAACTTCATCGAAAAAAATGAACTTCATTCAAATGACGACATTGAAGTATAAATTGCCTGGTTTAAACATCTCAATGCGATACATTCCTCGATAAGATTCTTAAAATTATCATAATACTACAATAATTTATTATATTTGAGAACTTCATAGAAAACAAATGAACTTTTTCAAATGACGTCATCGAAATATAAATCGGCTGGCTCTTTAAATAAAAGCAGCATTTCATTCATTAACATTTTTCCATTCATTTTATTCATCACAATACTATATTAATTAATTTTATTTAAAACTTAAAATCATGGAGGTACAAGTAATTTAACTCAATGCTCAAAACGTCATCAAAAAATCGTTTGCTGCTCTGCAAAAGCAATGATTGTTTCATTCATATCAACTATATTGCAGGGGCTGCTGATTGTTTCATTCATATCAGCTATATTGCAGGGGCTGATGATTGTTTCATTCATATCAGCTATATTGCATCTCCATGGGCTAAATAATTTTGCGTTAAAGAAATGCAGCAATTCTTATACAACTCATTCTACATCTTTTGGTATTTACATCCTCCATAAGTGAAAAGTAGGCTTCGTTGTAGAAATAATCAAAGTTGGATGGTCATTTAAACTGAACTATATTGTAATTGCTTTGTTTTAGGATGTAGATGCACAGAATTTAAGCAAAAATAAAGCGGTTTTAGGACGGATACAACACTAAATATTAATTAAAAAGAACTTTAAAAATCACGATTTTAACACAAGATGGATGCCATATACTATTTTGAAGTGGGGCACGTGATTTCTTCATATAAAGGATGCAATTATTATTTTAATTTTTATTTAAAAAACTACTGAATATATTTTGCTGAATTTTTATTATATATTTTATGGGATAATTTGAATATTTCCTTAAACTTTCGAAGCAATTTGTGAATTTTAAGTCCGCTTAAGAAATGTTTGAAAAATTAGGTCCCATAGTGTTCAATGTATTTCATTTTTTCAACTCTGGTTTTAATCGAAAACTAATTGGATGATATCATTAATTTATATTTCCATAGGTCCCACGGATCAACTGAACAACATACTAAAACTTCATTTTGATAAAGTCATTTGTACGGCAGTTATCGTGCTAACGAAAAGACAGACAGACAGAATGATCAAAGTCACTTTTCAATTATGTTGTAAAGTGTTAAAAATTAGCGGAACACAGCAGGTTGTTTTACTGTTATTGGACATGTCGGCTATTTTATGCAGACGATCGTATAAAAAGGCGCGAAAAGTGGTCTATAGACGATGTTACCTATAACATTAATGTTAGATTTTTTAATTATAAAGAACCTTGTTGTCTCATCCGGGTCTCGAACTACTGATCTACGGACTGATCAGCCGACGGTCTCCTCTACTGAGACGGAGTTGCAAGTTCTTATTGTCGAATAATGATAGAGGTCAACGAAAAGTGACAATTTTGAATAAGTCTCATTATACTGAAGTATTTCTGAATAAAATAGCAAGAAATACTCATCCAGAAATGATAATCCGTGCAATAAGAAAATATTAATTTATTCAGAATGATCCTTAAATAAATGATGTATAAAAATAGCAGATAAATGATGCAGTACAATAATTATCCAGTTTCGTTGGCGTCAATTTTTATTGTCTGTGTCCATGTTATGTGCAAATCATACTAAAAATAGAACGTTCTACAACTTTGCATTTGAATATTTTCGCCTTCGTTTTCGAGATATGAATTCTAACTTCTTAAATTCTCCGCTAAAGGCGTTGAAACTTTCTCAATCAATAAGACATCGTTGAATTCTTATTAGTAGACCCCTACTTTTTCAGCTGTTGAACACTTAAATCGGAAGTTAAAAGGTTGCGTAAGGACTTATGAGGGAACTCTGTAAAGTTAGTCAATGTAAGACAAAAATGAGTTAATATTCCACAGTCGTGTTAAGTTCGGTTTATAGCAGGTATAGGCATCTTCGTCTAGCATCCGACTTCTCACAGAATTCCTTTCCGTCTAACTGATCGGTAACCGTGCACCGGTTCAATTAACACCGCGTTGGGGGGCTAGGGCGCTTAATTACTGCATAATGTATGGAGTACGATTATCAATCATAGCCAGGGCAAATGAAAACTATCTTCGGCTGCCATCTTGTTCTGAATGCTTATTACAATCGTGACAGATATCACCCCCCCTCTGAAGAACCTAAGGAACGTGGAAGGGGGACCAGGCACCAAGTGATTTTTATTTATTTTAAGGTACAAATTTTAAAGGAATGTTCGTAGAAGGATATATATTCTGTTATAAAAACCACCATATTTATCCTTATATCGATAAATTTATATAAAGTAATGATACTTTTAATTTCCTAGTATACTCAGTACATAAGTATACGAAAAATATTGTGAAGGGGTTTAATATTCGATTTTTTTTATGGATTTATCCCTATATATAATCGTTTAATATGTTTTTGTCTTTTCCGACGCGCAGAATCTCCCCGTTGACACAAAAGGCTGAATCTTTACTTCGGGCGCGGTAGCCCAGTGGTTTGCTCGCTGGATTTTCACGCTGCCACAACGGTTGCCGTGTTCATGCGGAGTATGATCACGTTAAACATGTGGATCCGTAAGTTCTTCCGAGAGGTTGGTGGTAGGGGAAGGAGGGTACGGTCCCTGTGGATGCCTCCTCCACTGGGTTCTGGTCTAAATTGGGTGGCACTTCCCGGCCGTCCAAACTGTTACCTTACACCTTTCTGGTAGGTCGGACGGTCTGGGTCTCAACAACAACATATAGTGTCGACAATGATTCAGAACCTAACGGAGCTGGAGTTCAGATATAACCATTTACAGGTGGGAAAATGGGGACTTCCAAAAGTATTTTCAGATACTCCCCGAAGACCCCCTGGTAATCTAGTTACTAAATCTTTGCACACTTATAGTATCAGCTATTGGCCAGAATCTAAGGTGATCATGGATATTTTTCAAATGTCTTCCCAGACCCCAAAGCAGCCCCCCGGTGACTTAAAAGCTGAATCTTTGCACACTTACATCAACCATTGGATATAACTTTATAAAATGATTTTTAACCCTAACTGCTGTACACAGACTCCAATGTGTGGAGGCGCTCCACCTTGCATAAAGGTAATTGAATCACGACATTGGGGTGCTGTTACAGTTGGGGTACAACAAAATTTTCGAGCATGTTTTTGTACCTCCTGGCCATCACGGTGCGTGTCACAGGGCCATTGGGAGAAGCCTCTTCGATAAAGAAAGGTCCAAGAATGAATGTAGCTGTGAATCCACATCAGACTGTAACTTTCGGTGAGTGAAGTGGAATCTCTCGGAAGGTACGAGGGTTTTCCGTGTCCCAAATGCGACAGTTATGGGTGTTGACTGTTCCACTTAGATGGACATGCGCTTCATCGCTCCATAGAATCTGCCATGGTCACGATACATCCATTTCAACTCTAGCCAGAAATGTCAATACAAAGGTCAGTCGCTTCTCCCTCTCGATGGTCAGCAAGTGGTGATTGTGACTAATTTTGTACGAGAAAAAATGCACTATGTTTCTCAGTATGTTCCGCACTGTGCTGTAGGGAACACCCAAGTGTCGTGTCACTCCACGTGCCTTACTACAGCCTATAAAGTTATCCATTGATTGTTCAACAATAGCAGTGGCAACATGGTCAACGACATCTGAACGAGTCAATTTGCGTCCTCGACCCGGCTGAACTCCAAGATGTCCAGTTTTCCAGAATCGAGCGATCACTCTCCTGAGAGTTTGTGGAAGTAATGGTCCTTTGCGCAAATTCTTAAGTCGACGAAACTCTCGAAGTGCAGCTGCAGCATGTCCTTTGTTTTCATAAAACAGCTTCACAAGCAAAGGGCGTTCTGGCAGTGTGACAGCCATCGCTGATAAGAATAAAAATTTCCCAGTTTTATCCCCTTTTATGCCCAGAACATAGCTGCAAACCAAGGGTTTATGCAAATTTTTGTGCTTACAGTGCGAAATTGCAGTTACAATGACAGTTTAAGTTTCTTCACTTTTTTAACACTTTACAACATAGTTGAAAAGTGTTTATGACTTTGTTCATTCTGTCTGTCTGTCTGTCTGTCCGTTAGCACGATAACTGCCGTAAAAATGACTTTATCAAAATGAAATTTCAGTATGCCTTTCAGACGGTCTGTGGGACCTATGGGAATATAAATAAATCATATCACCCAATTAGTTTTTTATTCAACCCGGGTTGAAGAAATGAAATACATTGAACCCTATGGGACCTAATTTTTCAAACATTTTTTAAGCACATTTAAAATTCACAAATTGCTTCGAAATTTTTAGGAAATATTCACATTATCCCGTAAATTTATAAAAAAATTTTCAGTAAAATATTATGTTAGGTAGTTTTTGAATTAAAAATTATTTAATATAGGGAGAAAAACGAATTCAATTAAATTCTGACTTTTGCGATATTCTCCAGAAAGAAAAAATAGATATATTATATAATATATATCTTTCCAAGAGTTTAATTGTTTTGTATATGAGAGTGGCTTCATTTTAAAATAAATTTGGTAGATAACAATTTTTCAATTTTTTTTTAAATTTTATATAACTTTTCATGATATACTTATTTGATGGCGTTTTTAATGCACTTTGCTACGCCCTAGAGAGTTAAAATTTGGTACACAGCTTAAATTTGTAGAACATTTTATTCTACAGCAATTTGGTGGATCTTTAAATATAGATCCTACATTTTTTTCGAAATGGCCTGCAAATAATCCCCGTTCACTTCTATAAATCATTGTTGTAATATTGTTAAAAATTCTGATGTGGGCAGCACATGTCTTTCCCTGCAGACTCATATTCACTTTCTCTTTATTTCTTCAATAATAATTTGAGTTTATCTGCACAAAATAACATCCATAAGTATTTTAAATGACATTGAATTTGCACGTTAAACTTAAATTTGGTTCTCATTTGATAGATGGACTTATTGTCAAAAGTGGCGTAGCGAAAACGCAAAAAAACTAAAATATCTCAAGAACGGCTAGTCCTAGAGTAATGGGGTTAGTCATATTCTTTATGTTGTCAAAAATCACGTATAAAATAGGAATTTAATTGATATAATTGAGCACACGTAGTCCTTTATTTTTATATTTAACGAGTTTTGCAGGCCATTTCGCAAAAACAGCGCGTTCCTTTTACCCGAATCGTACTAAAATAACCTGAAAGTGATTTATATAACAAATTTTGTTAAATTTGGTATATAAATCACATGTAAGTTATTGAAATATTATACACCAAATTGTGTTAAATTTGGTCCAGTAGTTTTTAGCTAGAGTGGATAAAGGCAATTTCTGCCGACCATTTCGCAAAGAAGGCAGATTTTGTTTTTACGAATCGTACTATAATCCAATGAACATCATGGTTTCCCACAAAAAACTTACCTACCAAATTTTATTAAATTCGGTCCATTAGTTTTTTAGTTAGAGTGGGTGCAATATTCCCACAGACACACAGAAACACACACAGATACACCCTTACACACACAGACGTCTTCCTAAAAATAGTTTTTTCGTGTTCTGGAAGTTCCAAAACATGTAGATCCTTCGAAAATTCGAGTTCCGATCTTTGGCACGATTCCAATACTTTGAATACATACACACGCACACACATACATTATCTGTGTATCTGTGTATTATCTGTGTATCTGTGTATTATCTGTGTATCTAAATTCCGTGTCTACGCAATTACAATAGTTGTGATTTTAAATGATCTCTAAACTTTTATTATTTCTTCAACGAAGCCTAATTTTAACTTATGCAGAATGCAAATATCTGAAGCGATTGTAAGGTGAGTTACATAAGAATTGCTGAATTTTTTTCACACAAAATTATTTAGCTCTGGAGTCTGGAATATAAGTTATATGAATGAAATATTCATTGATTTTGCATAGAGAATCAGATAATTTATATTTCGATACAGTTTTAAATATTTAAGTATAATAAATTACTGTAGTACTGTGATAATGTAAAAGATATCACCACTGAATGTATCACATTTTAGAGATTTTTAAATGAAATTGCATTTCAGTTGGAAAGTGTTTCATAATCAATGCTTATGCATGATTTATCTTTCTTGTTATCTTCTTTTTTTTTCATATTAGCGAAAGAAATTAAAAAGGAAAAATTCCATATCGCATGTGTTTGTTTTTTTTGTGATTATTTTGTGTCTTTTCAGCATATTTTCTGTTGTACAGCGCCACCTATCGGTGTTTCTGGAAATAATTTTTTTTTCGCATAATTCCTTTCCCCATGTCTTGAATAGTAGGTTCAACAATTTTGGAGCCTTTACATTGAGTAGTTCGATGTATAGAGAGCTCAGAGTAGGGGTGTTTTAATTCTGACCACCCGGTATATAAAAAGATGAACATCCCATTGCAGATACCAGCATCCATGGACAGGTTTTGAGCTTCTTAGCTCTCTTCAGACTGTAACAACTGATACAAAGAACTGATTGAAAAACTTAAGCGCACGCCCAATAGGAGCAATTAAACTGGGAAAGAGAGGTTTAGAAGTCGTGGAAAATCATTATTGCGAAGAACATTCTATTGGATACTAGTAAGGGAATACCTGGATATATTTAAAACCGCTTACTGCTGTTAACCAGTGGCAAAGTCTATTTAAAGTAAAATTATTTTTAAATATAGTTTTCAATTTTTTTAAACATTAGTACTGTGGACAATGGAAACACTGGATACTCTATATCAGAATTTATGTTCGAATTCCAAAAAGTTATGAGCAGCAAAAACAAGTTTCAGATAAAGGAATTTACAACTTCCCTTTATTCGATTACGAGTGTCCTGAATAACGGATCTAAGGAGTCAACAAGAAAGATCAATCATGCATAAAGCATTGATTATGAAACACTTTTCAACTGAAATGCAATTTTATTTATACATCTCTAAAATGCGATCCATTCAGCTTTGATATATTTTAAATTATCACAGTACTACAATAATTTAGAATTATATTTGAAAACTTAAAACTTCATCGAAAATAAATGAACTTTATTCAAATGACGTTATCGAAATATAAAGCGTCTGACTCTCTATGTAAAAGCAGTGAATGTTTCATTCATATCACTTTTATTCCAGACTCCAAAATTAAATAATTTTGAATGAAAAAAATTCAGCAATTCTTATACAACTCATCTCACAAACACTTGTTTGCATTCTGCATCCATTAAAATTAGGCTTCGTTGCAGAAATAATCAAAGTTTGATGATCATTTAAACTCAAAATTAATGTAATTGCATTGGCACAGAATGTAGGTGTATAGAAAATACGCAAAAATAAAGGGGTTTTAGGACAGATGCAACACTAAATATAAATTTAAAAGAACATTAGAAATCACGATTTTTACACCAGGAAAATAAGATGGATGCCATATTTTATTTTGAAGTGGGTCACGTGATCTCTCCATATAACAAGTGTGTAATTATTAAATTTTTATTTAAAAAACTACCGAACATATTTTGCTGAATTTTTTTTTATATATTTTATGGGATAATATAAATATTTTCTAAAGTTTTTAAAGCAATTTGTGAATTTTAACTTTGCTTAAAAATGTTTGAAAAATTAGATTCCATAGGATTTGTATTTTTTTCCACCCAGGTTCAATCCAAAACTAATTGGATGATATTATTTATTTACATTCCCATATGTCGCCCAAACCGTATCAATAACATACTAAAATTTCATTTTGATAAAGTCATTTTTATGGCAGTTACCGTGCGAACGGACAGACAGACAGAATGAAAGTCATAATCACTTTTCAACTATTTTGGAAATTGTTAAAAAATTTGTCAAAGAGTTACCGATCCTGCGAGAAGGCTTAAGGCTACATTGTATTGCAAAAATTTAGAAATAACTTCCTTACGTCCTCATCTCAGAGGACAAAAGGTGGTTAAGGTACCCCCTAATAATAATTCTTGGCATTCCCCTAAGCAAAATATTGCCGCTTTCAATACTTATGTCTGCCATGCTATTATATTATGCTCTTTTTCTGAATTAATAAAGTTTGAGATAGATTATTTAAAAGCTGTCGCTTTAGATCGTGGATTATTGCGCTTTAGATCGTGCAAAATTGTTAGTTGTTTTTCCCAAATATTCCAAACCTCCACAAACAAGGCAGATCCAGTTAAAACTTTTAGCAATATTATATGCCTTCTTTTCTATCCTAAAATGAGTCTTAATAGTGCTAGAATTCTAAATATGTTTCATTTCAAAGTGATGATCTCCCCTATCAGTAAAATAAAAAAAATTCTTAAAATTTTTCCTTCTTTAATCGGGACAGAGGCAAGGGTGTTTAATTTTATGTACTTTTATAACGGGCTCATCCATAAGTGTATCTGTTTGCGTATAACTCAACCTTCTGCTAAAGTAATGAAATTAAAATAACTTTGTTAAAAGCAGCATACAATACAAAAGTAATGGTATCAACAGGTTTCAAAGGCAAGAAACAGCTTTTTTCGTCAGGACACGCAAGAAAACCGTTACTCATGAGAGCTATAGATCTACAACTGATGCAAAAATGACAAACGTGATTGAAGCAGGGAAAGGGGGTTGCCAACGGCTAGCGAAGAAAAAAGAGTTAGAAAACCACGGATGAAGGAGCAAGAGGTAGGACACAAAAGAGGTAGGACACATTTGGAAGTGGAAAAGTAGGATGAAATGGCAACTGTCCTCATTTATACAGTAAAATTGAAGAAATTTTTATGAATGAGGACAAATTTTCCTAAAAATGAGAACAAATATAAATAAATATATATTTAATATATATATATTAAATATTCAATGAAATCTTGATAAAATATTACAAAAAGCACACTTTTTAATATATATCTTTTTGGTAAATAAATGTTAAAAAGTAACGAAATGCTGTCATTACATAAATATATATATACACACACATATATATATATATATATATATATATATATATATATATATATATATATAGAGAGAGAGAGAGAGAGAGCGAATTTGTGTGCTACTTATGTCAATACACGTGAATAATGTTGAAATTCAGTTTCTCTATAAAAGAAAAATATAAATCCACAGCAGTTAAACATTTAGCTTTCAAGATTCTTGATCTTGGCTATAATACAACTATTTCTATCATTTTAGTAAGGTGAATAATAAAAATATTAAAGTTAAGAAATAGTTTCTAGATTTTTTAATATTTTGAATTTAAAATTATTTTTATACTACACACTAATTTATCAGATGAATATATATATTTTTTTCATAAATTCTCATTTTTCGATATTTATCAATATCATAATCTACACACGAGTAATTTAAATCGGTTTTAATAATCAACATATTTTTAAATAGGGATACATGAAGCTGATTTTTTTATGAGATCCACGTTCTATTCATATATGAAAAAATTCGCCTTATTTAAGCATTTGTGCTATTAAAAATCAGTTCTACTACTTTTTGTATATTTTTGTAAGACATATTTTTCTTAAAATAGCAAAATGATTCCACCTACCACTTTCACTGCCCTTCAAATACATTTCAAGCTTTTTTTTGTAAGTGTTTAATGTACATAAAAAAAAATAAACATCAAAACATTATAAAATTAGGGAAAATCACAAAAATATTTTTTTAATGAGGACAAATTTGAAAAATGAAGACAAAAAGTAAGAAAATATTCTTAATTGGATTTGAAAACACGAGGACATAGCATCGAAGATGAGGACTGTTCTCATTAAATGAGAACGTCTGGTTATCTGTGAATATGAACGTCCAACAAAGGATTCAAAGCACATGTTCAATGAGTAAACTACGAACATAAGAGCCATATTAAATTAAAAAGGCAACTAATCGGTTTCGGAAGATGCATAAGTCAACCAAATTTATTTTTACGGCTGAATTGGCCAATTCATATAGTTTTCAAAACCCATTAGTTGCCTTTTTAAATTTAATAGAGTTCATGTTTATAGTTTTGTTCATTGAACAAATGCTTTATATCCTTTGTCAGGTGTTCATTTTCCATTTTATGCTTTACCGTTCATTCATTGTGTTTTACCTCTTGTTCCCTTCCCCTTGACATTTTATATCTTTTTCCTTCTCCTGACGTAGGCAATCCCCCTTTCCTGATTCGGTTACGTTTGCTGTTCCTACACAAGCCATCTATTTGACTCTCACGAGTGAAAATTGCTCTTTTTGTGTATCCTGACGAAGGCTGCTTCTTGCCTTCGAAACCGGTCGACACTATTAATTTATTTTGTATGCTGCGCTTAATGTATGCTAAGTAATTTAATTTGTATGCTGCGTTATTTTAGTTTCATTTATCTATGTAGTTTATAGTCATCTAATTTATCCATAAAAATATAATTTGGGGGGAATGCTGCAAACTCTAATCTTATTTATGCAATACTAAACTTCGGTCCTGTAGAAAATTGCTCTCACATGCTCTTGGTGTGTAGCATTATCACTGGAATGCCACTGCCACTTCATTATGAATCAAAGTTTATAATTTGTGTTCGTACTTCAGTAAACATTTTCTGCGAAAAATAAATCATTTTCTTCCCGTTTATTGCTCCTCCACATATCTATTTTCTATTATATCACGTTTACCGCAACGTATCGGGCATCTTTTTTAAAGCCAGTGTTCGTTTTCGACTAATTACAAATTCCCCACACGCACGAAATATGAATATCACCTTGCGAGTTCTCTGTACTGTAACTCCCACGTCGCATTCTTTCTTAGCCTAATATTATTCATTTCTGTATTTACGTGCCCCCCTCCCCCTTCGCAGCAGAGGAATGAAACGAAGATATCTGCATTGTATACAAACCCTCGTGCAATGTACGTCTAAACGGTTTTTCAGCGCACATTTGTAGTAAGGTCATAATAGAGTTTCGCTCGAAATATATATTTGATTCCGGATCCTATAAAATCGGCAGTAAAAGTATGAATGTAGAGGTAGCAACTTGGAATTTTGGGTGTATCTTGAAGAATGATAAATCAGTGCTTACATGCGTGAGTGATTTCGCAATACATGGAATTTTTATGTTGGAAATTGCTTTGATAATTAAAGAACATCTTTGATAATTAACTGATATTAAACGAGTTTTCCATGTTTTATGTTATGATTACTTTAGGAAAAGTTTCATGTAATTGATTTGTACATAGAAAAGGAACTGTAACACCGCGTGTATTTCTCCATAGACAAGTATAAGCATGTAGACTTCAATTATGTGCAAACATTTTTGGTTCAACTATATTGCTCAGTTTACTGAAAGAGTCACTAAATTAAAAAATGCACTAGTTTTTAGTGTAGGAAACTTCATGTTATTTTAATTCGCTTGCAAATTGGTCACATACATTGTACCCATAAGTATTTGCTTGTAAGTGAGCATGAACCTTCTTGCAACTGGTGTCAAACATCAGTGAGTGTAAAACACCAATCATCATCGTTTTAAACACTTCATGACTTATAATATTATTTTAACGGACTTGATAGGAGAAAATACTCATGTAGCCTTATTTCATTTTTGTTAGATATAGGTTTATAACACTTTGCAACATAGTTGAAAAGTGTTTATGACTTTTCATTCTGTCTGTCTGTACGTTCGCACGACAACTGCCTTAAAAATGACTTTATCAAAATGAAATTTTAGTATGTTGTCCAGACTGTCTGTGGAGCCTATGGGAATATAAATGAATAATATTACTCAATTAGTTTTGGATTGAACCCGGATTGAAAAAATGAAATACATTGAACACTATGGGACCTAATTTTTCAAACATTTTTTAAGCGGATTTAAAATTCACAATAGCTTCGAAAGTTTAAGGAAATATTCAAATTGTTCCATAAAATATATAAAAAAAATTTCGGCAAAATATAT
This sequence comes from Amaurobius ferox, assembly GCA_951213105.1. Classification (NCBI taxonomy): domain Eukaryota; kingdom Metazoa; phylum Arthropoda; class Arachnida; order Araneae; family Amaurobiidae; genus Amaurobius; species Amaurobius ferox. The sequence continues at coordinate 34,061,467 of OX578134.1, forward strand.
TCTGTAGTTCTTTAAATGAAAATTAAAATAATAATTGCACCCATATCATATGAAGAAATCACGTGACCCACTTAAACAAAATATGGCATCCATTTTGTGTCAAATTCGTGATTTTTAAAGTTCTTTTTAATTTATATTTAGTGTTATATCCGCCATAAAACCGCTTTATTTTTGCTTAATTTCTGTGAATCTGTATTCTGAAGCAACTCAATTTGATTATATTTGAGTTTAAATGATCATCAAACTTTGATTATTTCTACAACGAAGTTGAATTTTCATTTAGAGAATGTAAACGCATGAAGCTGTAAGATGGATTGTATTAGAATTGCTGAATTTTTTTATGCAAAATTTAGCTCTGGAGTCTGCAATATAGTTGATATGAATGAAACATTCACTGATTTTCCAGAGACGCAGACGATTTTATAGCAGATTTTTTCGATGAAGTTTTAAGCATAGAGTTAAATTACTTTTACGTAAAATAAATTATTATAGTATTGTGATGAATGAAAGGAATGGAAAAAGGTGTATGAATGAAATATTTACTTCTTTTTCATAAAGAACTAGGCGATTTATATTTCAATGATGTCATTTGAATAAAGTTCATTTTTTTCGATGAAGCTTTAAGTTTTCAAATATAATAAATTATTGTAGTATTGTGATAATTTAAAAAATATTATCACTGAATGTATAGCATTTTAGATATGTTTAAATAAATTTGCATTGCAGTTGGAAAGTGTTTCATAATCAATGCTTTATGCACGCTTGATCTCTCTTGTTTTATCATATTTAACATTGTATCTCTCACATTGTATCACCATCTTACCGTGTATCACCTGGTTTTTATCTTTTACATCGTCGTATTATTATGTATACAATTTAGTTTTTAACACTTTACAACATAGTTGAAAAGTGTTTATGACTTTGTTCATTCTGTCTGTCTGCCCGTTCGTACGATAATTGCCTTAAAAATGATTTTATCAAAACGAAATTTTAGTATGTTGTTCATTCGATCTGTGGGAACTATGGGAAAATGAATGAATAATATCACCCAATTAGTTTTGGATTTAACCCGGGTTGAAAAAATTAAATACATTGAAGCGACCTAATTCTTCAAACATTTTTTAAACGAATTTGAAATTCACAAATTGCTTCGAAAGTTTTAGGAAATATTCAAATTATCCCATAAGAAATATAAAAAAATTTCAGCAAAATATATTCGGTAGTTTTGCAGATCAAAATCAAAATAATAATTACAACCATATCATATGACGAGATCACGTGACCCTCTTCAAAATAAAATATGGCATCCATCTTGTGTCAAAATCGTTTTTTCTAAAGTTATTTTTAATTTATATTTAGTGTTGTATCCGTCCTAAAACCGCTTTATTTTTGCTTAATTTCTGCGCATATGTATTGTGAAGCACCGCAATTATAGAATATATTTGAGTTTAAATGATCATCAAACTTTGGTTATTTCTACAACGAAGCTTAATTTTCGCTTATGGAGAATGTAAACACATCAAGCTGTAAGACGAGTTGTATGTAAAAATATAAAATGTAAACAGCACAATTTGTAGAATGAGTTGTATAAGAATTGCTGAATTTCTTTAATGCAAAATTATTTAGCTCTGGAGTCTGCAATATAGCTGATATGAATGAAACATTAATTGATTTTACATAGAGACGCAGACGATTTTATAGCAGACTTTTTCGATGACGTTTTGAGCATAGATTTAAATTACTTTTACCTCTATGGTTTTAAGTTTTTAAGTAAAATAAATTATTATAGTATTGTGATGAATGAAAGGAATGGAAAAAAGAGTATGAATGAAATATCTACTGCTTTTCATAGAGAGCCAGGCGATTTATATTTAAATAACGTCATTTGAATAAAGTTAATTTTTTTCGATGAAGTTTTAAGTTTTCAAATATAATAAATTGTTGTAGTATTGTGATAATTTTAAAAATATTACCGTTGAATGTATCTCATTTTAGAGATGTTTAAATAAAATTTCATTGCAGTTGTAAAGTGTTTCATAATCAATGTTTTATGCATGATTGATCTTTCTTGTTTATATTATACACTTGTTATTGTTTTTTTACTAGTAATTTAGTTGCTTGTGTATTACCATGTTTTTAGCGCAGCATATCCTTTTGGATTTTGTTACACAAAACCCCAATCAACCAACCAACCACTAAATTTAAATTTATGAATTAAACGACTTATACTCTATAGTAGAGAGTAGCATGTTAAAAAGTATTCACTTTTTAATCTCTTCATCGCTGTTAGACCATGATTGCTAACACTTTGAGTATGGGTAAATTTATGAATTAAACGACTTATACTCTATAGTAGAGAGTAGCATGTTAAAAAGTATTCACTTTTTAATCTCTTCATCGCTGTTAGACCATGATTGCTAACACTTTGAGTCTTATGGGAGATATCTGTACTATATTCAGAGAGGAAATAGCAAAGTTGCCATTTTTCATGGCTGGTTTAGTAAATTTTTGAGATTTTATTATAAAAATAAACAGTAAGTGTCATCATCACCAATGCAAAAGTGGCACCACCAAGAAAAATTAAATATAACATTAAATATTCCACCCAAAAATTAGTATACGTCATGCGTACCAGTTGAAAAGATATGAGTAATATGCTAAATATAACTGAATCCTAGTAAAAATGCTCTATTCTCTATGGAAAGATAAATTGATATTTTCTTTCTATTGAGAGGTGACGTCCGTAGACCTTGGTAGAGTTTGTTACGTTTATCTAACATAAAAATTAAAAATATTAGTGTCATAGTTTATGCTAATTTTTCTTTCATTTATGTTCCAGAAATATTTGTAAAAGATTTATTTAAATATGAAAAATAGTTATGAATTTATTTAATGATTTGAAAATTATGTTGGTTTGTGTATGTAAAATCAATAGCTAGACGTGAATTTCTATAACTGAACTACTATATAATTTGGAAATACTATATATCTTACCATTATTCGAAATTGATATTATGGAAAAATGTCAAAGAGAAATGAGGGTGTAGGCAGATGAAAGAGTTTCGATAATTTTGCATATCAATTTTACATAATGATAAGATTTATATAGTGTTGTTTTGAATTGAATTTAATTACATCCTAGTTTCCATTCGACAATTTTTCATAATATCAATTTTAGATAAAGATAAGATATATATAATATTATTTTGAATTGAGTTTGCCAACATTGATTTGGTTCAAATTCGTGTATGATTAAACTTTATTTTTTACCTTTCAGTGCACCACTGTGATGCAGGAGAGGACATTTTTTGAAAAACTTGTTTTTTCCTCATACTATATTTTGACGTAATTTCCGTTCAAACCTATGTAATATTATATATGGATCAACACGTTAGAACAAGGAGAACATTTCATCTGAAGTCACTTAACTGAAATTCATAAAAAATTAACTGAATTGTGGCTCAAGTTTTACAGTAAAATATTTTAAAAATTGATATTGTGTATCCAAATGATTATAATTATAGAGTGTTACCCTTCACTTTAAAGAGCTTGACAAAATCATTCGATTGATATCATACTCGGGGGGGGGGGATTGCCTCCGAGGGGAACTAGTGACATCACAAAAAAAAATTGTATTGCGGCAATTTTTAACAACAATGATTGGAACTATGAAGTTTCATAATCATCGTGCCATAAATAAACCTTTTTGTCGAATTTTGCCCTTTACTGCCTTATTAAAAGATATACGAGTATAATTTCGATTAAATTTCGATGTTTTCGCTCGAATTTAAAAAAGTTCTACGTAGTTTTAGATTTTTTCATAAAGCCGGATACAAAATTTTGTAAAAATCCATCAATATTTGTAGCCGCTATCGTGTACACAAGACATCGACCGCAGACATATAGACAGACGGACATCACGTCAAAGATAGCCAAAACGCGTTCAGAAGGTCTTAAAAAATAATTAATACAAAACGTCTTTAAAAAAATACTTTTAGAAATTTTCTGATGAAAGTTTTAAAACACCACTTGCTGCTATATTTTATTAATTATTTATTTTTTATTTTACTAAATGCTATTCACTCAAAACCATTTCGATTCCATCGGACTGGAGCCATCGCTGCTTTTTTCATCACATGTTCAAGAATTTATTTGAAAACTTGTAGGTCTTCCTAATTGTGTTTGAAATTAATAAACTTTTATTATTTATAGAGCGTGATATCGGCACAAAAATTCAACCAAAGCTCCCCTTTTTTAAGATATAGAAGACAGATACACACACAAGCATAGTCATATCTCAGAAAAGAAAAGTCGACTATCAAGGGTTTGAAGTGTTAAAAGTTATTTAGTTCAACCAATGTAATCTCTATTGTTACTGTAATTGAAATAATAATACTTAAACTATGCGTCACAGGTGGTGATGGGTGGTCAGATAGCGCTTTTTTGCTTTTATGTACCACCTATAAGGGAAGAAGTTGCGTTATTGCATTCTCAATGAAATTGTTCAGTTAATGTGACCCCAATGTAATCGTTCAGGCAATGCAGACTCAATGTAATTGCTCAGCTAATGTAATTGCTCGGTAATGATCGTAATGATCCTTAAATCCAGAGGCAGAATTTCTTGTGTGACACTGCACACAAGAAATTCTGCCCTGAATATAGTCATAGCTATAGAATATCGTATAGGGGGCGGGATCTAATATTAAATATAGTAGATATTCTTCAGCAATTGGCTGTTTTACTTATTGGTAAATCAACAGTGACTGCAATAGTTATGTTTTACTCAAAAACGACAGTCTCTCTGTGCGAATTAAAAGTAGTTAAGTGCAAATTAAAAGTAGTTACACTGTCAGTTAAGAATTTGTTGCAATCAAACTTTAAATAAATATATTTCCTTTTCACTTCTTCTATGGCCCCTTCGAGTTTTCAGCTGCAAATGGCAACATTGCAAAATGAAAGAAACGATCCTCTCCAGGTGATGGTGGGAGTTACAGCATCCCAAAGCGTGCAAACACGAGAAGATGTTCATATTACTTGCGTGTAAAGAATTTCTAATTAACAGAAAACGTACACTGGCTTCAAAAAGATACCCCAATACGATACTGAGTCGTACTTCATTTGCTAAGGGCTCAGGGGTTAAAAATCTACCACGATTCCTCCGCTGCGTCCTTTTGGAGAAAGAATAATATAAAGATTGCAGGAGTGAAAGTTCTCTTAAGGAGCGGGGTCTGATTCTCCTTATCTTTTTAAAACGTGTCAAGAAACGTGATAGTGGTTATGAATGTTCACCGCAGCAATTGGAGGTGAAAAATTAAGTTCTTTGTTTCGCGGATGTGCTTGTCTACTACCGGCTTTTCTTTTTGAGAATTTCGAGAAACTGACGTGGCTTTTGAAGAAAAATACTGGCTTTAAGAGAAGGAGATATAGTATCAACAATGATTTAAATTATTTTTTCTTGGATGTAAAAGATTGTAAATATGAAGAATAACTGAGAAAATAATTTATAGAAGAAAATAGTCTTTTCTTTTTTGATTTCATGCAAATATACTGCAAGGGGAAGAATACGTGGCATTTCAAAATATTGTTTAAAATTGTTGAAAAATTATTTAGGCTTTCTCACTAGGCAGCATATAATATATAGTGCGAGTCTTTTCTCGATAATATAATATTATAATATATCCATTATTCCATAGTGTTTGATTCTACATGTATAGTATCACAATCATCAACAGGGAAAAAATGTTTAATTTTCAGATTTTATATGCAAGTTATTCTTTAAAATATTTGGTAAACATTTTCTTTAAATTTTTCTTTTCTTAGTTGGCAACAGTTTAGCTACAAAGATGATTTGGATTCATTTGACGTTAATATAAACTGTTTTGTGTATCAACATCCATATCGCAGTTCAACGCATCAATTTTCCCCATTTTCCCTATACTTTCTGTATCACATATTAGTGTCTTGTTAATACAAATGAAAAGATTATAGGTTTAATATAAGTACAGAATGTGACTTTGAAAGTTAAGCGAGTAGACGCACGTTTAAAAAGTCTCTGGATTTTCATCTTCAGTGCGAACAAAGCCGCGACCCTGCAACGTACGTAGGAATAAGACTAAAGTAGGAACAAACCTAAAGTAGGAACTTTGCTGTCCCAGCCGGGGTTTCAACCACGGATCTTCCTACTGGTCAACCGACACTCTCCCAATTGAGCAAATGGGACAGAATTGCAAACTTTTATCGCTGAAGTGGACTCTGTAACTTGAACGTCTAAATGAGCGTTAGGGTATGCCGGCCAATGGCTAGAACACAATGTAATAACATTACCGAGAAAAATAGAAAATAAAAGAAATAGAAATTTGAGGAACAAACAAGAGAAAATGAATAAAATGCTTAGTATGTGAACTCAACTTGCGGAACAGAAAAAGACCGAAACGGAGAAAGTAAAATTAGATTATGATCATGACATACTTCGGAGAAATATGCTGTCATTGGCGAATCACTAACTAGATTACTGGAATTTTTATTGATATGAAAAGCTTCAAAGAAACCCAAATCGAAAACTGAAGAGCACTTTTGAATAATATGAGTAAAACGAACCGGTGACTTGCCATCTAGCATTGATCAGATTTATTAATTTTTGGGGTTTTGACACAGTTTTGATGGTATTTCAAGGTGAGTCCTTTAAAACCAATATAGGACAGTCCGCATTATAAAAAAAAATGATAAATGGCCCAATTATTGATCCTTTTAATACGGTCCTTAATGGAAGAGAAATATATGTAGTTTACTGATAAGGGAATATCACTTTGAATGTGTGATATCATGGGCGTCCCAATCAAAATCTTCATCATCCCTGCAACTAGCACGTGTCTGTGTTATCTATAATAATAAAGGAAGACTCCTGTTTCGTGCAGACAATTCTAAACTACTTATAGTTATGAAATTTGGTACATGAGTACTTCGACTCCTGGAAGAAAACACCTTGTCGGGATTTTTAAAAATTTCTAATTAGTTTTTAACACTTTACAACAAAGTTGAAAAGTGTTTATGACTTTGTTCATTCTGTCTGTCTGTCTGTCTGTCTGTCCGTTAGCACGATAACTGCCGTAAAAATGACTTAATCAAAATGAAATTTTAGTATGTTGTTCAGACGGTCTGTAGGACCTATGGGAATATAAATGAATAATATCACCCAATTAGTTTTGGATTGAACCCGGTTGAAAAAAGGAAATACATTGAACCCTACGGGACCTAATTTTTCAATCATTTTTTAAGCGGATTTAAAATTCACAAATTGCTTCGAAAATTTTAGGTAATATTCAAATTGTTCCATAAATTATATATAAAAAAAATTCAGCGAAATATATTCAGTAGTTTTTTAAATAAAAATTAAAATAATAATTACACCTCTTATATGAAACGATCAAGTGACCATGATATGAAACGATCACATGACCCACTTCAAAATGATATATGGCATCCATCTTGTTTCAAAATCGTGATTTTTTAAAAGTTCTTTTTAATTCATATTGAGTGTTGTATCCGTCCTAAAACTACTTTATTTTTGCTTAAATTCTGTGCATCTAAATACTGAAACAACGCAATGACAATATATTTGAGTTTAAATGCTCATCAAAATTTGATTATTTCTACAACTAAGCCTATTTTTCACCTATGTGAAATGTAAACAGCGAAATATGTAGAATGAGTTGTATTAGAATTCCTGTATTTTTTAACAAAAAATAATTTAGTCCATGGAGTCTGCATGGCTGATATGAATGAAATATTAATTGATTTTATAAAGAGAAAGACGATTTTTTTCGATGAAGTTTTAAGCATAGAATTTAATTATTTGTAGCTCCATGGTCTTAAATAAAATGTTTAAATAAAATAAATTATTATAGTATTGTGATGAATGAAATGAATGGGAGAAAGTTATGAATGAAATCCTGTTTTTATAGAGAGATCCAGGCGTGTTATTTTTTCTATGACGTCATTTGAATTAATTTCAGTTGTTTTCGATGAAGTTTTCAAATATAATGAATTATCGTAGTATTATGATAATTCTAAAACTATTACCGAGGAATGTATAACATTTTAGAGATGTTTAAACCAGGCAATTTATATTTCAATGCCGTCATTTGAATGAAGTTCATTTTATTCGATGAAGGTTTAAGTTTTCAAATATAATAAATTAATGCAGTATTGTGATAAGTTTCAAAATATTACCGAGGAATGTTTTAGGATTTGTTTAAATAAAATTGCATTGAAGTTGGAAAGTGTTTCATAATCAATGCTTTAAGCATGATTGATCTTTCTTGTTTAGTTGTTAAATGAAGCGTTATTTTGCGCGATTTTCTCACAAATAGGTTCCTCAGCGATAAAAAGTATTATCGCAAAGTTTCCTTCTTTACACCATCATCAAGATTAAAGAAAGACCTTTTAAACAAGTTTTAAACAAAATCAGTAGGATAACTCATTCACATATTTTTTTTAAAAATTGAAAATTCGCCGGAATATGAAAAGTTTGTGAAATTGTGGTATCCAAAAATTGTCGAGTTGTACAATTTCAATTCTTGGCATAACTGTTGTGGTTGAGACCCAAACCGTCCGACCTACCAGAAAGTTGTAAGGTAACTGTTTGGACGGTTGGAAAGAGCCACCCAATTTAGACTGGAACCCAATGGGGGAGGCATCCACAAGGACCGTATCCTCCTTCCTCTACCACCAACCTCTCGGAAGGACTTACGGACCCACATGTTTAATGCGATCGTACTCCGCGTGAACACGGCGGCAGTTTTGGCAGTGGCGGGAATTGAACCCGGCCTGACCGAGTGCAATTCCCGCGCGCTAACCACTGGGCTATTTCGCCCTGGCATAAATGTTGCTGTTGTTGAGACCCAGACCGTCCGACCTACCAGAAAGGTGTAAGGTAACTGTTTGGACGGCCGGGAAGTGCCACTCAATTTATACCGGAACCCAGTGGGGAGACATCCACAGGGACCGTATCCTCTTTCCCCTACCACCAACCTCTCGGAAGGACATACGGACCCACATGTTGAACTTGATCGTACTTCGCGTGAATACAGCGGCAGTTTTGGCAGTGGCGGGGATTGAACCCGGGCCTACCGAGTGCAGTTCCCGTGCGCTAACCACTGGGCTACCGCGTCCTGGCATAAATGTTGTTGGGACCCAGACCGTCCGGTCTACCAGAAAGGTGTAAGGTTGTTGTTGTTGTTGAAACCCAGACCGTCCGACCTACCAGAAAGGTGTAAGGTAACTGTTTGGACGGTCGGGAAGTGCCGCCCAATTTAGACCGGAACCCAGTGGGGGAGGCATCCACAGGGACCGTACCCTCCTTCCTCTACCACCAACCTCTCGGAAGGACTTTCGACCCCACATGTTTAACGTGATCGTACTCCGCATGAACACGGCGGCAGTTTTGGCAGTGGCTGGAATCGAACCCGGGCCTACCGAGTGCAACTCCAGCGCGCTAACCAATGGGCTACCGCGCCCAGAAAGGTGTAAGGTTGTTGTTGTTGAAACCCAGACCGTCCGACCTACCAGAAAGGTGTAAGGTAACTGTAGAAAGGTGTAAGGTGTAATAACTTTGCATTCTAATAATTTTTTTTTTCTAATTTCTTTAATTTTAAATTTCTATGAATATATGTGATATTTAATGTTAAACCTTTCATTTTTTAAAGCTCTTATAGCAAGCCCGAAAAATAATATTTCCTCCGGAAACTACTTCTTTTTCACTTTGCTCGGTAGTTTGGGAAGACAGGATTGTCTTTATTAGAATATTTTCATTTAGGAAACGTGTTGTTGATTTTACCTTCAGATTCAGTGTATAGAAAAGTTTCTGCTTTCCAAATTGGCCAAACTCAAGATTTTGATGGAAATAAACGTTCTAACTTTTGAAATACTTTTGAAATACTTTTGAAATGATCTCTCTCGCTCCCTCTCTATGTGTGTGTGTGTGTGTATGTGTATGTCTTTAAAGTGTGGACTTGATAACCCAAGAACGAATAATGCACTTCTATGAATTTTTATATTATTGCTATTCTTTGAATCTTCTTTAATCTGATTTACAATCCTCAAAATGATAAAACAACGTTTACAGGTTTCAACAAATTGTCATTGCAATGAAACAAACTTTTAGTCAAGGCTGGGTGGGTGTGGTAATACACGGCCTTGTCAACATATTTGCCATCTTGGCAACTGTCAAAACGTTCTGGAATTAAAGTTTGAGGTGACATTTGAACGAGTTCCTTAAATTTTTGTAGAAGTTACTTAAAAGCAGCTTTGGCAGTTTGGAATAGGTCGGTTTTGTGAGTGATTTTCGTGTTGTGAGGTTCAATATATTTTGAATGTCAGTTTTTCATATTACAATTTCCCTGTTTGTGAACTCTTTGAGGATTTAATTATTCTCATTGTATGTAATGATTATTTTAGTAGAACTTTGCGAGATGGGAAGATAAGAAAAATTGCAAACAATCGAGCAAAGGTTCTTTATACAACCATTGTATAAGGAACTTCATATTATTTCTCATTTACCCTTATTGTATGAGCGAGTTGCTCTGTTTTGGGTTTATTTTCGTTTGTTGGCTTATTTATCTTTATTGTATGAGTGAGTTGCTCTGTTTTGGGTTTATTTTCGTTTGTTTGTTTATTCACCCTTATTATATGAGCGAGTTGCTCTGTTTCGGGTTTATTTTCGTTTGTTTGTTTATTTATCTTTATTGTATGAACGAGTTGATCTATTTTGGATTTATTTTTTTTTGTTTTTTTATTTACCTTTATTGTATGAGCGAGCTGCTCTGTTTCGGCTTTATTTTCGTTTGTTTGTTTATTTACCCTTTTTGTATGAGCGAGTAGCTCTGTTTCGGGTTTATTTTCATTTGTTTGTTTATTTATCCTTATTGTATGAGCGAGTTGTTCTATTTTGGGTTTATTTTCGTTTGTATTGTTTATTTACCCTTATTGTATGAGCGAGTTGATCTATTTTGGATTTATTTTTGTTTACTTGTTTATTTATCTTTATTGCATGAGCGAGTTGCTCTATTTTGCGTTTATTTTCGATTGTTTGTTTATTTATCCTTATTGTATGAGCGAGTTGCCCTATTTTGGGTTTATTTTCGATTGTTTGTTTATTTTCCCTTATTGTAAGAGCGAGTTGCTCTGCTTTGGGTTTATTTTCGCTTGTTTGTTTATTAACCTTTAATGTATGAGCGAGTTGCTCTATTTTGGGGTTTATTTTCGTTTGTTTGTTTATTTATCCTTATTGTATGAGCGAGTTGCTCTATTTTGGGTTTATTTTCGTTTGTTTGTTTATTTACCCTTATTGTATGATCGAGTTGCCATATTTTGGGTTTATTTTCGATTGTTTGTTCATTTATCCTTATTGTATGAGCGAGTTGCTCTGTTTTGGGTTTATTTTCGTTTGTTTGTTTATTTGAAATAAAATAGCTAGGGAGCTAGTCAGAGGAGGAGCCTTAACCGATAGCCGTTTCTTTCGAGGCTTGTTTTTGCTCTCTCGTTTTGGGGGCTGTGACCGGTGTCGTTGAAGGGATTTTGGTGTGTTTTTTGTTGGTGGTGTCCGGTGGTATTTTGGCGGAGTGGCTTCGGTCTGTGGTCGCTCAGCTGGGACACTGCTGGATATCCTGGGTGCGTTATCGCAGCGACAAGGATTTTTCCCGTATACCTTCGGGTAGGGCGGTAGATCTTTATAAGTTATATAATCATTGTTAGAACTTCAGAAAGCTTGTCTCAGCAGAGGATCGAACCACTGACTTTTGTATGACCAGTTATGCTATTAACTACTCGTTAACTAATTCGTTACCATGTTGAAAAAATAATTTAAGAATCCAAAAAGAAATAACGCCAACAAAATCTCATATGAAGATCGCAATTTTACTTTTCCTTAGTATAATGTATATGAAAGCATTCTGACAGGGTCAAAAAGTTGAGTTTGAGTTTACGCAGATTTAAAAGTTTGGAACACCGTCAACTCGAAGGTGATGTACATGTTGCATTTATGTAGACAAGTGTGCATCATTGAGTTCATGAGTGCACACATAGACAAATGCCGCCAATTCATTGATGTAACACACTTGCTGCCAACTTGAAAACATAAATTTAAGAACTTTTACGTTAATTTTTATTAAAATAATTTTTAATAAGCAAATATTTGCCTTTTGGAAAGTCATGAAAGATATTTGTTTTTCGTATTTTTGTTCTGATAATGTACAAATGAACATTAGCAATATTGGATATGAATGTATGAGAAAGCGGAGTGGAGCCTTTCACATTTTTTGCTCCGTTTCCACTAATGCTATATCCTCATGGAAATTGTGAAATTAATTATACGGCTTATACGTCTCTCCAGAACTGAAAAAAATTCAATAAAACCGTGATATCGAATTGAAAACTACAACCTGTTCGATACGGTAGTGACACCTTTCAAAGGTAATAAAGCCTGAAACGCAGGGAAATGTAATAAGAACTTTTAATACGCGAGCATGATATTGTCGGGAGCATACCCTGCAATCAGCCAATCAACTGCCTCAGTTAATGATAGTGATTTCAACCTGTTACTGCACGCTTTTTGGTGTAACCGCCTGCGGTGGCTGCTACCTGTTGCATTTCAGGTATCATTTCAAGGCACTTCAGAGGATAACTGAACTATCCATTGGGAAATCGGTAGTTATGTATGTATGTATACCAAGTAATATTCAAGATTTTTAAACCAGTATACGTAATATTTAAGATATTTAAACCTACTGTAATAAGTATTTTATTTTGAGATCTCGTGCACAATGTAATCCGAAATGAGAGTTTTAGGGTCCCTGGACCAACAATATTGCGGGAATCCATTTGGTTATAATATAAGCAATATATTTGCAGAATCAAGACCGTTCATAGGGGAGAGGGGTGCGAACACCACTCGAGTGGTAGGGCTCGGACGCCAAGAGGATACGGGTTCCGATATTCTTGAAGGCATGAAAAATTCAAAAGTAAGGAAAAGTAAAAAATATCTGATGTGGGCAGCTCAACAAGACTTTCCTTATATAATGCAAATATGTAATTTACTTCTTTCACAGTGCATATAAATCCCATTACTTCTTTCACTGGTGCATATAAATCCACGGCACAAGGTTTTTAAAGTTGAATTGGGCATTTGACGATGCAAAAATAATGACATGCAAAAATAATGAAATGCAAAAATAATGAGATGCAAAAATAATGACATGCAAAAATAATGAGATGCAAAAATAATGACATGCAAAAATATTCCGAAGTATACCCAGTTAACTTATGTTTAGACCAACTCTAAACTGACAATTATCAATATTCATAGTATCCACGATAAGCAATATAGTCTATATATTAAAATATTTTAATAATTAATTTAATAATTTGGCGTCATTTTCATTAACGTAGCGTTATATTTTTCAATTTTGACGATATTTTCGTCAATTTGAGGCGAAATGTCGTCAAGTTGAAAATATTTTGATAAATTAACCACCGAGTTCGCCACCTTTATCGCCAAGAGGTACAGATAAACGGATAAAGCTTTTCTTACAAATGACTATTGGCGAATTGTTAGGTGTCAAAATGTAAACTTATTACCAAGAGTATCTTCTCTCTGGAATGGAACGAACAAGATCCATTCGAACGATGTTAGCATAATAATGCACATCAAAGGTGAGCATATTTCAGAATAGATAATACTATCTTAATTTTATGTGATTTTTGTGATAAATTTAATTTAAAAAAAGGTGCAATATAGAACGGTTCATGATAGCGTATTTTGTATTGCATTTTATATTGCACTCTGTTACTGGGACTTTGTCCTGTAGCTTGCATTATTTTAAATAAATAAATAAAAAAAAACATAAGAAAAATGTACGTAACATTATTGACGAATTTGATATTTTAAAGATTTTTTCAGAATTTCATTAACAAATTTGTTGATATTCTGAGCATTTGATTGCGTTTAAAATCAATAAAATTTTAGTATTCACTGATTGTAATATTTGTACCAAATTTCATTCGAAACGCTCCATTTACTTATGAGATCCACAAACTCATGGACACATACACACACACAGATATAACCTCAAAAAGGTTCGATTCGAGTTCAGGGATGCTTTAGACGTGCTTATCCGTCGAAAATTCGGATCCGAATTTTCGACAACATTCTAATATTTTCCCTGTAGATTATACAGGGAAAGCAATAGGAAATGGGGGAGGTATGATAAATACAGGGTGATTCAAAAGTTCGGAGCAAAAGTAAAACGCTATAAAAAATATTTATGGGTCGGAGAGACATGCGGTTTACAGATTAATATTCACCGTGGTGGGGGATTTTGTATGGTATGAAAAAAAAAATAGTTCAAAATCTCGACACTAGGGGCGCTACTGCAGATAAAGCCAAGGAGGTGACTTCTGCATATCGCTCACGCAACGCAAAATTAGGATCAGACAAAAACATTATTGAATACCACCCCACACGGCACGTCAAGTGATGGAGTTGCTACGGTCAACGTTTAGCGCTGATCGCCTACTGAGCAGGCAGGCATAGCACACATGAATAGCCAGATCTCACAACCTGTTATTTCTGGTTGTGGGAATACCTAAAATCAAGGGCCTCTAGAGGAAATCCCCAGTCCTTACCAGCACTGAAAGAAGCCTTACGGCAGGAGGTAGCAGCCATTCCCGTTGATATGCCGTTTCATGCTGTATCAGCCGTAATACAGCGACTGCACTCAGCACTGGAATGTGGTGGTGGACAACACATTGAGCACTTACAGTTGTAAATCATGCTGAAATAAAATATCTCATTTCACAATTATTACCTCGCATTGTTTTCTTTGCAGCAGCGCCCCCTAGTGTCTAGATTTTGAACTATTTTTTTCATGCGATACAAAATCACCCACCACGGTGAATAATAATCTGCAAACCGCATGTCTCTCCGACCCATAGATATTTTTTATAGCGTTTTACTTTTGCTCCGAACTTTTGAATCACCCTGTACTTGTAAGGGGCTCATAATTCAAATTCATATGGGTGTACCTGCCAGGATATATCTTGAAAAACTCAGCGATAGCTCCAGCATGGCTACAAAGAGATTCCAGCAGATTAATACAGATGATATGGATCAAAGGTGACTCAGGTGTCATTGGAAACTATCTTACCGACTTATCAGCGTTCACTGTCACAGCTAATAATTTGTTCAAACCTTAGAACTTCCAGCTTCCAGCTCTTCCTTAAACATTGATATGAAAATAAGATTGTTTCAACAATCACAAGACAGTTAGGATTATTCAACTAAAGGAAAAATAATATATGATTTCTTCCCAAAAAGTTTCATTTGAAATGAAAAGCTTCCATAGCTATGCCATCCAATTCTTCATGTCTTTCCGATTCTAACAGTCCACTGCTGAAGTTTTACCCAAAACACTGCAAACGGGATATGGATATATGGGTTTTATTATAGGCATGTGTTGAGAAGAAGGGACTCATCTTCATTACTTTGGTTATCCATTAACGAAGAAATGGCATTTCTCTAGACCTTCTATAGTACTTTCTAGAAGGATGGAATTATTTTTTATCCTCCAAAAGTACTATTTGAAAACTGGGCGAATAACATCACCACATATAATTTAGAATGGAGATGTATTCAAAGGATCTTCACTCATTCAGAGGAAATTGAACGCTGTATTTGACCATCCTGTACAGTTTAGACAATAGTCCATTAGAATAGCAGGTATGTATTATCATTACATCTTATATGATTTAATTTTAATGTGTGTGATGTAATTTTATTTGTGTATTTATCTTATGTGTTACCATTAGGGGGTATTACCCACATCAAAGTTCTTTTATTTTGAGTAATGTGAAATTTTGTGTGTATTATGTATATAGATTAAACAAGTGTGTATGTTTGTGTATAAGCACGTTTATACAAATATGTGTATAACTATATTTATCTTTAGAAATTAGTTTGGATAGTCATATGCCATACAAAAAGGTTCAACCTATATTATTTTTGATAGATTTAAGCATATGAATGCGTATATGTTTTTGTATGTTTTGGTTTATTGTACCGTGAGTATGATCTTATAATGCATATTCAATTCCATGGCGAGGCTCAGTCAGGTTGTAAACCCAATGGATCGGTGATGGATTAATTGAGACCGATTTAGCATCCAGGGATAGCTCAGTGGTTAAGGCAAGGGGATTGCACTCGGAGGACACGCGTTCCATTCCCGACGCTGCCCAAAACAACCCCCATGTCTATTAGAAGTATGAGTACAATATACTCGTAGGGCAGATAGCTCATTCAAGAATTGACGAGTAGGGGAAGGATGATACGGTCCCTTTTGTTGCTACTACCATTCGTTCAGGTCTGAAGTGAGTGAGACTTTCCCGTCGTCGAAACATATACCTTACAATTCTGGGTAGGTCGAACTGCCTGGGTAGAAAGTAGTCTGATGGGGAGGGTGCGTGTGTGAAAAGATTCGTGTATCTTGTAAAAAATAATGCAATTAAAATTCCAATTACTTTCTCTGATAAGTTTTTAAAAGGACTACAATTACTTACTTGCTATATGTACATAGCCAGATAAAATATCGAAATACACTTACGTCCAAAAGATGAGCAATAAAAAAATAGCACATTCAGCGAAAGGAACAACGTGTAGCCACAAAATTTGCATATATGGCAGGCGCACGTACGCAGAAACGAGACCTCAGAAAATATTTTGCTTATCAAAAACATTTAACAAGGAAATATATTAGGTACAAAACGGTCTGTTTTGCGCAGTGTCTGTACTTCAGCGTTACGGATTCCAGAAGAAAAATCGAAATAATCAAATTTTGAAAAATGAATAGACGATATCATCTGAGTGACGCCAGGCAATGAAAGGTAATAGGGCGTCAGAAGGAAGCCAGCAACAGTCGGAGGTTGCTCGAGCCCTAAATGTCAATTGTTTCGTCACGTGCCGCTTGAGGAACAGGTATCAAAGTGAAGGGACAGTTCCGCGAAGACCAGTAAATGTACGTTCAGGGGTCACAACCTAACAGGATAACCGTTTCTGTGTCTGCAAGTACGACACCACAGGTCAATCCCCCCACTGCGTTCCGGTCTAAATTAGGTGGCACTTCCCGGCCTTCCAAATAGTTACCTTACACCTTTCTGGTAGGTCGGACGGTCTGGGTCTCAACAACAACCACAGGTCAATCGCTGCACATCAAGTTTGTTTCCGACGTTGCAGGATCTGCAGGAAGAGCGGGATCTCGGCAAACTGTCTAAAGATGGTTATATATGCAGGTCAGCTGTATGCAAGACGACCAGTAACATCCGCGAAATGCACGCATATAGAAGCTTTCATTTGATGGTTTGAGCAGGGATTGCTGTCGGCGTGAGATTGCTGTGAATCTGGCGGCCTAGCATGTCCCATACATGCTCGATTGGGGAAAGGTCTGGTGACTTTCTGGCCAGGGAATAGTATAAACAGCATGGAGACAGTCCACAGACATGCGAACCATATGTGGCGTGGTATTATCTTGTTGGAAAATGGCCCCAGAATGACGTGCCATGAAGGGTAACGCAAACGACCGCAGGATTTCATCAACATATCTTTGATCCGTTAAAGTTGCACGCAGGATGGCTAGGGGCGACCTGCTGTCGTAAGAGATAGCATCCCACATCATCACACCAGGGGTAATGGCTGTGGGCCTGCGTCAAACAAAGGCTGATTGGGACCGCTGACTCTCGCTCCTCCACGCACGTATCCGATGGTCATTTGCTGAAAGACTGAAGCGTAATTCATCACTGGACACTATGCGATGCCAGTCTGCTGGCAGCCATGATGCTCGGATACGACAGCACTCCAAACGATTCTGTCGATGTTGTGGGGTTATGGGCAGACGTCTTAAAGGCTGCCGCGAGCGTAACCAGCTAAGCACCGTGAGATGGTGGAAGGTACCACGAGTGGTATGGAAGAGACTGTAGCACGTTGGATGGCGGACAATGACGCCGTTGGGCCAGTTCGGGATTGTCGCACAATCATCCAATCTTGCCTCGCCTCGCCTGTCTTTCAGAGCCTTTATTCTGCTGATGAGTTTATTGCAGCAACCTGTGCTGCCAGCATCATTGCACAGCAGTGTTCGGTGCAGATGACAACTTATTGCTCGGTATAACCAGCCAGCTTCACGCATCCTGACTATACGACCACGTTTAAACTCGTCTAATTGCTTATAAGGTCTTCGGCAACGTCATAACGGCATTACTGGTTGTGTCTCCACGGAACTGCAACGCCGATAACGAGCAAAGATAAACTGTCCACATTTTAAACCTGTTTTATAGGATGCTAGTTGCGCAGTAGAAACGCGCGCTATGACAGAGTTTAACGCTCATTGGTCTTGCAAATTTAATCATTTGCATATTTGGTATAAAAGAATTTGCATGTGAAATTTCGAGATGTTCGAATTATTTTTTAGGGGTGCTTCATTTTTTTTTTTGCAAAAGAGTGTATACCTTCGATAGTATTTCTGCATACCAAGTTGAGGTTCTTACTTAATGGTTGCAAAGAGAAGACACAGTCTTGATGAAGAGGGCTCTAAATCTCCATCGAAACAATAGCAATCAATTAATTATCATATGCCTGCGTTCCTTAAGGAAAAGTTGAATGTTTTATTGAACTTTATTCGAGCTTCATTTTAGAAGACGCTATTTGTGCAAATTAATTCGGCTCAATTGGACTGGAGCCACCGACAATTTATTAAACGAGGAAAACTAAATTTAGTTTTTTTTACGGCATTGAATTCTATGAAAAGAAAAACAATGTAATAAAAGCTTATAAGTATGATGGAAATCTGAGAATGGCTGTTCTGAACTTACGAAAACAAGAACATCTCATTCAGAGAGTCGAACATTACATTACTATGAAATTAGAAAGAGGGGTGGGGGGACCTGGGATTTTAGAAAAGTGGTTTGAGTTTACGAATTTGAATAAAGATCAATTTGGACCGATTTTAGCTACTGGTGGAGACTTAAGTCTAATTTAGGTCAGCTTAATAGTCCTTGCTAACAACATGCTATCTTGACTAAATGTTGACATGAATATCTTGACTACTATCAATGAAAGGAAATACAATGCAAAAAAAAACTCAAAGCTGCGAAGAAAATTTGAGATTGGCTATTCCGAGGTTACCAAAAATGATACCTAAATCAGCGAAAATGAACATTACTACAGAATTCTGGTTAGAATTTAAAAAATAAGTCTGGAGTCTAGGAACTTGAAAGAAAATTAATGGACCGATTTTAGTTAATGTTGGAAACTTTAGTTTAAGCGAGCTTAAGATGTCAATATTAACAACACGCTTATACGTAACTGAAAATTTTCTAATCAGTTGTTTTATTACTATATATAATTTTTTACAATAAAATTTACAAATGTTACATGATTTAACATTTTTCTTTCTAATGTTCATCTTTTATATAAACCTATATGTGATTTTTGAAACGGCAGGGTATTTTCAAAGAGCCGAATTCCCCCCTCCTCCCCTCAACAATATCTTGGTGGACAACAGAGTGACAACTAGGTGAAATATAGGTGATATACAACAAAGACAAAACATTTTCTATGCCCTATATATTCGTGATTTTTCACTTCTTTGAATATTTGTCTTAAAACTTTTTTATCTGAGATTTTAAAGCTGTAGCCTAGAATTATATGCTTTATCAGTCTTATCTGCCATGCTCGGTGCTTATTAATTTTAAAGTGAAAATCCGATATGTGCGATATATGCCTTGAAATTGACTTAGAAAAATTTAAGTATGCGCAATTGTTTCTTAATTAAAATTTGAATGTAAAAGAAAATTGTAATATGAATGGACAGACGAAAATTTCAGGTCGCAAGAAATGTAAATGCAAGTGATAATTCACGGTCCACGATTGCTGCAACCTATGGTGTTTAATATAATAGGAGGTGTATTTCAAAGTGGCAAATAAGACATCAGTCGTGCGTTAGACAGTTTGTCAAGATTATGTAGCTAAATAACATTGATGAACCAATGCTGATGTGTGCTAATGGTTTTATCCCGGTTGCATCACACCACGGCCTTATATTTATGAGGTACATATGTAAGAGAGATATCAGAAAAGCATCTGCTTTTCTGCAGTTATACTGTAACGGCATTGCAGCTATAAGCGACGCACAATTTACAGAAGTTTTAACGAAAGAGGGGTTATGTCTTACTTTATGTCAAATTCTTATACGACTGTAATAAGCAGTTTTAGAAGCAGGCATTGATTTTTATTTGAGTTTTGAAGGTTTTCCCGATAAAATAAAACTACAGCTAGAATGTTATGCTTATCAAACAGAAATATTTTTAAATGTTTCACGGATGGTGTTGAAATAAATAAAAATTGATCTAAATACCCGGGTGATTTTAAATTTAATATTGTAATTATTATAAAAATAGACATGAAGATGCTGGAATTGCGAACGAAAAATGCATGTAAATAAAAAGCATAGAAACAGAATATCATCATTAGTTAAAAACAAAACAGTCATCAATAGGTTTCGGAATCAGAAGGATCTTCTTTCTTTAGTATAAGGAAGTATATGCTATACTTCCTTATACTAAAGAAAGAAGATCCTTAGAAGTTACACTAGAAAATGAAAACCGATTGTTATCATTTTGCTGGTGTAATTACTTTATTCTTCAGTTCTTGAAGGGGGAAGTTCATTTTGCTTCAGAAATAAATAATGCCCGTCTATTCGGGAGCATGATAGTTTGAATTACGCTAAAGATGTAGATGGTATTAAAATACTATATATATTTGCGCCTTAGTCAAATACATTCACTTCATCGACGTCAAGGAGTTGTTGCCAAATTGAAAAAAGAAACTTTTACATAATTTATAAGAGAAATTTAAAATGTAT
Organism: Amaurobius ferox; assembly: GCA_951213105.1. Lineage (NCBI taxonomy): Eukaryota > Metazoa > Arthropoda > Arachnida > Araneae > Amaurobiidae > Amaurobius > Amaurobius ferox. Next base: position 34,082,427 of record OX578134.1, read on the forward strand.
TAAAGAATATCTTGTAAAAGAAATTTAAAAACTATACATATTTATTTTAATACTGATTAAATTACAAGTGGACCAAAATAATTTATGGAACATGAATATATATGATATTTTTGTTTTATACCCATTCTGTTTTGTGCAAATTTCAGATGTTTTTGTTTTATGCCGCTTAGTAGCTATTCCAGTCAAAAGAATTTGTAACGATTTTCAAAAAGTATTATATACATATGAGCCATCAAAAAGATAGGAAAAATAGCTCTCTTGGAAAAATAGCTCTCTTAAATACTTAAAAATAGTACTTTTTTTAATAAGTTGTATTTTGTTTTTGGTGTATCGAGTTTCGAATGTAATTTGGTATGATTATTTAAATCATTCAATACTAGAACCTTATTGATTATAAACTGGATTGAATGACAGAAGACCTCCACCGGAAAAAAAAATCGAATGAATTTTTGAAAAAAAAAATCATTTAAATATTAGAACCTTCAAAAATGTTAAATAAATAATCATTTCGTATGTAATTCATCATTAGAAAACAAATGACACTAACATTAGAACGTTAGCATGAACCGTTTTCGAGATATAGCGCATTGTCAGACGAATTTATCGAAAAAGTTACACAAAAATAGTAAATATTATTAAATAGGTTTACTTTGGCGACTAATTTGGTTAACTATCGCAACTCAGCATTTACTTAAAATGTCTCCAAATTAGTAAAAATAACACCAAATTGATGAAAATTTAATATCTTGGAAAATGAAGTTCGAATTTTTTTATAATTCCTGTTGCTTTGGCGGAATTATTATTCTTAATTCGAAATATAGTGCGCTTCACTGTTAATTGTGCTTTGTAAGAGGTTATATAACAATTATATTTCGATACACTGTATAACATTTTGCAACCTTTCCTCATCTTTTTTAGCAACTTTTTTGATAATTTCTGTAAACTGATAAGAAAAGCCACAATTACAGGCATTCCTGAAAATTCCAGCTTAATTTCGAAAATATTCAGCTAATTATCGTCTGAAGCGTTATTTTTGTATCTCTCTCTATAAATATTATCCCAAACTATCAAGAACATTACTCCCTATTACTGACAGCTGATTTCCCTGAAACTTTCAGTAAGATGCTTGCAAATGTTTTGCAGTTTAGGGAGTCGAAATGAATTAATAACATTGATTGACAGAGGTACGTGGCTAGCATGTTTCCGAGAATATGAGTGCAAGAGATGCAGAGAATACTACATATGGCATATGAAAAATATCATTTTAGGAATCTACTGATTGGAACTCAAACCGTTGGTTTTAAAATATTAGTTTTTAATTACTAACAGCATTTTATGTGTGTCCGAAGGTTAGCAGGTGATACCCGTATTTATAACTATGTAGAAGGTATTCCCGTCATATGGCAGAATTAAAAATTTGCAAAGCATTGGCCTCTTATTTAGCGTTATTTTTATTAATCTGGTGACATTTTTATCAATTTGGCCACATTTTTGTCAATTTGGCAATATTTAAAAAGTCACTAAGTTTAAAACATCCCACCAAATTTTTCACCAAGCATTGCGGACGGGCGGAGAAATGGGTCATTTAGTCGTTTCTTATGTTATTTCCAAGATATTGAATTTTCATCAATTAGTCATCATTTTCATTGATTTAGCGGCAATTTCATCAATTTGGCAACATTTTCATCAATTTAGTAGCATTTAAAAAGACTCACCAAGTTGGCGATATGCCGCCAAAATTCGTCGCCAGAATTTCGCCAAGCCTTACAGACGGAGAAATAAGTTATTCTTATAGTAGATTCTTATATTTTTTCCAAGATATTGAATTTTCATCAATTAGCCGTCATTATTACCAATGTAGCTACATTTTTATCAATTTGGCAACATTTTTATCAATTTGGCAACATTTAAAGAATCTCGCCAAGTTGACGATATTTAACACCAAACAACACATTTAACACCAAGTTAACCATTTTAAGACCAAAATTTTGCCATGCATTATCCAGAGATAGATAGATAAACAGACAGATAAATCAAGGTGTTTATATTATAAATTATTATCTTAGATCTACTCTAAATATAGATTAATTTGATACTTCGAAATAGTTTCATTTGCTGTCATTCAAAAAAGTGCTAAATGTTGCAGTATAATTCAACGTTAGAAACATTGTGCTGTGGATCTTATACATCATTATTTTGCTCTGAAATAAATAAAGTCATTACATTGCTTGGAAGACACTTCCATTGCAGATACCAGCATCCATGGACCGATTATTATGCGCTCATCAGTATGGAATAGCCGATAACTGTAATGGCAGCAAGAAATTTGCTATAAGCCGCAGTTTTTACGAAATTCTATAGGAGCTGACAATTTTAGCCGTTCCCCGCGGCCGGCATAAAATTCATGAAATTTATGATGGTCACATGAAAGGACTGACTTAGTCAGTTCTCATAGAAGTTTACAAAAATTGTGGCTTATAGCAAGTTTATTGCTGACGCTGCAGATATCGTCTATTCCATGCTGACGAGCGTTAATAAGTGCGAAACTGGTCCATGGATACTTATATCTGCAATGAGAGTGTCTACCAAAGTTTCGGGGACGCCCTTTTCAGACGGGTTTTGTGTTTATGAATCATTGTATTATGCAGGAAAAGTCATGGGATGCCCACATCAGATATTTCAAACCATTTTGAGAATATTCCCAAGGTAAATTAATAACGTACTGACAATTCCAAAGCTTTTATACCACAAAATACCTTTTAGAGTCCCATCAATATTTAATTAACGATCTCTCAACCATATAAAAGAGGATAACTGAAAAATAGTAGCAGTAGGTCTTAGAAATATTCAATTGAACTTCCTTTCACCTGGATTTTCACTTAGCATTCACAATCAACCGTATGATTTGCCTCTTTGCTTCTTACCGGCGGTTTATTGAATTCTTCTCAACTTCTACTAACGATGGCTCGGACGTGTAGTAATGATACCCCTAAAAGATATTCCGATGAATATGAAACCTGCACTTTTCACGTGCACTGACACTAATAGTTATTGAATAATAATTAGGGTCCAAATGTACGTCGGCGTGACAAGGCGTTGACGCGGTATCTCTTTCGAACATCTTCCGTTTGAGTGGCATTAATGAGTACCTTATACGTTAGGAGTGAAGAGGTGGTCTTCGCTTGACGACAAGGTGCACGTGTTGTTCACACCTTGTAAGATCGACAGGGCTTGTCACGTTGTTGGCCAGAACTTGAGTGGAAAGTGGTAAGAATTTCAAACTCAGCCTAACGCAGATGTAATGAATATTGATATATTAGGGTACCTACATGTTTCAAATCACGTATATAACAGGTGCTGCTAAAAACTCTGCTCATCGTATTATGAAGGATCGCCAAGTTATAAATGGAGAAAATTCATATTCACCAATAAGCTTACAACTATTTTTTTTAAATGAGAAAGATCTTCTGTAAATCTGCCACTAACAAGCAGCGACAAAGTTCCCAATAGGTCTACTGGATACGGGCTGATGGCGGTCGATTTTAATGGACAACAGATTTATTATATTATCAAATAAATTTAATGAACATTTTAAGGATGGAACACTTTATCAAATGTTATCTTTCAGAAAATGAAGTTGAAGTTTAATATATAAGCAAGGCATCAATAATATATAAATACGTTACGTATAAAATTTTGCTATTTTATATATAATGAGCACGCATTTAAAAATAGAGTATAACCATTGTGGAAATTAGTGCAGTGTGTTTCTATTTTTAAGACATACTCTAGCTACACGAATACTTTTAATATCCATTTAAGACGCCATATGACATTTTTTTTTTACACATCGAAGAGTCGGATAGTGTCTTGAATAATTCGCCAGAGAGAGCTACTTCCACGCAAAAGTTAATATGTCTAAGTATTTTGATTTGCAGTATGAAAGAGAAAAATATGGGATTTCTAAAAACGACAAACAATTCTAAATTCAGGTAGTAAAATCCCGCGATGGATCCTTAACCATCGCGGGATTGGAGGCAACAAAGGAACCAATTACTCGTATCTTGAGTATGTCACCAGCTTCTTCGCCACAGTACTCAATGAGAATATCATATAATAAAAAAAATCTGATGTGGGCAACACATGACTTTCCTTATATAATGCAATAAGTTTACTCTTTTTACAGTAAAAAAAAATAATGTATAAGATCCACGGTACTGTGTTTTTAACGTTGAATTGTACATTTGACGATTTTCAGGATGACAACATGTAATACTCTTTCAAAGTACCCAATCAACTTATATTTCACGCAAATCTAAATTAACAATTAACAATATTGATAGCAGCCTCAATAAGCGAGGTAGTCCATATATTAAAATATTTTAATAATTAATTCATCCATTAGGCGTCATTTTTGCAATTTTGACGAAATTTTCGTCAATCTTGGGCGAAATATCGCCAAGTTGGCGATACCTTGCTAAATTATTCGCCAAGTTCGCCACATGCAGCACCGTGTTACAGACAAACGAAGAGAAGAGTATTTCTTATATACTAGAAGGTATGCCTGTCATATGAAGAAATCAGAATTTGCTAAACGTTAATTCTCATTTGGCGCTATTTTTATCAATTTCGAGATTTTTTTGTCACCTTTGCAGCATTTAAGATAGTCGCCAAGTTGGCGACGTCCCGCTAAATTTCTGATAGCCAAGCGTTACGGACGGAAAAATGGGTTATTCTTATAGTCTATTCATATGTTCTTTATAAGATATTGAATTTTCATCAATTAGTCGTCATTTCATCGATTCAGAGTTAGTTTCATCAATTTGGCGAATTTTTATCAATTGGGTGACATTTTTGCCAATTTGGCAACATTTAAAAAGTCACAAGTTGGAGAATTTCAAAAAATTTGTCACCAAAATTTTATCTAAACGTTACGGACGGAAAAATAGGTTATTTTTATAGTACTCGTAGATTCTTATATTATTTGCAAGATATTGAATTTTCGTCAATTAGATGGCATTTTCATTGATTTAGCATCATTTTTATCAATTTGGCGCCATTTTTGTTAATTTGGTAATATTTAAAAAGTCGCCAAGTTGGCGGTATTCCGCTAAATTCGTCTCAAAAATCTTGCCAAGCGTTATGAACGGAGAAATAAGTTTTTTTTTATAGCAGATAAATGACTATTGGCTTTCAACTACAAAAGTATTACCCAAAGTAACTTTTCTCATGAATAGAACAAGTTAGATCCACGAGAATGATGTCATTAAATTTATCACATGATACTACATATGAAAAGTGAACATATTTCACTATAGTTAATAGTTTTATTTTATTTGATGTAACTTTTTGATGGATTTATTGGAAAAATCTCGAGAACGGTTCATGCTAGTGTTCTAAAGTTTATGTCAATCGTTTTCTAATAAAAAATTACACAAGAAATAACTATTTGCTTATTGATTTTCTGATGATTTTTTCAAAATTGCACTTTAAAATTTAGTGGTGTTCTGAATGTTCGATTGCGTTTAAAAACAATTTGCTTCCAGTATTTACGGATTGTAATATTTTGTACCAAATTTTGTTCGAATCGCTCTATTCGTCCGTCAGATTTCGTCTCCACAAACTCACTCACTCACTTACACACACACACACACACACACACACACACACACACACACACACACACACACACACACACACACACACACACACACACACACACACACACACACACACACACAAACACACACATCACCTCAAAAGTTTTATACGTGTTCAGGGATGCTTGAAACGTGCTCTCCCGTCGAAAACTTTCGATCCCGTCACAATACTTTCCTTATCCATTATACTATGTATATAAGGAAAGTAATATATAAGCCTAAAAATTAGAAACTAGTTACATAAATAGTTTAAGCGGAAAGAAATTCGCATCGCCTCTGACAAGATAAATTCATGTGGATCTGCCGAGAGGTCCTGCTATTGTCTTGTTCCGGTTTATCCCAGAACATGAATACTTGCAATTCCATTAACCTAAAAATTGGTGCTGCAGAAAGTGACAGTGCCACATGCTCTCAGCTCATTTCCTGATTTGAGATCAACATGGTTATGCTTGAATTATTAACTTTGACCGGAATGAATGGTATCCGGCCAAAGTCAGCAGGACTTTTATTTAGAAGGAAGGACATTTTTGTACTAGATAGCGCTGTTACAGATACCTATTGCGAGTATTGAGTGAAGAAGAAGTTGATGATTTTAAATTTCTCTGCTTGAAATTGTACCAATAAAAATCTGTTGGCTATGATAGTATAATATGTGTGTTTCGGTAGAGCTTTGTATAATAAATAATAATATTGAATGGAAGGGGTGAATGATGGGTATTCATCTGTGGATATTAGGAGCGCATATCTTCTGCAATTTTATGAATTGCGGATCTAAGATAATCTTTTACAACTTTATGCCGTATTATGACCGACTTATCCTTCTAGTTTAATATATTATTGAAACATTGATAATACCATAATTTAAATATATCTTTTAAAGTATTGATAATCTAAATTACTTCATAGGAATGCTGCTGTGAGTCAGAGTTTTGATTTAAACTTTTGAGTTAGCTTTCGTTTATACGTTCAACTTACACTAGGATAGGTATGGTTTAATGAAGTCCTATCACAAGAGCCAAAAGCCAGACGGTGCGTCGGTGAATTTAAATGAACAAAGTACATAGTGCAGCATTTTGGTACGTATATAATCGCACTCCTCTAAATTAATGCAACATACAATCTAAAGTTTGGAACTGAAATTTTTACTTTCCCTATATACATGGTATAATATATAAGAAAAGTATTTGTTGTTGTTGTTGACACCCAGACCGTCCGACCTACCAGAAAGGTGTAAGGTAACAGTTTGGACGGTCGGGAAGTGCCACCCAATTTAGACCGGAACCCAGTGGGGGAGGCATCCACAGGGAGCGTACCCTCCTTCCTCTACCACCAACCTCTCGGAAGGACTTTCGGACCCACATGTTTAACGTGATCGTACTCCGCATGAACACGGCGGAAGTTTTGGCAGCGGCTGGAATCGAACCCGGGCCTACCGAGTGCAACTCCAGCGCGCTAACCAATGGGCTACCGCGCCCCAGGAAAGTATTTGTTGTTGATTGTTGAGACCCAGGCCGTCCGACCTACCAGAAAGGTAGGAAAGTATTTGTGACGGAGTTGAAAATTCGAATTCGAGATTTTGACGGGAAAGCACGTTTCAAGAATCCCTGATCACGGATCAAACATTTTTGAGGTGATGTCTGTGGGCGTGTCAGTGAGTCGGTGGAGACGATATCTCACGAACGAGTGGAGCGATTCGAATGAAATTTAGTGCACAAATTACAATTCGTGAATACTGGAAGCCCATTGCTTTTAAATACAATAGAATGTTCAGAACCCCTCTAAATCTTCGACTGAAATTTTTAAAAAATGATCAAGAAATCAAAACCTTTAATAAAGTTGTACAAATAGACATTTCTTCTGCAATGTTTTCTTAGAAAACGATTGACATAAACTTTAGAACGCTAGCATGAACCGTTCTAGAGATATTGCACATTTTTCAAATAAATTTAACAAAAAATCCCTTAAATTAAAAAAAAATATTAACTGTTCATAAACATATTCACTTTTCATATGTAATATCATGCGATAAATTTAGTGACATCATTCTCGTGGATCTATCTCGTTCCATTCATGAGAAAAGATAATTTGAATAATACTTTTGTATTTGAACGTCAATAGTCATTTATCTGCTAAAACAATAACTTATTTCTCAGTCCATAACGCTTGGCGAGATTTTAGCGACGAATTTGGCAGAATGTCGCCAACTCGGTGGCATTTTAAAATCTTGCCAAATTAACGAAAATCTCACCAAATGGATAAAAATGACACTAAAGCAATGAAAATGACGACTAATTGACGAAAATTCAATATCTTGGAAGGAATATAAGTATACAGAACAAGAATAACCTATTTATTTTATTGTAAAAGCAGTAAATTTATTGCATTATATAAGGAAAGTCATGTGCTGCCCACAACAGATTTTTTACATAGGTACACACAAGATTTCAGTTTAATGCACAGGGTGTTTAAAAAATGATTGGAGGTGGGGAGAGGGGGCCGATGCTGAGATGTATTTTAAATCTTTCATTAAATTAATTTATTTTTTTATTTATTTATTTCAGTGGGAATTAGAATTTTATTCAAGGAATATGGGTTCAACGCCATAAAATTCTTTTATATCATATGTGTTGGAAAAATCTTGGAAAGAGGGGGGACGCCAACCGAGTGAAATCGTGAGATAAATATTTTCAGAAATGAACCATAAATTACCCGATTCTATTGCAACAATTATACAGTATATGCCCCATGAATAAACTGGTTTTTGAACTTACTTATAGGGCAGAACGTCTGCGGTTTCACTAGTAAAATATTGTTACCAGTTACTTTCTATATATTACATAGTATAATGTATAAGGAAAGTATTATGACGGAGTCGAAAAATTCGAATTCGAGTTTTCGACGGGAGAGCACGTTTCAAGCATCCCTGATCACGAATCGCACATTTTTGACGTGATGTCTGTGTGTGTGTGAAAGCATGTGTATGTGTGTGAAAGTATGTGTGTGTGTGAAAGTATGTGTATGTGTGTGAAAGTATGTGTGTGTGTGTGTGTGTGTGAAAGTGTGTGTGTGTGTGAAAGTGTGTGTGTGTGTGTGTGTGTGTGTGAAAGTGTGTGTGTGTGTGTGTGTGAAAGTGTGTGTGTGTGTGAAAGTGTGTGTGTGAAAGTGTGTGTGTGTCAGTGAGCCTGTGGAAACAATATCTTAAGAACAAACGGAGGGATTCGAATGAAATTAGGTACAAAAATTACAATCCGTGAATACTATAAGCCTATTGTTTTTAAACACAATCGAATGTTCAGAACCTCCCCTAACTTTTCGAATGAAATTTTCAAAAAATCATCAACAAATCAAAATCTGTAATAAAGTTACGCAAATAGATATTTCTTATGTAGTTTTTTCTTAGAAAACGATTGACATAAACTTTAGAACGCTAGCATGAACCGTTCTCGAGATATTGCGCATTTTTCAAATGAATTTATCAAAAAATCCCATAAATTAAAAAAAGAATTAACTCTTGAGAAACATGTTCACTTTTCATATGTAATATCATGCGGTACATTTGGTGACATCATTTTCGTGGATTTAGCACGTTCCATTCATGAGAAAAGACACTTTGAGTAATACTTTTGTATTTGAACGCAAATAGTCATTTATCTGCTATAAGAATAAGTTATTTCTCCATCCATAACGCTTGGCGAGATTTTGGTGACTAATTTCGCGGAATGTCGCCAACTTGGCGGCTTTTAAATGCTGTCAAATTAACGAAACTCTCGCCAAATGGATAAAAATGACGCTGAATCAAAGAAAATGAAGCCCAATTGGCGAAAATTCAATATCTTGGAAATAATATATCTACTATAAGAATAACCTATTTTTTTTACTGTAAAAGTAGCAAATTCATTGCATTATATAAGAAAAGTCATGTGCTACTCATCAGATTTTTTTTGTTATGTACGTATCGGTATTCTTTAGTAGTGTTTTCGAAAACACCTTAAAATTAGGATGCAGTGCAAAGTGGTTATTGTGAGCTAAGATTATAATGACCTTTTGTTTATAATGCACAAAACTAAAAATCTCTGTGAATATTCCATGTACATAGTGTAATCAGACTCCATTTGAAAGAAATGTATGTAATTAAGAAAACTTCTAACCAAATTTGAAAAAAATTTCAGCAAAAATTGCTTCGAATTCAATTTCTGTGTAATTCCTTTTAGAATGTTTCCAAATAGCAAAATCTAAAAATAAAATTACGTATTAAAATTAAAATTAATTACGTAAATTATGTAAATATCGTATTTGAAAGCTGCAAATTTGGGGTAATTTCAAATAAATATCCTTATTTGCGGGCCGATAAAATTAATAAGAAAATGTATATAAATAAGAAAAAAATATTTAAATTATATTAAAATGCTACAAAAATAACTAAGTAAAATTCATGTTAAAATTACATCATATAACAAATTTTAATAATATCAACCGGTTTGGAGATACATAACGGAGGCAGTGGTTTTAATCTCTTTGTGTTTTGATTTAACTTGTGCGAAGAAATCTAAAAAATAAATTATTAGTAAACAAATAAAACTTTATTAAATTTTAATTATCGAACTGGAGTAAATTTAAGGGGTTGTTTACATCGAACTTTGCAAATACTAAGCTTAATTTCAAACCGGGGTTTCCAGCATAATATATCAAGTTTTACAAAAAAATTTGACAGAGATCTAATTATAAAATGTCAAAGTTTTTGAAGCTCAGCATGAACTGTTTTGTATAAAATGAACAATAAAAATAGCACAATTGAACTACATATTTGTAAGAATAATTTAAAATGTATTTAATTTTTTTTATATAAAGTATACTGGATATAAAATGTCTTGCTCAAAAGGGGCCAACTCAATAAAACGCCAATTCAGGAGAAGAGATTTCAGTAGACAATGACAAGATACTTGACTGGAATGCTACATCGAAGTCTGAAAAAGATCCTTTCTATCAAGTGCCAACTCAAAATAGAGGCAACTCCATGGAAGCGATCTGATTCAGATAGGGAATACTGAAAAGAAACACGAAAAAGAAAAATAAACATCAGAAGTGAAAGAAACATCACAAAGGAAATGCACAATACGACAGGAAATACTATTCACACCAAAGCTCTTGCTTGCTGAATATATAAATTTAAATATAATAATTAACTATTGATGAATTCATTTATACCAACACATAAATTATGTTTGTTACAGACTGTACTCATTTTACAGTTACTAATTTTCCAAATTAACAATACTGCGCGTGTATAATTTCAAACAAATTGCAAAAATATGAATATACTTCTCTTCATTAATAAAAGTTTACGAAATGCAATTTCTGAAGTTGCATGCAAATAAATGTAAACAAAATGTTATTCAAACTAAAAAACAATTATGCACAATACATGGAATTTTCAAATCAGATCATATAAGACAATTTTTATAGCTGGTTCAGTAATAAAAACAGCGTATCTGATATAATAAACAGATTGGCCGAACTATTGCAGTTTATTTCTCTTCAAAGAGTTGCAAATAATTAACTACAGCTGTAATTTTAACATAATCTCAAATACGTATATTATGGTTTAAAAAGGTATGAAACTTGCAACAGAATATAAATGAAATATATGCAAAATATACCTGTTTAGTGTATATCAGATGCAAAAGATTAGAATTTGAGATAAAGAAAACGGTTTGTTAAAAAATGGTGGCAACAAGAAGGTAACAATTCGGTAAGTGGTAAATCCACCCTTGGAAGCTATACAAGCCGATACTCGGTACGGCATAGAGTCAATTAAGTTGCTTATGTCCCTTATGCGAAAGATTCTGCCACAAATCTTGCAACTGGTCAGCTAATTCAGTGGTATTCTGAGAAGGCTGCAATTGCCGTCCCACCATGCCTCAGACGATTTATATTGGTGATAGGTCTGGGGACCTGTATAACCATGGGAGGGTATTAAATCCTCGAAGATATTGTTGAGAAAGTCATGTAGTATGAGGTCAAATATTATCTTGTTGGTAAAGGGAATCTAGGCGGTTTGGCAACATAGACTTCCCTTAGGCCAATGCTGCGATCAATCTGATAATTATTCGTAGCGCCGTTGAGTACATCTCAAAATCATCTTTGTATACAACTTGCAGAATTAAAACAGAAAATTCAGTTCTAGTTGTCCGTGGGTGAGAACACCGGTCTGTTTAAATGCTACACGATACGATGTTCTAATGCGCGTTGCTTAAGCCCTATAATATCATTGGCGCTGACAGTTTGATCATTTGCATAACTCTTAGAACGATATTTTCATGCTGAGTTTCGCGGCTGTAGCTCAATTTTTAATGAGTGCATATAATGTTTTTCCAACAGAGTCTAATTGCACAATTTCATTTTTAAAATGTTTTTATCATAATATGTTGTATAAAACTAGATTATTGGTGATATAAAAATATTTTTTTACAACTACTGTCTTGTCAGACAAATATAAAGTAAATAAATACAGAAGATCTCAAATCTTTTATTATACTCATTCAGTCAAAGAGAAATTCCTATGCATGCGACGAGAAAAAAATGAACAGTGCCTGCATGCCTGCATGTCTACTACATGTTAAAATATAATTTTTCTGTAAACTTTTGTGTGTACGATAACAATAAAGGAATTAACAATAATTTTGTTAAATGAAACTGTGTCTTAAATATCTACAAAATGAATTAAGATTTATAAAGTATCAACATGTGTGTGTGCTTACATTCTACAACTTATATATAACCTTATAGGGGTGGTATGTGTAGAAAGGAGCTGATATGCATGGCTATAAAGACTGAAAAATAAATGATCAATTACACATGCAATATGTGATACTGAATTTTTCATATAGATATCTTTGAAGATATGTAGCCAAGAAAACACTAGAAAGTTTGCTGAGATTTTATAAACTGCAAAACTTATTAGTGTCCATCTAACCTTTCTATGACATAGAACAAAATATACACTCTTTTGAAAACCATAAGTCAAATAAAAATCACGAAAGCGCAGAATGTTCTATTCAATACATAACAGGGTGTAAGCTTATGCATAACTGATAAGATTAAAATAATTTTTACAAATAATACTTTAAATCCGTTTAAAACAATCGTGAAATGTTGTTAGATTGCTATTTTATGCGAAAATGTGTGTATTTTATATAAAAATTAGAAGATAATATTTACTTCATAAGCCGTAAAACACTTCATATTCAGCATATACTTCCACAATATTGTTATGAACATATAAAATGCATGCACTGGAAGCTCTTTGAGTTCCCAGAAGAGAAATACCTTTACAAGTATCCATTTCTATTAAGTGAATACAGGGTTGCTATATTTAAAAAAAAAATTTAATATGTTTTTCAGATTTGGCAATTTATCACCAATTTGGCGACTTTTAGCTAGTTTTCGAATATAGTAGTACTTTCGCGAAATATCGAATATTCCTGGAGATATGAGCTTTTTCTAGAAATTTCTAAGAAGAGTATATAAAAGGACTTATCTCTCAGTTGGGGAATAGTTGAGGTGATATTAGCTATATTGAATAGTGAGATACATCAGTGTTTTGGGAATAGTACCGGCTATTTTGTTGTTGTTGAGACTCAGACCGTCCGACCTACCAGAAAGGTTTAAGGTAACTGTTTGGGCGGCCGGGAAGTGCCACCCAATTTAGACCGGAACCCAGGGGGGGATGCAACCACAGGGACCGTACCTTCCTTCCCCTACCTCCAACCTCTCGGAAGGACTTACGGACCCACATGTTTAACGTGATCGTACTTCGCATGAACACGGCGGCAGTTTTGGCAGTGGCTGCAATCGAACCCGGGCCTACCGAGTGCAATTCCAGCACGCGAGCCGCTGGGCTACCGTGCTGGCCTTTTGTGAATTTGCTGAGCATTTCAGTGCTGTTTTATTGTATTTGACAGTTGGTTAATGATCTTGTAAGATTTTTATCGAGTGTTTCACTGTATATTGTTTCTGTTTACGCTTATAGTGGTTTAAAATAAAAGTGTTAGTTATTCAGAAATTTGAATTCATTCTTGTGTCCTAAGAGTACGATTCCAGAGGATACGTCGCAACAAATTGGTGTCAGAAGTGGGATTTGAATCCACGCCTTCATTTGTGGGCCAGAAATTTAGTACGACTTTGTTACGGCTGAATACAAAGATCTGAGAGCTGCACTGTCCCTCGCCAGAGAATTTGAATCCTCTCGAATAGCATCTGGTGGGAATCATTGATCCATCGTACGTTACGAAGCTGTGACTGACAGAACTTCAGAATCTAAGATGCTGTTTCTCAAAACTTTCTCAAAATACACTGGCTTCCAAAAGTTAAGCACGGATGGTAAATCAACAAAAATGGAAAAGTAAAGCTTTGATTAACTTAAAATCGTACATGAAGGTAGCAAATGTGTTTATGCATTAAAGAAAACAAGTATTATGTACAAAGATGAAAAAAATATTTACTTTTCGTAAGTTATATGATGACGTCACATTTGGACCATTAACAGAATGATGTTTAAAGGCAAACAAACCAAACAAATCTTACATCAATATGGTATGTAACCACCCCGAGCCTTCACAAAAACTTTACAACGATTTTACATGCTTTCAATGAGGTGATCAATCACCGCAGATGCGAGCAATGGCCATTCCTTCAATAGGGCAGTTTCCAACTCTCTGAGAGTAGCTGGAGGAGGTAAACGTGCAGAGACAGCACGCTCGAGGGTATCCCAAAGGGTTTCAATGCGATTAAGGAAGAATTTTCCGAATTAAGGGGAATACGCCGGACACTCCATACGATAAATGGACCACTTTCCAGGTATTCGTAAACGATGTTAGCTCGATGGGGACGGGCATTATCGTTCATGAAAAGGAAATGAGGACCAACTTCTGCAGCGTAGAGTATCACAATTGGGTCTAGGACTTCATCCCGATAGCGTGCAGCCGTCACAGAACCGCCTTCAAAGATGTGCAGCTCTGTGCGGTATCCCATTGAAATTCCAGCCCACACTATGACGCTGCCACCTTTGAATGCGTGATGTTCGATGATGTTCTTGTCCTGATTGCACGTGCCTCGTTCTCTCCAGACCCTTACATGCTTATCAACCGATTCCAGGGCAAATCTGGACGCGTCCATGGACAGGAAATTGCAACAATATGAGACAGTCCGGCAGCCTTTTTAATATCTCTGTATCCTGGCCAACTAAAAATTTTATGATAGTATTAATGGTATCTATAACTCTAGAGGAGGACATATTGTCAACTTTGAACCTCTAACTCTACTAGTTTATTTATAATTAAAATCTGCAGTTATGATGACGTATTGACCATTCCCTTCTGAGCCATTGTGAATCTTCAGGTTTCTTCAGGTGGTGGTATGTGACTGTAATGGCGATTCGTATTGAGAACTTCGGAACTTTTCTCAGTTTTTCTGGAGTGTTTAAAGTGGATTATTTTCATGAAATATTGAGTTGGGATGTATAAGTAAAGTACTGAAAATTCTTGAGAAATTCGTAGTATATGGTGATATAAAATTATTGTTACTGTGATTATCGGTTTCGACGGAAACCCGTTTTTTCCGGACTTTAAGATCCTGACATTTAAAAAATATAAAGTATATGTTGTTAACTTTTTTAATCCTTTGAGACACTATATTAGTAATTTGGAACGTTTGACTTTTATAGACAAATGTTATTAATATTTGAACTTTTGATAACGTATTGGTCTTCTGCTGCCTGTATTGAAACCTATGTTACCTGTGGTGGAAATGTAGATATTTATTATTGTTTACCTATAATGCCTTTGCTCTCGAGTGTGTCTGGTTGGAGTTGCTTTTCTTCTACTCATCTCCTTGATGACGTATAGACTGTTGGCGAAGATTGAACTTGGATTCCGCGTTTATTGCGTGCTTTATTGTTTCTTGAACAGCCTATTTTAAATAAGTTGTTATTTAGTGACGTCATTAACCTGTTCTGAAATAATTCACTGTTCTTTTCGTCCTTTGTTTACTTTCCTTTGACTTGGCCATCATACTGTCCGATTGGAGTTGCTTTACTTGGGGTCTGGCAATACTGTATCTGTTAAAAGTCTTTTGCCTTGAACCTTGGTTGGTATAATTGGGGATATTTGCTTGACATTGCATCTTGGTTTTGATTGTTTATATTTGTATATATTGTGTATTGTTTATATTCGTGTATTGTAGAAATTCTAGAATATGGGTATATATATATATAATTTTGTGAAACCATTGGTACTTTAAATTATCTTGGTCAATTTTTATAATTGCTTTTCTCGATATCACTGTCTTTTTACCATGCTCTATTCACCGGAACTGGATGGTCTGATCGGATCCCTTCCCCCCTGGGAAGACTCCTGTATTGTTTCTATCTCGGGGAAAGAGAGTGATGACTGGTATTCTATCAAAGATGTATTGGAATACTTGGAGGATTTTTAGTCATTCTGTTCCGAAAAAAGGTCATCTCCTTTTGCGAGGCCCTTACAGGGACAGTTAATTACACAGTTTATGGGACCCTTGAAAGACCTAATAATTAGGCTATGTGATTCTTATGCCCAGAAAAGGGAGGGCCTGGAGACTAGTATTGAAGAGGGTAAGACTCAAAATAGTGAACTTGCTCAATTACACGGACTGATACGTGAAAAGGATCATGTACTAAATCTACTGAGAGATAAAAACTTGCTGTTGGAGCAATCGAATGAAGACTTGACAAGTGATAAATTTCCGGAGGCCTATGATGCTATGGTCAAAGCGAGAGAGGGTTTAAAGGAGCCTTGTTCTCTTGAAGAGGAAGTTGACACGTTGAGTCTGAAAGAGGCTTTGAAACAAAAAGATAGACCCTAGGGGAATACCGCACTAAACTGCGTAGTGTCGAAAATGTGCGAGTAGCTGGCTATCAGGAAGAAGTATAATATCTGGAAACTAAACTTACCGCCGCTGAAAGAGCTCACAATGAATCTAAGGTTAATGCAAATGACTCCAGACGTCTCCTAAATAAAAGAACTAGTATAATGGAAAAATTGAAAAATGAATAAGTTGAATAAGATAGAGAAATACAGGATCTGAATTTGAGGCTTGATCTGATTAAACAGGGAGCCCAGGGACTTGGAGTTGGTATGGATCGGGCTTTGGAGACTGATTTGGGGAGTGCCGGTGCTATTTTGCGTTCTGCCGGGTGTGGGGAGGATAGTAACCAACTGATTGAAAATACTATTGTTGAAGATGATGATACTGAGGTATCTGTTTCTGCCTCCCCTGGCGAATCTGAATTCTTAGGTGCTCTTACACTTCTTCTGGATGGATCACCGTGGATGATGTGAGACATTGTTTCCTCTCTGAAGACCATGCCATACATCCTGGGGTCCTTGCTAGGGATATATTGAATAAGTTAGGTTATTTTAAGGTGAAAAGGATGAACGATGGTTTCTCCAAAACCACGCAAATAGAGTTGGTGAAGAAGTATATACAACCTCTGGTTGGCTGTTTATTAATAACTTCAAGATCTCTTGGGTTTACTGAGGCTGCCCTCGCAAAATGAAAATAAAAGAATGGATTAAATTCTTCAGCCCTGGGTGTGAACCTTGGTGGGGCTCATATTCCTGGGCAGGATTATCTTGGTGGCCAGACTGAACTCGAGGAATCTCGGGCTTTCTTGCAGAAGTTTGGAGAGATTTTGGCTCCCCAATGTGAACTACTGAACGAACGTTTGGATAATTTAAAGGGTTCACTTGCTGTAATGGATAAAATGGTTTCGGCCCTGGCATATAGGGCTCCTTCTGATGACCTACTCTCCTGGGTTTTGGATGGGGAGTCTGTTTCTTTGCCTCCTTGCCCGGACCCCCTGGATGCTTGGTACCTCCTTGTTCAGCCCCTTGGTATTTCCTCCTTTCGAGATACTTTAAATTTTGTCAGGAATGGGATTTCCTTTGGCGAGAATGGCATAGGAATTGAGAAATACTTTGGTGCTGCGAGGGGTGGCTTGGTTATTGCGGTGAAAGCTATGCAGCAAGTTGATACCTTAAAGAATTGTCTTTTGAAAATACCTGGCTTTGCAGATAAATATGAGTTTGGCCCCTTTAGACGTAGAAGACCAAAAATGATAGTATTTGGTGTCGACGAGAATCTCGGATCAGAGGAAGTACTGAATGGTATTTTGGATCAAAATGACTGTTTCAAGAATGGAGACGACTTGAAGATCGGTTTTAGTATAAAGGCCAGAGGGGGACAGCATTGGGTCCTGGAGGTTGCCCCCGGTTTGTTTAAAGAGGTTATTAATCTTGGTCGCCTTTTCTGTAGAATGGGACGTTCCCCTGTTCGAGAATTTAATTGCGTACTTCTATGCATGAAATGTGGCCGTCTGGGTCATACCAGTACGAGATGTGCAAGGGACCCACTTTGCCTTAAATGCAGCGAGGTACACGTAGGCGGGGAATGCCCAAATAGGGAAAGGTGTATAAATTGCCATGAGGCCAATGCCAAATTTGGCTTAAATTTGGATGAAGGTCACTCTTGTCGGTATAGGGGCTGCCCGCGTTTTCTGAGGAGTACGGAGGCCTCTCGTAACTATGTTGATTATGGTGGGTAAGCGGTCTTTGTAGGTGGATTCTAATATTTGGTTGTGGATTTGTTTTTGGACACTGGCTTGAGATAAGTTTGTTAATATGGACTTTGTAAACTGGATTTTTTTTCCCGGCCGTGCTTTCCACCCTTTAAGCCCTTTGTTGGTAAGGGGCACGGTCTGGGTCGCTAAAATAAAAAAAATATGAGACAGTCCAATTGACATGTTGACGACACCAATTTAATCTCGCCCCTCTGGCTTGGACGGTTAGTGGAACACAAAAACGTGGTACTCGAGCCTACAGTCCCATCACGTGGAGCCTTCGGCGCACAGTACTGGTAGATATTGTCTTACCAAGTGCCGCTGCAACCATGGATGTAACATTTGTGGAGACCGCTCGTAAATTCTGCTTGGCTTCTATAGCAATATATCAATCATCAGAAGGGATGGTAACCGTTTGACGACCGGATACAGATCTCCGGACAACTGTTTGATTTGTTTGAAATTATTTCCATAATCCAGAAATTACCGAATGAACAACGCCAAAGAAAATAGCGACATCTTTTATTGACTGTCTTGCTTCAACGCGTACGACAGCACGACAGTGCTCACTATCTGCCATTCGCTTTCTTTCAGCCATAGAAACACGAATATCATCAAAAACAATCCTACAAAAATTATAAACACTTCGTATCAGCATTTAAATGCACCTCCTCCAACCCTTCAGAATGCTGGCTTCTTCAACGACTGCCTAATTAGCATATATCCGGACAGTCAATCGTGATTGGCTGTAACATACGATATTTGTATACTGCCATCTACATCAGCAGCTATTTTAAGCCACTCACATACGCTTTTGAAAAATGTAAATTTGCATTGCGTGCTTAACTTTTGGAAGTTCGTGTATCAAATTTTCTTGGAGATACCAGATCTCTCTAGGAATTTCTGCTGGGAGAGTATTTTAAAGGACAAGTCGTTCAGTTGGGCACTAGTTGACGTGATGCGATCTATATTGAATTGTGAGCTATATTGTTCCTGTTTACGCTAATTAGTGCTTTTAAATAAAAGTTTTATTTATCAAGAAATTTGGACTGATTCTTGTATCTTGAGAGTACACACACGATTTCAGAGGATACATCATAACAAAATACATTATGTAGTGTAGGGTAAGTTAACAATGGGTGTGATGTGTCACGTTGGTCCCGCTCT